>CM042147.1:5569924-5670661 GCA_023376005.1 Doryteuthis pealeii
GCCCAGCAGGAAACTTGTGAACTCAAACATCTATTTCCCCCCCTCTATTTTTCTTCCTTCTATAATATAATATATATATATTGTTTTGTTGTTGATGGCGTAGTGATATATATATCATATAATATAATATATATATATATATATATTATTGCAGTTCTATGAAGGTTAGCTGAGAAAGTTCAATAGGCTTGACCAAGATACTTCTCAATGGAATGTGACACCCAATGACGGAATTATTTTCTCCAGCACTGCGGCATCTCTTTGCTGTCCACACACTTCTTCCATTAGTGTTACAGTGCTTGGATCCCATTGGTAAAAAAAAAATCATCAACAGCAGATATGATGTCATCATATGAACCTTTCAGCCCATCCTCATCTGCCTACCACCAACTTCATGTTTATGTTTTATGAGACTATGCAAGTGAATCAAAGGTTTCTTTCTAAGTAAATGCAACACTCCATTTAGGCCCTTACTTAGGCTAGACGGACGGTCAGAGAGGACCCCTCTGATCAATCAGCTGGTCACATCAAGCCCTAGCAACTATATATTAAGTATCTTATAAAAGTTGAATTTTTTTTTATAAATCTGAACCATCCAACTTGATCTTTACAATTTTTCCTGCATCTCACTATTTTATCCTCCAAAATTGTACAACCATTTATAATATGAATATGTTAATTGCAACTGTCAGTTTCGCATTTTTATTATCATCAAACAATAAGTTTTCTAGTGTTATCTGCGTTATTCAGACTATTGTCCATCTTTATTGTTATTGTTACAACGTTTCGTCACGATGTGCCCTACGGGCCTTCTTCAGGTATTTCTTGTTGGACACATGGCCTAGGTGGATAAGGTAGTTAGGAGTAAGGACAGTTCTAAGTGACAGTTATCTCTGGATCCGGGTTCAATTCTGAGTAAGCTGTCTAAAACATAGAAAAAATAATTAACACAACTCCTACCCCAGCTATGGTTAGCGGAATGAGAACAGGGATACCCCCGTGGACTAAAAAAGGGTTAGGTTCAAAGTTCCATGATGGCTCCCAATTATGACAAGAAAGTTCACCGAGTTTGAAGAGAAGGTTCCCGAGTCAACAAGAAATACCTGAGGAAGGCTGGAGGGCATATCGACCGAAATAACAATGAAGATGGGGACTAGTCTGAATAACGCAGATAATACTAATCATCAAGCCTCATTTCAAACATTCAGAGAAATAATAAGTTTTCTATCTAAACTCATTGTACTGTTATCTCCTTACATCCTTTTGAAATAAAATCTATATTATTTTATAATAATCTTATTATAATGGAGATTGTGGGTTTGTCTGTCTGTAACCAAAACTATATTACTAAACAAGTCACAATTCCTTTCGTTATTTTCATCATATTCTCCACGATTTCATATTTATTTAAACCTCAATTATTAAATAAAATTGTTTCTATATTACTAACACTTGACGTATATCTACATACTAATAACATGCAATTGTATTTATATACTACAACAAAAATAGTATGGAGTTTAGCGAGAGTTATACTAAGAGTAAACTTCTAAGGAGTTGGGCGCAAAGAGACCTACATTTAGGCGATAGGTGTGATGCTGTATTAAAAAAATTGAATGTCACACACATGAATAAAGTGCGCGATAGCCATCTGGTTCCTCTCTAATGAATTAAACTTATTAGATGTTCTAATCTTCAGTGCTTCATCTTTCACTTTGAAATATTGCGAGCGCAAAAACATTCCTAAACATATAAATCAATTACACTAATAATCTTAAAGAATCCTCCTTAACTAGAGAAGGAATATAAGCTTTATTAATAAATGTTATCTCCTGACTTCGCGTTAACCAATAAGGCGTAAGAGCGAGTTAATTTGATACTTAGGAACACTTTACCCAAAAATGAAAGCCATGGCAGTTCAACGTGGCAAATATAGAAGTGGAAGAAGCTTAGCTCCTTCAAAAGCTGTTTCTATTTTTACAAGTCATACCCCGGTTCTGATTTATCGCAAACATCATTATCCTTCGGTATCCTACATAAAACTTCATTACACATGGTTCATCGTTGAGCTCGACATGTTTCTAATTTTAAGTATGCACTATTCTGCTTTATATATAATATAACAATATAGTAACTAAAATACTTGCACCCGGGTATTGAGTTGTCGATTAAGTTATCTTTGTACTCTATAACTCAAACGGCAATAGAGATTAGTGCGATTGAATAAAATTGCCACCTGCCCTTATACTAATGACCACTAGTGTTCTATAGATCAGCGCTCGAAGGTACCCCCTACATATGGACTACAATCCTGCTTTTGACGTTCTCCATAGCATCGCCATCGACCCCTCAATGACATTAACACATATTAGTTGAATTTGGCCCACATCCAGAACCCCTATTGCCCTTTGAGGGCAAGTCCACTTCAAGCCTCTTTGATGTTAATGTCATCTATGGCTGCACATAACCAAAAAGGCAGATTGAGCTGAAAGAATCTTAACAATACTTGCCAATAAGCAACTGGTCCCCTAACTAATGAGCCAGAATAAACTTCTAATCTGAGCGGATTGGGTCTCCAGTTCTGACATGCTTTTTCATGCTGAATGTGGAGCACCCCTTCATAACCTTTTCCAACTTGTGGTCTGTCTCATCTAAGTTGATAAACAGAAAAATGTTTTTTGAGTGTTAATTCTGAAGTCGATTATGGAAATTAGAGAATTTTCCAACTTAATTGTTTAAATCTTAGTACACATAGATAATCACAAATGTCTATTTCTGAATGAAACCAGTCACCCTTAAAGCCGCCGGTTTCCATCTAGATCTCCCAAAAGTTAAGCAACATCTCTCCTACAACATACCTAGACGGAATGCTACAAGCTCGATATTTAGATTCATATCTATTCTTAGAATACATCCACCGAGGTAAAACACCTATACAACGTGCTAGAGATAAATAATATGCAAGTAAATCACGTACTGTTATATTTAATCTAGAGCTCAGCTGTGTTCTATATATATATCACAAGTTAAGTTAATTTGACAATCTTTGATTTCCTCGACCAAAACCAACAAAAGGGCCGCGTTATTTACATATAATTATACATTATTATCCGGTGTTAAGGACCCATAAGAAGCGTACTCTATAAGTTTGTGTTAGTACAGGTACATATATCCCTGCATATATGGCGTTCGAGAGTAGAGAAGCCTAGCGGTGCACGACTCTGCGTGTCTTCCTCACTCTGCCCCCACTAACGTATTAGACTTGTACCAATCTTTCGCAACGCATGTAACGCTCCGTATATAAAGACGTAGGTAGTCTTGCTAGGTAGGCGACTGTAGTTATATGTGTACCACCACTAAAGGTGTCACAAGTAATTCCTCCGAGGCAACACATGACTCAGAGTCTATTGGAAATAAATATAGTGCCGGGACCCTTAAAAAGCACTGTTCCTTATAGATCGCTATACCTACTATCTTACATATTCATACATCCAGAATAAGTTTTTACACACTCCAACTCTATATTCTCACAGCGTGAGTTTTAGTAGCACCGAATGTTTATATCAACTATGCCTAACAAGATATCATTAGGTAATTTAAAAACGTGCGTTCCATATATAGCATAGGAAAACTAATAATCTTTAGAAATTACTTTACGGCTCAATGAGACGTGAGAATGTGCAGGTGGTTGACAATTAGACAGACCTCAAAGAGCACCAATCTGCGTGTCTCAACCTAGATGCGAGCTATAATGTTTATAATCTATTAACAATTCTCCTTTTTTAATATATATCCCATCTTGCCTCCACTGGTCAGTAATATTGGCAAACTTTTAGTTGTTAAAGGCATTTATTATGTTCCCTAGCATATAATACATCTAAATTAGAGAGTGAATGTTTATATTACACTACGCTCTTCTGCACGTTGCACTTTGACCAACACGAAACTAGCTGAAAAAGTTAATATTAAAAGGCTAAGCCTATTTTGCCATAGTCTCACTTCCTTCGTATGAGTCCGACCCAGATAATAAAGCACACAATCTTATTCTTACCCGCCCAACTTGACCTTCTCCACTTGGAAAACCAGTATACAAAACCTTAAGACTGTAAGGAGTCTGGCTTACTTTATCAATAGAGCAAATAGTTATCTATTATAAAAATGCAGTTCTGCGTGTGCTCAATAATATTCAAGTATCAATATTCAGATAAGCTTCGTATGATCAGGAAGTTAAATTAAGACCGATCAACCCCGACTTTCACTTTTGAAACAAGCCGGTACGCCTTAATAATCTATTGTAGTATGTTATTCTGTCTCGCTAGGATATTAATCACAAATCTTGAAGAACTTTGTATATGCCTCGTACAAACATATTATCTCTACTCGCCATCCACTGCTTTAACACAATGTATATATCTACCATTACATAACTAAAATGATTGTGTTCGCCAATATACAATTGAGAAGGGTGTCAAAGATGTCTAGATTAAGACGTGCGAACGACAGCGTAATTCTTCTGATGCTAGGAATTTTAACAACTACAGTAGCAAAATTAACGAAGAGTACCTTGTTTACAGTTGAGAGAAAGTCACCCTAATACACCATGTGCAACATCTAGGATTGTACCTATCCTTGAGACACTACTTAAATCTAAAATGGTTTCTACTGTTTCTAGGGTTAGCTCAGCGCTTGGCATTCACTAATAAATGAGAGTAGGAATTTGTGTAACAATTTTTGATGCTAAATGAAGTTTTCTCAAAGATGCAGAAATACACAACCAAAGGAGTTGACAAAACGTTCCAGCCCTTTTATAATATAATGCCCCATGGTGCTCTTCCCCGCTAGAGTTTAACACCGCATGACAAGATCTTATTACAATATAATTTTGAGGATTCTTTTAAAAGCAAGTATCTCTAAATGCCAAAAGGCCACCCATACTTCAAACACGATGCTCAAATGACCAATATAGCTTCCAGAATATAGCATTAGTCGCCCATTACCAAAAACCATTAACCGGTTCACTAAAAGATTGACAACAGTTTCTGTTTTCACACGACGACAACAAAGAATACGAGCGAAAGCTATGTCTTGAGCGTAGGCGCCACCACCAGTAGAAATGATAAGTCAACATCATCATCTGTACTCCGAAAATCAGCATGTATTCACTTGCTCCACTTAGAGAGTCACAGGCGCGTGGATGAGCTAGGATGGTCTAGAGTCGTAAGGAGTGGGACCTCGACTCCGAGCTTCAGAGTCCCTCGTATCGAAAGTCATGCCCATCGTTTGCACTTATCTCTACTTCAGCGAGTACGGCGGCGCGTAATACCCGTTCTCTGACGCCCAAATATGATATCCACTATTCTCCCTCCAGCTCAGCGTAAGATAAGAACAGAGCGAAGACATGCGATCTTTGCTGACTGCTTTTAAACCTAATGTGTCTAGGCCTAAACCCAGCATTTAAAGCGCGACACTGAATCACGCTAGATCAGATCTAACACCAGAATTCAACGAGAAAATCAAAGTGTTAACCATCTGCCAATAGCGCAAACACTTGAGCGTCCGTATCCGCATGCTTATGCGCACCTACACTGTCTTGTTATGACATGCTGAGCGCAATATCATTTCGTACATACTTACAAGTGGATTCAATGAAAACAAAGCCTGTTTTAAGAGTTGCTCAATTTAGACAATATTTACTATTCATATTAGACGGAAGATCTTATTTCTAACTAAGACTATTCTACCCCTATAGATTGGGAGGACGCTAGTGGGCCAACAGTTAATCATTGTTAGTATAGCCAACGAGTAGTAGCAACAAGAGAGTGAAAAGTAAACCTGGGTTAAATAGTTTAGTTGGTGTTGAGGTTTATTACGCGAGGCTAATTTGACTCCCACCACCTTTTGCGGTTCATTTCAGCGCATAAAAAGAGGCGATTGCGTTGTCCTTATAATACAACTTATTTCAATCTGAAAACCATTTGTGTTTTATGTCAAGAGTGTCTGTATATTATACTTTGCTATATTGGGCATTATTCGACTGTGTTCTCCCTTGTGACCGTGTGCCTCCAATATAACACTGAGTTAATCTCTGCATTTTCTGAATGAAGCTTCTATAACTTTATGTCATTTATTCTTATCGTTCCCTAGTTGCAGGACTATTGTTCTCATCTGTACCCGTGTAATACAATGTGAGCAAATGTGTTTCTAGAGAAGAAGCCCAGATGTGACTCACTCCACGTGCGCTGTCCTTCAGGTAAGACTCTTTGTGCTGCGAGAGCATAACCAGTCTAAGAGACGTTACCATCCTTGTATAGGCAATTCCTACAGGATGTATTTGCTTGCATTTTGTGACCATACAACCCAAATCACCTTCAACATCTATAGGTTTAAAGACTCGCAACGATTGAGAAAGGTATGGGCATGTCTATTGACGCACCTTGTCCGTGAGACAATTAGCAGCGTAGAATAGCAAACTTCGGAGGCCACAATATGTATTTCAAGTGTTGTGTTGTTGACATGGGACTACTTCAGAGCGCCCAATTACTCAGGGAGCGCGTTTGCTTCCAACACAGCGATAGCAGCATATTTGCAGACGTGTGTCAACCACATTTAGCGAATGCTTAATTTTTATTATTTTGTCCAAAAGAAACGTGCTGATCGGTTGCCTATGTGTCTTCTCAATATGCAGTGTAGACTGGTCATGTCCTTTTGAAATCCACTCCTATAGTGTACATAGGTATAATTACCAAAGTACCCTTATGAAGACTAGAAGCTATAAGATAGCGGATTAGTACCTATTGTTGGTAGATTCAGCTCAAAGTGAACCTCCGGATCTATGAACAGATCGGCGCCGGTATTGTATTGCAAATATGAACTATTCTGAGAGGTATGAACACTGAGCGTTATGTCACCACCCTTTTCTCACTATTTGACATAATGCCAAGTATAATCTAGTCCAACAGAGGGACATCCCATAATAAATACACATGGAGTACGTTTTGCCCTAAGTCTTGTTGATTTATCTATACTTAAGCTTATAAATCTTACAAGTGCCTAGAGTGCATCCGTTCCTAGAAGCCTACTGAAAGTAAGCGAGGAATGTGTGCGCCCCAGAATTATTCCACCAATCGATAAGTATGCCAAAGTCCACATCTTCAGTCTACGTCTAATATCCTGGGAGAAAGTTCAAATGGACCTGAATAAAAATATACACAAATAGCAATATAGAACAATTCCAACAACTTATGGATTCATAAATAGACTGTTTAAAAAATTATTCATATTTAATGGGACCATGTGAAAAAAAAAAAACCTTTTAAGAGACAACATAAAAAATGTAAGACCAAAGTGGAGTGTTGCATGTCATGGACTACTCAGCCACTAAGATTCTGTCCTCACGCATCACGGTCGCCACCCACGGCCAACAGGTGGCCATGTTGGTGTTTTTACCCCCCCCCCTTTACATCCCAACTATGGATCAAATAGATCTGTTTAAAAATTATTCATATTTAATGGGACCATGTGAAAAAAAAAAAAAACCTTTTAAGAGACAACATAAAAAATGTAAATATGAATGTACAAGAATGTGATTCTCTAACTTCTAGATGTAAAATAACCTAGACAGGTTGACATGCCATTAAAATTAATCAATCAGACCTTTCACCCAAACAAAACAAAACAAACCAAACTTTACTGCTTCAATATTTTAAGAGTCTCCATTACAAATTTTCAAACCATCTTTTCACATATTTGATTATTCATGTCTTCCATAAACAGTTATTTATTTTCTGGTTCTCTCAGTCAGTAGAGCGTCCGGCTAGGAATCACAAGGTTCTTGGTTCAATACCAGCTCTCGCCACTTAATTTATTTTTTATAAATATTATCAGCAATAGAGAAAATTATTTTTTTAGTATGAAAAATAAAGTTATGACTTTTATAACTTTTTCCGACTAGGAACCAAAAGGTTCCTGGTTCGATATTGGCTCTGGCCCATATTTATAATTCATTGATCTGTCATAATTAGAGTACAGAATAGATTAGTAAAATTGTAGATTGGCACCAAATATGAAGGTAATCCCAAAGGTAAGGTCTCCAAAATATTTAGAAATCACAGAAACGTTTATTGTTTTTGTCAATGATATTTGCATCATTTTAAACTTTGAACATGTATCTATTTTTCTATTTAATTACTATTTTGGTCAATGTCTTTTTGTAGGCATTGTGGTAGTTTTTGTATGCCCATGTCATACCTACTCGCCATCATGCCATTAGGGAAGATGTGTCGAAATTGAAAGGCAGCCCTATGAACAAGTGGATTCCCAGCCCCCACAACCAAAGCGCGTCAGGATATGTTGGCCTGTGCGACGGGGAAGAGTGTGGCGAGTGGCTACGGATATTCGAACTCGCTACCTCCTCGTAGCTGAGGTGCTGTTAGTAGAGACCAGGATGAAGTATATCGGAATTTGCAAAAGCGCAGACGAACGAGCAGAAAAAGACGGACTGTCGCTGACACAGTGAGTGAGGAAAAAGTGTTAGGACGAGCAGAAATAAGACGGACTGTCGCTGACACAGTGAGTGAGGAAGAAAGTTAGGACGAGCAGAGAAATAAGACGGACTGTCGCTGACACAGTGAGTGAGGAAGAAAGTTTTAGGACGAGCAGAAATAAGACGGACTGTCGCTGACACAGTGAGTGAGGAAGAAAGTGTTAGGACGAGCAGAAATAAGACGGACTGTCGCTGACACAGTGAGTGAGGAAGAAAGTTTTAGGACGAGCAGAAATAAGACGGGGACTGTCGCTGACACAGTGAGTGAGGAAAAAAGTGTTAGGACGAGCAGAAATAAGACGGACTGTCGCCGACACAGTGAGTGAGGAAGAAAGTGTAGGACGAGCAGAAATAAGACGGACTGTCGCTGACACAGTGAGTGAGAAGAAAGTTTTAGGACGAGCAGAAATAAGAGATGGCTGACACTAGGACAGCAGAATAAGACGGACTGTCGCTGAACACAGTGAGTGAGGAAGAAAGTGTTAGGACGAGCAGAAATAAGACGGACTGTCGCTGACACAGTGAGTGAGGAAGAAAGTGTTTGGACGGCAAGTGAAATCTGACGACTGCTATTTGAAGTGAGAGTGGCGTGTTCGGTTGGGAAAGGAATTGCATTTCGTTTGTTGGGAGAGACTTGCAAAGGATTGATATTATCTTGAATTTTTGGACCTTTCAAAAGAGAAGATTTTAACCTTGTTGTTATTGCAAACTCCCTACACCACTTGCAGATGTTTTTGACATCAATGCACAACTTGTCATACACTTCAATTAATTAGACATAAAATTCAATCTGTTTAATACCTTTTGTGTTCAAAAAATGAATAACTGCACAAACTTCACTCTTGGCAGTAGCATCAATCGGTAGGTCTATCAGAAATGAATGCCAAGCCAAGACTGAGTGTGACAGCGAACAAAGGGCAGATACATACAAAACAAAAAACAGTGTTACCAAGAGCCATACAAACAATTTCCCTGCTTTGGAGACCTAACGGATTACCCTCGTAGATTTACAGTGATGTTTGAATATATATATATGAAAAGTAAAATGGATATGAATCCGACAATATGTGTAGAAAGTTTGTAGAAAAAACAAGATGTTAATAGTTTTGCTGACAGAAATCTGTTTCGACCATCTGAAGCGGTCTTTATCAAAGCAACTATGTGTAAAAGGAAAGATGAAATAAATATATCGTTATTCACGAGGCACAGAACACTCTCAATCTTTATCTTATTTTATTTTTAACATAGAATACGCATTTTTTTTTTAAATTTTGAAAATTCCTGCCCTGATCAAGAGCGTTCTGTGCCTCGTGAATAACGATATATTTATTTCATCTTCCTTTTACACATAGTTGCTTTGATAAAGACCGCTTCAGATGGTTGAAACAGATTTCTGTCAGCAAAATTATTAACATCTTGTTTTTTTCTACAAACTTTCTACACAATATATATATATATAATATATATATATATTATATAATATAGTTGTAGAAAAGTTTTTTTCTCTACCACAGTTTCAGTGTTCAAGGTACACCTTCCTCAAAAGAACTAAAAAATTATAAGTAGCTAATATTATATATACTTGTTTGGTTTAGAATTATTTTTATTTCTCTCCTGGTCTTCTAAAATAAACTTTTAGTCTTTAAAACTAAACAGTTTTCCTTTGAAATTAAAGATTAGTTTTCCATATGCTCACCCGGCAAAAGTAATTTGTAATTCTATCTATCAGCTGTTTTTACTCCTATCCTCTATTTTTTGTTTTTTATTCATCTTGTTTATATCTTACTTATGCATACTTCTGAAATTAAAAAAAAATATATATATATTTAATTAAATATTCCACATTATCATCCATATTTACGACACATCAACATCATGTTTGTCCTTACAACTTTTCAAAATGACGCAACAGCGTTTGTTAACTGCGAAACTGTTTTCAACGGTCATAATTACAATATGGACTCCCACAGTTAACTGTAATAAATCAATATCTTGATTAATTCAGTGGATTTAACCCTGAAGATCCTTATGGTGAAACTCGAGTAGGTTATTTCTGTACACACTGTAATAATAAATCCACTCTACTAACGTACTGAGCACTTTATATTTGTATAACGCTGACTTATCCGAGTAATACTTATATCAACTAAATATTGTGATTAACCCAATATTTTTTACTGGTAAGTCATTCCCTTATATATATATATATATATATATATATATATATGTGTGTGAATAAAAGGAAGTGAATCCAATGGTATGTAGTATAATAAAAAATTGAAAAAACACAGGTTTAAATGAGTTAAGTGGTTAGTTTATTGGCCGACGCTGCAGTGTTTCGATCTATTAATTAGAACATCTTCAGGGCTTTTGTTGGTATGTGGAAGGTGATAAAAAATTTTTTTTATCTCAGAATAAGGAGAAAGGCGAGTAATAGTCCTTGTTTATTGGTCTGTTTAAAATTTGAAGTCTGAGAAAAAAGAACGTTGAAAAAATGAACGGTTTGAAATATGACATCAAATATTCTTTTTTTTGCGGTGTGAGTATTAGAATGTGTAAATGTTTGTATCAAAAAAAGCATTGTGCATTTTTTATGTGTTTATGAATGTGTGGTTACGCGTGTGTGTATAAATCTTTTGCGATAAATGTAATCGAAACAAACCTTATGGTTGTGTGTATGTGTATGTGTGTGTTATGTGTGTTGTGTGTGAGCACGATTTTCATTGATAAAAGAGGCAAGAGAATATTCTTTTAACATTTGAGTTGCTGTGAAAATAATTATTGGTTAATAAAATGTATGTTTTTGGTTATCAGTTTTATTTGTAGTTATATTATAATTGTGATAATTTATTGTGTGTGTATATATTATATATATATATATATATATGTAATACTTATGAATTGTTTAGTGGTCTTGAAAAAGAAACTTTAGAGAGGATACATTAATATATAATTAATATACTAAATATAGACCAGAAATACTCAATTATAAATGACTGTTTGATTGATTGATTAATTTAACAGCTAGGTTTATTCTATAAAGAGGTTAGAGAATCACATTCATATTTACATTTTCTGGGTAGTCATTTCTTAAGAGGTTTTTTTGTTTTTTTTGTACATGGTCCTACAAATACAAATAATTCTTAAACAGATCTAGTGGGACCCAAACAGCTACTACAATTCCAATTCAAGTAGGACTTGGGAGTAATGGCAATGAAGGGGTACTCCACACTACTGAGATCTCTAGAACTGGAACCTCACCACCAGATGCAGTTGAGTTTCATAGCTAGGAATTCCCTTTATTTGCAGGGGGGGGGCCTTACTCCTCTACAAGGAATACAGTCAGTATATTTTAAGCCCCACGTTGAGAGGGCATTCAAGTTTTATGAATATTTTCTTACATTCTTGTAACTTCTAGTTGATAGAGCGTCTGCCAACAGAGATTTATTGACGTTAGGAAGATGAAAACATAAATATGTCTAATAGACAACAGAAGAAGATTGGAGGATATAACAGCTGAAACATCATGACTATAATAAAAGCAAAGAAGATGAGGAATCTAGTGGGTTAGTGTATAATAAGAAGAAGAAATCTTGTTTCGCCAGACAAAACTTATGAACCCAGAAATTTCACATTAACGGATGTTTATTTGTGTTGTATAGTCATCTTCTTCTCCTCTCGACAGATTGTTGCTTATTGGGCGGTTATTGCTTCTTGCTATTTCCTCAGTCGTTGCGACCCTACAATGTTTCGTTGGAATGAAAACGGAAAATTATTTTTCTTTGCAAGAATTTTATTAACTTCCTGAAATCTATTCATACATAACATAACCCGGTTTTTAAATCCGGGGGGGGGGCGGATTATCAGACCAGAGATGGAAATAATTAAATAAATGAATTAATTGATTCTTGACTAAATGTATTATCTATCTTCTAAATAATAATAATAATAATAATAATAATAATAATAAACACCTGAAGAAGGTCGGAGGTCGGCCCCTCGCTAACTCAGCATATCAGTAGCACAGGGATCTGTGTGGTAAAGTGAGGACCTGATTGGTAGGTGTGGCACTCCACCTCAGATGCAAAAACAATCTCCTCGGTCTACCACTACTGATAAGGGGATAGACTCCCTCCTTGTTTGGTAATTAGTGAAAATGTCTTTTTTAATTTAATACATGCTTTATTATATGCCATTTGCTTATGAAATAACTTCCTCGACTCGTTCAAATGAATTGATTTTGTCAGATGATTTTGATTTAATTATTGGCCAAAACTTAATTCAAGTGTGTATCATTTCTCAATTCTGTTGCTTCTGGATATGTGCACAAATCAAAATGGATGTGCATAGATATTTTTTTATGGCAGCCCATCAGTATTTGATGTTCAAGACAATTTTCAGAGAACAGGTAATTTACTCAATCTAGGAGTCACAAGGTTACTGGTTCGATACTGGCCCTCGCCAACTCAGTGTATCAGTAGCACAGAGATCCGTGCGGTAAAGTAAGGAGCTGATGGTAGGTGTGGCACTCCATCTTAGATGCAGAACAATCTCCTTGGTCTACCACTAGTGATAAGGGGATAGACTCCCTTGCTGTCTGGCTGATACCGATATTAGGCCACTCCGACGACTTTACTTTATATATTGAAAAAAAACAAATTTATATATTGAAAAAAAACAATTAAATTTATATATTGAAAAAAAACAATTAAATTTATATATTGAAAAAAAAAAAAACAATTAAATTTCTTTTTTTTTGGGGGGTCTTATTGTTTCTTGTGTCATTATTCAGGGTTCAAGGACCATATGTGGCTCTCAAACTGCATTTGAAATAAAAGATAAAATCTTGTAAAAACGTGTGAGTAGACACCTTTAATTTGCCTTAAATGGTGAAAGGGTTAACAATACTTTAAATATAAAAAGATGCTATCCAATGATAGCATTACTGAAATCAGCTAGAATTACATTTGAGAATATTGAAGAGGGACTTGTAACCTAATCTCTTACAGGAGCCACGAGAAATTACTAGTGCGAAAACTTAATTATATAACTAGCAATATATAACAGCAGCAGCAGCAGTTCTTGTGGCTATCAAGCTTAAGCAATCATTTAATAAGTTCTAGTGTCATCAAGTACCTCTCAACAGTAGCTTTGTGCCAGGCCAAGTTAATTTTAGTAATTAACAATATTTGTATTGGTTAATGATTAAGAATATTATTGCTGTTATGGTAATCTGCAGTTTAAGTGACTAAATTCCAAGGTTGTTGTAAACAAAATGGCAGCCATTTTTCAACGTAATTTTCACGGAGAAAACACAACGCTTTTCAAATCTATTTTAATGTTATATATATATATATATATATACTGCAGTGGATTGCATGCCAAAAAAAAAAAAGATTAAAGAGGTGCTCGTAGTGTAACAAATGTAAGATGAGGACAATAGTCTAAATAATCCAAATTATCAAGTCTCATCTCAAAAATTCAGAGAAATAACAAATAACAATGAAGATGAGGACAATAGTCTGAATAATCCAAATAATCCAAATTATCAAGCATCATCTCAAAAATTCAGAGAAATAACAAATAACAATGAAGATGAGGACAATAGTCCGAATAATCCAAATAATACTAATTATCAAGCCTCATCTCAAAAATTCAGAGAAATAACAAATAACAATGAAGATGAGGACAATAGTCCGAATAATCTAAATAATACTAATTATCAAGTCTCATCTAAAAAATTCAGAGAAATAACAAATAACAATGAAGATGAGGACAATAGTCTGAATAATCCAAATAATACAAATTATCAAGCCTCATCTCAAAAATTCAGAGAAATAGTGTTTCATTTTTGTTTGGTTTTTGTACTTCAATAGACTGTAACTAGAAGCTGTTAACCAACACCTCTATGTTGTTGTCTCATGGGATATTTCAGAGAAACCTAATGTCATTTTCATCTGCTTCTTCAAACAGACTAGCACCTATATGATTTTCCCAACCCTATTGCCCTTATGGCAAGCCCCAACTCCTTTTATCATATGGGTGCTAGAAGGCGGTGGCTGAGGGTCTACATGTCCTGGGAATGACGTTAAACTCTATCTGATGGTGAGGTTCCACTTCTGGAGGTCTGTGGAATGTGGAGCACCCCTTCATTACCATTGCTCCCTGGTCCACTCTGACCCGGAGTGGTAATACCTGTTAGGGACCCATCTATGGGTTAAATATAAAAACATGAGTTTAATAAAGTTGAGTATCCATTAAGAATAAATTTATTCCAAAACTTTGTTAGCATTAAATGACCCACTGAGGTTGATATGCCATAAAACAAAACAAACAGAGCATGTGGCCCCTCCTTTCTTTCAAGAGCAATCAGATGATGTTATTAGTGATTCTTGGGCGCAATGCTCTCTCTCTCTCTCTCTCTCTCTCTCTCTCTCTCTCTCTCTCTCTCCTCAGTTATCAGCCCTCCATATCATGTACTTTGCCTACTTAGGAGGTCAATGCACAGATTCCTTTAGTCATTTGATCTTTCTGGCTTATTCTTTTATATTTGTTCTACAAAAGGTTGATGACCCCCCTCACACACTTTTTCTTCCCACACATGATCATTGATGCCTAATTTCATTGTCTCTCCATGAACTACAGCTTTCTGATGTTCGAGAAGAACATCAGAAAGCTGTATTACCACTCCGGGTCAGAGTGGACCAGGGAGCAATAGTGATGAAGAGGTGCTCCACATTCCACAGACGTACAGAACTGGAACCTCACCATCAGATAGAATTTGATATATAAAAATGTCTCTGATTGTTTTTGCGTCTGAGGTGGAGCGCCACACCTACTATCAGCTCTTTACTTACTGCACAGATCCCTGTGCTATTCATATGCTGAGTTGGCGAGGGCCGGTATCAACCTAGGAACCTTGAACAGCCCCTCGACCTACTCTCAAACTTGGAACGGGTCGACTCTCCTGAAGTGCAGTATAAAAATTGAATAAAAAAAATTTTTTTTTTTTAAACATTTCATGTTCACATCTTTTTATTGAATAAGTGATTTTTTTTAAAATGAATTAGTCATTCAGAGCTCTCTCTCTCTCTCTCTCTCTCTCTCTCTCTCTCTCTCTCTCACACACACGCACTCTACAGGATCAAAAGGGAAAAAAAAACTTATTTTATGAATACACAAATTATAATTTATTTTCCTGGCTATTGTTTTGATTATTTCTGTAACTGATTCGGCTTATATCATCATTCTGTCAAGTAAACCTTAAAAAGTCAAAAAAAGAAACCAAAAAAAAAAAAAACGGTTCACACAATGGACAGTTCAAATCTTCTAACCTTAAATCAGAGACATTTTTATTTATTCAACTCTTGGCTGACATTGAAATAAACTCTTTTTCATCTGGTTATTTTCCAGTGATTATTTTGATTTTCATAATTCATAATTCATTTTTAGGTCTCTTTAAAAAATGTACTTTCATAAACTCTTATAACAAATTATAACATGCGCGTGATGTAATGGTTAAAGTCTTGGGAAATGGACTTGTCACCCCGAGTTCAAATCCTAGTAGAAATCGATAGATATGTAATTGCATTTCACTTAGCGCTAATACCCTTGGGGAAGGTATGAATCCTACTCTCTCTCCAGCTATGGGTAAATAGTAGGGCAGACTGGGCTCTTTAACCATGGTTAGGCAACCGGTCTAGGAGAAGGAAAACTCTGAATTCAAACCTGATAAACTCCGCTTAAGAAATTGACCTTGTGTCACATCCTGCTCGTGCGGAGGGGTTGGTAAATATATATAATAAATTATAACTATCAGTTTATTCAACAGGTTTTTGTTAACCAAAACTATTGACATACCAATGTAGACCAACCTAAAAAAAAAACAAAAAAAAACTACATTAATCAGCCTTATGCAGGTTCTGGATGCTGCGCAGAGGACCAGCCAGGAGCGATGACTGATAGAAACAGTTGGTGAGAGAGAGAGTCGGGAGTATCCATGCTGTCAGTGCAACCTAATGATGATGATGATGATGAGGGTTATTTTATATTTAGAGGTTAGGGAATCACATTCATTGTTTTCATATTTACATTTTTTGTGTAGTTGTTTCTTAAATTGTTTTTTTGTTTTACACACGGTCCTATTGAAAAGGAATAATTTTTAAACAACTCTATTGACCCAAAGATAGGATCCTAAAAGGATTAACACTCCAGGTTAAAGTGGACCTGGAAGTAATGGCAATGAAGAGGTACTCCCTAGATCTTCAAGACTGGAGCCTCACCATTAGATGCAGTTTAGTATAGATAGATAGATATTAACACATTTAGATAGATAGAAAGCGATAATATTTAGATAGATAAATAGATAGATGTATAGATAGATACATTCATACACATGAATAGGCTTAAATCATTCGATAGATAGATAGATCGACACAGATTGAGAAACATAAATAGATAGATAGATAGATAGATAGGTATAGGCTTATATATATATATATATATATATATATATATATATATATAGATAGATAGATAGATAGATAGATTTGAATAAGCTATATATATATATATATATATATATAATAGATAGATAGATAGATTTGAATAAGCTTATATATATATATATATATATAGATAGATAGATAGATAGATAGATAGATTTGAATTAGCTTATATCGATACATAGATAGATAGATTTGAATTAGCTTATATTGATAGATAGATAGATAGATAGATAGATAGATAGATAGATTTGAATAAGCTTATATAGATAGATAGATAGATAAATAGATTTGAATGAACTTAGATAGATAGATAGATAGTTAGATAGATATGAATAAGCTTAGATAAAAGATAAATAGATATGAATAGGCTTATAGACAGACAGATAGATAGATAGAAATCGATAGATATTGATAGATAGATAGATATGAATAGACTTAGTTTAGTGAAATACCCAGAATACACCTTTTTGTGGGGTCCGACCCCCTCTGCAAGGGATACAGTCAGTCTATTTCTAAGCTCTGCTGACAGAGCTACGGATCACTAAAGATTATACCTCAACAATGCCGTAGATTTTGGTTTGGTTTGTTTTACGGCATATCAACCCCAGTGGGTCATTTAATGCTGATAAAGTTTTGAAATAAATCAATTCTTATTGGAGGCTCAATTTTTTTATAAACACATTTTTCTATTTAACCCATAGATGGGACCCTAACAGGTACTACCACTCCGGGTCAGAGTGGACCAGGGAGCAATGGTGATGAAGGGGTGCTCCACATTCCCCAAACCTCCAAACTGGAACCTCACAATCAGATAGAGTTTAAAGTCATTTCCAGGACATGTAGACCCTCATCTACCGCCTTCTAGCACTCATATAATAAAAAGAGTTGGGGCTTGCCATAAGGGCAAAGGGTTGGGGCAATCATATAGGTGCTAGGACTTGATGTGACCAGCCGATTGATCGGAAGGCCCTCTCCAACTGCTAGTCTAGCCCAAGAAAGGGCCAGAGTGGAGTATTGCATGTTATGGATTGCTCAAACACCTGGGTTCTATCCTTAAGCATCACGGTTGCCACCCACGCCCAACAGGTGGCCCTATTGGGGGAGTCTTACCCCTCTGCAGAAATACAGTCGGTGCATTCTAATGCCCCAGCCGACAGGGCAGACAATGCTGTAGATGCAAGCAGATAGGATGAATAATTTGTGAAATTTAAAAATAGTTTTGAGCTGAAGGACAAATAACACTTTGGAAGACTTCAGAATTTGATGAACTGGAACTTTGAAGAAAGATACAGTACAAACAACACGTAGACTTACAGAAAAAACAAACTACCCACCCCCCTTCGACTTAATACTTCTTGAAGGAAAAAAATGTTGTAAATTAAATAGTTATGTTGGGATTATCTTCCCTTTGTCTGGAAGAGTTATCTTCCCGCTGGGGTTTCCGTGCCGACCACCAGGAGGTCTGGTATTTAAGCGCAAGGTTCAAACTCTTCTGCCTCTTTTGTGCTTCGTCACAAACGAACTCACATGTGCTAGACACTGTCTACCCCTTTCTCGGTGGGGGCTTCTGCCCCCATCACTAGTAAGTGATTTTGAATGTATGGACTCTTTAATTTTACTATTGTGTACATTCTTATTGTACCTGTATGTCTTATTCATGTGCCTTACATGTATTTCATTGTTACTGTATTTTATGTCTTATTTCTGTGCTATTAAATATATAAAATGTCATGTCCACACAGCGTGTCGGAGTTGTATGCTTCAATAATAACCTTGAATCTTACAAGTGATGACTACCCGACGTGATGAACACATTTTTTGAAGGCTTTGTGTAATAACTGGAACTTTAATTCTTACAGTTATTTCCTTTTTAATAACCTTAACCTTTGATTAACCTTAACTCCTAATTATCTCTCCTGCACGTTAGGGAATATTGTATATATATCATCATCATCATCATCATGTCGCGCAGTTTGCACGGATATCCATAACTATCTCTCGCCAGCCTTCCCTATCATTCATCGACTCTGGTAGCTCCTCTGCGCTGCGGCCAGCATCCATACATAGTTGGTCAATGTAGGTCCTGGCTGGTCGGCCCACATTAGCATGCCCATGTGCTGGCTTCCACAGTAGTACGTCGCTTACGAGCTCGTCCTTGCTTCTCCAGCAGTGCCCCGCATGCCTAGCCCGTCTTACTCGTATGGTTTGTGAGATGGGGGCAGGTGGTCATACAGTTGCTTTTTTTGTGGGGTGCTGCTTCCACGACTTATTCAGGACCGCTCGCAGCATTCTGGTGCAGCTCCCATCTAGCTTATTTTCAAGGCGCTTTGTTAGGGTCCAGGTGGTACAGCCATATAGCAGTACCGACACAACCACAGCCTGGAAGAAACGTCTCTTTAGCTTGTCGGGGAGATCGGATTTCCATATGACTGATAATTTGTTGGTGGCCAACCATGCCTTTCTTATATATATATATATATATAATATATTTAATATACCAAGCGTGTTGGTAGATCCTTGCGGAGAGAAAAAACCCGGCAGAGTTTGATTGTAAAAATATACTACCAAACATCAACCAGGAAGAAAAAAATTTTTGAAAAAAAGAAAAGACCAAGATATTCGTACCAACAAAAAATAATCTATTGGTATAGTATTTGGCCAAAAGAAAAAACAATTTATATGTATATATATAAGATATATATATATTCATATAACCGCTAGGAGAAGCTAATTTGTAAAAAGTGCTCGATACCTAAGTAGAGCCAAGTAATAAAGATAATCTACTGAGTCAGACGAACCTACTATTAGTTTCGCATAAAGCTCTTCAGGGCTAAAATCTGAGTCAGATTTTAGCCCTGAAGAGCTTTATGCGAAACTAATAGTAGGTTCGTCTGACTCAGTAGATTATCTTTATATATATATATATATATATATATATATATATATATATATATACGAACATGGGCATTTTGTTGAACGGTTATAACTGGTGTATTTGTTTTGATATTAAAATTTTTTATTTTGAACCAATTTAAAAATTTTGTTTAACTCTTAACATCCTGTTGAGAATTTTCTAAGTCCAGAGCCCAATTCCTAACAGAATTTATAAAAAAATGGCCTTTTCATTTAAAGTTACCAGAGATATTTCCCTTAAATCAAAGACTTCTAAATATGTTTAATATTACATTTAAACAAAGGCTATCGTTTGGGGTGTTAAGTTTTTAAATGCCATCCTTGGCCAGGTTGAAAAGGGCTTAGAGTAAGTAAGTCCTGAGTTATGGAATCCTTTGGTAAGTGAATAAGTCCTATCCTGCGAATAAGTCCTATTCTGCGTAGTGTTAAAGGTCCAGTGATTTAATCCTATGTCCGTCGTCTACGAAGGTTCAAAGTAATTATGGCCAGTATGCTCAGTTTAAGTATTGTCTCAGCAGCAGAGAACTGCCAGTGATTGGCCAAGAGAGATCACATGGTTATCGCTGAGTCTATAAATAAAAGTGGGCTTTTAACACACGCCTTATAAACGAAATTTCTCAACATGGGGCAGATTAGGAAAATGAATGTGACTTCCGGTTGGGCGGAATGAGGCGGTATAGGATGTTAAGAGTTAAATAATAAAATAACATTGTAGAGTCTTTGGGTGAAAAAGACTCAACATTGAATATGTAAAGAATTGCCTATTATAGAATTATTGAATATAAATGAAGGCATGAACCTAAAAAGACTCTATCATAATATTCCTACTTATGGTTACTAATGGTTAAAAGAAATATTTAGAAAAAAAAAGAAAGAAATTACAGTTATTCGCCCATTTCATTCATAACATAAAGAAGGGGAAAGGTGGAGAAAGGAGAAAAAGAAGAAGAGGAAGAAAAAGAAAAAAAAAAGAAGAAAGTATCACCACACAAAAAAAACAAACTTTGGCACATCCATTTCTGATTTTCGTCTCTGAAGATAAAGTTTCTTTGAAATCGATAAGACAAAAAAACAACATCTGTTTGTATGTGTGTGTGTGTGTGTGTGTGTGTCTGTGTGTGTGTGGTTTATGATCTAAAATTATTAAAGGGCTGGTTTAGCTCAGTTGGTAGAGCATCCAAAGAACCACAAGGTTTCACGTATGATACTGACCCTTGCCAACCGAGCGCATGAGTACACAACTTGGATTTGTGGGGAACTGATGACAGATGTGGCACTCCATCTCTCTGGTCTAGTGCTAGTGAAAAGGAGTTTAAACTACCTCGCAATCTGGCTGATACCGTCAATAGGCCACTCTACCGACTTTACTACTTTACATATGATACAGCTATGAAAAGCTGAATATGAATTTACATAAATTTCCTTTCTGAATAAAACTGACAACTTTTAAAAATGATTTCTCAAAGTGATAATTTTTTAATGTAACAGTTTCTTGTCAATTTTGACATCTAAACGGTTTATCAGTCTCGTCGTTCTACTCTTTACTTTTCAATTCACATATCATAATCATTGTTGTATAGAACATTAATTTTCAACCCAAAAGTTATGTGCTTATTATAATTAACCTTTTTTCTGGTCACATACCTCACCATGTTTGGGATGGGATGACTAAAAGAAAATTATATCTATAGTCCTGTTATATATGTTATTTACATATACTAGCAAATATATGCACCCTCCGGGTGCAAGTATTTAAGTTTTAATGTAATAAAATATTGTATTAAATTAGAAAGGCTAATGAAAGTAAATAAGAATACTGATAAAAAGATTTGAAACAGAGGGAGTATAATAAAAGATTTGAAACAGAGGGAGTATAATCGATAAAATAGAACAATTGAAATTTACTCTTCCATCACTCTCGTCTTTCATTGTTATTTTTTCTAATTTAACTATTTAGTTAAATTAGGAAATAAAGAATAAAATTACACTTATTTTTTCTTGTTAATGGATTTCATTTAAGATTCATGGAAGAGATTTTTGCTCTTATTCATTAAAATAAAACCAAACAGTTAGAAATCAATAATACTAAGCACATATTTATTAAAATCACATTTTTAATATCAATATGCAAATTAGCCTTCCCATTCACACTGCAAACCGCTATTTTTTGTATATATAAATACAATAGCATGTTATTAGTATGTAGATATGGACAACGCTAATAAAAAGGTGAAGCAATTTTATTAATGATTGAGGTTTAAATATAAATAAAATCATGAAGAATGTGATGAAAATAACTATGTTAATTGTGACTCGATTAGTAATATTGTTTCGGTTACAGACAGAAAAACACACAATCTCCATTATAATAAGATATGTTATATATGTTATTTACAGAGAAATATCCACTGAAATGTTTGTTTATACTTTGCTTTCTTGTAAAGCTTGTTGCATTTTTGGGTAAATATGTCCATCTATTTGCTCTAAACACTGTGTAGATTTTGGTTGGTTGGTTGATTTTAATGGCATATCAACCCGTCCTGGGTTATGTCATGCTTAACAGTTAGGAAGTAATATATGTTGTGTATCTATATTTATATTTTTTTTAGTAATTGGTTTTAACAATGTGTTAGCACCATTGGGGATCATGTTGTATGGTATTGATTAAGTTCATGTCTATATTCTATGGTATAATTTTATTTCCCTCAAAAAGGACAAAATGTCTTCCATGTTCACATTTTCAAATAGATCTTTCATATTGTTTGCTTTAAAATAACGGTTTCTGATGTGAGCAAAAAACTTGCATTCCATGAATAAGTGTTTAACAGTCAATGCTAACAGCACGTAGCTTACAGGGCGGCAGCTTGAAGAGGGCCAGATTCAAGTTGGGGTTGCTATCCGAGCTGGGCTGTGCATCACTGTGTATTGTATGACTATCAACTTTTGTCAATGCTAACAGCACATAGCTTATAGGGCGGCAGCTTGAAGAGGGCCAGATTCAAGTTGGGGTTGCTATCGGAGCTGATATGATGCACAAGAACCCGTAATCGGCAATGAAGATAGTGCATCACTGACGACCACCCTGTACGCATCCACAACGAAGGAAGCACGTGGTGTAATGATTAAAGTTATGGGAAATGGACTTGTCACCCCGAGTTCAAATCCTGGACGTGGTAATTGCATTTCACTTAGCACTAATACCCTTGGGAAAGGTATGAATCCTACTCTCCCTCGAGCTATGGATAAATAGTAGGGCAGACTGGGCTCTTTAACCTTGGTTAGGCAACCGGTCTAGGAGAAGGAAAACTCTGAATTCAAACCTGTTGAACTCCGCTTAAGAAATTGACCTTGTGTCACATCCTGCTTGTGCGGAGGGGTTGGTAAATATATATATGCATCCACAACATGTATTGTACGACCACATATAATAAGTGTTTTTAAGTTAACTGTTTATAAATGTTGAAAAAAACTGTTTTTTCTATGTATGTATTTAACCCAACCACTTTCCCATGGGCAGAATGTGACACAAGGTCAATTCTTAAGTGGAGTACAGCTAGTTTGAATTCAGCTTTTCTATTTAAGAGTTTGAATTTTTGTGTAGTTTATTTGAAGCAAAATATCAAAGCTAGCAGCACGTAGCTTACAGGGTGGCAGCTTGAAGATACAGGATTCAAGTTGGGGTTGCTATCCGAGCCGATATGATGAACAAGAACCTGTAATTGGCAATGAAGATAATGCATCACTGATGACCACCCTGTATGCATCTATGAGATGTATTGTACGACAAGCAAAAACATAATGATTATTTGAATACACACACATGAATAGTGTTGGTTGTTTGGTTTTACGGCATGTCAACCTATTGGGTCATTTTATGCCAAAGACATTTTGTTTTATTCATTCTTGATGGGCACTCACTGTTTTTTTAAACTCATGTTTTTCTATTCAACCCATAGATGGGACCCTAACAGGTACTACCACTCCGGGTCAGAGTCATCCTGGGAGCAATGCTATACTCTGCTTAAAAAAAAAACTGACCTTGAGTCACATCCTGTCTATAGTAGAAAGGTTGGGTAAATACATACATGCACATGTAGAATAATCATACTAAGTTCCAATTACTGTCGAATTGGTAAGACAAGGCAACAAGTAGCTGTAACTCAATACAGATCTAACCTTGTTGCAATCCTACTGCAGAATGCCAGAGTATTTATGAGGCTTCATAAATAGTCTGGTATTCTGCAGTAGGATATCATTTGAGTTGAGAACAAGTAAAAAAAATCACGAATAACCAAAAAATGACATAAGAGACTCGAAGTCCACAAAGGAGGATTGAGGTGATAAGAGTCACAACAGTGAATGCTTATAAATATAAATTGAATTCAAAATTGAAAACTTCTCATATCGCTGACAGTTGATGCAGATTACAAAACTAGCAAATATGACAGACAGGTTTATTAATTTTTTTAAATTTGCTAAATTAATCTTTTAAATTTTATTAATTTTACCTTATATATATAAGTTAGAGAGATGCATAGATATAGAATCAATAGTGCTTGGTAACTGTCAGTTACTCGCCAATGTGATCATCAGACCAATGATCATATAGGCGAGAAACTGAGTTACCAAGTGCTTTTGACCAAGAGGTTTAGAAGACTACCTTAACTATACTATTGTGGCGTTACTTTCGTATTTTGCCTGAAGAGTTGTCTGCCCGTTTAGTTTGCTGGTTCCCGCTAGGGGCCTGTGATATTTAAGCGGCTAGTTTGAACATCTCTTTCTCTTTTTCCGGTTGCTCGACCCACGAGACACCACTATGGGTTAGACTCTGGTCTACCCCCCTCTTGTTGGGGCTTGGGCCCCCCCCCTTACATTACTGTAAGTTATTCGTACAGCATGGACTATTCCTAGTCTCATGTCTGTGGCTTTTATGTTTATCTTTTTACCATTCATGAATGTGTATTTATATTACTTTTGTATGTATGTTCATGTACACCTTATATTTTATGTACCTCGTCATATCCAGGTGCTGTACCATATTAAATGTTATGTCTATCAACCCTTGTCGGAGTTCTATCTTCAAGTATATATCACTTTAAATCTTACACTATATATATTATATATATGTAAAAATGGAAATTGGAAATGAATCCGACAATATGAGGAAGAATGAATAAAGAAAAGAAAGAATAGAATGGATAATAAAAGATGAATTTAATCAATATCACTTACACATGTGTTTCGGTCAGTTCATCTGTGTGAAAATATTCCACACACAGAGAAGATTCGACCTTTTTATTTTGAATGAAAAAATTATTTTGGGGAAAAACAGAGAATTTTTAGAAATGTTCGAAGAGAATTTTTATTTATTTAAATCACTTTTGGAACACTGAAATAGACCGTTAGAATTTGGATATTTGATTTTTCTAGGGGTTATGGTATATATTATATATATATACAGGGATGCTAATAGCTTTTTGATTTAGTGTGTCCTGGGATGAATATATTTGCTTTGAATGAGTCCCCGGTAAAATTTATGGGTCTCAACTAAAGCCTTCTAACTCTTACTCCATAACCTATCCTGTATAATTAATTTCTAAGAAACTATTGAAATGTATTTACAGTTAGCTTGAAATGGTAAGGGAAGAAAAAAGAAAAACACTGGGACACATGGATATGATTTTACTGTGTCCTTTTAGATTTTTGTGCATTAGGGACGAGTACCCTGAAATTTGATGGGTCCCAACTAAAGTTTCTTAATAAATTGTAAGCTTTTTATTTATTATCTGGGGAAAATGCTATAGCCATCTAACTCCTACTTTGTAACGTATCCTGTGTAATTTGTTTCCAAGATAATATTGAAATGTATTTACAGTTAGTTTGAAATGGTAAGGGAAGAAAAAAGAAAAACACTGGGATGTATGGATATGATTTTACTGAATCCTTTTAGATTTTTATGCATCAGGGATGCAGGACGCATACCTATCAGCATCTATGTGTATATGTGTGCATATATACATATATGTACACTCACTTACTCACACACACACACACACACAATCCAAAATTCAGTGATAAGAGTCTAATGGTTTAGGGCTATATCAAAAGTATTGAAGTCAGTTAGTCTACTGTTGGTTTGAATAACAGCAGCTAAGTACAACTGAAGCAGTGTCCAAGACAGTTGGTATAAATAGAAATCAAGAATGATCCACTCATGAATTTGGGTGATTCCATTCCTTGAGTTCTGATTGGCTGCTTGATTTGAATGATATTGTGTAGTTTTATAAATACCCTGTCATTCTGCAGTAGACTTTGCAACTATTCGGGTTTGTATTGGGTTACAACCGTTTGTTGCCTTGTCTTTCCAATTCAACGGTAATTGGAACTTTGATTATTCTTCAAAAAGCAATGATACAAGAAAATAGATAAAGATGATTTAAAAAATCAATGAAATACTTTACAATAAAAATACATTACTTTGCTTAGGTTATTAGATAGACTAAAAGGTGAAATATTCCAACATGATGGAGCATCTTGCCATACATTGCGTGCAACAAACAAGATTCACACTGAAGACATTGCAGTGTTTCAAGATTGGTTTGGTTGGTTGGGTTTTACGGCATGTCAACCGCTTGGGTTATTTTATGCCGAATACTTCTATTGGTAATTTGGTATTCAAAAATGTTTAATGTCGACAAAGTTTTGAAATAATTTCATTTTTAATGGATAATACAATTTTTGTTTATAAACTCATGTTTTCTATTTAACTCATAGATGGGACCCTAACAGGTACTACCACTCCGGGTCAGAGTGGACCAGGGTGCAATGGTGATGAAGGGGTGCTCCACATTCCCCAAACCTCCAAAACTGGAACCTCACCATCAGATAGAGTTTAACGTCATTCCCAGGGCATGTAGACCCTCAGTCACCGTCTTCTAGCACCCATATGATAAAAAGGGGTTGTGGCTTGCCATAAGGGCAATAGGGTTGGGGCAATCATATAGGTGCTAGGGCTTGACGTGACCAGCCGATTGATTGTTTCAAGATTGACCTGTTCAAAACTTGGACTGTAACATATTTAAGTTTACTTTTCTCATTTGTCTTTTCTTTATTTTCAGCTTGGGATCCTCCTGATTATCTATTATCACCAGCTTCAAATCATTGGCATGAGCTCTTTTCACTTTTCCTGATACTTAGTCCCATATACCAAATGAAATAGGTCCCATCTGTTACACTATTTAATAGTACAGTTCCTATCTTTATTCTACTATCTGAAAATACGGTTCCCACCTTTATTGTACTATCAGATGATACGCTTCCCACCTTTATTCTACTATTCAATAATACAGTTGCCACCTTTATTCTACTATTCCATTATACGGTTGCCACCTTTATTCTACTAATTAATACGGTTGATTAAAAACCTACTTTATTTTATGTACTACTTCTATTTTATATTACTACTATGTTTAATGTATTCTACAATATTCTACTTTACTTTATTCTACGGTATTCTACTTATATTCTACTGTTGTATTCTACTGTTTGAAAATAGGGTTACCTACTATATTAATTCCTACTATTACTACTACTATTTATTCTACCTACATTTATTCTACTATGTTATAATAAGGTTTACCTACTATTCTACTTGTTATAATAAGGTTCCTACTTGTATTCTACTGTTTGAAAATAGGGTTCCCACATTTATTCTACTATGTTATAATAAGGTTCCTACTTGTATTCTACTGTTTGAAAATAGGGTTCCCACATTTATTCTACTATTTGATAATATCTATGAAGAATAAAAGATAAACTAAACATATAAAAAATATTTTTTATCAATCTATATATAAAATATAGATAAGAGATTTATATCTAACTTTCTAACTCTTTGCCTTCTTTAAATTACTCACAGCAGCTCTCTCTCTCTCACCACTGTGGTCCTACCGCACGTGTTCATTATAATTGAGCAGAACGACTCAGATTACAATAATAATAGGACCTTATTTAAATAGAATTAGTTCTGAGGTGAATAAAAAGTGAACTTTGAAATATCCCATGATACAGGTAAGAAAATTTAAATACAGCCGTGGGGGAAATTTAGTAGATAAAGAGTTAAATCCTGAGCAACGGGTAGGTTGGCTAGCTTACATATATATATATATTTTTGTAGAATTTGAGGACCATATTACCTTTAGGCACCCCTTTTTGATCTTGATTCAGAAGGACATGTTTTTCATTTACACTGTCAATATCCGGTTATTTGTTAGGGGTTAGGGTTAGAGTTAGGGGTTAGTTTTATAATTTAAAAAAAAAACTCTAAAAATCGTCATTTACACTGTCAATATCTGGTTGTTTTAACAGACGATTTTTAGATTTTTTTTAAAATTATAAAACTAACCCCTAACCCTAACAAACAACTGGATAATGACAGTGTAAATGAAAAACATGTCCTTTCTTAATTGAGATCAAAAAGGGGTGCCTAAAGGTCATATGGTCCGAATTGGATTTATTCTGGCCTACATTATGAATATAATTTTGAGGACCAATTGTCCTTATCTGACAAATGAGATCTCGTCTATGCTTCAATCTGTCCCATAAAGCAAAACAAGTCTGACACCCCCTGTTGTAATTCAGACCAATGGGAAATATACTAAGTAAACACAGAGTATTTTACTTTTAATCTCCCTAAATATATAAATAAATTTAACTCTACCTTTTTTTTCTCTAAGGGTTCATAACTTTTGCGTGACCTATTTTCAGCCTCATTCACATCTCAATCACCTGTTGTCCTGTGTCAATGTGAAGATGACAGTTTAATCTACAGTCCTGAATGACCAGATTATAATCCTCAATATAAAATTGTCAGAAACTTGAGTTATTTTATGGCAAAGACGTTTTATAACAAACTAGAAGCGGCTAGAGGGGAGGGGGGGAGTAAGAGAAAGATAGTCTCGCAGATCCATTGTTGTTTATTGGATCCTCGCGGGATGCCCTATTGAAATCCCTATGTAAAAAAAAAGACCTTGCATAGATCCAGACACTCTAAAAAAGAAAAAGTAATGTCTCCTATTTATATTGCATTTAATACTAAATGCAAAAAGAAAAATCCATGCTGTTATCATTTAAATTTTATTCTTTAATTATCTTCACAAATATAAAACAAATCTTTGTTATTTTTGTTCAAAAAGCAAGATCTGGTGATAGTGAATGTGTATATATATTTACTTTGTCATTAATTGTTTTATTTTTATAGTTTCCTCCAGACATACATACACACAAACTGTCCTTTATATATATATTTACCAACTCCTCCGCACGAGCAGGATACAACACAAGGTCAATTTCTTAAGCGGAGTTTAACAGGTTTGAATTCAGAGTTTTCCTTCTCCTAGACTGGTTATCTAACCATGGTTAAAGAGCCCAGTCTTCCCTGCTATTTACCCATAGCTGGAGGGAGAGTAGGATTCATACCTTTCCCAAGGGTATTAGCGTTAAGTGAAATGCAATTATCACGTCCAGGATTTGAACTCGGGGCGACGAGTCCATTTCCCATGACTTTAACCATTACACCACGCGCTGTCCTTTATATATGTATAGATAGATTGGTAGAAATAATTTTAATTAACTTAATGCATATCAATAAATTAGAAGAAATAAGTTAAAACTTTTGGTTATATTAGATTTTTTTCATTAACTTCCTGGGTAGAAATAAACTAGTAGAAATAACGAGATTTTATAATTTGCTTTAGAGGCATTGTTGAGTAAAGTATATTATTATTTTTATTTATTTTTTTTTTTTTTGCTTGAAGGCAGTTACAATGCATATATTGTATAAAATTCGATAATTATTGAAAATAATCATGACAAGCGAACTCGGCAAATATCGTGCCCCACATAGAACATCGTACAGCTGTTTCAACTTTATCAAGTCTCATCAGTAATGTATACTTACGATTTCCCTCCGACAGAAATCAAAAGTATACATCGCTGATGAGGCTTAATAAAGTTGAAACAGCTGTACGATATTCTACATGGGGTGCGATATTTGCCGAGTTCGCTTGTCATGATTATTTTCAATAATTATCGAATTTTATACAATATACGCATTGTAATTGCCTTCAAGCACAAAAAAAAATATAAATAATAATATAGTAGAAATAATTTTTATCAACTTCATGCATATTAATAAACTCGTAGAATACAGTCAGGACAATCATATAGGTGCTAGGGCTTGACATAGCCAGACAATTGTCTGTCTAACCCAAGTAAATATGTGCTGCAAACTAGCCTGTACCAAAATACTGCAAAACTTTTGACTCCAGTATGACATCCAACATAGCAATTTTTAAAAAAATTCTTATATATATTTACCAACCCCTCTGCACGAGCAGGATGCGACACAAGGTCAATTTCTTAAGTGGAGTTTAACAGGTTTGAATTCAGAGTTTTCCTGCTCCTAGACTGGTTACCTAGCCATGGTTAAAAAGTCCAGTTTGCCCTGCTATTTATCCATAGAGGGAGGGAGAATTGGATTCATACCTTTCCCAAGGGTATTAGCGCCATGTGAAATGCCAACAGCTTAATCCAAGAATTGAACTCTCATTGACGGGTCCATTTCCTACGACTCTAACCATTAGACCATGCGCCTCCAAAATTCTTATATGAAATATTTTCATTCGGAGTATCATTTTAATACAAGTATATTATCATTGCTTTGGTGTTAAGATTGTTTGGTGTTACTTATTGGTAATACTGTAAATGGGGTTTTATAAGCCATAAAATCTAATCTCTCTAAATTCACCAAATACAATTATTAATACAAGTAAAAAAAAAAGTAAAGTTGGCTGAGTGGTCTTGTGAGGATTAAAATGAAAAAATAAAAACTCCCATGAGCCTTCACACCGAAAGAACCCCCAAGCATGTGCAGAAAAAGGACTCACTTCTGACCCCCAAGATAATCTCTCGGCCATTCGAACTTAGGCCTTAACTCGGACAAGACATGACTACTGATCAGGAAGGAATTTCCTTACCATGTGTTAGCTATGACTCGAGAATGAAGCCTATATTCTTAAACTACCTTTTGTCTTTTTCTCTTCCTTTTCTGTGCTACCACCAAATAAGATGGAGTTAAAAGCAAACTCTAGGAACAACATGCACCGAGAATAACCAGCTACCTTTAAACCTAAAACATTAAACCTCTTGCCACCCCCACAGCCTATTATCAGTATCAGTCAGACAGTAAGTCTATCCCCTTTTCACTAGAGCTAGACCACACTGTTTTTGCATTTGAATTGGAGCACCACACCTACAGATCTAAATTTTGCTATTCATGCACTGAGTTGGTGAGGGCTGGTATTGAACCTGGAACCTTGTGGTTCCTAGGTGGATGCTCTAATGATTGAGCTAATCCAGCTCCTCAATTATTTACTATTATTAGCAATCTATTTTTGTAATTCTTTAATATAATTTTTTTTTTTCTAATTGCACTCAAATTGCCACAGGCAAATGTCAATGCTAACCTCATTATAACATCACATGAAATTGTGCTGATATTTTAAAGTATTAGCAAAATTTATTATATTGATGTAATCAAAGCATTTAATAATCGTCAGTCGCTCCACCCCCCACCCCCCACACACACACCCTCAGTTTTTTGTAGTTGCAGATTTATTTTATTATTTATTTATTTATTGGCATTTCAGTCTCGGAAGACTATAATATAGTTTTTGTGCCCCTGAAGTTACAGCGCCTCCTGTGACTGTGAAGTCCAATGTTCGTAAAACATTCTTGACCACAGATGTCGCATGTGAAGGCTGTTCCTGAAGATGTTGATGTGCCAGTGCTTTATTGCTGCTGCTTTCTTCTGGAGCTCCTGGCTTCATGGTGTTGCGCCAGGGTGACTTCAGACATGAACAGTCCTCTACAGAGAGCCTGCCGTCACCGAGGGCGGTCCTGAACCAAACTTTCCCAGCTGACTACCACTCAGTACTACCACTCTCGGTTAGATTGGACCAGGGAGCAATGGTGATGAAGGGGTGCTCCACATTCCCCAAACCTCCAAAACTGGAACCTCACCATCAGATAGAGTTTTAAGTCATTCCCAGGACATGTAGACCCTCAGTCACCGCCTTCTAACACCCATATGATAAAAAGGGGTTGTGACTTGCCCTAAGGGCAATAGAATTGGGGCAATCATATAGGTGCTAGGGCTTGACATGGCCAGCTGATTGATCAGACCGCCCATCTAGCCCAAGATAGGGCCAAAGTGGAGTATTGCAAGTCATGGACTGCTCATCCACTTGGGTTCTATCCTTAAGCATCATGGGTAGGCAAAGTTGTAATAACACAAGGAGGAAACTAAGATTTGCAACTATTTACCTACTAGGTATACAGGTATCAAATTCACCCCACTTCCCCAACCAGATGTTTGGTTTGGTTTGTCTAGTTTTATGGCATATCAACCTCAGTGGGTCATTTAATGCCGACAAAGTTTTGAAATGTATTAATTCTTAAATGGATACTCAATTTTTTTATAAACATATTTTTCTATTTAACCCATAGATGGGACCCTAACAGGCACTACCACTCCGGGTCAGAATGAACCAGGGAGCAATGGTGATGAAGGGGTGCTCCACATTCCTCAAACCTCCAGAACTGGAACATTACCATCAGATAGAGTTTAACATCATTCCCAGTACATGAAGAGCCACTGCCTTCTAGCACCCATATGATAAAAAGGGTTGGGGCTTGCCATAAGGGCAATAGGGTTGGGGCATATAGGTGCTAGGGCTTGACATGCCCAGTCGATTAATCGGAGGGGGCCTCTCCGACCGCCCGTCTAGCCTAAGTAAGAGTCTAAGTGGAGTGTTGCATGTCATGGACTGCTCATCCCCCAAGATTCCATTCTTAAGCATCACAGGTCACAACCCACAGCCAACAGGTGACCCTACTGGGAGAGTCTTACCCCTCTGCAGAGGTACAGTCGGTGTATTCACCCGACAAGGATGTAACTAAGATTTGCAATTATTAACCCACCTGAGGTATGCAGGTATCAAATTAACCCTACTTCCCCAACCAGATGTGTAAGCTAAAAAAAAAAATACTTTGCACAGGCCAGAAAACAAGATACAGGATGACATTTTAAATTGTGAATAATACAATGGTAGTTTCACTGAAAAACTGGTAGAGCAAACCACTTCTTTGTCACAGATCTCTCACCAATGTGTGAAAGTACTTAGGAGGATTGGTAGGTAAAAGGTTAAGTGAGTAAAACAAACTATCATCAGGTCGCACTGACAATATAGATTCTTATGACTCTCTCTCCTCTCTCGTCACCAGTCCCTATCGGTCATCGACCTTGGCAGATCTTCCACATGGCACCTGGAAGTTGCACAGAGCTGATTGATGTAGGTTTAACAGGTTGGCCTACTCTGGTATTAAACTTTGTACAGAAGTGAAACTTGCTACACTGAAAGTAAGTAGGTAAGTATGGTAAGTATGCAGTAAAAATTTCAGTTGTATTGATTATCAGACCATATGACCTTTAGGCACCCCTTTTTGATCTCGATTAAGAAAGGACATGTTTTTCATTTACACCGTCAATATCCGGTTGTTTTAACAGACAATTTTTAGATTTTTTTTTTTTAATTATAAAACTAACCCCTAACTCTAACCCTAACCCCTAACAAACAACCGGATATTGACGGTGTAAATGAAAAACATGTCCTTTCTTAATCGAGATCAAAAAGGGGTGCCTAAAGGTAATATGGTCCTGATTTTCTAAGCTGTTTTTTCTTTTATTCATGAATAATATGATAGCATCTTGTAGAAGAGAAAATCTCTCTTTTATTTTAAACCTGTTGTTTTGCTTCAATAAGTTGTCCTTAGTTCTATTTAGGTAAGCTGATTATTTTTGTTCTCACAAGGTAGATATATTTATGTATTTACCAACTCCACCGCACAAGCAGGATGTGACACAAGGTCAATTTCTTAAGCGGAGTTCAACAGGTTTGAATTCAGAGTTTTCCTTCTCCTAGACTGGTTACCTATCCATGGTTAAAGAGCCCAGTCTGCCCTGCTATTTACCCATAGCTTTCGAGATCAAAAAGGGGTGCCTAAAGGTAATATGGTCCTGATTATCTACACACAATGTTAAGTTATATATCTTAAAGTATTTTCAACTGTGTCCCACTTTATTTTGTACAATGTTTAATATTCAAAATATCAACAAAAATGTGACCTGCAAAAAAGTCTGAAACGCAATTTAGTTTGACTTTATTTTGCTTTAGTTCTGTTTTTAGCCAGATAAGACGATATATTATAGAAACATGGTCTTTGTTTTATGGCCTTAAAACTTGTAGATGGCTGCTGATTTATATCGCAACATACGTGATAAAATAGAACAACAGTATCAGTATCTCTTTCAGCATTTCAAAAGACTATCCAGTTGTATTAGAAAAGTGTCCATATGATGAAGAGTGTTACACCAAATATAAAACAATTTTAACACCAACTTCAGTTTTCAAGTTATATATATATATATATTGCATTATATTTTTGCTTGAAGGCAATTACAATGCATGTATCACATAAAACCCAATACTTTTTTTTATAGAAAATGAACTTGAAAAAACAAACATCCAAAAAATTTGATACTTTTTTTTATAGAAAATGAACTTGAAAAACAAAAATCCAAAAAATATATATACACATACTAGCGCGTGGTAGTAATGGTTAAAGTCATAGGAAATGGACTTGTCGCCCCGAGTTCAAATCCTGGATGTGGTAATTGCATTTCACTTTGTACTAATACCCTTGGGAAAGGTATGAATCCTACTCTCCCTCCAGCTATGGATAAATAGCAGGGCAGACTGGGCTCTTTAACCTTGGTTAGGCAACCGGTCTAGGAGAAGGAAAACTCTGAATTCAAACCTGTTGAACTCCGCTTAAGAAATTGACCTTGTGTCACATCCTGCTCGTGCAGAGTGGTTGGTGTGTGTGTGTGTATATATATATATATATATATATATATACTAGACAAAACGTAACCCATTGGGTCACCCATTAAGCACTGGGTGGATGATTGGGATTAAGAAAAAGGGAGTTTGCAAAGCGAATTAAATTTTAAAAATGAATAAATACGTCCAGAGAATTTTAAAAAAAAAAAAAAAACATTAAAATCATTTTGAAAGATTTCTAAAGGAACGTTTGACCTGATTTAAATTTTTTAATAGCCAAGGAGTTGAGAAGCTACTGGCTAGCTGCTTCTGAAATACATTTCATAAGCTCCAATCTCTCTCTCTACATCACAGAGAAACCAACATATATAACAAGGAGGTAATCAAGATATACACAGAGAGGGGGAGAAGTGACAAACAGAATATGAAGTAAGAGATAAGGTCATTAATCATCTTAAAAACAGCAACCTTGAGCACCTTTTTGATCTCATCTTTCCAACACACGTGGGCATGCCTACAAAGTCAGAAAACAGCACTGCTCACGTGACTTTCGGAAACATTTTTTCACGCTCAGAATTGCCGAGACATGGAATAAGCTGCCCCGCGTCCATTGTAGGCTGCCGAAACACTGCATCTTTCAAAGCTTCCATGCTTCTTGTAGTCCGCCAACATGTGCCTGATGCCCCTCTCCACACACATATGCACACACGCACACACATACATGCATATTATTACTGTAAACTGTTCATGTTCCTGACACTAATACAATATTCTGTGTACTTGACATGAGACTTTGATGAGTTGTGGTGCACCTGAGCACTGTACACACACATGTATATTACTACTGTAAACTGTTCATGTTCCTGACACTAATACATTATTCTGTGTACTTGACATGAGACTTTGATGAATTGTGGTGCACCTGAGCACTGTATACAATAAATTTCATTATTATTATTATTATTATTTACATCATATTCTCAGTGGCTATTAAATAATCATCATTATTTAATCTTAATTGGCATCTTATTCATTAACAATGTATCTATAAAGGTCTAGCTGAGAAAGATTTGCCTCAAAACTGCCCATATTATTAATGTGCTTAAAATCCAGCGATGCGTCTATATATCATTAAGAAATAAATGTTTACATAGTATATGGTGTGAATAATTTGCATACCAATTTTAACAAAACTGTGTTTAATAAATAATTACTTGGCTTTAATGATTTCTAATATTATTGTTTTATTCTCAAATGTATTAAAAGCAATCCTATGTATAATTTTATATTGAAATCAATTAGAATAAAGTAAAAATAATTGTAATCTTTTTTGTGTTTGTATTTAATTTCATTAGTCTTTCTAATTCATTATAATATTTAATTATACGAGAAAAATAAAAAAAATGCCCTCTGGGCGACGTAAAATAAATATTGCCTGAGGGGATGGGAGTTGAAAATTTAATATCAGAGAGTTTGTATCATAAGTAAAGTAAAATCATCAAATTTATTAAAGGAGCAAAAAATAAAATAAATTTATTAAAGGAGTAAAAAATTTAAAAAATTGAAATGGAAACTTAGTTCTGATAACTTTAAATATATATTAAAATAAAACAAACTATATATCGATAGATAATACCAGGTATGTATTTATTAAAACTTGTTTAAAAAACCAATGAGGACTGTCTAACATTGCATGCTCAAATTTTGAGTGTATTTTATTCTATGTTACGATATTTTAGGTAGTGTGACGTAAACAGTGACGTCGTTTTTGTTACAGACAAAAACCGGAAGTGAATCTCCATTATTAATAGAAGAGTAAAACTTAAATACTTGTGCTCAGAGGGTGCATTTTTTTTTCTTTGGTAGTATATAAAATGTATCCAATTTCTTTTTTAATGTTTGCTTTTTCTTTTTTAATCAGTTAATGTCATAAATTTTCTTAGATAAATTTTAGGTTGGTTGGGTTTTATGGCATGTCAACCCATTGGGTTATTTTATGCCGATAAAGTTTTGAAATAAATTAATTCTTAATGAATACACAATTTTTTTTTTAATAAATACATTTTTCTATTTAGCCCATAGAAAAACAGGTACTACCACTCCGGGCCAGAGTGGACCAGGGAGCAATGGTGATGAAGGCGTGCTCCACATTCCCCAAACTGGAACTCACCATCAGATAGAGTTTAACATCATTCCCAGGACATGTAGACCCTCAGCCACCACCTTCTAGCAAACATGATAAAAAGAGTTGGGGCTTGCCATAAGGGCAATAGGGTTAGGGCAATCATATAGGTGCTAGGGCTTGATGTGACCAGCCGACTGATCGGAGGGGGCCTCTTCGACTGCCCGTCTAGCCTAAGTAAGGATTTAAGTGGAGTGTTGCATGTCATGGTCTGCTAATCCACCAAGACTCCATCTTTAAGCATCATGGGTCACCACCCACAGCCAACAGGTGACCCCACTGGGGGAGTCTTACCCCTCTGCAGAGGCGCAGTTAATGAATTCTAACACCCCAGCTGACAGGGCAGCTATATATTTTAGGAGGCATAAAAACTTAACACATCACAAAATGCGAGGAGTGAAGGATTTGAATAAATCCGACAAAATATGGATGAGAATAGAGGAAAGTGTGGATATAACAACACAGACAGCTGAATTCAGTTGATATTTCGCCTCATTATTGGCTGTATCTTTTTCGAAAAGCAGAATGTACATGTACTTATGTCTGTAGAATAATCATACTAAGTCCAATTACTTCAAATTGGCAAGACAAGACAGCAAGCAGTCGTAACCCAATACGATTCTGGTTTGCTGCTAAGACTACTGCAAAATGGCAGGATATTTATGAAGCCTCAGAACATCATACAAACCAAGCAGCCAATCAGGACTCAAGGAATGGAATCACCCAAATGCATGAGTGGACTATTCTGAATTCCCATAAGTACCAGTTGTCTTGACACTGGTTCAGTTGTGCTTGGCCAGTTGCTGTTCTTCAAACCAATAGTAAACTGACTGACTTCAATACTACCCATGTCAACCAAGTTAGGTAAGTATACACTCTGATACAATTGTGATCTTACTTCTTTACTGACTGACTTACTTCAATAATGTCAATAAAGCTTCAAAAAAGCTTCAGCCAATAATGAGGCGAAATATGACTTAGGTTGTTTGTGTTGTTATATCCACACTTTCCTCTATTCTCATCCACACATCCAAAAATATAGAGAAAAGAAAAATAGAAACAATGAACAACATGACTCAGGCAAGACATTTTTTTTTTTTTAATTTTTCTCAATGCCACACAAGTGCATGGAGAGAGTGAGGGAAACAGACGGAGATTTGCATTTAATTAGGCTATATTGGTAATAGAAAGAGAAGATGGAGTTAAAAGGAGAAGAATGTCGGGTGTGAAATGTGTGTGTGTGGGGGGAAATGTGGGGGTGAGAAAAGAGGGTTAGAGGAAACAGAAACAGTGCCTTCTGTGCCAAGTGCTAACCTAGATTTCTTTAATTAAAAAAAAACAAAAAAAAAAAAAAACTTTTGTTTTACTTATCATCATCATCATCATCATCAGGTCATGCCAACAGCACAGACACTTATGATTCTGCACACAGTGAGCATCAAACTCAGTAGTCAGCAGTAATTGATCTGCAAGCCTAGAGCTACTAGGCATTGTGTGGGGCCTATTGTCACAATCAGGTGAACAGCAAGAGAGTCTATCCCCTTTTCACTGGGACTAGACCAGGGAGATTGTTCTTACATCTGAGGTGGAGCAACACACCTACCATCAGCTTCTAACTTTACCACACAGATCCAAGCTGGGTTACTAATGTGCTGAGTTGGCAAGGGCCAGTATCGAACCCAGATTATTGGTGAAATAGATCAATAATCGGGACCGAACATATTCTAATAGTGACCACCCCAAACGGAGTTTAACAGGTTTGAATTCAGAGTTTTCCTTCTCCTAGACTGATTGCCAAAGGTTAAAGAGCCCAGTCTGCCCTACTATTTATCCATAGCTGGAGGGAGAGTAGTTGGATTCATACCTTTCCCAAGGGTATTAGCGCTATGTGAACTGTAGCTTTGTCCAGGACTTGACCTCGAGTCAACGAGTCCATTTCCTATGACTAACTATTACACTACATGCCACCATCAAGAACCTTGTGGTTTCTAGACAGATGCTAGACCACCCTCTTACTAAACATTGTATCTGGATAATTTAAAAGGGTCAAAGTTCACCTAATATAGAAACCCAACAAATTGAAAGTAGATGAGAGATAAGTGTTACATAATTAGTACCCTAACACTTATTTACAGTAGTATAGAAACCAAAATGGCTGTTATAAGTTGCAGCCGGCGGCCTTGAAGGATTGAATGACAAGGCTTGACTTCATCCTGATCCTTCCGGTGGATACCGTGAGAATCGGTGGAGAAGACCCTCTTCCGGTTTAGATTAGAAAGAGTTTTTAGTCAGTATCGGCCAAACCACGAAAGTGGTAAGTTGTGTTAAGCGCACTGCCGACTCAATCTGTGCAGGTAGTCTGGTGGGGATTTCGGAATAAAATATGATCTAAAGCAAATCGAAGTCTTGTGTTATTATCTAAAAACTACCAATGACACAGGGCTTCTGATAAAGAGAAAACCCCAATGGAAGACCAAAGACGAAGTCCAGACGCTAGAAGAAGAACGTAAGATACCAAAGATGAGCAGAAGAATAATAGAAAAAAGAGTATACAACATAAGGTCGTCATCAACTAGTAAATGAAAAATTAGTATCATGTACTTATGTAATGGATTAGATGAAGGCACAAGTCCAAATACATTAGTGTATAACACAGGAGAGAATTGTGTAATCCCATGTCAAATCATGCAGGCCATGCCACTGGGCAAACACCAAACTTTTTGGTACAAATAATGTTCAATACATATGAAATAATAATAGAAAAAAAATGTTGTCTTAGATGCAGTACCACATCGGGATATTGATCTTGAATATGAAAAAAAATCAGAAATCATCAATAACATAACACAGGAGAGAAGTCTTAACAAGAGCATTTTTATTTCAATTTCATCAAGACCAGTATCAGTTGTGTTAGGAAGACCTAACGAAAATAGTTGCTCCCCTTGATCAGTAGGGGACTGTTGGAAACTTGGAAGTGGGTTTTCCGCCATGTCACTTTTGGATTGGGGTCCAGACTGAGTGGACAGCACGGTTGAGCTAGTTAAGTCACTTTTAGGGTAGAAGCATTCTCTACTCTGTATTAAATAAAACTTTGTTAATTTTCCAACAACCTGGTCTTGCATTTTCATTCAGTCTTCAGTATTTTATCTGTATGTAAAAACATAACTGTTTGTTTTGTTTTATGGCATATCAACAACAATGGGTCATTTGAGGCTGGCAAAGTTTTTAAAGATTTGTAGCGATAGTTTGGAAGAACATTTTTAAAACTCAATTTTTTTTTGGTGCAAACAAATTTTTCTATTTAACTCATAGATGGGACCCTAACAGGTATTACCACTCCAGGTCAGAGCAGATCTTTTAATTAAAATTAAAACTAGCTTCATAAATTAATTTGGAATATTTAAAATTTTTAACGAGATACCAAATCATATGAATAAAAGCCAAAACTATTTTTATTTTGGAAAATCTACAGATGAAAAATCTAATCTCAAAAAAAAAAAAAAAGAAAACCACAAACAACTCCCACTTAAAAACTTACCTTGCCAACTGAATTTAACATCCTTTACACGGATGTAATTCTATCTTTGCTATTATTACCAACTAAATCCAAAAAGTCCTGAGTCAAGATATGGGTGCAGCTCTTCTAGTATTTCTGCTGCTAATATCAACAATGTTGAAAATAAGATTTATCTGCATTCTTTCTATTGTTGACACTAAGTTTAAGTTCAAATGCTCAGATAAAATATGGTTTATCTAGATCAGGGGTTTCCGACCTGGGGCACGAGCATCATTCTAAATTTAGATTCAATTTGTTTCTTTTGTAATCAATTTAGCAAGTTATTAAAATATTAATGTCTGATTTTTGTTTAAATATTATATTAGATTTAGAGAGTGAAATATATATGATCTTTTGATAAAACTGTAGTATGGATTGTGTTATAGGTGATACACCCTATAAGACTAATGGAATGCGCCGACAGGTTACTATAAATAACAGGGATAATTGTGGCTTAGCAGTAAGCCAATGCGAGTATGCCAATAACTCTGTTCGTCAGACGTAATTTCCACATCTCTCTATTGTATTTGTCTCCTTTCTGTTAATACATTTTTCTACATTTGTTACCCGTCGTTTTGTTCTTATTTGACCCCTCAAAACCTCACAACAGATTGACATTCTGTATTTTTGAACAAATGTATAAATTGTAGGAGTGCGGGGTCAGAGCAAAACTCTCTTAAGGGTGCAGGAATAGAAAAAGGTTGGGAACCAATGATCTAGATAGAATACAGTTACATTGATATTTAGATATCACACTGTGTGGTTGAGAATAGAGAAAAAAGTAGTATAATAACACAACAACTAATTCAATTGATATTTCACCTCATTTTAATTTAGTTGTTGTGTTGTTATATCCACATTTTTCCTCTATTCTCAACCAGATTTTGTTGGATTTATTTACTCATATCACTACTGTGATAAACATCCATATTTTCTTTTGAACTGACAAAGTAAATCTAAGTAAATTAACAATAAACAAATAACTTCATTATGTTATTGTCACTCAAAAAATGAGCAGTGTGACAGGAAAATATTTTTACCCATGTACTTATAAAAAAAAAATACAAAGAAAGAAGCGTGGCCTATTAAAGACTAATACAATCTTCTTCAATAAATCTGTGAACAGAGTTTTTTCTAATATATATATATATATTAGAAAATATATTAGTATTAAGGTTTTTTGTTTTGTAAACTGATTTGACTTTCCTCTCCGACCCAAACAACTACGGGAGTGAATGAGCTCTGATGATGATTTTTGTAAAATCGAAATATTGATCAGTATCAGCTATGATTATATTATAAATTGTTTTCTTCTTTAACAGCATTGTGTGATGTTTTCATTCCACCTTTTCATACTCATATATATAATATATATATATATATATATATATATATATATATACATATCATCCATTAAATGTAAACAATTATCATGGGACAAAGGTGGTATGTGCGTTTTCTGCCGAGCGGTTTTATGTGATCTTGAGGAAAGCCAGGGGAGTAAACTCCAAAAACAAATCCGGAGCCGAAGTACCTAAAATGTTGTACTGCTGAACTTCAGCACTAAACAGTAACTCGTGTGACACTGCTGTTGCTAAACTGCATTGGTTTCTTACCTTTCCTTTGGACCACAGTGGCAATGTGGAGAGGGGGTGGGATTTGCGGCTTGGGAAACAGCACATCCTCCACCTCAGACGCAAAAAACAATCTCCTTGGCCTAGCACTATTGAAAAGGGGATAGACTCCCTCGCTGACTGGCTGATACCGACTGTAGGCCGCCCTGACAACTTTACTTTTTTTTTTTTTACTGTTCTACAAGAATAGCTTTGGCATCAAATAACCCATGAAGGTTGATATGCATTAAATAACCCATGAAGTTTGATATGCCATTAAACAAACCAAACATGCTATTACTTCTCTGAACTGTTTACAGTCTCCTCCATTGGAATGTAAGTAGACTGTAAATATTTCTCTTACAATCTCAAAAAGTAAACAAGATTCTTCTACTATCAGATATTCAAGTAAAAGAAAAGAGATAAAAAAAAAAAAAATGATTTCAAACCAGTGCAATAGTCAAGCTAAAGAAACATACTTGTAAAATCCAGAATATCCACAAAATCTGAATATCTGGAATTTTTTTAAAACAGCGCCAGGAGGTCAAGCACTAAACTAATTATATAAAAGAGTTTTGTTCTACTGAATATCAGCATTTGTGGTTCTTTTAACTCATCTATTCATAAGAGGGAAAAGAAGAAGAAGAAGAAGAAGAAACGGATTCTTTATGAAAAGATTAAATATGTTGAAAATAGCCATCCTTTTGTTGAAATATTATTGGTCTTCTACCAAAATAATATGGTTTTTAGTTAAGTCCTAAGGCTGTAGATTTTTATATAAAGATGGAAAAAATAAAAATAAATGCATGCAGACAAAAGAGGGGGAAAAATGGACAGAGAGAGACAGAGACAGAGAGAAACTGAGAGAGAGAGAGAGAGAGACACACAGACAGACAGAGAGACACACACACAGACAGACAGAGAGAAGACACACACACAACACACAGAGAGAGACACATACACACACAGACAGAGAGAGACACATACACACACAGACAGAGAGAGAGAGAGAGAGAGAGAGAGAGAGAGAGAGAGACACACACACACAGACAGAGAAAGACACACACACACACCACACACAGAGACACACACACACACACACACACACACACACACATAAACACAGAGAGAGAGAGAGACACACACAAACAGAGAGAGAGAGAGAGAGAGAGAGAGAGATGAGCACATGCACACAAACTGAACACACAGAAACACACTGGAAACTGAATACACACATAGAGAAAATAAAAACACAAAAACCGTATTTGCAAATTTTACTAGAACATATTGATTGGTCAATGGCTGCCCCCCTCCTCCGTTTAGTATTTATCCTTCCAAACTTTAACCTCTTTTTCTTATTTCTTTTCTTTCTCCAGAAATCTGATTACCACTTTGTTTTCAATCCCCAAATTCCCTGTAGACCATAATAATTATGCTACACTAGATACATGTTCACAAAAAAGTAACCGTAAACTATAGGACCATCAAGATGGATGACAATTCTATACAGTTCTACTCATCATAAAAAAAATAAAACGTCGACTTTTCTTTCCATGTCTTTCCTATTGTTTTTTTTAGTCGTGCATCCTTCATTTTTCCTGGTGGTCGGGGGTGGGTGGGAGGAAAGAGAAGTAAGAGAACAAAAGCAAATATTTCCCCAATTAGACATTGTCCTGAGAAAATAATTTCTTTTGAAAAACATTATGTTCCTCACATGGCATCTCCTTTCAGAAGTTTAAAAAGCATCACGCAACACAAATACACAGACAATTTCCAATCAATCCATTTATTACAGTTAGATGATAATTATAAACCCTTTCAATTATTTGTCCCTTAGATATCCTGTTCCTGGGCACACAGGATTCACAAAAAGATCTGATTGATTGATTTTAACAGTATGAAAATTGGATGTGTGGTTCTTATATATTAGAAGACTCAGAGTAACCTTCCAACATAGGTATATATATATACGTACATAAAATAAACCAGACAAAGAAGTTATATATAATAACAAATACAGACTTTATGGTCTGAGCACATAGAGAAGGACATACATACATGATAAGATACAATACAGTACACAGATATAGAAGCAGATAGGACTAAGTCCTAAGTTCACAAAAAGATCTGATTGATTGATTTTAACAGTATAAAAATTGGATGTGTGGTTCTTATATATTAGAAGACTCAGAGTAACCTTCCAGCATAGGTATATATATATACGTACATAAAATAAACCAGACAAAGAAGTTATATATAATAACAAATACAGACTTTATGGTCTGAGCACATAGAGAAGGACATACATACATGATAAGATACAATACAGTACACAGATATAGAAGCAGATAGGACTAAGTCCTAAGTTCACAAAAGATCTGATTGATTGATTTTAACAGTATAAAAATTGGTTGTGCGGTTCTTATAATATCTTAGAAGACTCAGAGTAACCTTCCAACATAGGTATATATATACGTACATAAAATAAACCAGACAAAGAAGTTATATATAATAACAAATACAGACTTTATGGTCTGAGCACATAGAGAAGGACATACATACATGATAAGATACAATACAGTACACAGATATAGAAGCAGATAGGACTAAGTCCTAAGTTCACAAAAAGATCTGATTGATTGATTTTAACAGTATAAAAATTGGATGTGTGGTTCTTATATATTAGAAGACTCAGAGTAACCTTCCAGCATAGGTATATATATATACGTACATAAAATAAACCAGACAAAGAAGTTATATATAATAACAAATACAGACTTTATGGTCTGAGCACATAGAGAAGGACATACATACATGATAAGATACAATACAGTACACAGATATAGAAGCAGATAGGACTAAGTCCTAAGTTCACAAAAAGATCTGATTGATTGATTTTAACAGTATAAAAATTGGTTGTGCGGTTCTTATAATATCTTAGAAGACTCAGAGTAACCTTCCAACATAGGTATATATATACGTACATAAATAAACCAGACAAAGAAGTTATATATAATAACAAATACAGACTTTATGGTCTGAGCACATAGAGAAGGACATACATACATGATAAGATACAATACAGTACACAGATATAGAAGCAGATAGGACTAAGTCCTAAGTTCACAAAAAGATCTGATTGATTGATTTTAACAGTATAAAAATTGGATGTGTGGTTCTTATATATTAGAAGACTCAGAGTAACCTTCCAGCATAGGTATATATATATACGTACATAAAATAAACCAGACAAAGAAGTTATATATAATAACAAATACAGACTTTATGGTCTGAGCACATAGAGAAGGACATACATACATGATAAGATACAATACAGTACACAGATATAGAAGCAGATAGGACTAAGTCCTAAGTTCACAAAAAGATCTGATTGATTGATTTTAACAGTATAAAAATTGGATGTGTGGTTCTTATATATTAGAAGACTCAGAGTAACCTTCCAGCATAGGTATATATATATACGTACATAAAATAAACCAGACAAAGAAGTTATATATAATAACAAATACAGACTTTATGGTCTGAGCACATAGAGAAGGACATACATACATGATAAGATACAATACAGTACACAGATATAGAAGCAGATAGGACTAAGTCCTAAGTTCACAAAAAGATCTGATTGATTGATTTTAACAGTATAAAAATTGGTTGTGCGGTTCTTATAATATCTTAGAAGACTCAGAGTAACCTTCCAACATAGGTATATATATACGTACATAAAATAAACCAGACAAAGAAGTTATATATAATAACAAATACAGACTTTATGGTCTGAGCACATAGAGAAGGACATACATACATGATAAGATACAATACAGTACACAGATATAGAAGCAGATAGGACTAAGTCCTAAGTTCACAAAAAGATCTGATTGATTGATTTTAACAGTATAAAAATTGGATGTGTGGTTCTTATATATTAGAAGACTCAGAGTAACCTTCCAGCATAGGTATATATATATACGTACATAAAATAAACCAGACAAAGAAGTTATATATAATAACAAATACAGACTTTATGGTCTGAGCACATAGAGAAGGACATACATACATGATAAGATACAATACAGTACACAGATATAGAAGCAGATAGGACTAAGTCCTAAGTTCACAAAAAGATCTGATTGATTGATTTTAACAGTATAAAAATTGGATGTGCGGTTCTTATAATATCTTAGAAGACTCAGAGTAACCTTCCAACATAGGTATATATATACGTACATAAAATAAACCAGACAAAGAAGTTATATATAATAACAAATACAGACTTTATGGTCTGAGCACATAGAGAAGGACATACATACATGATAAGATACAATACAGTACACAGATATAGAAGCAGATAGGACTAAGTCCTAAGTTCACAAAAAGATCTGATTGATTGATTTTAACAGTATAAAAATTGGATGTGCGGTTCTTATAATATCTTAGAAGACTCAGAGTAACCTTCCAACATAGGTATATATATATACGTACATAAAATAAACCAGACAAAGAAGTTATATATAATAACAAATACAGACTTTATGGTCTGAGCACATAGAGAAGGACATACATACATGATAAGATACAATACAGTACACAGATATAGAAGCAGATAGGACTAAGTCCTAAGTTCACAAAAAGATCTGATTGATTGATTTTAACAGTATAAAAATTGGATGTGTGGTTCTTATATATTAGAAGACTCAGAGTAACCTTCCAACATAGGTATATATATATACGTACATAAAATAAACCAGACAAAGAAGTTATATATAATAACAAAGACAGACTTTATGGTCTGAGCACATAGAGAAGGACATACATACATGACAAGATACAATACAGTACACAGATACAGAAGCAGATAAGACTAAGTCCTAAAGAAGTGATATAAAGTTTGTGGAGAAATAAGTCACTTACTGCTGGCTGGGAGGCAAAGCCCCCCACTTAATGGACATTGACACCACGTGTTTAGCCCATGCTTAGTAGTTGCTGGAGTGAGGGAAAGAGACTGAGAATTCCTGGGCTACTGCTTAAATACCCCAGCCACCTATCGGCAAAAACCTGGTGGCAAGGGAAGTTAACCATTCTGGACCCAAGTCCATCCCAGCAGGTGAAGACAATCACTACAACGACAAGTCAACCTGTCCAGGGTTATCTTAAGTTAGGGGGACCGAAAAATCTGGAAAGGGCCGGCTGGTGTAATGGTTAGAGTCCCCGTCTGTCAGTTTGACAGTCAGGGTTCGAATCACACACAAAGCAGTCTTCCTGTCTATAGCTCTGCTGATGAAGCCTAATAGGCCGAAATGTACATACAGAGATTGATTTTTCTCGATTTGTTTAGCCTTACATTTCAATAGGTATGCCTGCCTAATTCATTAATTATTAATTTTCAAAAATTAGGTACGACTTCAATTAAGCACATATTCTCCCAAAAATAAAAATATATATAAAAAAAAAAATATATATAAATATATAATTATATTATATAAATATACATAAATATATATGAAAGGTAAAATGGATATGAATCCGACAATATGTGTAGAAAGTTTGTAGAAAAAACAACAAGATGTTAAAAATTTTGCTGACAGAAATCTGTTTCGACAATATGAAGAGGTCTTTATCAAAGCAACATTGTAAACGGAAAGATGAAATAAATATATCATTAATGACGAGGCACAGAACACTCTCAATCAGTACCGGTATTTTCAAAAAAATTTTAAAATGCGTATTTTATGTTAAAAATAAAATAAATTTTATTTTTTAAAATTATAAGCATTTTTATTATTAGTAAAGCTCAAAAGAGTTTGCAGTAAAAGTGTATATAAATATCTATATATAAATAAATATATAAATATATATATAAACTAGAAAAAGCATAACCATGGTTAATTGGGTGACCACTGTAATTATTTTTTAAATAATGTTTTGTTATGTAATTTTTTTGGCCCAACCGATTTGCAAATTTTTCCACCAATTTTCACTCACACCTATTCTTTTTTTGGAAAATTAGGTAGTATCTCTGACAACTATACAATTCTCAATAACCACTCCCCACTACCATCTCAATTTTTTTTTCTTTGTTATTTCCACTAATGATTGATACTTAACTGAATTAGCACCCCCCACCCACCACCTATATCAGTCTGTTTGTTTCTCTAACTTAATAATTTTGGACTGCTTACTGACTAAAAAGGAAATTTGTTGAAAGTCAGGTCAGGTTCTTTCTACACTTTTTGACAGCCTCGTGTTGCCGACTTGATAATTTTGGTTGTGTCTGAAATAATAAGACGTCTGTCCTTTTTTTGCTAATCAGACTGTTATATTGGTTTTGTCTGTTTCGTTTTACGGCATATCAACCTCGGTGGGTCATTTAATGCCGACAAAGTTTTGTTGGACTTGGGAACCCTCTCAAACTCGGGAACCCCGTCCTTGACCTCGGGAGCCTTCAACAAGAAGATTCCCAAGTTCAAGGACAGGGTTTCAGAATTTGAGAAGGTTCCCAAGTCTGACAAGAAATACCTGAAGAAGGCAGGAGGACACATCAGCCGAAACATTGTGCAGATAACAATAAAGATGAGAACAATAGTCCGAATAATCTAGACAATACAAATTATCAAGCCTCATCTAAAAAAATTCTGAGAAATATCATTTAAATATATGCTTTTATTTTTTTAGAAATATTTGTAGATGGTTTCTCAGAATTTTTGAGATGAGGCTTGATAATTAGTATTATTCGGACTATTGTCCTCATCTTCATTGTTATCTGTACAACGTTTTGGCTGATGTGCCCTCCGGCCTTCTTCAGGTATTTCTTGTTGGACTCGGGAACTTTCTCAGATTCAGGAACCTCGAAAACAATGAAAATGAGGACAATAGTCTGAATAATCCAAATAATACTAATCCCAAGGCAGGTTGACATACTGTTAAAATCAGTCATTACCTGGTATTTTTTAATTTTATTTTTGAGTTGAAAAGTGTATACTCTGGTTCAGTGTAATAAAATAACTAGGAAGATTTAACTGATATGAGAATGAGATATCCTGTAACCATGAGACAGCAAAATGAAAACAATCAACCTCCATTGATTGAATAAAAAGATAGGTTTGATAATTTCACAGAAGGTTACCATAACCAAAATCCAATGTACATCCGTGTATTATAATCAGATTTGAGTGACATCTCATGGACAAATTAAGTTGAAAGAATTAACATACAAGATACCCTCTAAAATTTGACAGTGGAATTATCACTATCTGCTATCATGGATTGAATAAAGTGTTCAGTTTAAAATTCACAGAAGGTTACCAATTATGACAAAGAGTACAATGGCTAAAACATTGTAACTATAAAAGTGTTAATTTTTATAGTTAGTTCAAATTAGTTCAAATGATATTAAAATGTTTTAATTTCAAAACATTGTAACTATAAAAATGTTAATTATTACATTTATTGAAATGTTTTAAAGAAAAAAATTGCTTTCTGAAATTCAGAGATTAAATATGTTCAGTATTCCAGACATTTTTTAGTACTGTAGTATTCTTTTTTTTAAATTACTTTCTGAAATTCAGAGATTAAATATGTTCAGTATTCCAGACATTTTTTAGTACTGTAGTATTTTTTTTTTTTAAATTACTTTCTGAAATTCAGAGATTAAATATGTTCAGTATTCCAGACATTTTTTAGTACTGTAGTATTCTTTTTTTTTAATTACTTTCTGAAATTCAGAGATTAAATATGTTCAGTATTCCAGACATTTTTTAGTACTGTAGTATTTTTTTTTTAATTACTTTCTGAAATTCAGAGATTAAATATGTTCAGTATTCCAGACATTTTTTTTTTTTAGTTGTCATCTTCATTTCTAATTTCCAAGTTAATTTTTACCATTCTGTTTGAAGCAGCCAAATTCTGACAGAGTAAATAAGATATGTCACTCAGCAATTTACCTTCAGGTTAGATGTCTGAATAAGGACAGGATTTACTTATCAATTTTATATATCTCTTTGCTTTGTCACTCTGTCACTAGAGCTTAGAATACACTATGGTAAGACTCCCACACACAACATAAAAAAGAGGGGGGGGCTAGGTATTAACTGTGTTTGATGGTGAGGCTCCAGTTCTAGAGTGCTAGTGAGTACCCTTCATTGCCATTACTCCAAGGTCTACTCAGACATGTGGGTAGTACCTCTTAGAGTACCACCTATAAATAAAATAGATGTTTAAAATTATTCATATTCAATAGAACCATGTACAAAGAAACTCTTAAGAAAAAAATCCATAAAAATGTAAGTATGAACATACAATGAATACGTTTCCCTAATCTTTAGGCATAAAATAACCCAAGATGGGTTGACATCCCATTGAAATCAAACAATCAAACCTACAAAATGAGCACCTTGTCATGATGTAATGGTTAACAAACTCATTTTGCAGATCCATTGCTAGTGACTCACTAGAAATAACTCTATACTCACCAAGGGAGTACAGATTTATTTCTTCCCTAAATGTATCATATACTTTTTTGAACCAAGTAACCAATAAGCACCCCAAATCATCAACTTAATGAAACGTTCATGTTTTAACTCATCACCGGCAAGTTTCGCTTTCAAATATTTGAAAATAAACGAACAGATGATTTTGTCAATTATATTGTACCTGATAAAAACAAATTTTACTAATTTTGTGATCCTATTTCTGAATGATATCCTTTTAATTAAATAAGCATAAAAATATTTTGTTAATAAAAACTGTATTTTTATTTAAATAAACATAATTGCATTTCTCTTCTAATTAAGTAAAAACTATTTTAGTATAAAAACATCATTCGTGTTTTTTTTAAATCATCATAAGTGTTGAAAAATATTCATAAATTTCTGATTAAAAAGTATTTATTTAAAAAAAGATTTTCCTATTGAATTTTAATTTTGATTACGTGTACCAACCATCTATTTATTTAATTTATCGTAAGTTCAACACTTCTATAAACTTCTGATTAAAATCATTTGTTTACAAAAATTTGGAAGCAGAAGTTACCGGTGATGAGTTAAAATATGAACCTTTCCTTAATTTGATGATTTGGGGTGCCTATTGGAGACTTGGTCCACTTTATTTGTGTAATGAAGACGCATGATAAGTTTTAAAAGATGTAGGAAGGTGACCCATGCAGTCTTTAAAAAAACTATTTAAAAAGGAGAAGAGTTAAGAATGTAAGAGCGATATAATAATAATAATAATAATAATAATAATAATAATAATAATGAAATTTATTGTGTACAGTGCTCATGTGTACCATAACTCATCAAAGTCTCATGTCTAGTAGATAGAATAATGTATTAGTGTCAGGAACATGAATAGCATACAGTAAAGATATACATGTATGTGTGCACATGCATGCATATGTGTGTGGAGGGTGTATCAGGTATAGTGTTGGCGGATTACAGGAAGCATGGAGGCTTTGAAACATGCAGTGTTTTGGTAGCCTACAACAGATGCAGGCAGTTTATTCCATGCCTCGGCAATTCTGGGCGTGAAAAAATGTTTCCGAATGTCATGTAAGCTATGCTGTTTTCTGACTTTGTAGGCATGCCCACGTGTGTTAGAAACATGGAGATCAAAAAGGTGCTCAAGAGATGATTAATGACCTTATGAGCATTTACCAAGTCAGTTGCTAAACACCAGAGTTTCAACAAATCCATTCCCAGGTTTGGTATGGTTTGTTTTGTTTTACGGCATATCAACCTCAGTGGGTCATCTAATGCCGATAAAGTTTTGAAATAAAGTAATTCTTAATGGACAATACAATTTTTTTAAAATACATTTTTTATTCTACTCCTAGATGGGACCCTAACAGGTACTACCACTCCGGGTCAGAGTGGACCAGGGAGCAATGGTGATGAAGGGGTGCTCCACATTCCCCAAACCTCCAGAACTGGAACCACGCCATCAGATAGAGTTTAACGTCATTCCCAGGACATGTAGACACTCAGTCACCGCCTTCTAGCACCCATATGATAAAAAGGGGTTGGGGCTTGCCATAAGAGCAATAGGGTTGGGAAAATCATATAGGTGCTAGGGCTTAACGTGACCAGCCGATTGATCGGAGGGAGTCTCTCCGACTGCCCGTCTAGCCCAAGATAGGGCCAAAGTGGAGTATTGCAAGTCATGAACTGCTCATCCACCTGGGCTCTATCTTTAAGCATCACGGGTCGCCATCCATGGCCAACAGGTGGCCCCATTAGGGGAGTCTTACCCCTCTGCAGAGGTGCAGTCGCTGCATTTTAACGCCCCAGCCGACTGGGCGGTCCATTCCCAGGGTAGCAAGACGTTCAGAATATGTCAGATGTAGAGAGTGAAGTATGATAAAATTTAAAATGGAAAAGAATCTTTTAAAGTATAAATGACAAGATTGCAACAGACAATCACTACGATTTTTTTTTTTTAAGTTTAAAAGTCATTTTTCCTAGTGTTTGTTTATATTTTTTTGTTTTTTTTGTTTTCATTATTTTTTAAAAATCTGGACCGATTAAAAGTATCAACCATATGAAATATCAAATATACAGCAAATATTATGGCTTCCTGTGACTGTTTCTTACCAAGGGGATTTGTGGGGATATGAGGAATGACACCACCACCAGCAATAGTTGCTTTGATTAAATAACTAATTAGGCCTGAGCCTATTCTAGTAGTGACCAACCCAAACGGAGTTTAACAGATTTGAATTCAGAGTTTTCCTTCTCCTAGACTGGTTGTCTAACCAAGGTTAAAGGGCTGACTTCTGAAGACAGTCGGAAAATTAAAATGGAAAGTTTTTTGGTGGTCCCCAATGACAGTTTAACTACAGTCTATGAATTAACATTTTGCGAATTGGGTTACGGTTTTAGGGGATTAAGGTTGTTTTTAATTACATATTGCTTAAAAAAATCAACAACAAAAAACCCAAATGTTTATACATTTAATTAACCATTGAAATTAATTATTGAATCTATTATTGAGACAGTTGTTTGTGTTAGTATTGCAATGTATAATTTCAATTAAACTTAGTATTAAAAAAAATATATTTTTCAACATTAAATGTATAGTCATTTGTATTTTTTATTGTTTATTTTTTTTTAGCAATACGTAATTAAAAACAACCTTAATCCCCTAAAACCGTAACCCAATTTGCAAAATGTTAATTCATAGACTGTAGTTAAACTGTCATTGGGGACCACCAAAAAACTTTCCATTTTAATTTTCCGACCGTCTTCAGAAGTCAACCGGTTAAAGAGCCCAGTACTACTCCAGTAGAGCCCTACTATTTACCCATAGCTGGAGGGAGAGTAGTTGGATTCATACCTTTCCCAAGGGTATTAGCGCTATGTGAACTGTAGCTTCATCCAGGATTTGAACTCGGGTCGATAAGTCCATTTCTTACGACTCTAACCATTACACCACATGCCTCCAATGTTCAAACTAACTCACATCTCTGTTGATTAACAAAAGAGGACAAATATCTTAATTTGCAGACACTTTAACGACAGTCTCTCACCCCCCCACTCCAATGTATTCTTTGGCCTTCAAAAATTGTAATGAAATAAAAATAATAAATAAATAAATAAATAATGAAAAAAAAAAAAATGCTATCACATTGTATCACCACAAGGGAATAATTCTATTATAATCATTTAGTCATCAAAGACGATGGTTAATTGCAGTGAAAATGTGTTTAAATGGATTAAATGTATAAACATGGGTACAAGTGAATATTGATTGTCTAAAACGAGTTGGGTAAACAAATTAACAGGTGTATAAAAGCATTTTGTTAATCCTAAAAACAATGAAGCAGTTGTTTGGGCAAGGTCGTTTGTCAATGATTAAAAAAATTAAAAGTGAAAAAAAAAAACAACCAGGAAAAAGGAAGCAGAGCATTGTGGGAAAAAAAATGGGAAAAGTTTGAACACAAACACAAAATAAATGAATACAACAACAACATATTGAGACTATAGATTTTTTTGAGGCTATTCACAGAATTGCATCCCAAGCTCCTGCCTTAAAAAAACACTAGGCGGTGATAGCTAAAAAAAAACAAAAAAACCCGCCCTAGCTGAAGCGGTGCCTGCTGAAGAAAAAAAAAACAACCAGTGCTTAAGGTGTTGTTCCTGAAAAGTTAATGCCTTAATTTACGCTATGCTTTAATAGCCAGTGTCAGGCAAATTTCCGGTCAACTTAGATATTTTCCGAGTCGTGTTTTTGTCGGCAAATTAATGTAAATATTTTAAATGCCTCCCCCCCCCAGATTTTTATCAGCAAATCAATGTAAATATTTTACAACACCCCTTTTAAGAAAGAGTGAGAGAGAGTTAAATCAAGATTATTATACTTTTTACAGATTGAACTATTTAGCAATAACTCTTAAGTAAACATATCAAACATTGCAATATCTACATCATCATACTGTGGTATATCTACAGGTCCTGCTAGTTTTCTATTATTTACCATAATGGTTATTATCTTAGAAAGTGGACTCGCCTATTTAAGTTCTTTTCATGACCAAGGCAGTTTGTTATTATTATTTGTATTATTCGGACTATTGTCCTCATCTTCATTGTTATCTGTACAACATTTCGCCCGATGTGCCCTCTGGCCTTCTTCGGATATTTCTTGTTTTCTTGTCGGACTTGGGAACCTTCTTTTTGAACTCGGAACCTTCTTGTCATAATCAACAGCCATCACGAAACTTTGAACCCAACCCTTTATTCAGTCCACGGGGTATCCTGTTCTCATTCCGCTAACCATAGCTGGGGTACAGGTGTTAAGCTGTGTTAATTACTATTCTATGTTACTGCTGCCCCTGACCAGGATTGAACGGCAGTCCAGAGATAACTGTCACTTAGAACTGTCTTAACCTAATTTCTTTATCCACTAGGCTATGTGTCCAATTGGACAATGAAGATGAGGACAATAGTCTGAATAATACAATACTAATTATCAAGCCTCATCTCAAAAAATTCAGAGAAAAAGGCAGTTTGTATTTCATATAGCACTAATACATTTGGGAAAGGTATGAAACCAACTATTCTCCCACCAGCTACAAGTAAATAGTAGGGCAGACTGGGCACTTTAACCTTGATTTGTAATCAGTCTAAGAAAAGGAAAACTTAGAATTCAAACCAGTTGTAAACCTGGAGAGGGATGGGCTCCTTCAGGCTATTCCTGCCCAAGACAAACAACATAAGTAGTGTCCATTATGACATGGATTACCATCACTGGTCCAATTGGATCAGTGATGATAATCCATGTATCCAATGTATAACACACACTCCTAACTTTGGACTATGAAACAAAATTCTCATGTATAATACACCAGAGATGCTGATAGGTACCGTCCTGCGTTACTGACACAGAAAAATCAGATCCATGTGTCCCAGTGTTTATTTTTCTTCCCCCACCATTTCCAGCTAACTGTAAATACATTTTAGTATTTTCTTGGAAACGAATTACACTGTATGGGGCACAAGGTAGGTAGGGGTTAGATGGCTTTAGTTGTTCATAGATAAAAACTCTACAATCTATTAAGAAACTTTAATTGAGACCCATAATTTTTCCCGGGGACTCATTCAAAGCAAAATTAAATTAAAAAGCAATCAGCATCACTGCATATATTTCTCGTGTATAAATACAGGCTGAAAAATCTGATGTATAAATACAGGCTGAAAAATCTGAGAAAACAGCTCATCTTAGACACAAATAATTACAATATTATGTTTGAGGATTATACATTCTAAATAGTATATCTTCTGAATGGGATTCTTGGTAATTTATGAGGAAGTGCGTCCCGGTCTCCTGCTTTAAAAATTGCTGCCCGGTGACTATTAAAATAACGACCCCAGCTATGGTGTTACTTGAAAGAAAACAACCAACTTAGGGCGTTAAATGTATTTTAGGCGGGGGGGGGTTTCTCTTTTTGTCGTAATTCTTATTATTTATCGTAATTTGTCGTAATTCTTATTTATTCATAGTAATTTGTCGTAATTCTTGTTTAATGTTTAATTTGTCGTAATTCTTGTTTAGATATGAAGATGGATATCTATCTATCTATCTATCTCAATTTGTTCATTTTTTTTTACTTTGTTTGATAAATAAATAAGAATTACAACAAAAAAGAGAAGCCCCCCCCCCCCCGCCTAAAATACATTTAACACCCTAAGTTGGTTGTTTTCTTTCAAGTAACACCATAGCTGGGGCGTTATTTTAATAGTCACCAGGCAGCAATTTTTGAGGCAGGAGACCGGACGCACTTCCTCGTAAATTACCGGATTCTTTTTTAAATTTTAAGTATTTATCAAAAAATAAATAGATATAAACTAAAAAAATGTACACAAGTATTTTTTTTTTTTTTTTGTAGATAATAAACATGTGTTATCAGTCAACCAGTTAAAGATTTACAGTGCAAACTTCCATACCAAAAACATCATCCAATGAAAAATTACAGATAAAAAAAAAAAATGTATAGAATTAGTTGCAAATATTGTTTCACCATTTTACTTATATTTATTTATTCAACATTCTTAAAGCTGAATTAGAAAACCTAAGTCTCTTAATGAGAAAATTTAAAAAAGAATTCTCAATTTTGAAAATATCTCTAAAAAAATAAAATAAAATAAATTAATAATTAATAAAATGAATAAATAAATAATTTGAAAAAATAAATAATTGAAAAAATAATTGTTTTTTAATATATTCAGAGTAAAAAATATTTTAAAAATAAGGGAAAATTTTGCCTTGAGGAGAAAAATATTTACTTTAATTCCCTTTCTTTTTTTTTATTTGGTTTAGTCTATTTTATTAATGACATCAACTTTTGTGGGTTATTTAATGCCAAAGCCATCCTTGGGTCATTCCATGTCAATTCATAAGGGCGTTACTGAGTCCCTCACAAAAATTCTTTGATATACTTAGGCAGATATATTAGATGTTAGGAAAAAAATATTATGAAAATTGAAGAGGACGTATTTTCTACAGACTGACTGTAAGCTACATAGGTAAGCTACATAGGTGAAAAGTTGTTGATTTTTGGAGTCATGCATTTGGGTGAGCAAAATAAAATTTTTATCAGGTATAGGGTTAAAATAGTTGGATATTTGGATTCTACAGTCCTTATTTGCTCTCAGAAATATTGAATGCATGGAAGTCTTTTTAAATTTAAAAAAAAAAAAAAACACTGAGATTCTGCAACACCGCACAACCTTAATTTAGAGGCAATTTAGGAAAATTATAACCCCCCCTCTAAAATCGGAACGATTAGGTCTAGAACAAAATAATTTGGCACACTTTCCTAACTCATGAAGGGGAACATTTGCGTCAAATTTCAAGTAATTCGGTCGGTGGGTGTAATTTCAACTTTTTGTTGGTGTTTTGACATGGAATGACCCCTTGTAGAAGAACAGTAGTGGTAATACACGAATAGGAAAAGCATGGTCAGCCACAAACAAATCATCAGTCATATGGAAATCCGATCTCACTGACAAGCTAAAGCGACAATTCTTCCAGGCTGTGGTTGTATCAGTGGCTGCACCACTTGGACCCTAACGAAGCACCTTGAGAATAAGCTCGATGGGAATGCTGCATGCAGTCTTGAACAAGTCATGGAAACAGCACCCCACAAGGAAGCAGCTGTATGGCCACCTGCCCCCCCCCCATCACACCAACCATCCGAGTGGGACGGACTAGGCATGCTGGACACTGCTGGAGAAGCAAGGACGAGTTCATAAGTGACTTCTCCTGTGGAAGCCAACACATGGACATGCTAATATGGGCGCCCACCAAGGACCAACTATGCGAGGATTCTGGTTGCTGCACCGAAGACCTCCCAGGGGCAATAAATGATAGGGAAGATTGGCAAGAGATTGTCATGGAAATCCGTGCTACTTGTGCAACATGATGATGAAATAACACATTAAAATGACATCAACTCCAAAAACTTTTAAAAATTTTTAAATCCTTTTTTTATTTAATTACAGTGAACTGGTTTAGAGTACCCGCCTCAGAATCGCATGGTTCGATACCAGTCCCCGCCAACTCAGCATATGAGTAGTCCAGATTGTATAATCTGATCTGTGCGGTAAAGTGGGGAGCTGACGGTAGGTGTGGCGCTCCACCTCAGCAAAAATACTCCCTCTGGTCTAGTGCTAGCGAAAAGGAGATAGACTCCCTCACTGTCTGGCTGATACCGACTTTAGGCCACTCTGACAACTTTACTTACTTACTTACAGTGAATTCTAATAAAATCCAATAATTAGCTGATTTTTTGTGAAGTTTGAAAAATCATTTTCTCTTGATTGATTTCAAGCGTTGGTAAATAGATAAGGATTTTAGAGAATAAGGCAATTTCCAATCCAATTTGCAACTTAATAATCCAGGTCTGAGTTCCTTATGATTTCTCAGTAGAGATAACATACCTAAGTTATATTTAAAAGAAAAAGAAGGAAGGTGAAAAACGATAAGAAGAAGATTATTTGATGAGAATAAGGAAGGAAAGAAGGAAGGAAATGGTGAAAGAGAAGAAGGAGGTTGTTAGATGAGAATAAGAAAGAAGAAGAAGAAAAAAAGAAGAAGAAGATCAATGAGAATAAAAAGGAAAGGAAAGAAGAGATGAAGAAGAAAGTTTTTAGATGAGAATAAAAAGAAAGAAGAAAAAAGAAGAAGAATGTTGTTAGAAAAAAAGAAGTTATAACATACCTCCTCTTTTTGTAATTCATCAATAATGGAGATTCGGTCTTAATTTGTCTGTAACTGAAACTATGTCACTGTTTATGTCACATTACCCAAAATTGTCAATACATAGAATAAAGGACAACCTTGTATCATATACACTCAAAATTTGAGTATGCAAATGACGGATTGTTTTTGAAAACAAGTTTTAATAAATACATGCCCGGATTATATATTTATATATAGTTTGTTTTATCTTAATATATATTTAAAGTTATCTAACGCATGGATTTTTTACGAGAAAATTATTTACAAACAAGAAATATTCATTTTTTTCAGTATCAAGAGCTTAACTAAAAAGTATACAAATACATACCTATGACTTTGTGTAAAATTTATGTGTGAAATATTCAAAATAATTATCTTATTATAATGGAGATTGTGGGTTTGTCTGTCTGTAACCGAAACTATATTACTATACAAGTCACAATTCCTTTCGTTATTTACATCATATTCTCCATGATTTTATTTAAACCTCAATTATTAATAAAATTGTTTTACATTGCTTACACTGTTGACCATATCTACATACTAATAACATGCAATTGTATTTATATATACAACAAAATAGAGGTTTACAGTGTGACTGGGAAGGCTAATTTGCATATTGATCTTAAAAATTTGATCTTAATAAAAATATGCTTAGTATTATTGGTTTCTAATTGTTTGGTTTTATCTTATTGAATATGAGCAAAAATCTCTTCAATAAATCTTAAAAGAAATCCCTTAACAAGAAGAAATAACTGTAATATTATTCTTTACTTCCTATTTTAACTAAATAGTTTAATTAGGAAAATTGACCAATGAAAGACGGGAGTAACGGAAAATGATGGAAGACTTAGTTTCAAAGTTGTTCTCTTTTTCAATCATACCCCCTCTGTTCAAAATCTTTTTATCTACATTCTTATTCAGTTTCATTAGCCTTTCTAATTTGATATGATATTTTATTATAAAATTTAACTAAAATACTTGCACCCGGAGGGTGCATATATTTGCTAGTCTAATTAATAAATAATAGATGCATACAACATTTCATTTGAGGGGGACAGAACTAAGTTTCCATTTCAATTTGTTTAATTCTTTTTTTTTTTTTTACTCCTTTAATAAATTTGATGATTTTTACTTATGATACAAACCCTCTGACATTGAATTTTTAACTCCCACCCACTCAGGCAATATCTTTCAAAAATTGATTTTTACATCATCCGGACAGCATTTTTTTTTTTTTTTTTGCTAGTTATAATTAACTATATAAATTCTATAAAAATGATAGTAATCAACATTGAGCTTAATGCCTATATATTAGCTACTGGCAAAATGAGCCTAAAATGCGTTTTTGACAAAATGACTTTAGCCACCCCTACAGAAAATAATTTACCAAAAAATCAGGGAATTATCGGATTTTAATGAAATTTTCAGTGTTTATTTATCAATGAATTATCTTTATAATGGATTATTTATTTTATTTAAAAACTTTCTCATTTTTTTCAGGTTGCTTAATTTTGACCCCCCTTATGTTGGGGGCGTAACATTTTTTTCAAGTTGGTCTTATATTGTACTAATTACAGTATAAATAAAGAGATAAAAGACCAAAGTTATGAATAGAAACAACAAAAAAAAATCTCTACGGTGGCAAAAACGCCAGTCCCTACTATATATTAATAAAATTAAAACCTGTTTGTAAATAAACTTGAAAAACTTGCAGCAATTTGTATCTTTATTTTTATTCATTAAGTTATTTTTAACACTATACAATTTTTGTTTATTCAACTGATAAAAACAAGATCTACAGTTATTGTTCCAAATCTTTTTAGCCCATAACTCCCCTTTCAGCTAGAGACTGGTTGGTTGGTTGGTTGGTTTTTATAACATGTTGTGGTGAGAGAAATCCCGCACGTGGTAGCTCAAAGCGTGCATGAATATGTCTGGCGTGCAAAATGTGATCAGGGGGTAGTGTAGCAGGCGATTGGGGAGATTGAACTCCCATCCTCCTGATTGTGAGTCATGGTTTGACGTCAGGCTACCTCCTTGGCGCGCATGTAAATTACTGCACAGCGCCAGATGTAGGATTTTAGTATGATTATCTAACACATCAGGAGTTGTGTTCCAGTCATGCTGACGAGGGCACTGACGTACAACAACGAGCAAGAGGCGAGTGAGCTTTGGTGCAGGACTGCTAGAAAAGATTGTTGCAGATGACAAGGACTTGGTCAGGAGAAGCTGGGAGAACGTCTATTTTAGGTGGTGAGAGAAATCCCGCACGTGGTAGCTCAAAGCGTGCATGAATATGTCTGGCGTGCAAAATGTGATCAGGGGGGAGTGTAGCAGGCGATTGGGAGATTGAACTCTCATCCTCCTGATTGTGAGTCGGGTTTGACGTCAGGCTACCTCCTTGGCGTCCAACCGATGGTTTTTCTATTGATTTATTAAAAGATGGAAACCCTTGGTATTTTATTGTCAAAAATATTTTTGTTTTGTTTGGTTTTTTGTTTTACGGCATATCAACCTGGTGGGTCATTTAATGCTGATAAAGTTTTGAAATAAATCAATTCTTAATGAATAATACAATTTTGTTTATAAACTCATGTTTTCTATTTAACCCATAGATGGAACCCTAACAGGTACTACCACTCCGGGTCAGAGTGGACCAGGGAGAATGGTGATGAAGGGGTGCTCCACATTCCCCAAACCTCCAGAACTGGAACCTCACCATCAGATAGAGTTTAACGTCATTCCCAGGACATGTAGACCGCAGCCATCGCCTTCTAGCACCCATATGATAAAAAGGTTGGGGCTTGCCATAAGGGCAATAGGGTTGGGGCAATCATATAGGTGCTAGGCTTGACATGACCAGCCGATTGATGGAGGGAGCCTCTCACTCCCCGTCTACCCAAGATAGGGCCAAAGTGGAGTATTGCATGTCATGAACTGCTGAGTTCTATCTTAAGCATCACGGGTCGCCACCTACGGCCAACAGGTGGCCCCATTGGGAGAGTCTTACCCCTCTACAGAGGTGCAGTCGGTACATTCTAACGCCCCAGCCGCAGAGGGCGGAAATATTTTTGTTTTATTCATTCTTGTTGTGTATTAAAATTCTTTTTCAACTCATCTTTTTTTTTTAAACACAATATCTTAAAACTTTTTTAAAAAATCTATTTAACCCATAGATAGGATCTTAACAGGTTGGTTGGATTTTATGGGATATGCAAACTCTAGGGTTATTTCATACCAAGACATTTTGTTTTATTCATTCTTGTTGGGTATTTAATTTTTTTAAAACTTATTTTTTGATCTACTTAACCCATAGATGGACCCTGACAGGTACTACCACTTCAGGTCAGAGTGGATCTGAGAGTAATGGCGATGAAGGGGTACTCCATCTTCCACACAGCTCCAGAACTGCAACTTCACCACTAGACTCAGTTTAGCATCATACCAGGACATTAAGCACTCAGCCACTGCCTTCTAGCAACATTTACTAAGCTTTGCTTAGATGTGGCACAAAGTCAGAAGTATGGGGCACCCAGTGAGAATCGAACTCACTTTCAATGGTCTGCTAATCTAGCTTGCTAACCATGAACCACGTAAGGTGCTATATATGATAGCAGATATATGATAAAAAAGGTGGGGGGCATGCTATAAGGGCAATAGGGTCAGGATAATCATATATATATATATATATATACTAACCCCTCCGCACGAAGCAGGATGTGACACAAGGTTAATTTCTTAAGCGGAGTACAACAAGTTTGAATTCAGAGTTTTCCTTCTCCTAGACCGGTTGCCTAACCAAGGTTAAAGAGCCCAGTCTGTCCTACTATTTACCCATAGCTGGAGGGAGAGTAGAATTCATACCTTTCCCAAGGGTATTAGCGCCAAGTGAAATGCAATTACCACGTCCAGGTTTGAACTCGAGGCGACGAGTCCATTTCCTATGACTTTAACCATTACACCACGGCTTCAGGATAATCATATAGGCGCTAGGGCTTGACGTGACAACCAAGTCTTTCTGACGTGCCTAAAATTGTTATGGGACAATAACAAACCAACCTTATTGTGACAGAGAACACGTACGAATGTCAAGGCCTGCCGTATTCTCGAAGGAATGGTATGTCGGACTGTAGAATCGAACCCGCGTCCTTCAGAATACGAACGGCCGACACATTGGCACCGAAGTTGAGATACTACAGTCCCAGATGTAAGTGCCAGGTGTCCGGATGATAGCTATGAGGATTCCGGCGGCCGGGATGGCTTGACAATCTTGTGATGTTGAGGGAACTAGTATAAATAGAAGTGGGGTGATGACAGGAGTTGAGTNCGCTACTGGGCTGTGCGGTTGAATTTACGTAAAAAATTATCGAACCACACGCCAAAGCGTTACCTATAGATTTAGTATTATGATTATTAATACAATCGGGATTGCGTATCCAGTCGTGCGACGACGGACGGTGCCACTGACGTACAACAAACGAGCAAGAGTGCGAGTGAGCCTTTGATGGCCGCAGACACATCTGCTAGAGGAAAAAGATTGTTGCAGATGACAAGGACTTGGTCAGGAGAAGCTGGGAGAACGTCTATTTTAGGTGGTAAGAAAATCCCGCACGTGGTAGCTCAAAGCGTGCATGAATATGTCTGGCGTGCAAAATGTGATCAGGGGGAGTGTAGCAGGCGATTGGGGAGATTGAACTCTCATCCTCCTGATTGTGAGTCGGGGTTTGACGTCAGGCTACCTCCTTGGCGTCCAACCCGATGGTTTTTCTATTGATTTATTAAACATGACAACCCTTGGGATATTTTATGTCAAAAATATTTTTGTTTTGTTTGGTTGTTTTGTTTTACGGCATATCAACCTCGGTGGGTCATTTAATGCTGATAAAGTTTTGAAATAAATCAATTCTTAATGAATAATACAATTTTGTTTATAAACTCATGTTTTCTATTTAACCCATAGATGGAACCCTAACAGGTACTACCACTCCGGGTCAGAGTGGACCAGGGAGCAATGGTGATGAAGGGGTGCTCCACATTCCCCAAACCTCCAGAACTGGAACCTCACCATCAGATAGAGTTTAACGTCATTCCCAGGACATGTAGACCGCAGCCATCGCCTTCTAGCACCCATATGATAAAAAGGGTTGGGGCTTGCCATAAGGGCAATAGGGTTGGGGCAATCATATAGGTGCTAGGGCTTGACATGACCAGCCGATTGATCGGAGGGAGCCTCTCCAACTCCCGTCTAGCCCAAGATAGGGCCAAAGTGGAGTATTGCAAGTCATGAACTGCTGAGTTCTATCCTTAAGCATCACGGGTCGCCACCTACGGCCAACAGGTGGCCCCATTGGTAGAGTCTTACCCCTCTACAGAGGTGCAGTCGGTACATTCTAACGCCCCAGCCGACAGGGCGGAAATATTTTTGTTTTATTCATTCTTGTTGTGTATTAAAATTCTTTTTCAACTCACCTTTTTTTTTCAAACACAATATCTTAAAACTTTTTTAAAAAATCTATTTAACCCATAGATAGGATCTTAACAGGTTGGTTGGATTTTATGGGATATGCAAACTCTAGGGTTATTTCATACCAAGACATTTTGTTTTATTCATTCTTGTTGGGTATTTAATTTTTTTAAAACTTATTTTTTGATCTACTTAACCCATAGATGGACCCTGACAGGTACTACCACTTCAGGTCAGAGTGGATCTGAGAGTAATGGCGATGAAGGGGTACTCCATCTTCCACACAGCTCCAGAACTGCAACTTCACCACTAGACTCAGTTTAGCATCATACCCAGGACATTAAGGCGCTCAGCCACTGCCTTCTAGCACATTTACTAAGTTTTGCTTAGATGTGGCACAAAGTCAGAAGTATGGGGCACCCAGTGAGAATCGAACTCACTTTCAATGGTCTGCTAATCTAGCTTGCTAACCATTGAACCACATGAGGTGCTATATATGATAGCAGATATATGATAAAAAAGGTTGGGGGGGCATGCTATAAGGGCAATAGGGTCAGGATAATCATATATATATATATATATTATACTAACCCCTCCGCACGAGCAGGATGTGACACAAGGTCAATTTCTTAAGCGGAGTACAACAAGTTTGAATTCAGAGTTTTCCTTCTCCTAGACCGGTTGCCTAACCAAGGTTAAAGAGCCCAGTCTGTCCTACTATTTACCCATAGCTGGAGGGAGAGTAGAATTCATACCTTTCCCAAGGGTATTAGCGCCAAGTGAAATGCAATTACCACGTCCAGGATTTGAACTCGGGGCGACGAGTCCATTTCCTATGACTTTAACCATTACACCACGCGCTTCAGGATAATCATATAGGCGCTAGGGCTTGACGTGACCAACCAAGACTTTCTGACGTGCCTAAAAATTGTTATGGGACAATAACAAACCAACCTTATTGTGACAGAGAACACGTGACGAATGTCAAGGCCTGCTGTATTCTTGAAGGAATGGCATGTCGGACTGTAGAATCGAACACGCATCCTTCAGAATATGAACGGTCGACACATTGGCACCGAAGTTGAGATGCTAGTCCCAGATGTAAGCGCCAGGTGTCCGGATGATAGCTATGAGGATTCCGGCGGCCGGGACTGGCTCGACAATCTCGTGATGTTGAGGGGAAACTAGTATAAATAGAAGTGGGGTGACAGGAGTTGAGTTGCAATTTTGAGTTGCTGAAGATTTTACGACGACGGATTTTTCAGCTGCTGAAGATTTTTGAGCTGCTAAAGTTTTTGGGATGGCGACGACATTGTTGACCCCCCCCCCTTCAACAAGTCGAATATTTATTTTTTTCCCTCTATTTTTTTTTCATTCAAGACTTATCTTATTAGTTAAGTAATTTTATACAACTGACTATATAAAAATCAAGAGAAAACTTTAACTTACAACTGACATAAAAATCAAGAGAAAACTTTAATTTCATACAACTGACTCTATAAAATCAAGAAAACTTAATTTCATACAACTGACTCTATAAAAATCAAGAGAAAACTTTAATTTCATACAAACTCTTAAAAATCAAGAGAAAACTTACTAAAAAGATTAAAATCAAAGCCTAACCCTTTTTTAAGCAGAGACACAGAGAAATCCAAATTGATTCATGTAGAGTAACAGGTTGTTCAATTAATTTTTTTTTTGCTTTGACCATTTAAAAGAGTAAGGCAATGGTGCCAGATGGTGCCAGATTTTGTCAAGCAAAAGGGTACACAGTAATGGGAGACAATAGATTCTGTTATATATAATAGGGATAGCATTGTTTTCCATACTTTATGTGCATATCAGAAGGGAGAGAGAGTCATGTGCATATAGGAAAAGAGAGAGAGAGAGAGAGACGTGCATATTGTGCATATTGAGAGAGAGAGAGAGAGAATAGCCATGTGCATATAGGAAGAGAGAGTGAGAGATGTGAATATAGGAAGAGAGAGAGGGGGGGCTATGTGCATATAGGAAGAGAGAGAGAGAGAGAGATACATGTGCATATATAGGAGAGAGAGAGAGAGACATGTGCATATATAGGAAGAGAGAGAGAGACATGTGAATATGGGAAGAGAGAGAGAGAGAGACATGTGAATATAGGAAGAGACAGACAGACATGTGCATATAGAAGAGAGAGAGACAGACAGACATGTACATATAGGAAGAGAGAGAGACATGTGCATCTAGAGAGTGAGAGAGAGACATGTGCATATATAGGAAGAGAGAGAGAGAGAGACATGTGCATATATATAGAGAGAGAGACAGAGAGAAACCCATGTACATTCCTTCATTTTCTATTAAAGTATTATAGAGTTAACACAAGTTCAAATCCTGTACAATGCCATTTGCAATTTACTTTGCACTAATGCCCTCGGGGAAGGTCATGGATCCATCTCTTCTACCTCGATCTATGAGTAAAATAGTAGGGCAAACTGGGTTCTTCTTTAGCTTAGGTATGTATTTACCAAACCACTCCACCATGAGCAGAATGTGACACAAGGTTATTTTTTTAACTGGTTTGAATTCAGAGTTTTCCTTCTCCTAGACTGGTTGCTTTAACAAGACTAAAGAAATCTGCCCTACTATTTACCTATAGCCGGGTAGAAGAGAAGGATTCATGCCTTTCCCAAGGGCATTAGCGCGTATCAAAACACAGTCTCATCCAGGATTTGAATTCGGTTGCCGATTCCATTTCCTACAATGAGAATCATTCCACTAAACAGTCTTGAGGGAAGAATTCTGAATTCAAAACCTATAGCATATTGTTGAACCATTCCTTCTGTTATCAGCTTATCCAAAAAAAAGTCCCGCCCTGTCGGTGGGGGTGTTAGAATTCATTGACTGCACCTCTGCAGAGGGGTAAGATTCCCCCAATGGGGCCACCTGTTGGCCGTGGGTGGCGACCCATGATGCTTAAGGATAGAGTCCAGGTGGATGAGTAGTTCATGACATGCAATACTCCACTTTGGCCCTATCTTGGGCTAGACGGGCGGTCGGAGAGGCCCCCTCCAATCAATCAGCTGGTCACGTCAAGCCCTAGCACCTATATGATTTTCCCAACCCTATTGCCTTTATGGCAAGCCCCAACCCCTTTTTATCATATGGGTGCTAGAAGGTGGTGGCTGCGGGTCTACATGTCCTGGGAATGACGTTAAACTCTATCTGATGGTGAGGTTCCAGTTTTGGAGGTTTGGGGAATGTGGAGCACCCCTTCATCACCATTGCTCCCTGGTCCACTCTGACCTGGAGTGGTAGTACCTGTTAGGGTCCCATCTATGGGTTAAATAGAAAAATGTATTTTTAAAAAAATTGTATTATCCATTAAGAATTGATTTATTTCAAAACTTTATCGGCATTAAATGACCCACTGAGGTTGATATGCCGTAAAACAAAACAAACCAAAAAAAGTCTTGATGTTTGAACAAGCCTTTACCACTATAAATAAATCATCTGTTTATGCAATCTAGCAGTTCACATTGAATTGATGGACATTTATCTGTTGTATATAATGAAGATCTCTCTCTCTCTCTCTCTCTCTCTCTCAAAGAAGCAAGTAACCAATTAAGACCACCATCTCTCTAATCTAATATATCTCTGTCTCTCTATTATATACCCAAGTATGGCAGAAGGGTATATATGGCTATATAGGTGCTAGGGCTGGACGTGATCAGCTTTAATGGCGTATCAGCCTTCATAAGTTATTATTAGAACCAGTCCTAACAAAATATCACAGTTGCCTCCCGTGACAGGTGCATTGTGGGAGCAAGGGCCAGAAATGGGGCTTCCACCAGGACACACATGGATTGGTACATGAGCTAGCGAGTCGCACACAAATTTTGGTAGTCACTGTTTGGGTAGAAGCATTCCTCAACCCTGTGTTAGATAAAACCTTGTTAATTTCCAACCACCTAGTCTTGAATTTTCATTCAGTACTTTGTAAATTATTTGTAAGTAAAAACAAGTTATCTAATGTCAAAGCCGTGGTACTAATTAACCCGTAGCTTGGGGGGGGGAGGATAAAGGGAGTTCATACCTTTCCCAAGTGTATTAATCCAAAAGTAAATGTAATAGCATGACAAAAGTGTTGGCGTTTTTTGGATATAAGGCATGTGTCACTTCTACTTATAGACTCGCCGATAACCATGTGACCGATCTATTGGCCAACCACTGGCAGTGCTCTGCTGCTGATATTGTTATTTATACCGGCTGTTCTGGTCATACCTATGCATATTGTTTTGAACCTTCGTGGACGACGGAACATAGGATTATATCACTGGACCTTTGATACTACGTAGGATTACATAAACTTAGGACTTATTCACTTACCAAAGGATTCTATAACTCAGGACTTACTTACTTACTTTAAGTCCTTTACAACTAGCCAAGGATGGCAGTCAGAAACTTAATAAAGAGATCAAACTTGCTTACTATGATGTCACAGTCTAGCATGTTATCCACTATGCCTCAAAGACAACTACTATTACAGAGTTAAGCTAGGTAGAACCACTGGTAGTCTATGGTGCCAGGGTAAACTTCGGCTGACAGATACCTCTGACCAGATACATACAAGACTAGAGTCATTTTTTGGGGGGGGGGGTAAAAAGATCAGATAAAATTTTTAGGAAAAAATAACATCTTATTTTTTTGAGTACAAGTTAAGGAATTTCTCATTTTTTTTTCAATTTATTATCCTTTCTTATTGTCAATAAAAATTCTTTTGAAGTATAAATTTACAATTAAATCCTTTTTAAGTATAAATTTACAATAATTCATTAAATTTTCAAATAAGAGATTAAATAATTAAATTGGTATCGATCTGGGGGATACTGAAGTCAGTCAGTCAGTATATTGTTAGTTTGGACAACAGCAACTGGCTAAGCACAACTGAACTAGTGCCCAAGACAGCTGGTACTTATGGAACTCAAGAATAGTCCATGTATTTGGATGATTCCATTCCTTGAGTCCTGATTGGTTGTTTGGTTTTCTATGATGTTATGAGGCTTCATAAATACTCTGGCATTCTACAGTAGGATTGCAACAAGGTTAGATTCACATTGGGTTGCCGTGTCTTACCAATTCGACGGTAATTGGAACTTAGTATGATTATTCTATAGGGGAGGGGGTCAAAGTTTAAGTACCGGACGTGTATGCTGGGGTCCCCTTAAGAAAAAATTGTGATACTGTAAAATCTCATTTCATTTTTCAGGAACACCAATAGTAGTAGGGCTGGGGTACTTACTACTCACATAAATCCCCCCAAATGGGTTAAAAGGGGTTCCTTAGCCTTGGTCGGCAACCCATCTAAGTCAATGAAAAGCCAGACGATACAAAACCTCTGCTGCCTTTCAAGGAAAGACTAGGGGGAGTAAACCCTGAAAACAAATCAGGAGCCGCAGTCCCTAAGGTGGTGTGATGCTGAAATCCAGTGCTACCCATCAACTCCTGCGACACTACCGTTGCCAAACTGCATTGGTTCCTTACTTTTCCTTTGGATAACAGTGGCAGTGTGGATTTGCTGCATGGGCAACAGCTCATCCTCCATATGAACCCACCCAGGCTATGTAGTTAAAAAAAAAACACTTTGACACTTCTCTATCATCTCTCGTAGACAGAAGGCTGCTAACAACTGTAAAAAGTACCTGGTACTTCTAAAAGGGGAAGGTGTTATTCCTAAAAATGAGGTAATTAGCAATTTTGTTATTTAACCATTGTAGTTCTTTTTAGACAATAACAAAATAAATAAAATTATTCTAATTAATTACACTGGTTTACAAAGAAATTGAGGCAAGCACAAAAATAGCTGTTTTAACCTAATTTGAGGGGGCTGAATTCAGATTTGAAATCCGTTTTTACTCATCACCTCTAGTTTTTTAGATATGCATACTGTACATTTTGTACACATACTGTACATAAAGGCGTATATGCATTCAGGGTTAATTTCTAATATTGTGTGACTTATGTCTTCTTTTTTACTTCTGTCTGCGGTACTATGAATTGTGTACATTGTGTCATCCAAGTATATTTATTCTGTCAATGTTCTTTATCTATCCTGTTTTATCTGTAATAAGCTGTTGCAACTGTTGAAATAAGCATGTATATACTCTGTATATTCTAAAATGAGACTATTTAAAAGACAGAAAACTAGAGGCGATAGAGCAAAATTGTTTATAAATTTGAATTCAGCACACCCAAATTAGTAAAAAACAACACTTATTCACATTCTTGCCTCAGACAAAAAATATCTTTTTGTAAACCAGTGTAATTATTCTGATAATTCCATTGCAATCTATTAGATTTCTATAAGCCACAGTTGAATGAGCTGTATATCTTTAAATTCTAAAATGACTTGATCAGTTAAGTTAAAAGTTAAAGTTAATAGAAAAACCTTGGTATGGCAACCGGACTAGGAGAAGGAAAACTCTGAAATCACACCTATTAAACTCCACTTAAAAATTGACCATGTGTCACGTCCTATTTGTGCGATGTGATAGGTAAATAAATACACAACAAGGATTAAGTAGAAGTAAAAGATCTGGATTACAAGGGAATCTGAGAATATGGTCACTACTGTTATTATATATTGATAAACCGTGGAGGTGAAATAATTTATTATTAATTAACCGTCGGTGGGACATAACAGGTAGAGTTGTCGAAACACTCCCCAATCACCAATACCAAATCAGGATTGATGGATCAGGTAGGATCACATTGCGGAATCGCCGATTCCTCAGGAAGCACCAAGCACCAGTGGCCCCTGTCCCTATTCCTAGCGCTTTGCGTTAATCTTCTCAGCTAGCCCGATCCGCTCATGTGATTCTCAAGCAATCACAACTTCATCTGCTAGCCAGCCTGATCTGGCTTCATCTGTTTTGATTCTCCGGTCGAGGTCACCCGGCGAATTATATTTGTTTTTTCTTTTTTCTTTCTTCTAATTTCAAAACTTAAATCGGTCACACAATTAAAATATCTTGTGGAAAAAAATCTACCCATGTGGATGGAGTGGCAGTGTCCAGTATGAAATACCAAAGGCGAGATCTGCACCTGACAGGATTTTTATACCTTTCTACGGGATGTGCACAGGTATAAATAGACTTCAAATGACAGAGGGAGACACCATTGTTTGACGTTGTACTGATCACTGTTACCAGCGTAGAAATCACGATCAGTATAGCCAGCGTTTGACCTCACTCTGACATGATCCTAGAAGGCCCTGAGACGTTAGACCCTGAAAAACTACGAATAAAGTGTAAATCAAAGGCTAACAATAGCACAAGGCTTCTGATAAGAAATGATATACCTTAGATTACTTATTGATATATAGTGCCGGTAAAGAGGTATGCAGTACCGTCAACACTATGCAACAATCACATCTGTACCTGGATCACTTCAGAAATAAACCTTTGAAAGATAGTTAATTGACCCTTGATTGTACCAGAGGGTCACAAAACTGGCATTGTTTCGCAAGAGCTAGGATATTTAACCCCAGACTCTATGCCCTTGTCCCTTTTTCTTTTTCTCACACACACCCTCATGGTCGAAAGATTTTTGACAGCATCAATGGTATTTAGTACTCAGGGAATTTCAAGTTCATTAAACTAATGGTTTTAGCATGAGCAACCCAAATATCCATCCCATAATAGTTTTAACATATGGGTAATTCCATGTCAATCATCCAAAACATGTCACCCACCTCCTTCAATTTTTCTGAAATTTTGTCCATGTGTGGACTATGTTAAAGTTAGACAATCCCCAAAATTTGAGCTTCCAATTCCAAGAATTGGTGGAGTTATGTTGATTTTTAGCTCTCCAAATTTGATGGGGTGGTCACCATTTTTCGCGACCCCCCCCCCCCCCAAATTTGGAGAGCTAAAAATAGAAATAACTATTTTGGGGATTGTTGAACTTTAATAGTCCACACCTGGAAAAAAAATTCCAGAAAAATTGAAGTGGGTGGGTGATAATTTTACTTTTTTTCTGGATGACTTGCCATGAAATTGCCCATAGAATTTCTTCTCTATAACAAGTTTCTAAAAAAAGTTGAAATTTCAATACAAAAACTTGCCTTGCAAGGATCGGAAAAGCTTTTCAATTTTAAGATTAAAAATACATTAAAACTAGCTGCCTACTACTAATAAGGTCAAGCCCAACAAATTTCTGTCATGTTTATAACTAAATCTAAAATTTAAATTTTTAGTTGATAAAGTTGTCGTCGGGGTGGCCTAAAGTTGGTATCAGCCAATCAGCAAGGGAGTCTATCCCCTTTTCACTAGCGCTAGACCAAGGAGATTATTTTTGCATCTGAGGTGGAACGCCACACCTACCATAAGCTTCTCACTTTGGTTTCTAGCTGAATGCTTTACCGACTGAGCTAACCCGGCACTGGATAACTAGGGCCAAATATAAATGTATAAAACTCAAATAAAAAAAATTTCACCAATCTTTTTTTTTTTCTTAAATTTCTTTTTGTGTTAAATTGAACTTAACTCTTTGCCTACCAAATTATTATTATTCCATTCAACTGGTGGAACTGTTGCAAAAGGATCAAGTACCAGACTCAAGGGTGGTTCACAAACAAAACAAAAGATGGCAAGTAAAACTAAAACTAAAAGTAAAAGATGGGAGTAATGGGAATGAAGGGGTACTCCACACTCCCCAGAGCTCCAAAACTGTAACCTCACCACTAGATGCTGTTTAACGTCATACCCAGGACACTAAGACCCTCAGTCACCGCATTCTTGCACATATATGATAAAAAGGGTTGGAGCTTGCCATAAGGGCAATAGGGTCAGGACAATCATATCGCAGGGGTGTTCACATAGTGATTTTTCAGTGTAAACAAGTGACATGTGCGAGAGTCGCTTGCCAGTGGTTTACAGTAGGATTGCTGCTGTGAGCAGATTAAAGTAGGTGTTATTTAATTATTATTCTATGTTACTCTCACCCTTGACCAGGATTGAACCTGCAGCCTAGAAATAACTGTCATTTAGAACTGTCTTAGATTCTTAACTATTGGTTAGTGGAACAAGCCAAACACCTCTTCAACTTAATGGACTCTTCCTGGTAGTAGTGGCAACAAGTATTTAATCTGTTGCAGTTTGTTCATTAACACAGAATTTGTAACTCCCCACTGGGGAGGTCCAGTGAGCTTCGGCCACTTGATCAAATTCAGTAAAATAATAGCGTCGATCCCAGGGGGCTATCCCCCGAGGCAACACCTGCCCCCGTGACTTAAAGGGGTAGGGCTGGGTTTATTGCCCAGTGCCTGAGGCGCCCCCCTTGAGGGGGAATGCCAACGGGATCGATGCAATTTTTCTACCTGCCACCCATGAGTCTCGGCTTGTGGGTGGTCCCACGTTAATAGGGCCTTGTGCCTAACTTGTACAAGTGGGGTACGAGGTAAATAGTCAGAATTTGTAAATGCCTGGAAACAGTGAACATTTTGACTTTTATTAATGGTAGCAGAGCATAGTTCCGATCTACAGACCACTGGGTTATGGGCCCAGCACGCTTTCACTGCAAAGAGTTAATGCTAATAATGAATAGTTTTCAAAGAATTTTATTGTGAAGTTAGATTTACTGGGTTAAAACAATTTTTTAATGGTTTAAATGGTATCTATATACATATTTAAAAGATTTTTTTTATGTATGTCTATGTACAACGACTGAACACACACCCTTTTATAAAGGGAAATTGATGGAGACCAGCAGAGACCAAAGTTCAATAAAATCCACACCCAATTTTTGTCCAAGAGGGGGTTAGAAAAATGTCGATAATCTTGAACTTTAAGTGACTAAATTCCTACCATAAAATTGTACTTGCATATTATTTGAAATGAACTTAATTGTTATTAAAAATACATTTTATGATATTTTGGAATTAAAAACATGCATTAAAATGGATTTGAAAAGCGTTGTGGTTTCTCCATGAAAATTAAGTACAATTTTATGGTAGGAATTTAGTCATTTAAAGTTCAAGATTACCTTTTTACTTACTTCTACAGTCAAAGGGGGCAGGTTAGCTCAGTCGGTAGAGCGTTCAGCTAGAAACCACAAGGTTCCTAGTTCGATACCAATTTCATTGTGAAAGAAACCGGAAGTAAATGGTCTACTATTATCGAATCACCATAATTATACCATGAAAATATCATGTGTTTTAAGTAACAATTAAGTTAATTTCCAATAATGCGCAATTACAATTTTATGGTAAGAATTTAGTCACTTAAAGTTCAAGATTACCAAAAACAGTTATCTAAAGTGATCCATCTAAGGCTTGAAAAACTCATGATGATAGAAGATTTATGCATTTGAGGAAATACTCCTTATTCATACATCTCTACAACCACACTAAAGTTTGTATATGTGTATATATATATATGTGTGTGTGTGTGTGTGTGTGTGTGTGTGTGTGTGTAACTGTTGGAATATTTGACAGATAAGATGTGCTGTAGGCCACAATTCAAATCTATAGACTCTTCATGGCCATGTGGATTCATTCAGCCAATGAACACGCTCGAATACGTGGTTGATTAACTATTTACTGGCCAATCTTAAAAGGCGTTGAGTTGCTCATGCTTAATACGGATGAATGGATCAACAACCAAGGATTCTGCTTAACACTGAGGAACACGAGGATTCCACTCAAAACTGATCAAACTTAATGCCACAAGGGATCTCCACTGTAAAGTGCTCTCGCCGGCAGCCTAAAAATGGCCACAAGAATTTTAACAGTAACTGAATCTCTGAATTTTTTTTTAGATAAGGCTTGATTATTTGGATTATTTGGACTATTGTCCTCATCTTTGTTATCTGCACAACATTTCGGCCGATGTACCTTCCAGTTTTCTTCAGGTATTCAGTTTGTACATTTGCCTTTGTGTACGTGCGAGCATGAGTGTATATGTATGTATATGTGTGACTTAAGTTTTTGTGTGTGTATGTATGTGTGATTGAAGTCTGTGCATTTGCACATGTATGTATGTATGTGACTATATAATGCATGAGCCTTTGAAGAGGTATAAAGATTGCTTAAAAAGCAACCTTACAAAATAAAAATAGATCCTGACAACTGAGAAAAGCTGGCATTGAAGAGAACTGACTGGAGAATTCATGTGGATGATGGCTGTACCAGTTTTAAGAATGAAAGAATTGAGCATGAAAACCTCAAGCGTCAACTTCAAAAGGGATACACGTTATATTGGAGAGAACATAGAGGGTTGGAAATGTCAGACATATGGTCGAATTCTGCTTTCTAAAGCTGGATATGTCAATCATAGGAAATCTCATCAAGGACAATTCATGCAAACTCCAGGAACAAACAATGTGTCTTGTGCAATCTGTAACAAAGTCTGTAAGTCAGCTTCTGGTCTTAAGAGACATATGGTGGTACATAAGCATCAAATTTTATCATCTGATACAACAGGAAGGACGTCCTTCCTATGTCATATTTGCATCAAACTTTGTGGATCTGCAGCGGGTTTGAGGAGTCATTTGAGGGTTCGTGAGAGGAAAGGTTCTGGTGGCAGTGCTAAAGGATTGTGAGGGACGGCAGTGATCTGTAAAGATTATGCTATTGCTATATATATATAAAAAGTTTGTGTATATGTGTAACCAAGGATCGTAGCCAGATCGAAAGTCCAAGGGACTTTATTTTTGGCCAGGATATCAACTTGACGTAGCACTCCAACATAGACTGTGCCAAATTGATCTCCAAGACTATTAGCAAAATCTGCCATTTCTGGTCAAAGTGAGTAAGACAGAAACTTTGATACAAAATACAAAAATGTTTTTGATCTCAAAAATTGATCCTGGTTATATCTAACTATCTATATGTTCACGTAGTGTAATGGTTAGCAAGCTAGATTCGCAGACCATTGTTAGTGAGTTTGATTCTCATTGGGAGCCCGATACTTCTGGCCTTGTTCCACATCTAAGCTAAGCTTAGTAAATAACAGGACACCTCATGTGGTGTAATGGTTAGCAAGCTATATTCGCAGCCCATTGTTAGTGAGTTTGATTCTCATAGGGCACCCCAGACTTCTGGCCTTGTTCCACATCTAAACTAAGCTTAGTAAATAACTATATGTTCGATGTTTACAAATGAAAAACCTTTACAAAAAAGGTAAAACAAAAAAATATTGTTTACAAAGAAGATCTTAAAACTAATTAGAAACTATTTTTTTCCGCCCTGTCGGCTGGGGCGTTAGAATGCACCGACTGCACCTCTGCAGAGGGGTAAGACTCCCCCAATGGGGCCACCTGTTGGCCATGGGTGGCAACATGTAATGCTTAAGGATAGAGCCCAGGTGGATGAGCAGTTCATGACATGCAATACTCCACTTTGGCCCTATCTTGGGCTAGACGGGCGGTCGGAGAGGCCCCCTCCGATCAATCGGCTGGTCACATCAAGCCCTAGCACCTATATGATTTTCCTAACCCTATTGCCCTTATGGCATGCCCCAACCCCTTTTTATCATATGGGTGCTAGAAGGCGGTGGCTGCGGGTCTACATGTCCTGGGAATGACATTAAACTCTATCTGATGGTGAGGTTCCAGTTTTGGAGATTTGGGGAATGTAGAGCACCCCTTCATCACCATTGCTCCCTGGTCCACTCTGACCCAGAGTGGTAGTACCTGTTAGGGTCCCATCTACGAGTTAAATAGAAAAATGTATTTATAAAAAAATTGTATTATCCATTAAGAATTGATTTATTTCAAAACTTTATTGGCATTAAATGACCCACTGAGGTTGATATGCCGTAAAACAAAACAAACCAAACTATTTTTTTCAATTTTTTTTTATTAATGTTGAAAAACTGTATTTAAATCATGTTCATATTTCTGTACCCATAAAATCTTGCTACACTATATATCAGAATTATATATGTGGAGGCACCTGGTGTAATGGTTAGAGTCATAGAAAATGGACTCATCGACCCGAGTTCAAATCCTAGACGAGGCTGTTTGCATTTCACATAGCGCTTATACCCTTGGGAAAGGTATTAATCCAAATAGTCTCCCTCCCGCTATGGGTGAATAGTAAGGCAGACTGGGTTCTTTAACCTTGGATGGGCAACCAGTCTAGAAGAAAGAAAAGTCTGAATTAAAACCTGTTAAACTGTTTAAGAAATTGACCTTGTGTCACATCCTGCTCGTGCGGAGGGGTGGGTAAATATGTATATCAGATTTATTTCATTAAAATAGTTTGCTTCAGTTATATACGGGAACCTAGAATGTTTCGGTATACTAGTAGATACAGATAAGTAATTCACTGCAGAGTGTTAAGATTACATAGACGGCTCTCATAAAGGTTTCTTCTGTGTAAGTTTTCACAACTGATCTAAACAGTAGTAAACAAGTAGTCATGGACCAGTTCATTTACTCCCAGAAAGGGTATGATAGGTTAGTCCACAACAGTCTTATCTACCCACCCCTCGACTGGGCATTGCGAGGTACCACTGATAGTATTTTATATTTACCACATTCATTGCCACCTTGGATAAATATGAAATCTTACATAATGGAATATGATAAGTAAATACACATTAGCGATGTGTTTATGATATGGCTTTTTTTTTTAGCCGACAATTTTTGGGAGAATATGTGCTTAATTGAAGTCGTACCTAATTTTTGAAATTTTCTTAGGGCTACCATTAAAAATTGTTATCTAAAACAACTTATGCTTTATTTTTGGTAAATAAAACTTTTTTTTTTTTTTTAAATGGTAATGTTTGTCCTTGACACTGACTTAATTTTTCTTCATTGTGTAATGCAATAAATTTGGAAATTTTTTTTATTTTTTTTTATTTAAGAAAAAAAAACAAAAAACAAAAAAAAACAGCAGTATAATTCAAGGTAATGGAGTAGCAATGTGAAGGTCATCTGATTGTTATTTAGAGAAACCTTATTATAATGGAGATTATGTGTCTGTAACCAAAACTATGTCACCAACAATGTCACAATTCTCTTAGTTATTTACGTTATATTCTCAATTATTAAATAATTATTATTTAATCTTAATTAGCATCTTATTAAATCTCTATTAAAGTCTAGCTGAGTCAGATTTGCTTCAGAACAGTACATGTTATTTATATGTATTTTTCGCTAGTATATTTAATCATATTAAAATTTAAAAACTTGTGCCCAGAGGGTGCATATTTTTGCTAGTAATAATAATAATAATAATAATAATACTAATAATAATAATAATACTAATACTAGACCTAGTGTTGATAAACAAAAAAGAAAGAACTTGTCAACTGGTGGATTTTGCAGTGCCAGTAGATCACAGGGTAAAGCTAAAGGAAAATGAATAAATGGACAAATATCTGGACCTTGCCAGAGAACTGAAAAAGTTATGGAATATGAAAGTCAAAGTGATACCAATTGTAGTTGGTGTACTTGGAACGGTCCCAAAAGGATTAGAAAAGGGTTTGGAAAGTCTGGAAATCAAAGGAAGAATTGAAACCATTCAGAACACTGCACTGCTGCAATCTGCCAGAATACTCAGAAGAATCCTGGAGACCTGAGGAGACTTGCTGTCACTCAGACTCCAGTGAAAGACCATCAGCTAATGCTGATGTGAAAACTGAAAAGGAGTAAATAATAATAATAATAATAATAATAATAGCAGACAGTGTTAATTAACAAGAAAAAAAAAAGAACTTGTCATCAAGTGGATTTTGCTATTCCGGTAGAGCACAGAGTAAAAAAATGAAAGAAAAGGAAAATACTTGGACCTTGCCAGAGAACTGAAAGAACCATAGAACATGAAAGTGACAGTGATACCAATTGTAGTTGGTGCTCTTGGAATGGTCCCCAAAGGTTTGGAAAAAAAAGACTGGAGGAATTGGAAATCAGATGAAGAATAGAGACTATCCAGACAGCAGCATTGTTAAGAATGGCCAGAATACTCAGAAGAGTCCTGGAGAGCTAAGGAGACTTGCTGTTACTCAGACTCAAGAGACTAAAATGACTTCAATGTTTAGAAGTGTTTTCAACTAATGTACTCCATTTTTTTTTTATCCACTTTGTATCATTTTCATGTGACAAAAATAGTGTATATCTAATAAAAAATTAGAGCTGCAATGTAATTATGTTCTGGAGATGCCCATGGCCTTGTTCTTTCCAGATTATGTAATGAATGGAGATTCACGTCCGATTTTTGTCTGTAACAAAAATTACATCACTGCTTACGCCACATTACCCAAAATCGTCATGACATAGAATAAAATTTATTCTATGTTATTTTGAGTGTAGTTATTCAATACACTCAAAATTTGAACATGCAACATTAGACAGTCCTCATTATTTTTTAAAACAAGTTTTAATAAATACATGACTGGTATTATATATCTATATATAGTTTGTTTTATTTTAATACATATTTAAAGTTTACATTTCAAATTGTTTTATTTTTTAATCCTTTAATGAATTTGATGATTTTACTTACTTAGGGTACAAACTCGCTGACATTGAATTTTTTACTCCGACCCATCAGGCAATATGTTTCAAAAATCTATTTTTACATCGCCAGGAGGGTGTTTTTTATTTTGTACTATTTTTTGGTATACAAGGTTTTCTGTTTCTAATTTGATTCTTTGTGTTTTACAGAATTGAATATTTTTGTACGACTTAATGATGTAGGAAATGTGGCAATAAATTTGAGTATTGCTCTTTTTTTTTTCAGCGTATGACAATGTTATACACTTTATTTCAACCTGTCGACAAGAAAATCATTTTAAAAATACAGTACAAGGTTTATTAAAATTCAAGAATTTATTTAAGAATTTTCTGAAACTTCTTGTTAAATTTCAGCATTTCTTTTATTTCAATATCGTTCCCTCTGATATTTTAGAAACATATTTGAATTTTGATAAAATTCCAAAGATTATTGGAATTTTCTAAGGTTATTGAATTGGTTTTATTGAATGAATCATGTATGGAGACGCTTAGTTATGGGTTTTTTTGGGTTTTTTTTTAAAATAATAATGAAATTTATTGTGTACAGTGCTCAGGTGCACCACAACTCATCAAATTCTCATGTCTAGTACATAGAATAATATATTAGTGTTAGGAACATGAATAGCGTACATCATTAATATACATGCATGTGTGCGCGTGCGTGCATATGTATGTGAAGGGAGGTATCAGGTATAGTGTTGGCGGATTACAGGAAGCATGGAGGCTTTGAAAGATGCAGTGTTTCGGCAGACTACAACAGATGCAGGCAGTTTATTTCATGCCTCTGCAATTCTGAGCATGAAAAAATGTTTCCAAAAGTCATGTGAGATATGCTGTTTTCTGAGTTTGTAGGCATGCCCACGTGTGTTTTCTCCTTGTGTATACTTTTTTTTTTTGGCAAGAAAAGCTTTTACTTAATTAAAAAGATTCTCAGAAAACTCAAAGTTTGCATATATAAATTCATCTTTTAATTTTTGCTTTATGATTTCAGAAAAATCACTGGTCTGGTAAAAAAAGTTGGGGATTTTTGGATGATGTCATCCCAGTATTTTAGGGCAGGAGGCTCAGATCAAAATTAACAAAATATACTCTGCAAATTCATAATTTCAATATTACAAATAAAAAAACATGTAACTTTTTTTTCAATTTATTTTAATTTTATATTGGGCATTTAAGTGACACAAGATCATTTGGAATGTTTCCTTTTTAAAATTGGTTGAAATAAAATGGGACAAATAAAAAAAATCTGCAATTAAGCGACACGAGATAATCTGGATTTACATTTTTGCATTGTATCTTGAACAATTTGGATGGTCTCATTTTTAACTGGGGAGTGTTGCAGGATGATAACGTAAAAAAATATTTATTGGATTAAATCAACAGATTGATTCTTCCACACGAAATACCTTATCAGCTAAAACAATTGGAATCTCTTGCTTCCCTTTTTTACCTTGAACACTGAAAGGGTTAATAGATTGCTGTGATGTGTTTGAGGGCCATATTTGGCTCTTAAAACGCATATAAAATGATTTCAGAAAATAAAAGGATATGAAAACACACAATGCTGTTAAAATGAAAATATTTTATATCATATTCATAGCTAATATTGAACAATATTTCGATTTATAAAAATCATCCTCACAGCTTGTTTTTAATCCGGACTCATCGAGGGAGAAGCAGAAAATAATTTAAATTCAAAACGAAAAACATTGATATTCCAAAAAGCGTGCAAGTCATGCGATCATTTTTCGTTTTGAATTTAAATTATTTTCTGCTTCTCCTTCGATGGGTCCGGATTAAAAACGAGCTCTGAAGATGATTTTTATATGGTAGCATCTCTGTGTGTGTGTGTGTGTGTGTGTGTGTATATATATATATATATATATATATGGCATTTGTGGAAAAGGGGACTTACTGGTGAAACAGGTCACAATGGTTAGTTGATGCAAGATTCACAATAAGGCAGCGATACAACAAATATAAAGTGCTCAGTACGTTGGTAGAGCAAATTTATTATTATTGCACATGCAATCAACTGCAATTAATCAATATCTTGATTAATCCAGTGGATTTAACCCTGAAGATCCTTATTTGGATGATGTCGTCCCAGCCCCTGCCCTAAAATAATCTAGACAGTGCCTGCTGAAAAAGTGAACCATGCTAGTTATGATCCATGTAGTAGGTTGAAAGCGTTTTTATTGAAAAGTTAATGAGATATGAAAGTGATATTTTACTGTGCCCCCCACCCAGTTTTTTTTTTTAACGACATGACAAGTAATTGCAAGTAATTTTTTAAAACCTGAGGGAGGAGGGCTGTAAAATATCACTTATCGCATTAACTTGTCAATAAAAATACCTTCAAACTGCTAAAAAGATATTTGTCGATAAAAATTCCTTCAATTAAAAAAAGATTTTAAAGGAGGTGGTAAAATATTTATAATTACTTATGTCGATAAAAAACTTGGGAGTGGAGGCTGTAAAATATCGCTTTTATAATGCATTAACTTGTCGATAAAAACACCTTCTCAGCCATTCTAGTTTAGGCTGTAATTGGGTCTAGTCGCTCCTACTGGTCAGGGAGATATTCCCTTGCCACAGGAGACTATGACCGGGAATAAAGCCCAAGTCATAAAACCACCTTCTGCCTTTGTCTCTTTCTTTTTCGTTCCTTAAATTCCTTCTTTTCAGTTCGACCACCAAATGAGATGGGGTTAAAAGCAAAAACCCAAAGAACACAGCTACCTTTAAACCACAAAACATCCAAACCTCTTCCTACCCCATATATTCACAGTAAACTGGAAATGGTGGGTGAAGAAAAAAATAAACACTGGGACGTATGGATCTGATTTTTCTGCGTCCTTTTAGATTTTTCTGCATCAGTGACGCAGGATGCGTGCCAAGCAGTATCTCTGCATAGTAATGCATGTCTTAAGGATAATTACATATTTATATATGCAGAAAATGTGACTATAGCTTAGTGTGCATTACCGGTAGATCTTTAATCAATTTGGCACAGAGCCATACTAGTTGGCACCTAGCACATGTCTACAAAAGTAATTTATCAATATGTTGGTTGGTTCATTGATTTTAACAGCATATCAACCCATCTGGGGTTATGTAATGCCTAACGGTTAGGAAGGGATATATGTCGTGTATCTATATTTATACTTTTTTTAGTAATTGGTTTTAACAATGTGTTAGCACCATTGGGGATCATGTTGTAGGGTATTGATTAGGTTCATGTTTATATTCTATGGTATAATTCTATTTCCCTCAAAAAGGACAGAATGTCCTCCATGTTGACATTTTCAAATAGATAGATCTTTCATATTGTTTGCATTAAAATAACGGTTTCTGATGTGAGCAAAAAACCTGCATTCCATGAATAAGTGTTTAACAGTCGAAGGTGTTTGACATGTTTCACATTGTGGTTGTTGTTCTTGTTTGAGTATATAGGAGTGTGTTAGTTTTGTGTGACCAATGCGTAATCGGGACACAATGACTTGTTCCTTTCTAGACTTTCTTAAAGTTGGTCTCCAGTCTCCCAATAGCCTCTACAGGAAGACCCATCATTAAATTAATATTTTATTGCTGGGACTATTTGCATTGGCTGAAAAGTTGTGAATTTCTTCATGCTCAGAATTGCGGAGACATGGAATAAACTGCCCGCATCTGCTGTAGGCCACTGAAGCACTAGAATCTTTCAAAGCCTCCATGCTTCCTGTAGTCCCCCGACACTATACCTGATGACACTCTCCACATACATATGCACCTGACACTGTACACATACATGCATACTACTGTAAACTGTTCATAGTTGCCCTTGTCATGACACTAACATGACCACCTGAGCACTGTACACATACATGCATATTACTACTGTAAACTGTCATGTTCCTGACACTGTGTACTTGACATGAGACTTTGATGAGTTGTGGTGCACCTGAGCACTGTACACATACATGCATATTACTACTGTAAACTGTTCAACACTAATACATTATTCTGTGTACTTGACATGAGACTTCACCTGAGCACTTACATGGCATGTTCCTGACACTAATACATTATTCTGGACATGAGACTCACCTGAGCACTGTACACATACATGCATATTACTACTGTAAACTGTTCATGTTCCTGACACTAATACATTATTCTGTGTACTTGACATGAGACTTTGATGAGTTGTGGTGCACCTGAGCACTGTACACATACATGCATATTACTACTGCTGTTCTGGTGTACTTGACATGAGACTTTGATGAGTTGTGGTGCACCTCACTGTTACATGGTAAACTGTTCATGTTCCTGACACTAATACATTATTCTGTGTACTTGACATGAGACTTTGATCACCTGAACTGTACACATACATGCATATTACTACTGTAAACTGTTCCACTGTGTACTTGACATGAGACTTTGATGAGTTGTGGTGCACCTGAGCACTGTACACATACATGCATATTACTACTGTTGTTGTGTACTTGACATTTTGATGAACCTGAGCACTGTACACATACATGCATATTACTACTGTAAACTGTTCATACACTAATACATTATTCTGTGTACTTGACCTTTCACCTGAGCACTGTACACATACATGCATATTACTACTGTAAACTGTTCATGTTCCTGACACTAATACATTATTCTGTGTACTTGACATGAGACTTTGATCACCTGAGCACTGTACACATACATGCATATTACTACTGTAAACTGTTCATGTTACACTTCAAGCAAGCATGTAAAAAGACATGAGACTCACCTGAGCACTGTACACAATGTAATTTTCAAGATCATAAGTTAAAGAAGAATCATGAAAACTGTTCTGTGTATACTAGGCATAACCAATTTCCGTCTACTTAAAAAAAACTTTTTAAAAAACAAATTAAAATTAATTAAATCGATATTCAAGGTCAATTTTTTCCAAGTCGAAAAGTAGTACCATAATGAGCATCAGTAAAAAAAAAAAAAAAAAAAAAAAAATTTAAATAACATTACACATGTAATTTATTTTTAATACATTTAAAACTATTTTTTCGTTCAATTTTGCTCAAAGATGTCGTAAAATCAGTGTTTACAAAATAAATTTAACCCTCCCGATTGAAATTTTTTTTAGCAAAAATCAGGGAATTATCTGATTTTAATGAAATGTTCAGTGTAGATTTATCAATGAATTAATTTTATAATGCATCAGTTATTTTATTTCAAAACTTTCTGCCAGAAAGTCACAGAAAATCACGCTACGTCTTCGTGAACTCTAGTGCTACAGTGGCCCTTACATCAAACCGTGTAAACAATGTGACGATTCTTTAACAATACTATAACGGTAATACTTACTGGTGGTACTTCATATAAAATAACAGCAGACAATTAAGTGGAAACACTTTACCATGCATGTACTAAATCTAAACAAACCTATTATGGTTTTTAACTGTGAAATATTGGAATTAATAACGTGATCTGAATACATACGAAACTTTTTAAAATTATCTGAAGGGCTACTAATGTCAGGCGAAAACCCTTCAAATATTCGTAGTTAAAAACTGTTTATTTGGTACGTATTTATTTTTAATGCCTATCCAAACTTAAGTGTGTGTTATAAGCTGTCAAATATGATAACATTAACCAATTTACTAGTTTTAGCATCGTCTAGCTCAAGAGTGAGAAACCATTTCATATTTAAAAGGGACACATTGAAATTTACTGTCTAACAACAATGAACTTCAATTTTGGTTTAATGCGTTTACAACAAAATCTAAAAAGTTTCAATTTTTGGTTAATTTAAATAACTTAGTCCAAATTTAATTAATATATACGACTTAAAAGAAATGAATTAAAAAAAACTTAACCTTTTAATTAGTTTCGAGATAGTGGGGGTTAGGAGTCAGTTGATTTTTCATAGAATTTTTTTTTTTTTTAAGTCGGTGGTCATAACTTGTTTTTGGCTACGTTAAATTTCAATTGATTTAATAGTGCGAAAATGAATTGTAAACATAAACATTGTTTTCGTTCATGATTTTCAATTATTTCCCTAAGTGGAAAAATCTTTTTAAAAATCAGGTGTTTTTTTAATTTTCCTTTTTTTTTTCTTTTTTTTTTTTTTTGAATGTCCAAAAATTTTGAAGATAATATTAACCTTTATTCAAGTTTCATTGTGTTAAAAAAGGGAGGGGTAAATTTGACAATTTGGACATCCCTAGGGGTCAGAAAGACATTAAATTCTCAAGTGGAGGTTCATAGTTTAAAATCAGTTATTTCTATAGAAAACTACACAATCATTATATAATCGATAACATTTGAGGTTCATACATTAAAAGTTTTTGATTTTTTTTTGGGGGGGGAGGAGTACTTTAGCAAATGAACAGTCTGTGATGCAGTGATATGGTGTCTCCTATTTCATGACAAACTTTATGAAACTATTGAAATTAAAATATAACTTGGTTATTAATCATTAAATAAATTTCTAACTTAAGCTGGTGGTCACTGGCAGCGTGAATGATGAATAAATATTAAAAACTAAACAATTAAAGATATACAAGGTGTGTTTTTGACACACCTTGTATTCTGAAAAATTAACGTTCCATTCGTTCTTCATTTCTGTCTTGGTAAATACAGCTTTAAAATATGTACTTTTTTGACACCTTGTATTCTGAAAAAAATTAAAGTTACATTTATTGTTCATTCCTATTTTGGTAAATACAGCTTCAAGCTCGATTTTTTTTTTTTTAAACACACCTTATATGTTAGGATAACCTAAAAACAGTCAACAGTGCTTGGTGACTGTCAGGTTCTCTCCGATGCGATCATCGGTCTAAGTTATCCTAACTTAGATATACATACATACATGCCTTATCACCGATATTGAGCACTCTTTATTAATAAATATAGCAAACTATATATATTATAATTATTATGTATTTGTATTTATAATGTAGTAGTAATAATAATCATTACAAAACTACACTATTACAACAGTGAGAAAAAAAACATAAATTAAAATTGGTACTTACGTTAGGCCTTCAAATCCAGATTGTTGGAGTCTGTCCGAACAACGTTTACCCACGGACTCGTGTCCGTGGTTTCTGTTTGGTGAAAGAGGGCTGGTCACTTGAGCCATTTATTCCCCAGAAATTGGCTGGCTGGCTGCCTGAGGCACTGCGAGATGGGGATGTGTCCGGGTATGAGGCAAGTTAGATAAAGTCTGGAGCAGGTGGTCAGAAGATCGCAGATACGATGTGCAGGAAGAAGAAGAAAAAAACCGCAGACCAAATCTAGATATATATTTTGTGGATAAGGTATGTTGTTGCAGAGTCTATAACATTGCAGGACTCAACTTTGAATAGAGACGTGACAAATACCTAAAAAGTGTGGAACCAAAAGAGACTTAAATTATTTTGGGAAAAAGATGGATTTATTATTATTATTTATTTAATAAAATACCTTTTATGAGGAAAAATATAGGGTTTGCATATTATTTAATTTTAAAAAACAGATTCAGTAGTAAGCAACGAGGTTTAGGGCTGCACGTTTCGCTTTAAGCAGTAGCATGTGCCACGTTTACTTATAAATCAAAAAGAGTTTTTAATCCTTTAAGCTTCGTCCTAGTTAGTTAGTCTTGTACCGTAAAAAAGGATAAATTGAAACTATATATTCTCAATAATTAAGAAACTGATTTGATTTTTTTTAATTTTACCGTTAGATATAAATTGTTTTATGATTAATTTTTAAAATCTAAATTATTCGATTTTTTTTTTTTTTTGTAAAAAAAAAAGTTTAAGTTGAGAAAAAATAATTCTGCAAATAAATTATTAATAATTGCACACGCAATAATTAATATAAGGTGCAAAAAAGTGCAACCAAAATGTTTTAAAAGTAACTTTTTTTTTAAAATGAAGTCTGTTTAAAAAATTAAAAAAACGTAACTAAAGTTTAAGCAATTTAAGAATTTTTTTTCAAAAAATTTAAGGTAAGAAAACTTTAGGGAATAAAATTATTTGTTACGTATGAATGCAAATTTATTAATTTGTTGATAAAATTATCAATGTTTCTTTTTCCCTTCTACATATGTAGACTACTTACTACTTTATGCATTTCATCTATATCAGCCAACTGATTTTTTTTTGTTTTTTTGTGGGGGTGACAGCATGGGTCTGTTTTGTGTAATTTGAAACTATCAAGGAATATTTATTGTTTATGTTATTTTCATTGAATAGAAGGGAAAATAAAAGTGCTTTTATATACTAACGATAACAGATAAGTTCAAGTTATTTATTTATTTAATTAACGAAGCAAGTGCCGTCAACTAAGCATTGGAATAAAAACAGAAATGAAGACAAAACAAAAAAAAAAAATAAAACAAAATTATTTAAAACTTGTAAAAAAACTGGATTTGTGATTTGTTTTTAAATAATTCTGAAGGAATCATTAAGAAAAATAAAATAAAGTTAAAAGAAAAATTTTAGCCAAGTCGGAGTCTGTCGAAAAGAAAAACAAAGTAAAAGAGTTTGTTTTTTTTTTAATAAAAAAAAAATAAGCAGCAAAATTAATGAAAGTAAGAGCAACGTGAAAATATCAAGAAAATAAGAAAAATAATGACATTACGTTTTCGTAGAGGCCGTGTAGAATAATAATATATCAATTCGGATTCTGCTTAAGTATATATACATAACAGAAAGAGTAAACACTTTTAGATTCACCGACACAATGTCACTAAAAATAAGTCAATTATATACACGACAGATTAAAAAACTATTATTAACTTTATGCTGATCGTTCTAGGATGATCTTGAAGCCGGCTTTAGAGTTTGTTTATATAAATCTTGTGCTAAAATGTTTTTAGTTAAAAGTTCTTCATAAAATAATATTAAATTTCATTGTTTTGTTCTGTTACTCGTGTTTTGATTGTCGCAGTCTAAAATCAATTAACGGATTTTTTTTCCTTAAAAGTAGTAAAAAAAAAATTGTAAGGGTAATTTTCTAAAGATTTTACAAATAGTTAAATATCTAATTTCTGAATTTGATAAATAAAATAATGTAACCGCTGGTAGCTTACCTTTCAATATGTTTTAAAATTAAAATATTGTGTACACACACGAAACAACACAACATGGACCAACTAACCCGCACATGCTGGGGTTTTTTTGTTTTGTTTTTTTTTTTAATCTAAGAGAAATATCAATTTCTTCGATTTGTAATTACTTAATGTTATGTATATTGTATGTAAACATTATCCTAAAATATTCAACTCTTAATTCAACAAGCAATAAAAAAAACTTTCTTTCAAAATAAAAACACTTATTATTAAAATAAATACTTTTTTTTAGGGGAGTAGAAAATGTTCTACTTACTACTTTCAACAAGGGAAAAAATGCAGAGTTTGGCACCTTGTTTGCTGGGATTCCCAAAAATGTATTGAGTAGATTTTTTGTTTGTTTTGTTTTGTTTTTTGTTATTGTTTTTTCTTTCTTTAAGTAGGTTCCACTTTTTAGGCAAAAGAATTCTAATTTAAAACAAGCTTCTTTTTTTCCTACATCCACGATCCACTTGAAGAAAATACAAACAAAAAAAGTGAAACACTGGTGTTGTTTCAAAGATGAGATAATAATAATAATAATAATAATAATAATAATAATAATAATAATAAAGATGGGTCACTTTTTTTCCTTTCTTTTTTAAAAAAAATATCCTTTTAAAAAATTATATATATCTTTAAAATATATCTTATGTCATTTAAAATGATTCCCTTGAGGTGATTGTATCCCTAGTGTCGATGAAGTGGGTTCCATTCCAGTTAGATGCATTGAGTTGTTCTTATTTTGAAAGAACGATGTTTACGTTTTTGATGTTTTTAAATATAAAAAATATATAAAACTGTGTTTTGATTTTGAAATTTTCCTTCTCATTTTTCTCCCTTCTATAAAATTAAAGTTTTTAAAAACATAAGAGAGAGGGGTCGCTCTAAAGTCAGGGATTTCAGTTTTGTTTTGATGAGTAAAGTACGTAATAATTGTTGTTATTGTTATTATGCTGTCCGCAGCCGGGAAGAGGAATTGGGGGTAAAAAAAAGAAAAGACCGTTCCTTCATTGATAAATCATCAGCTCTCTAGATATCTAAATGAGCTTTTCTTCTTGTTCTTCTTCTTTTTTTGCACAAGGCCACAAGTGTGGGGAGCACTGCACCAGATGTGGATCGAACTCGCTTGTCAATCAGTTGTAATACTCTGTGAGACCAGCTTGCTATTTTACTACCACGACGAGACGTCCATCCCAAATAAACATCAAATGCTCGCTTCCCGCCCACTAAGCGTATTATAGAATTCTAACTCGCTCTTCGGTTCTCCCCCTCCTCTTATTAGAACTTATACTATACTTCCTCCTCCCCTTCCAACGTGCTCCTCCCCCTCCTCTCATTAGAACTTATACTGTACTTCCTCCTCCTCTTCCAACGTGCTCCTCCCCCTATTGACAATCTCGTATTTCGCTTTTTCTTCCTCTTCGCAGTTCTCTTTTTTTTTCTTCATCTTTTTTCTTTTAGATTAGACTTTTGTTTTCTTGATATCTTTTCTAGTCGTTTTACCTTCCCGTTTAGTTCTAACACTTCACTATTTTTTTTCTTCCTTTCTTTCCCCAATACTGGCGTCTATTGTTTACATCTTTTCACTCTTATGATTCATTGATTTTAATGGTATGTCAACTTGTCTAGGGTTATTTTATGCTTAGAAGTTAGAACATCGCGTTCAATGTAGTTTCGTATTTACATTTTTCTCATAGTTCTTTCTAGAGAATTTCTTTTTTTTTCTCCTTTTTTTCTTCTTTTTTTTGCACATAGTCCTATTGGATATGAATAACGTTACATACCCATTGATGGGACCCTAACAAGTACTACCACTCCAAGTCAGAGTGGACCTGGGAGTAATAGCAATGAAGGAGTATTCCATACTCCCCAGATCTCCAGAACTGGAGTCTCATCATCAGATGCCGTTTAGTTTTACCCAGGACACCCCTTCAAGAGATACTGTTATGGTAGTTGTAATGAGTGGATATATATATATATATATATATATATATATATATATATTGGTAATTACAACAAACACATAAGGTCACAGCTCAATTGGTAGAGCGTTCGGCTAGAAACCACAAGCTTCCTAGTTCGATACCGGCCCTCGCCAACTCAGCATTATGAGTAGCACAGGGATCTGTGCGGTAAAGTAAGGAGCTGTTGGTAGGTGTGGCGCTCCACCTCAGATGCAAAAACAATCTCCTTGGTCTAGCGCTAGTGAAAAGGGGATAGACTCCCACGCTGATTGGCTGATACCGACATTAGGCCACCCTGACGACTTTAATTACTTATATTAAGACAGAAAAACAAATAACTCATAAATTCAACAAGTAATATGTGTATTAAAACAAATAGATTACAGTAGTCAAAATACTGATCAAGGTCCTGTAGAATATGCTTTTTTAAAAGTTCATGTGATTAGAGGAAGAAAGCAATGAGTTCCCTCCAATAGAGAAAGAAAGGGTAATGTTGTATATATCAGCAGTGAAGTAACTTGTAGAGAGAGAAAAATATAGCTTGTAATATCTTCAGCAGTAGGCAAATATTTCTGAGTTGAGCGACAAGGAATATTCAGGTATAAGTTTGTCTTCTGAACTGTTCTTTGAAAACTTTTGCTTTTATAGGAATCCCTAGGATCGAAATCGGTATTTTTGAAAAACTTCTTTTTTTTAGGCACAAATGCTTCTGATTGGTTGAAAATGATCATTTTTGATTTTTCTATTTTTTTGCTTTCTACCTGCACTGATCCTATGTGCAAATTGCTTATTTTCGTCATTTTATTTCTGCTTTCAAAGCGTTAACTTCCAGCTCATTTCTTATCATATCATTTATCACACTGTCAGCATATCTTAAGCCCGTTGAATTTTATTAGGTCTTACTCTTCTGCAGGGAATTCAGTCAGTGTATTCTAAACTTAGTTTCCCAGTATTTATTAGTGTATATTAGAAATATTTATCCTTTTGTTATCTATCTGTAGTGTGAAATATCATGCATGTGGTAGCTCAAAGCGAGTACAAACATGTCTGGTGTGCAAAATGAGATCAGGGGGGAGTGTAGCGAGCAATTAAGGAGATTGAACTCGCATCCTCCTGATCAGAAGTCGTGGCTTGACATCGGACTACCTCGTTGGTCGCATGCAAATTACTACACTGCGCAATTGACTCGGATGTGGGATTTTATTCAGGACAGTGAATGATTATTTAAGACCTGCCTTACCACACTGAGACAGTTGCGTTCTGATCTTGCTGACTAGGGCACTAACATACGACGAGGAAAAAGAGGTGAGTGAGCTTTGGCAGAAGACTGCTAGAAAAGATTGTTGCAGGCAGCAAGATCTTGGTCAGGGGACTTTAGTAGCTGGGAGAACGTCTTTTTTCAGTGGGGAGATCCGGTTGTCCAACCCAACGGATTTTCTGTTCATTTATTATACTATCAATTAGCCGGTTTAGCTCAGTCGGTAGAACACCCACCTACAAATTGCAAGGTTTTGAGTTCGGTACTGGTTCCCACCAACTCAGCAGCACAGTTTGCATAATCTGATAAGTGGGGAGTTGATAGTAGGTGAGGCGCTCCACCTCAGCAAAAATAATCTCCCAGCTCTAGCTCTAGCAAAAAGGGGATAGACTCTCTCGCTGTCCAGCTGTTACTGACTTTACTTTTGTTAAGTTTCTGAACACCATCCTTGGCCAGTTGAAAAGGACTTAAAGTAAGTAAGTCCCAAGCTATAGAATCCTTTGGTAAGTGAATAAGTCCTGAGTTATGTAATCCTACATAGTATCAAAGGTCCAGTGATATAATCCTATGTTCCGTCGTCCACGAAGGTTCAAAGCATTGTGCGTAGGTATGACCAGAACAGCCGGTATAAATAACAATATCAGCAGCAGAGCACTGCCAGTGACTGGTCAATAGGTTGGTCACATGGTTCTTGGCGAGTCTGTAAGTAGAAGTAGACTTCAGGCACACACCTTATAACAGAAAAATCTCAACAACTTTACTTCCTTTAACAAAAGCTTGACAACATTGAGCATATCAATTTTTTTTTCAAGTTGAGAGACAACACAAACTTGATACAGACATTGTGAAAAAAGGTGGGTGGACTGGTGACTTACCGGGGAGTGGCTGGTTCAGTGATGGAAGTCTCTGACAGCATGAGAGTACTAAGAACGCAAAGGGACAAAATTTATAATCTCCTGACAGAAGTTTGAGCAGGGTGGGGTGAGATAGTTAAACAACACCTATAAATAGGCTGCCCTCCCCTTTCATCTTCATTCTAATTTCTTCTTCAGAAACAACTGTTACCAGTTTCTGTAAAGTTACACCGTAGTTATCTGACCCAAGGCAGGGGTGGGTCACTGAAAAAGTATATTTTTTAGCAACCCCAACATGTCGACCAGCTCTACCTTGGTCACCAGAGTGTAAGAAGAGTAACATGAGTCGACCGTCTCATACGACGTCAAGAATTCAAATGGCGGTGCCCACCTGTCATTAAGTAGAGACCAACCGACGGCCTGCCACTATCATTTGCATAATATCATGAACAGTCACTCTAAGTCACCTACTAATAAAGGGAGGTTACTCTAACCTACCCACACACAGAGTAGTTTTTTTTCCAACAATATAACTGTTGAACTATGTTTTCCCAAGGCAGTGAGTCATAAAATTGTCAGGATTATCTTCCCATTGGCCTGGAAGAGTTATCTTCCCGCTGGGTTGTAGCTTGTTCTCACCATGGGGCTATTGTATTTAAGCACCTGGTTCAAATGCTTCTTCTTCTTTTAGCTACCTTCTGGAATGACCACATGGGTTAGACCATTGTCATACCCTTCTTGGTGGGGGCTTCTGCCCCAACGCTATGTAACTCTCCTGGGGTCTTCGGCCTCCATCACTAGTAAGTGATTTTGTATGTACGGACTCTCCAGTCCTTTTATCTCTACTCTTGTATGTTTATGTACATGTATTTTATTGTTTCTGTATCTTGTCTTATTTCTGTGCTGTTTATTATATGAAGTGTTTTGTCCAACAAACGTGTCGGAGTTGTATGTTCGTGTATTAACTATGAACCTAACAAAATCATCCACGAGAAGTTGGGATATCAGAAAGTGTCACCTCGTTGCATCTAAAAGGAACTGACTAAAGAACAATTGATTTGACACTATGGGAAATTATTATCGGTATCCCATATGAACCAATAGAAAGGAAAAAGGACAAAGACAAATAGATATTTCAAAGGAGGTTTTATCGTGCGTATCAACAAATTGCTAAAAATATATTTCATTTGGATTATTTGGATTAATCGGACTATTGTCCTCATCTTTAATGTTATCTGCACAACATTTTGGTCGATTTAGGTATTTCTTGTCAGACTTGGGAGCCTTCTCGAACTCGGGAACCTTCTTTTCGTAATCGGGAACCTTCTTGTCATAATTGGGAGCCATCACAAAACTTTGAACCCAACCCTTTATTCAGACTTTTCCTTCAGCTCCTCTATACAAGTACTGTGGCAATTAACATAACCGCCCTGTCGGCTGGGGCGTTAGAATGCATCAACTGCACCTCTACAGAGGTGTAAGACTCCCCCGATGGGGCCACCTGTTGGCCGTGGGTGGCGACCCGTGATGCTTAAGGATAGAGCCCAGGTGGATGAGCAGTTCATGACTTGCAATACTCCACTTTGGCCCTATCTTGGGCTAGACAGGCGGTCGGAGAGACCCCCTCCAATCAATTGGCTGGTCATGTCAAGCCCTAGCACCTATATGATTTTCCCAACCCTACTGCCATTATGGCAAGCCCCAACCCTTTTTATCATATGGGTGCTAGAAGGCGGTGACTGAGGGTCTACATTTCCTGGGAATGACGTTAAACTCTATCTGATGGTGAGGTTCCAGTTCTGGAGGTTTGGGGAATGTGGAGCACCCCTTCATCACCATTGCTCCCTGGTCCACTCTGACCCGGAGTGGTAGTACCTGTTAGAGTCCCATCTATGGGTTAAATAGAAAAACATGAGTTGATAAACAAAATTGTATTATCCATTAAGAATGATTTATTTCAAAACTTTATCGGCATTAAATGACCCACTGAGGTTGATATGCCGTAAAACAAAACAAAACAAACCAAACCAAACTAACATAAAAAGTATTTCTACCAACTTATTAATACATATTAAAGTTAAACAAATCATATATCTTATTATAATGGAGATTCCATGTCTGTCTGTCTGTAACTGAAACTATGTCACTGCTTATGTCACAATACCCTCAGGAATTGCCTAAGTTTATCAATGAGTATTTAATTTATAGTCAAAATCATTAATGCATAGTATAGAATAAAACTCATTCATTAACAATGTCTCTATGAAAATCTGAGTTAGATTTGCCTCAAAACTGCCCATGTTATTTGTGCATTTAAAATCCTACAATGTGTCTTATATACTACTAAGAAATAAAGGTCTACATAATATATGGTGTGGTTAATTTGCATACTGGTTTTGATAAAACTGGATTTAATAAATATTTACTTGGTGTTATTGATCTCTAATATTATTGTTTTATTCTCTAACATATTAAAATCAATCCGATGGATGATTTTATGTAGAAACTGATTAAAATATGATTAAGATAAGTACAATCTGTTTATATGTGTTCTTATTTAATTTTGTTAGTCTTTTTAATTTGATATATTTCATTACAATAAAACTTAAATACTTACGCCCCGAGGGCGCATATTCTTGCTAGTATATATACAAGATTGACATTAGATAACCCACAAGGGTTGATATGCTATTAAATAATAAACCAACGAAGCACCGTGGTAACATGTGCACAATGTTTTATTTATATAATTTGTATAGTACTATCGGAAGCATCATCATCTACAGGGACAACCTACAAATGCAAAATTTGTGGTCGAGAATGTTTCTCAAACATAGGACTTCATAGTCACGGGAGGCGCTGCAACTTCAGGGGCACACAAAAACTTTTATCATAGTCTTTCGAGACTGAATTGCCAATGAATGATGATGATGATGATATATATATATATATATATATATATATATATATATATATATATAATGATTTGTATAGTACAATAAGATGTAAAGTTCTTATAATATGATTGGAAGGCTCAAAGTAACCTCCCAGCATGGGTACATATATGGGTAATTTATGAGGAAGTATGTCCTAGTCTCCTGCCTCAAAAATTGCTACCCGGTGACTATTAAAATAACGACCCCAGCTCTATCTCAGTCTATTCAAAACTATCCATCTTCATATCTATTGATCTGTCTATCTCAATTTGTTCATATTTATCTATATTACTTTAAATACTAAGATTTTCTTTTATTCATGTTTGTTTAATGTCTTGTTTTTAGTTTAAATAAACAAGAATTACGACAAAAAAGAAGTGACCCCCTCCAAATACATTTACTTGTTGAAAATATCTATCTATCTATCTATTTATCTCCATTTGTTCATATCTATCTATATTATTTTGTTTGTTTATCTATCTATCTATCTCAGTCTATTCCAAACTATATATCCATCTTCATATCTAAACAAGAATTACGACAAATTATGATAAATAAATAAGAATTACGACAAAAAAGAGAAGCCCCCCCCCAAAAAAAAAATACATTTAACGTCCTAAGTTGGTTGTTTTCTTTCAAGTAACATGTAGCTGGGGTTGTTATTATCACAGTCACCGGGTAGCAATTTTTGAGGCAGGAGACCGTGACGCACTTCCTCATAAATTACCCATATGAGTACATGAAATATTCTGACTAAGTCATATATAATAACAAACATAGACACGTGAGAAATACATACAAGACAGGAATATATATACCTTCTTATTATAATGGAGATTGTGTGCTTGTCTGTCTGTAACCGAAACTATATTATTACTCAATTCACAGTTCCCTTAGTTATTTACATCACATTCTCCATGATTTCATTTTTATTTAAACTTCAATGAATAATAAAATTGTTTTACATTATTAAGACTGTTGACCATATCTAAATACTAATAATACGCAATTGTATTTATATATACAACAAAATAGCGGTTTACAGTGTGAATGGGAAAGCTAATTTGCATATTGATCTTAAAAAATTGATTTTAATAAATATATGTTAAGTATTATTGATTTCTAATTGTTTGGATATGAGCAAAAATCTCTGGGATAAATCTTAAAAGAAATTCATTAACAAGAAGAAATAACTGTAATATTATCCTTTACTTCCTATTTTAAGTAAAGAGTTAAATTAGGAAAATTTACCAATGAAAGACGGGAGTAATGGAAAATGATGGAAGAGTTAGTTTCAAAGCTGTTCTATTTTTCGATAATACCCCCTTTGTTCCAAATCTTTTTATCTGCATTCTTATTTAGTTTTATTAGCCTTTCTAATTTAACATGATATTTTATTATATTAAAACTTAAAAACTTGCACCCGGAGGGTGCATAAATTTGCTAGTACTCATAACAAACGTACAGTAATACCTAAACAGATACCTAAACATAAAGAATGTAGGACTTATGTCCTAATGAAGTGATACAGAGTTTCTAAAGGATGGTTAGGTTTGGTTTGTTTTGTTTTATGGCATATCAACCTCGGTGGGTCATTTAATGCCGACAAAGTTGTGAAATAAATTCATTCTTAATGGATAATACAATTTTGTTTATCAACTCATGTTTTTCTATTTAACCCATAGATGGAACCCTAACAGGTACTACCACTCCGGGTCAGAGTGGGCCAGGGAGCAATGGTGATGAAGGGGTGCTCCACATTCCCCAAACTGGAACCTCACCATTAGATAGAGTTGAACGTCATTCCCAGGACATGTAGACCCGCAGCCACCACCTTCTAGCACCCATATGATAAAAAGGGGTTGGGGCTTGCCATAAGGGCAATAGGGTTGGGAGAATCATATAGGTGTTAGGGCTTGACGTGACCAGCTGATTGATCGGAGGGGGCCTCTCCGACCGCCCGTCTAGCCCAAGATAGGGCCAAAGTGGAGTATTGCAAGTCATGAACTGCTTATCCACCTGGGTTCTATCCTTAAGGCCAACAGGTGGCCCCATTGGGGGAGTCTTACCCCTCTGCAGAGGTGCAGTCGGTGCATTCTAACGACCCAGCCGACAGGGCACGTTTCTAAAGGAATGTCACTTACTGATAGTTGGTTGGGTGGCAAAGCCCCCCACTTAAGGGGCTGAAGCGCCAAGTGCTTAAGCCATGTGAAGTCGTTGCTGGCCCAAGAGAAAGAGAGTGATTTTCTCCCGGGCTCCCACCTAAATACACTAGCCACCTATCAGCGAAAATCTACAGCAAGGAAGATAACTCATTTTCAGGTTAGTTAACTTTGAACCACGTATCTTTGAGACATAACACAGATTCTCAAAGATATGTGGTTTTGAGTCAACTGACCTGAAAAAAATGTAAAAGTTTTAAATAAAATAACTGGTGCATTATATCTTTTATTGAGTAATGTATCAACACTGAAAATTTCATTAAATTTGGTTAATTCCCAGATTTTTGGTATTTTTTCTTTCGGTGGGGTGACAAACGATGGTGGAATTTATGTCCGTTAAGTTCGATTTAACCAGATAGATTCCTGGTGGCTAAGCATGAAACATTCTACTTTTGATTTTACTTAGACTAGACAGGTGGACGGAGAGACCCCCCTCCATTCAATCTGTAAGTGATGTCAAAACCTGAAACCTATATGATTGTCCCAACCCTATTGCTCTAATGGCAAACCTGACAGTATCCCCTGCAGAGAGGTAAAAAACCCTCCCCCTCCCAAAAAAAAGGCATATCCTGGGTACGACATTAAACTGTATCTGTGTTACATATTAATTGGATCCCTATTACTTTTTAAGGTAGTATAGAAATCCTTATGGCAATCAGTACAGCTGATGGCCTTGAGAGTGAGTGACAATGCTTGACCTCACTCTCACCTTGCGTTCTGGGATGAACGTGAGAATCGGAAGCGATAGAAAGCCCTTTCCGGTTTAAGGTGGGCAACTCAGTTAGTCAGTTGCAGTTAGTCAGTTGCAGAGTTAGAAGCTAGCAAGATGTGACTCTCAGCGCGCATTTGTCTGGTTCTGGGGGTTCATGAATAAACTAACATCCAAAGTAAATCGAAGTCTTGTTGTTATTACTAAAAGCTAACAATGACACAAGGCTTCTGATAAGAAATGGTCCCCAGCAGAACCAGACACGGAATCCCCAGATAAGAAAGACCAGACGAGACCTGTAGAAGATATACCCGACCATTAGAAGATAGAAGAAGCAGATCCGGCCAGAAGAATAAAAGAGGTATATAACATCTGATGGTGAGACTCCAGTTCTGGAGATCTGGGGAGTGTGGAGTACCTCTTCATCACCATTACTCTCAGATCCACTCTGACCCAGAGTGGTAGTACTTGTTAGGATTCCATCTATAAAAAAAAAAATCTTTTAATACTCATTTTTTTTCTTCTATTTAACCAATAGAAGAAAAAAATGAGTATTAAAAGATTTTTTTTTTTTTAAAAAGTTAAAAAAAAATTGAATACCCAACTAATAGTTCCTGTTAGGGTCCGATTTATGGATCAAATAGATCTGTTTAAAAATTATTAATGTTGGATAGGAATACTTGAAACTGTAGTGATATGATAAGAAGTGAATCCAAAGTTAACGCATTGAAAGCAGAAGTAGAATTTTTGGGGGTTCAATTATACATAGAAATTGGCAAAAATTTTCTCCCTGAACACATTCGACCATTGTTGAACAATTTCAAGATGTTATAGAGATATGATAAGAAGTGAACCAGAAATTAACGCATCGAAAGCAGAAATAAAATGACAAAAGTAAGCAATCTGCACATAGGATCAGTGCAGGTATAAAGCAAAAATAGAAATAATGAAAATGATAATTTTGGACCAATCAAAGATCTTCACACCTAAACAGAAGCTTTCATAAAGACCAAATCTGAAGCCTATGTTGGATATATATAAAGGAAGGTTTTCGAGTAGAAGTCCAGAGAGACTGTCACACGCTTGACGAATCCACGTCACTGAATTTAAAACTAATTGGAGGTACAAACTTATCTTACTCTCTCTAAAATTCCGCTGCTGATATAGATGCAATGCTCTTTCTTACCCTTTCTTCCTCTACATTACTGAACTTTTTTAAAAAAAGGCATATTCTGCTGGACCTTGAACAGTACATTTTGACTACTGTAATTTATTTGTTTTAATACAAGGTTTATTTGTTCCTTCTTCAAAGGATTTGTTTTTCCTTTTATTATTTCTATAATCTTATAGTGTGTTTGTTGTATTTACTAATATATATCAATATATATCAATATATATATATATATATATATATATACAATTGTCGGCAAAAAGCCATTCCAAACACACTGTGTTTACAACTTATCATATACAATAAAGTAAAGTAAAGTCGTCGGGGCGGCCTAAAGTCGGTATCAGCCAATCAGCAAGGGTGTCTATCCCCTTTTCACTAGCGCTAGACCAAGGAGATTGTTTTTGGCATCTGAGGTGGAGTGCCACAGCTACCATCAGCTCCTTACTTTACCGCAGAGATCCCTGTGCTACTCATAACGGTGAGTTGGCGAGGGCTGGAATCGAACTAGGAACCATGTGGTTTATGCCGAACGCTCTAAAACC
>CM042147.1:5670761-5767005 GCA_023376005.1 Doryteuthis pealeii
AAAAGAAGAGAGATGGGTTTTTTCCTATAAGTCCAACATAAACCAAATGGGAACCACTCTGACTGATAATTATTCATTTATTTATTGATCTACTAGGAAAAAAGAAGTTAGGATTAAGGGTTAGTTTAATGGGAAAATAAATAAATCTATCAGTCAAGAGTGGTTCCCCCTTTATTTATGTGGACTTATAAAGAATAACCGGAATTCAGTCTTATAGTCTAGGTTTTAAAAATGCAATAAAGAGTAACCCAAAGGCAAATTTTTTAAACCTGAATATCTTTCCTCAAGTAAAAAAAAAAAAAAAAAAAAAAAAAAAAAAACACCGCCAAAAAACTGCCTTCCAGTTTTTGGTTAATAACAAATGATAACTTACTTACTGTAAAAGACATTCCATTTTTAATATTATTTATACACAAAAACAACAGAAAACTTAAGGCAGTCTGGATTTCTTAATGTAGTGCTGAAATGAAGAAATTAAAATGTTAATTTTCTTTATTTAAAAAAAAAAAAAAAAAGAAGTTTAACTGCAACACCAGCCATGTCTTGCATATATTTGCCTTGGAATGCAAATGAGAGCCCATTTCCCAGTTTTATTTAAGGCAAAATAAATAAATATGACAATGTGCTTTCAATTTATCTTTCGGTTTTGTGGCTGTGTGCAGAGGACATGCTTTACTTGTTGTGCTGGGTTTTTTTTTTTAAAGATCCAAAATAGCAGTGAAAGTGTTAAAGATGGCGGCTTTAACCAAAAAAAAAGAAAAAAGAAAAAGAGCATTAAGATATATTTCCCACATTGTAAACTGACTGTCCACTCTTCCCAAACCGCTTGCTTGATAATTTTCTTTTTTAAAGAATGAAAGTATTAAAAAAAAAAAAAAATGCTATGATTTTTTTTTTTTTTTTTCTTTTTAAAGTTTTTAAAAGGTTTTTTTTTTGTTTTTTGTTTTGATGATATGTGCAAGTTTAAACAGATCAGAAAGAATGATGATCAATGTTTGTTCTGTTGACATTTTCTGCTTTAAAAGAGATTGGTTCATATTTTGGTAATGCTGCACATTAGTACATAAATGAGAGTAACCTCCCCTGTTTGTTTCACTTTGAGGACGCCATTATGTTTTGGTCGGCCCATTTTCATTTCACCGTAAATCTACCACTGAAAATACGAATTTGTTCAAATCAATACAACTGCATGTTTGAACATGAAAATATCATAAAATGTGTTCTTAATAACAATTAAGTTCATTTCAAATAATGCGCAAGCACAAATTAGAACACGCATTTTATGATATTTTCTATGTTAAAACATGCAGTTGTATTGATTCAAACAAATTCATATTTTCAGTGTAGATTTACGATGAAATGAAATGGCCGACCAAAACATATGGCTTCCTCAAAGTGAAACAAATAAGGAGAGATTACTCTCATTTATGTAGCTAATGTCAGATTACCAAAGAATGAGTATCTGAATGATCAATGTTTTTGTTTTTTTTTGACATTACTTTTTTTTTTTTCTTTTTTTTTTTTTTTTAAAGAGATTGGGTTCATATTTATCTCGATGCCCTTGATAAAATTTCTCAAGGGACGATTATTAAACACTTCAAGTTATATGAAAAAATAAAGACAACTTTTCATAAATATAGAAAAATATTTAAAAAAGGTTTACATTATTATGATGGTTAAATATTTTTCTTTGAGACATTCAGTTTGGGTCGTTAAGAGAAGGAGACTTATTTTATATAATAAACAAGTTTCCTGCTATTTCTCTGATGTTCGAGATGAGGCTTGATGATTAGTATTATCTGCATTATTTGGACTATTGTCCTTCATCTTCATTGTTATCTGTACGTTTCAGCCTATGTGCCCTCCGGCCTTCTTGCAGGTATTTCTTGTCGGCTTGGGAACCTTCTTTTCAAAAACTTGAGACCGAGAAGGTTCCCGAGTTTCGACAAGTAATACCTGAAGAAGGCCGGAGGGCATATTGGCTGAAAAGTTGTACAAGTATGAGATGAGGACAATAGTCTGAATAATGCAGATAATACTAAGTTTCCCGCTCTTTTGTATATTGAACAACAAAGAATTTCTATCTGTAGACATTTTTTTCCCCCACCGTACATCCTTAAAAACTTTCATTAAAATTTATACAACAATTCATTATTTTTTTTGTATTTGTTCTCTAAAATTTCAAAAAGAAAAAATGTGTCAACTTAGAAAAAAAAAAAAAGAAAAGAAGCTTATTGATAGTAAATGAGGAGAAGAAAAAGCACTTTATATATAACCTATGTGCGTGTAAGAGAGGGAGTAGGCTTGCACTATGCATGAAGTAGCTGGGTGACGTAGCATTTGGTTCTTCCGCATTTCTTGGGCAGCCAAGATCAAAGGACGAGTGAAGAAGGTTTGCACTCCAATAAGGGGTGTCTTAGAAGTTCAGTTGCGCTAGCACGATTCTCGATCTCCACCTCGAGACTTGGTAAATAAAGTTGCGCAAATCCGAAGACAGCTTCTCTTCATCTTAATGGAAGGCTTACCATACTTAGCATAAGGAAAATGGCCTTCAGAGTCTCTCTGACAAGTAAGGGGGTTTTCCCCTTCTAACATTTCAATAATCATGATACCAAGGCTCCAAATGTCAACTTTGTTACATAGGGTCTCCTGAGGAAGGAAAAAAAGAGAAAAACAAAAAAAAAAATGAAAATCAAATAACGAAATGAAATTATTTAAAAAAAAAAAAAATAAAAAAAAATCAATGTGTTTTGGTTCTTGTTATAAAGTGACAGGTTCACACAACAATAGAATCATCATGGGAAAATTCTAGAAATCGAGCTTTGAAAGCTTTTTTTTTATTTTTAAATTTTTTACACATCAGTGCGCTATTAAAATAAACAAAAAACATGCGTAGCAATATTGAAAATTAATAAGTAACATTGAATTTGGTATTTTTAGGCAAGCCTCCAACAGGTTTAATCATGCCTGATAGTTTTGCAACTTTGAAATTTGGCTAAATTCAATATACTTCAAACCAATGCTAAGGCCCTATTAAGGTGGGACCAATGAAGATTAATAATGAAAAGTTAATTACCCTAGAGACTACTCTGGGGCCATCCAGTATGGTGTTCCAAAACCAATGCTAAAAGGCCCTATTAAGGTGGGGAACCAATGAGATTAATAATGAAAAAAGTTAATTAACCTAAGGACTACCTCTGGGCCATCCAGTATGGTGTTCGCAAACCAATGCTAAAGGCCCTATTAAGGTGGGACCAATGAAGATTTATAATGAAAAAAAGTTAATACCTAGAGACTACCTCTGGGGCCTATCCAGTATGGTGTTCCAAACAATGCTAAGCCCTATTAAGGTGGGACAATGAAGATTTATAGAATAAGTTAAATTACCCTAGAAGCTACTCTGGGGCCATTCCAGTATGGGTTCCAAACCAATGCTAAAGGCCTATTAAGGTGGGACCAATGAGATTAATAATGAAAAAGTTAATTACCTAGAGACTAACCTCTGGGGCCATCCAGTATGGTGTTCCAAACCAATGCTAAAGGCCTATTTAAGGTGGGGACCAATGAAGATTAATAATGAAAAAGTTAATTACCTAGAGACTCCTCTGGGGCCATCCAGTTATGGTGTTCCAAACCAATGCTAAAGGCCTATAGGTGGGACCAATGAAGATTAATAATGAAAAAGTTATTCCTAGAGACTACCTCTGGGCCATCCAGTATGGTGTCCAAACCAATGCTAAAGGCCCTATTAAAGGGTGGGACCAATGAAGATTAATAATGAAAAAGTTAATTTACCTAGAGACTACCTCTGGGGCCATCCAGTATTGGTGTTCCAAACCATGCTAAAGGCCCTATTAAGGTGGGACCAATGAAGATTAATAATGAAAAAAGTAATTACCTAGAGACTACCTCTGGGGCCATCCAGTAATGGTGTTCCAAACCAATGCTAAAGGCCCTATTAAGGTGGGACCAATGAAGATTAATAATGAAAAAGTTAATTACCTAGAGACTAACCTCTGGGGGCCATCCAGTATGGTGTTCCAAACCAATGCTAAAAGGCCTATTAAGGTGGGACCGAATGCAGCTTAATAATGAAAAGTTAATTACCTAGAAGACTACCTTGGGGCCATCCAGTATGGTGTTTCCAAACCAATGCTAAAGGCCCTATTAAGGTGGGACCAATGAAGATTAATAATGAAAAAGTTAACAATTACTAGAGACTACCTCTGGGGCCATCCAGTATGGTGTTCCGACCATCGTATGACGTTGACTGTTATTCTCCGCTAGCTGGGGGCAGAAACCAAAATCTGTGAGTTTCACTTGACCATTCAGACCCAAAAGGACATTGTACTCTTTATGTCCCTGTGGATTATATTGCGTTGATGTAGGTAATCCAAACCACGTAGACATCTCTTAGATACAGCTGCAATTTGACCCTCATTCATTACTGTCTCCATGACAACATCTGTGAGAGCTCCACCATCTAGGTACTCCATGACTACCCACAGCATCTCACCCAGAAGATAACAATCCAGAAAGTTCACAGGTTTTGGGTGACTGACCTCTTTTAAAACTTCAATTTCTGTGATAATTATTCCTTTTTAGGCCTGATTATACAAGTTCATCTTTTTGATAGCCACTACATCCCCAGAAGTTTTTTCTGTGGCTTTGGAACTGCCCCTGATGCCCTTGAAAAAACAAGAGAGAGTAATCATTAGAATTTTGATAAGTGAGAGAAAAAAAAACTTAAAAAAGAAAAACTTTTAAAAAAAAAAAAACAAAAAAACATTTTAAAAACCTTTAAAAAATTTTTTTTTTTAAAAACAAAAAAAAAATTTTTTAAAAACAATAGAATTAAAAACACAATTAAAAAAAAATAAAAAAAACAATACAATTAAAAAAAAACAATTAAAAAGAATAAAAAAAAACAATTAAAAAAACAAAATTAAAAAAAAAACAACAATAAACAAAAAAACAATTAAAAATTAAAAAAAAAAAAACAAAACAATTTAAAAAATTAAAAAAAAACAATTTAAAAAAAAAAATACATTTTAAAAAAAAAAAAAACAAATGCAAATAGATATGAAAGCCCCTCAATTTGAGTCATGGTTTCTTTCAAGTGGTAGCCATGTTAGTACTACTGTATGGATGTGTCACTTGAACTTTAACAAAACACCAGCTAGATGAGAACTACAATAAAAATGCTGCGGTGGTTTCAACAAATCCTGGAAGCAGCATCCTACACTTTTAAGTTAAACCGTTTGTTTTGGTTGGCCATTTTCATTTCACTGTAAATCTACACTGAAATTACAAATTTGTTCGAATCAATACAGCTGCATGTTTTAAACACGAAATATCATAAATGTGTTCTTAATTACAATTAAGTTCAATTCAAAATAATGCGCAAACACAATTAAGAACACATTTTATGATATGTTTGTGTTAAAAACATGCAGTTGTATGATTCAAACAAATTTATATTTTCAGTGTAGATTTAACAAGTGAATGAAAATAGCCGACCAAAACAAACGGCTTCCTCAAAGTGAAACAAGGGGAGGTTACTCATTTATGTAGCTAATCTTCAGATTACAAAAGTGTGTCCTCCTTATTTGTTTGTTTTTGTTAGTTTTGTTTTACGGCATATCAACCTCAGTGGGTCATTGCCGATAAGGTTGTGAAATAAATTCATTCTTAATGCATAATATAATTTTGTTTATAAACTCATGTTTTTCTATTTAACCCATAGATGGGACCCTAACAGGTACTACCACTCCGGGTCAGAGTGGACCAGGGAGCAATGGTGATGAAGGGGTCTCCACATTCCCCAAATCTGGAACCTCACCATCAGATAGAGTTTAACGTCATTCCCAAGACATGAACAGCCTCAGCCACCGCCTTCTAACACCCATATGATAAGGATTGGGGGTTGCCATAAGGGCAATAGTGTTGGGGCAATCATATAGGTACTAGGGCTTGACGTGACCAGCCGATGATCGGAGGGGGCCTCTCCGACCGGCCGTTAGCCCAAAAAAGCCTAAAGTGGAATATTGCAAGTCATGGACTGCTCAGCCACCTGGATTTTATCCTTAAGCATCACGGGTCGCCATCCACGGCCAACAGGTGGCCCCATTGGGGGGGGTCTAACCCTCTGCAGAGGTGCATTGGTGCATTCTAACGCCCCACCGACAGGGCGGGATTACATAATAGGGATTGAAACAGTGGGAGTGTATAATCAAGAATAGAACAGCTTGGACACTTGTTCTTTTCTCATCACTTGTGGCTTTCATTGCTAATGGATTTCTTTTAAGATTTATTGACAAGATTTTTGGCTCACATTAAAATAAAACCAAATTAGAAAATCAATAATACCATTAAAATCTTAATTAAAAATTTTAATGGCAAATTAGCCTTCCCATTCACAATTAGCATGTTATTAGCATGTAGATAAGGCCAACAGTATTAATAATACTAGCAAAATAAAAAACACCCTCTGGGCGACGTAAAATAAATATTGTCTGAGAGGATGGGAGTTGAAAATTCAATATCAGGAGTTTATCATAAGTAAAGTAAAATCATCAAATTAATTAAAGGAGTAAAAAAAAATAAATTTATTAAAGGAGTAAAAAATTGAAAAAAATTGAAATGGAAACTTAGTTCTGATAATTTTAAATATATATTAATAAAACAAACTATATATAGATAATACCAGGTATGTATTTATTAAAATTTGTTAAAAAAACAAAACAATGAGGACTGTCTAACATTGCATGCTCAAATTTTGAATGTATTCTATTTATGACGATTTTAGGCAGTGTGATGTAAGCAGTGACATGGTTTGTTACAGATAAAAACCGGAAGTGAATCTCCATTATTAATAGATAAACAATTTTCTTAAAAATGGAGATTTGAATAAAAATAAATCATGGAGAATGTGAGGGAAATTGTAATGTCAGTGATGATGTAATTTCTGTTAAGATAGAGACATAATCTCCCAAAAGTAAATTTTGTTACTTTCCTTATTATGAACTTATTAATGTTATGTGCAATTTTAATGTTAAAAGACATGCCTTTTCTGACGTATAAGTAGACATACTAAGATTGTGACTCTCATATCTCGAATAAGGAATGTGAAAGTGTGTCCATTTTTTCAACTTTATTTCAACATTTATGATTTGCAAAAATCCTAACTGATGTTGTAGCTTCAGTTCTGAGCAAAAATCAAACTATCTTTTTGATACAATAATTTTCAATATATGTGAAATAATAATAGAAAAAAAACAATTGTCATAGATGCAGTGCCACATCGGTATATTGCTATGAAAACAAAAAAAACAGAAATCATCAATAACTTAAAATTGGTTGACTTAAGACTTTTTTTGATAGCATTTTTGAATTCCTTAGGCAAAATGCTTTTATAAAATCAATTTTTAGGAATAGGGAAGGTCTAGAACTCATTTTACAGACAAAAATAGGTTACAAAAAGTCGCATTTTTCACCACTCCACCAAATTTGAAGAGCTAAAAATTGACATAATTCTGTCAATTTTTTGGAATTGGAAGCGCAAATTTTGGGAATTGTCTAATGTTAACATAGTCCATCCTGGAAAAAAATTCAGAAAGTTGAAGAGGGTGGGTGACAATTTACCATTTTTTTTCAGGATTCAATTCGGCAATTTAATGCCGGCAAGTTTTCAAAAGATTTTGTAGCGATAGTTTAGAAGGTCAAGTTTTTTTTTTGTAAACAAATTATTATAAGATGGGACCCTAAAGTACTACACACTCCAGGTCAGAGTGGACTGGGAGCAATAGTGGACAAAGAGGCTCCACATTCTCCAGAACTGGAATCCCACTTTAGATTTAACGTCATAACCCAGGACATAAGACCCTCAGCCACCGCTTCTAGCACCTATATGATAAAAAGGGTTGGGAGTTGCCAATAAGTGTAATAGCGTCAGGACAATCATATAGGTGTTAGGGCTTGACGTGACCAGCTAACAGATCGGAGGGGGCTCTCCACCCTCCGTCTAGCCTAAGTAAGGGCTAAGGTGGGGTATTGCATGTCCTGGGTATGACGTTAAACTCTAAGATGGGATTCCAGTTCTGGAGAATGTGGAGCACCTCTTTGTCAACTATTGCTCCCAGGTCCACTCTGACCTGGAGTGGTAGTACTCTAGATTAGGTCCGCATCTATTGGTTAATAGAAATTTGTTTACAAAAAAAATTGAATTTAAAAATTTTTGCGTTTCTAAACTACGCTAGCAAATCTTTGAAAACTTTGCCGGCATTAAATGGCCGAGATTGAAATATCCTGAAAAAAAAAGGTAAAATTGTCACCCACCCTCTTCAATTTTTCTGATTTTTGCCACACAGGTGTGGACTATGTTAACATTAGACAAATTCCCAAAATTTGCGCTTCCAATTCCAAAAATTGACAGAATTATGTCAATTTACGCTCTTCAAATTTGGTGGAGTTGTGAAAAAATTGAGAGTAAAAAATGAGTTGCTAGACCTTTAAGTACACGCCTAGTTTGCTAAAATTGAATGTTATTAAAACTAAGGATTGCAAAATGCTATCAAAAAGTTCTAAGTCACCAATTTTAGTATTGATCGATTCTTATGCAATTTATTTTTGTCGTATTGTTTTGGCACACTAGGAGAGCATACTATGACAAATTGCCTTTTGTTGTGGTATCTCTATTAGTCATTCTTCACATCTATGAGACTAAGATTGATTTATTATTTCTTATTAATTTATTTTCTGATATATCTAAATACTGATGAAAGTTATAGATGTATTTTGTATTCTCGAACATACACGAAATAGTGAAATTCTGTATGATTTTAGCTATGCCATAGCATACGAGATTAACTGAGAAGTTCTCTACAGTGAGCACAATCTATGCAAAAAGTGATTGATATTATGCAAATCGAAATAAAATAGGTTGTGAGACAATCATCATTACGTTTTATACACATTAATGTGCAGAACGAGATATCGAGAGTTCACAACCTTAGTTTCACTCTGTGTATCTAGCTTAGATAGACGTTTACGAATGAAAGGTCTCTCTTACTATCTAAACGTAATTAATATTGTACCTATCTGTTACATCAACGTTCAAAATAGGCAGTTCTTTTATAAGTTTTAATAAGGGAAAGTCATTAAAATTTATTTAAGCTACTATTTAGCGAAGTATTATATGGTCCTCTTTAATCATATTAAAACAAGAAGGAAAGTACATCATCATTGACATTACATTTCGCACAATCTTAACTCTATTTGGTACGAATGTTAAATATGGTCTCTATCTATGTTAACTAGAAATTTAACTATTTAATCATACTCTCCATTTAAGAAGACTGATTTTACATTATTCTATCTTCACTAATTCTCGCGAATGAGATTTTCATATTTTAACCTCGGCTCCATTATTTTTCATTTGTAAAGAAAACACTTATGTCACTTGTTATCTATTAATAATGGATACATCAGCACTACTCTGACTTATCCAGTATTGTTTCATCTGATATAACAATAGAAACTCATAGTCACTGCTAATATTCAATCAGCACAAGCTCTTGATAAGAGACTCAGTGAATATAATAGTAGAATCAGCATTCCTCCTAACATTAGTTTGTAGTGCTCATTGGCTATATTGTAACTCAAAATGACCGTGCCTTTATTATAAGTTATTTCGTATCTTCTTTGTGTATACCTCATTATTTCTAAAAATAAAATATACATACTCCATGGTTATTTACTCGTTACCTTATTTAATTGACTTGTTTTGTTTATTTTAATATATATTTAAAATTATCAGAACTAAGTTTCCATTTAATTTTTTTCAATTTTTTACTCCTTTAATAAATTTATTTTATTTTTACTCCTTTAATAAATTTGATGATTTTACTTTACTTATGATACAAACTCTCTGATATTGAATTTTCAACTCCCATCCTCTCAGACAATATTTATTTTACGTCGCCCAGAAGGGCGTTTTTTTTATTTTGCTAGTATTATTAATACTGTTGGCCTTATCTACATGCTAATAACATGCTAATTGTGAATGGGAAGGCTAATTTGCATTAAAATTTTTAATTAATTTTAAAATGGTATTATTGATTTCTAATTTGGTTTTATTTTATGTGAGCCAAAAATCTTGTCAATAAATCTTAAAAGAAATCCATTACCAATGAAAGCCACAAGTGATGAGAAAAGAACAAGTGTCCAAGCTGTTCTATTCTTTGATTATACACTCCACTGTTTCAATCCCTATTATGTAATTCCGCCCTGTCGGCTGGGGTGTTAGAATGCACCGACTGCACCTCTGCAGAGGGGTAAGACTCCCCCAATGGGGCCACCTGTTGGCCGTGGATGGCGACCCGTGATGCTTAAGGATAGAACCCAGGTGGCTGAGCAGTCCATGACTTACAATATTCCACTTTAGGCTTTTTTTGGGCTTAACGAGTTGGTCGCAGAGGGCCCCCTCCGATCAATCGGCTGGCCACATCAAGTCCTAGCACCTATATGATTGCCCCAACACTATTGGCCTTATGGCAACCCCCAATCCTTATCATATGGGTGCTAGAAGGCAGTGGCTGAGGCTGTTCATGTCTTGGGAATGACGTTAAACTCTATCTGATGGTGAGGTTCCAGATTTGGGGAATGTGGAGCACCCCTTTATCACCATTGCTCCCTGGTCCACTCTGACCCGGAGTGGTAGTACCTGTTAGGGTCCCATCTATGGGTTAAATAGAAAAACATGAGTTTATAAACAAAATTATATTATGCATTAAGAATGAATTTATTTCACAACCTTATCGGCAATGACCCACTGAGGTTGATATGCCGTAAAAAAACTAAACAAAAACAAATCAATAAGGAGGACACACATTTGGTAATCTGAAGATTAGCTACATAAATGAGTAACCTCCCCTTGTTTCACTTTGAGGAAGCCGTTTGTTTTGGTCGGCTATTTTCATTCACTGTAAATCTACACTGAAAATATAAATTTGTTTGAATCAATACAACTGCATGTTTTTAACACGAACATATCATAAAATGTGTTCTTAATTGTGTTTGCGCATTATTTGAATTGAACTTAATTGTAATTAAGAACACATTTTATGATATTTTCGTGTTAAAACATGCAGCTGTATTGATTCGAACAAATTTGTAATTTCAGTGTAGATTTACAGTGAAATGAAAATGGCCAACCAAAACAAACGGTTTAACTTAAAAGTGTAGGATGCTGCTTCCAGGATTTGTTGAAAACCACGCAGCATTTTTATGTAGTTCTCATCTAGCTGGTGTTTTGTTAAAGTTCAAGTGACACATCCATACAGTAGTACTAACATGGCTACCACTTGAAAGAAACCATGACTCAATTTGAGGGGTTTTTCATATCTATTTGCAAATGTTTTTGTTTTTTTAATTGTATTTTTTTAAAATTGTTTTTTTTTTAATTTTTTTAAATTGTTTTTTGTTTATTTGGTTTTTTTTTTTTAATTTTTAATTGTTTTTTTGTTTATTTGTTGTTTTTTTTTTTTAAATTTTTGTTTTTTTAATTGTTTTTTTTTTAATTCTTTTTTAATTGTTTTTTTTTTAATTGTATTGTTTTTTTAATTTTTTTTTAATTGTGTTTTTTTAATTCTATTGTTTTTTAAAAAAAATTTTTTTTTTTGTTTTTAAAAAAAAAAATTTTTTTAAAGGTTTTTAAAATGTTTTTTTTTGTTTTGTTTTTTTTTTTTTAAAAAAGTTTTTCTTTTTTTAAGTTTTTTTTCTCTCACTTAATCAAAATTCTAATGATTACTCTCTCTTGTTTTTTCAAGGGCATCAGGGGCAGTTTCCAAAGCCACAGAAAAAACTTCTGGGAATGTAGTGGCTATCAAAAAGATGAACTTGTATAATCAGCCTAAAAAGGAATTAATTATCACAGAAATTGAAGTTTTAAAAGAGGTCAGTCACCCAAACCTTGTGAACTTTCTGGATTGTTATCTTCTGGGTGAGATGCTGTGGGTAGTCATGGAGTACCTAGATGGTGGAGCTCTCACAGATGTTGTCATGGAGACAGTAATGAATGAGGGTCAAATTGCAGCTGTATCTAGAGAATGTCTACGTGGTTTGGATTACCTACATCAACGCAATATAATCCACAGGGACATAAAGAGTGACAATGTCCTTTTGGGTCTGAATGGTCAAGTGAAACTCACAGATTTCGGTTTCTGCGCCCAGCTAGCGGAGAATAACAGTCAACGTCATACGATGGTCGGAACACCATACTGGATGGCCCCAGAGGTAGTCTCTAGGTAATTGTTAACTTTTTCATTATTAATCTTCATTGGTCCCACTTAATAGGGCCTTTAGCATTGGTTTGGAACACCATACTGGATGGCCCCAGAGGTAGTCTCTAGGTAATTAACTTTTTCATTATTAATCTTCATTGGTCCCACCTTAATAGGGCCTTTAGCATTGGTTTGGAACACCATACTGGATGGCCCCAGAGGTAGTCTCTAGGTAATTAACTTTTTCATTATTAATCTTCATTGGTCCCACCTTAATAGGGCCTTTAGCATTGGTTTGGAACCTGGATGGCCCAGAGGTAGTCTCTAGGTAATTAACTTTTTCATTATTAATCTTCATTGGTCCCACCTTAATAGGGCCTTTAGCATTGGTTTTATGGATGTTAAAATTTTATAAAAGTTGGCTTAATCATCAGGCACCTGTTGGAGGCTTGCTAAAAATACTTCAATGTTACTTTATTAATTTTCAATATTGCTACGCACGTAATAGCGCACTTGAATGTGTAAAAAAAAAAAAAAAAAAGCTTTCAAAGCTCGATTTCTAGAATTTTCCCATGATGATTCTATTGTTGTGTGAACCTGTCACTTTTATAACAAGAACCAAACACATTGATTTTTTTATTTTTTTTTTTTTTAAAATAATTTCTTTCGTTATTTGATTTTCATTTTTTTTTTTTTTTTTTTTTCTTTTTTTTTCCTTCTCCAGGAGACCCTATGGTAACAAAGTTGACATTTGGAGCCTTGGTATCATGATTATTGAAATGTTAGAAGGGGAACCCCCTTACTTGTCAGAGAGACCTCTGAAGGCCATTTTCCTTATTGCTAAGTATGGTAAGCCTTCCATTAAGAATGAAGAGAAGCTGTCTTCGGATTTGCGCAACTTTATTTACCAATGTCTCGAGGTGGAGATCGAGAATCGTGCTAGCGCAACTGAACTTCTAAGACACCCCTTCTTGGAGAACTGCAAACCCCTCTCCTCACTTCGTCCTTTGATCTTGGCTGCCCAAGAAATGCGGAAGAAACCCAAATGAACCTACGTCACCCAGCTACTTCATGCATATGTGCAAGCACTCCTAATCTATGTGTCTTACACGCACATAGGTTATATATTAAAGTGCTTTTTCTTCTCCTCATTTACTATCAATAAGCTTCTTTTCTTTTTTTTTTTTTCTAAGTTGACACATTTTTTTTTTTAGAATTTTAGAGAACAAATACAAAAAAAAAATGAATTGTTGATAAATTTTAATGAAAGTTTTTAAGAATGTGGTGGGGGAAAAAAAATGTCTACAGATAGTAATTCTTTGTTGTTCAATATACAAAAGAGCGGGAAACTTATTATTATCTGCATTATTCAGACTATTGTCCTCATCTTCATCTGTACAATGTTTCAGCCAATATGCTCTCCAGCCTTCTTCAGGTATTACTTGTCGAACTCGGGAACCTTCTCGGTCTCAAGTTTTGAAAAGAAGGTTCCCAAGTCCGACAAGAAATACCCGCAGAAGGCCGGAGGGCACATCGGCTGAAACGTACAGATAACAATGAAGATGAGGACAATAGTCCAAATAATGCAGATAATACTAATCATCAAGCCTCATCTCGAACATTCAGAGAAATAGCAGGAAACTTGTTTTATTATATAAAATAAGTCTCCTTCTCTTAACGACCAAACTGAATGTCTCAAAGAAATACTTTGAACCATCACGAATAATGTAAACCTTTTTTAAATATTTTTCTATATTTATGAAAAGTTGTCTTTATTTTTTCATATAACCTTGAAGTGTTTTAATAATCGTCCCTGAGAAATTTTATCAAGGGCATCGATATAAATATGAACCCAATCTCTTAAAAAAAAAAAAAAAAAAGAAGAAAAAAAGTAATGTCAACAAAACAAACATTGATCATCAGATACTCATTCTTTGGTAATCTGAACATTAGCTACATAAATGAGAGTAATCTCTCCTTATTTGTTTCACTTTGAGGAACCATATGTTTTGGTCGGCCATTTCATTTCATCGTAAATCTACACTGAAAATATGAATTTGTTTGAATCAATACAACTGCATGTTTTAACATGAAAATATCATAAAATGTATTCTTAATTGTGCTTGCGCATTATTTGAAATGAACTTAATTGTTATTAAGAACACATTTTATGATATTTTTGTGTTAAAACATGCAGTTGTATTGATTTGAACAAATTCGTATTTTCAGTGTAGATTTACGGTGAAATGAAAATGGCCGACAAAAACATATGGCTTCCTCAAAGTGAAACAAACAAGGGGAGGTTACTCTCATTTATGTAGCTAATGTGCAGATTACCAAAATATGAACCAATCTCTTTTAAAAAGAAAAATGTCAACAGAACAAACATTGATCATCATTCTTTCTGATCTGTTTAAACTTGCACATATCATCAAAAAAACAAAAAAAAAAAAAACCTTTTTAAAAACTTTAAAAGAAAAAAAAAAAAAAAAAATTCATAGCATTTTTTTTTTTTTAATACTTTCATTCTTTAAAAAAGAAAATTATCAAGCAAGCCGGTTTGGGAAGAGTGGACAGTCAGTTTACAATGTGGAAATATATCTTAATGCTCTTTTTCTTTTTCTTTTTTTTGGTTAAAAGCCGCCATCTTTAACACTTTCACTGCTATTTTGGATCTTTAAAAAAAAAACCAGTACAACAAGTAAAGCATGTCCTCTGCACACAGCCACAAAAGATAAATTGAAAGCACATTGTCATATTTATTTTGCCTTAAATAACTGGGAAATGGGCTCTCATTTGCATCCAAGGCAAATATATGCAAGACATGGCTGGTGTTGCAGTTAACATTCTTTTTTTTTTTTTTTTTTAAATAAAGAAAATTAACATTTTAATTTCTTCATGTTCAGCACTACAAAGAAATCCAGACTGCCTTAAGTTTTCTGTTGTTTTTGTGTATAATAATATTAAAATGGAATGTCTTTTACAGTAAGTAATTTATCATTTGTTATTAACCAAAAAACTGGAAGGCAGTTTTTTGGGGTGTTTTTTTTTTTTTTTTTTTTTTTTTTTTACTTGAAAGATATTCCAGGTTTAAAAAATTGCCTTTGGGTTGCATTTTTAAAACCTAGACTATAAGACTGAATTCAGTTATTTCTTATAACTCCAACATAAATAAAGGGGAACCACTCTTGACTGATAGATTATTTATTTTCCCATTAAACTAACCCTTAACCCTAACTTCTTTTTTCCTAGTAGATCAATAAATAATAGTTTATCAGCCAAGAGTGGTTCCCATTTGTTTATGTTGAACTTATAGGAAATAACCCTGAATTCATTATATAGTGGAGGAGAACTGTACAAAGTAAATTGTCTTTGGAAAAAAAAAAAAATCTAAATTATATATTTAAAAAATTTACATTTTAAGTTACTTATTAAGAATTGATGTCTGTTCAGGAATTTAAATAATGTGCAAAACAAAGTATAACATCACTTAGTTTTAAGTTAACAGACCCAGACCCCACTTGGATTCTAACAGTGACCCTGACCCTAAAAAAAAAATACATTGTACACAAGATATCAAATGTATACAACTTTGTTGAGTACATTTCTTCTTATTCTTGAATAGTCGGCAATACTTACATATATATATATATATATATATTTATGGTGAAATGAAAATGGCCGACCAAAACATAAAGGCTTCCTCAAAGTGAAACAGACAAGGGGAGGTTACTCTCAATTATGTAACTAATGTTCAGATTACCCATATTATAATAATTATAATATGGGTGCTAGAAGGCGGTGGCTGCGGGTCTACATGTTCTGGGAATGACGTTAAACTCTATCTGATGGTGAGGTTCCAGTTTTGGAGGTTTGGGGAATGTGGAGCACCCCTTCATAACCATTGCTCCCTGGTCCACTCTGACCCAGAGTGGTAGTACCTGTTAGGGTCCTATCTATGGGTTAAATAAAAAACATGAGTTTATAAAATAAATTGTATTATCCATTAAGAATTGATTTATTTCAAAACTTTATCGGCATTAAATGACCCACTGAGGTTGATATGCCGTAAAACAAACCAAATCAAACCATATTATAATATTGCTAATTAAAATATTTACTATCTATATTCAGTTAATTTATAAATATACCAAATCTACAGATCAACTACTGAATAGTTGATAATAATGTGTAGGCCTATCAAAGTTGCATAGAATCTCTTTCTAATACAATAGAGTTTAATAGAAATAATAGGGAAGTTTATTAACACACTAATGTTATTGCCTACCCTATTATTTCTACCCCATCCTGTATAAAACAAAAAAAAACTTATCCATATAAAATAGTTATGGTTATAGAATACATTTTTTTTTTTATAAATCTATTTCTCAGAAATGATAGCAGTAATTTTTTTTTTTGTATAATTAATTTAATTAAAAATTAGTGTTCTTAACAGGTAATTTTTTTTTTTTTGTATAATTAATTTAATTAAAAATTAGTGTTCTTAACAGGTAATTTTTTTTTTTGTATAATTAATTAATTAAAAATTAGTGTTCTTACAGGTAATTAATTAATTAAATGTAACAGGTAACAAATTTTCAATATTGTCTATACCACCTGGTTCACACATTGAATTATATTTTCTTTAATATTTTACTACTTCTATCCCATAATAGCTGTTACATTTAGTGTATGAAATTCATATACAAATGAAACAACTATTATTGGTCAGGAGTATTTTTAAGCAAGTGTTTACTGTGTCCCAATATTTACAATTATTAAATACTTTGTCTATTGTGAATGATTCCAAATGGATTATTGAGTTTATTAGAATTAATAAGAACAGGATTATAAGTTTATTCTCTCCTTCCAATATTTTGATATCCTACTTTTCATTTAACTGTATCAGGCATTTCTCTTAAAGGTTAAACTCTTTTTAATCAATATGTCATTTTCTCTACAATATCATAATCAGGGTACAGTATACTGCAGCATATAAGACCACCAAATTTCAGCAGGGACTATAAAATAAAAACTTAAGAAGCGCATGGTGTAATGGTTAAAGTCATGGGAAATGGACTCGTTGCCCCGAGTTCAAATCCTGGCCGTGGTAATTGCATTTCATTTAGCACTAATATCCTTGGGAAAGTTATGAATCCTACTCTCCCTCCAGCTATGGGTAAATAGTAGGGCAGACTGGGCTCTTTAACCTTGGTTAGGCAACCGGTCTAGGAGAAGGAAAACTCTGAATTCAAACCTATTGACCTTGTGTCACATCCTGCTCATGTGGAGGGGTTGGTATATATATATATATATATATATATATATATAATATATATAAGTAAAATTGTTGGGTGGTAAATTGAATATTGCTAACTTGATTTTCATGGATTTATTACAAACTAGATTACCCATGATTTTGGTTCTTGTTATGACTGTGGTTGATGATGAATAATGCATTGATGATGATGATGATGATGATGATGATGATATTGGTGCTTCTATTTAGGATTCTAATTAACATTTCATAATTATCTCTGTTAAATCAGAATTTGGAGGATTAAAAAAAAATGATGTACAATGCTGAACCCACAAAATTTGCATGGACTGGAAGTTTTATTCTCTAACTTATAGCATTTAATAAAAAAAAATCTCTCTATGTGTCATTTTTGCTGGGCTTCACACATTTTAAACATGAATTTAAGGATAAAATATCTTACAAAATGGAAGAGAAATTAAGGTATGAAAACCAATTAATTTATAAATACAGTAATTTTAAAAATAAATAAAAAATTTAAAAAAAAATTAACACCATTATTGGAATATATTTTTATGATAGAATTTCAAACAGTTTCCATATGTCCATTATCACTGTCAACACATTCTTGGTGGAATCCCTTAATGAGGATTAAAAAGTCAATATTTTTATGGGAGTATCTTTATTAGAAATGTAGAACTAATATTAAGGAAACCTTATTATTGAATACCCTATTATTTCTACCCCATCCTGTATATAAAAAAAAAAAATTAAAAAAACAACAAAGAAATCCTCCACATAAAATCGTTATGGTTATAATAATAATGAAATTTACTGTGTACAGTGCTCAGGTGCACCACAACTCATCAAAGTCTCATGTCAAGTACACAGAATAATGTATTAGTGTCAGGAACATGAACAGTTTACAGTAGTTATAGAATATATTTTTTTTATTAAAAAAAAATCCATTTCTCAGAAATGATAGTATGAAAAGGCATATATTTAAACAACAGATAACACATGAAAATGTAAATACAAAAAAGAAAGGCATAATAAATGTAATATTTAACCTAATTCTTTATCATTTTTGCATACCTTTTTGGCTGCGATGTGATTTGACGAGGTGTTCGGCCATCTTTGATTTGCCCTGGCTTGATTCATTTGTTAGAAGTCAGAATTTTGTTTAACAACTGAGGCCTTTTTTAATCAAATTTTTTGTTTGAACTCTGAATTGCTCAACTTCAGAGTCATTAGAGAACTAAGATTCACTGTATATTCAATAGGACTATGTACAAAAACACCAAACTGCAATTTAATTTTTTTTTAATTAAATATTAGTGTTCTTCACAGGTAATAAATACAGTAATTATTAAAAAAAATTTTAAAAATTTTTTAATAAAAATCAACACCCTTATGGGAATATCTTTTTATGATATAATTTCAAACACTCTCCACATGTTCACTATCCCTATCAACAAATTCTTGGACTTTCTTACTGACAATTAAAAAAGAAAATGTTAATATTTCTATGGGAGTATATTTATTAGAAAAATACAACTAATATTATGGAAACCACCCGACGTGTGGGGGGGGGGAGATTCCAATGTGTTTATGAGGCATTAGAACTATAATATCTTATTATAATGGAGATTGTGTATTTTTCTGTCTGTAACCGAAACTATATTCCTGCTCAAGTCACAATTCTCTTAGTTATTGACATCACATTCTCCATGATTTTATTTTTATCTAAACCTCAATTATTAATAAAATTGTCTTACATTATTAATACTGTTAACTATGTCTACATACTGACAACATGCAATTATATTTATATATATAGCGGTTTACAGTGTGAAAAGGCTAATTTGCATTTAATATTAAAAATGTGATTTTATTAAATATGTGCTTAGTATTATTGATTTCTAACTGTTTGGTTTTATTTTAATGAATATAAGCAAAAATCTCTTCAATGAATCTTAAATGAAATCCATTAACAAGAAAAAATAACTCATTTAATTATTTACTTCCTCTTTTAACTAAATACTTAAATTAGAAAAAATAACAATGGAAGATGAAAGTGATGGAAGAGTAAGTTTCAGTTGTTCCATTTTTTATTATACTCCCTCTGTTTCAAATCTTTTATTATACTCCCTCTGTTTCAAATCTTTTTATCTGTATTCTTATTTAGTTTCATTAGCCTTTCTAATTTAATACAATATTTTATTACATTAAAACTTAAATACTTGCACCAGGAGGGTGCATATATTTGCTAGTCAAAGTAATTTCCATAGAAATGTTAACTTTTTTTGTTTAAACACCTAGTATATATACACTCCAAATTGATTTTCATATTTTATTTCTCTTCGTCCCATCTATGGGTTAAATAGAAAACATTAGTTTATAAACAACATTTCATTATCCATAATAAATGAAATTATTTCAAAACTTTGTCGGCATTGAACATTTTTTAATACCAAATTACCAATAGAAGTATTCGGCATAAAATAACCCAAGAGGTTGACATGCCGTAAAACCCAACCAACCAAACCACCCAAATATTTCTCTTCCATACAAACATAATGTGAATTTTAATGTGTAGATTAATAGAATGCTAATCTTTGGAGAAAAAGGATTTTTTTTCTTCTTCTGTCTTAAATGCAGAATATCAAAATATTGCTGATTCCAAATTTATATATAAAAAAAAAAAAAAATAGTTAAGCAATCCAAGTTACATATGTGAAATATAATAAAGGGAATTGGTCTTTGTTACAAGTTTGCTTTTCTTATACCCCCCCCCATACCAATAAAGAGAAATGTTCATTCATAAAACTGTGAGGCATTACCAGATTAATAAGATTCTAATAGTTTTTTTTTTTTTTCTTTTTTTACTATATATATATATATATATATATATATATATATATATTCATATTCTTTTAATGATTGAGATATATATGAAGAAATGTAGACAAACATTGGATGTTACACTGGATGGAAGTTTATTATTAGTTGTAATATTGACGTTCAAACGTTTCGGTTTATATAGAAACCTTTTTCAGGACAATATAAAAGATTTTTGTTGTAAAAAAAAAAAAAAAAAAAGGATTTTTTTGAATGAGTTGGGTTTGGAAATATGTAGAAAAAAGGTTCATCTTATATATATATTATATGAGAAGTAAACAAACAATGTGTTTTGATATGGGTTTTTTAGACAACAATTTTTGGGAGAATATGTGCTTAATTGAAGTGCCTAATTAATTAATTATTAATTAATTAATTTTCAAAATTAGGTACGACTTCAATTAAGCACATATTCTCCCATATATATATATATATATATATATATATATTTAAGGCTATCATGTGGAGCGATCTACACAATGATAATGAGAAGGAGACAAAAAGGAGGAATAGAGTGGAAAAAGTTTTTTATTAATATAAAACTAGGGCCCTTTCATCCAGTGTTTTTCAAGTTTTACACACGGAAACAATTAAAAGTCAAATAGTAAATTAAATAAGTCAGGAATGGATATGGAATTAGGTCAAACGGGGGGGGGGGGGAGAAAAATTTTTTTTTTTTTCAAAACCCCATCAAGTCACACACCCATCCCAAGCCCCTCACCTAATAAAAACAGTGAGTGCTTGAGTCTTATTTGCCTACACAAGGAAGGACCTAATTCCGTATCCATTCCTGACTTATTTAATTTACTTTCTTTTTTTTTTTAGGGAAACAAAAATATACCATAAAATATAGACATGAAACCATGAAACATAACCCCCAATAATGTTAACACATTGTTAAAACCAATTACTAAAAGTATATATATAAATACACAATATGTATTACATCATAGCTGGTAGGCATGACATAACCCCAGACGGGTTGATATGCCATTAAAATCAATAAACAAACAATTAATTTACTATTTGACTTTTAATTGTTTCCTGGTGTAAAACTTGAAAAGCACCGGACGAAAGGACCCTAGTTTTATATTAATAAAACAACTTTTCCACTCTATTCCTCCTTTTTGTCTCCCATTCATTATCACTGTGTGGATCGCTCTACATGATAGCCTTTAATATATTATATAAATTAGCCTGTTCTATCTATCTATCTATCTATCTATCTATATGTGAGGTATCCAAAACTTGGTAGTAAGAGATGATTCTATATGTGATTTCTAAGACACACTGTATTATTATTGTATGATCCAGTATGTATAAATACAGTGAATCTTTAAATCACTACAGAGAGCTAAATGTATAATAAACTTTTTAGATTATATACAGAGCAATATTTATCTATGAAAGGAAGGAAAAACTCAACACCATTATTCCATAATAAATTTATTTCGACCAAAATTGGGGCCTTTATAAATCTAAGTTTATTTAATATAGCTTCCGAAAATTTTGTCTCATCAGATGGGAAATCAAAATTATTTTGATTTCCCATCTGATGAGACTGAATTCTGGGGAGCTGTATTAAATCAACTTAGATTTATAAAGGCCCCAATTTTGGTCGAAATAAATTTATTATGGAATAACGGTGTTGAGTTTTTCTTTCCTTTCAAAGATAATATATATATTTGTAAAGCAGTTTTTATTTAACCAGCTCAACTGAAGGAGGTCACTTTTTCTCCATATTTGGCCACAAACAAGAGAACCTGATAAATGTAAGCATCTATATCCTGGTGTTGTCACTCTTCTAAAAAAACAAAAAAGATAATAATTTCCTAAACAAAGGAATCATTTGTAGAATCCTGACATTTTAATTTTATATTTACTTTCACTGTTTTAGTTTTGAATTTAGACTTAAAAGTCTCTTGACATTAATTTTTAAGATTTCAAGTAGGAGATCATTACGAACATTTTTTCCCCTTTCTTATATCATGTTGACAAATTATTTTTGTGAATGTATAAAGACCAACTTCAGTTTATAACAAAAAAAAAAAAATTAAGGTCTCTCACTTATGTCAGTACCTCTTAAAGGGTTCAGTTATGTTTTAATACTACAAGGGTGCTCTGAAAGTCTTGTTACTCCCTACATATATTTTTTAGGGGTAAAATAATTATGTAATATTAATACTCTTATTCCTTAATCTTCTGACCGTTATCATCTTGCTACACCCTCTGGTTAAAAATGAGACCGTCCAAATCGTCCAAGATGAAATGTAAAATTCTGAATCCTGATTATCTGTTGTCGCTTATCTGCTGAATTCTTATTAGTGTCTTCACCTCCGCTAAATAATGGACCATTCCATTTTTATTATTAGAAAGAAAGAAAAAGGGCATGCTACACAGAAAAGATATAAGAAAGAAAGAGTAAGGGAAAGATAGAGAGAAGGGTGAGTGTGTGGAAGCGATAATGCTAATCTGTTTCTATCGATCATAATGAAAAAATGGAAAAAAAAAAGTCAGATAAATCAAGATTAATATAATTTTAACATATTGAATTATTTTGCAATAGCTCTTAAGTAAACATATTGAACGTCGTAATAATAAAATTATCAAACTGTGGTTTATCCACAGGTGCTGCTAGTTATATAATAAAACTCCAAATTCTAGAAAAAAATTTAATTTTTAGAGTTTTTTTTATTATTTCTCGGAATTTTTGAGATGAGGATTGATAATTATAGAAGGTTCCTGAGTCTGACAAGAAATACCTGAAGATGGCCAGAGGGCACATTGGCTGAAACGTTGTACAGATAACAATAATGATGAGGACAATATTTTGAATAATCCAAATAATACTTTTTTTTCTTCTTTTTTTTTTTTTTTTTTTTTTTTTTTTTTTTTTCTTTTTAGGTAAAATAATTACATAACGTTAAAACAACACTGCAAGTTAAAACAATATGTAGAAATGACAACATTTTTAAAATCACCCTTTATAGAAGTGACAAAACTTTGCTAAAACATCATAAGAACCTTTTAATTATTTTTTATTTATTTAAAAAAAATTTAAACCAACTTTAGAAACAAGAAAAACATTTTGGTTCCCTTTCTATGTACATTCAAAAATATATCTTTAAAAAAAACATTTTAGCTTATAAAAAATAATATACATTTAATACATTAAAATAATTTACATTTGCTATTTCTCGGAATTTTTAAGATGAGGCTTGATAATTAGTATTTGCATTATTCGGACTATTATCCTCATCTTCATTGTTATCAGTACAATGTTTTGGCCGATGTGCCCTCTAGCCTTCTTCAGGTATTTCTTGACTCCCGATTACGAAAAGGTTATCAATTCCGACAAGAAATACCTGAAGAAGGCCAGAGAGCACATCGGCTGAAATGTACAGATAAAAATGAAGATGAGGACAATAGTCCAAATAATACTAATTTACATTAAAATACATTTTAGTTTATAAAAAATAATTTACATTTGATACATTAAAATAATTTTCATTAACAACTTCTTTTAAGTAAATTAAGGTTAGTTATCAATGAAAAATGTGAACTTGAAGTTTTTTTGGCAATGTTTTCTATGTTGAGCAAAAAGATTCTCATTTCCTCTTCAATATGCAAAAGTCTTTCTGTTTTTGTATTTAAGTTAAAGAAGAAAATTCCAACTGACATAAATATGAAGTGAAAAAACTGGATCAAAATAGTTATTGAAAGATACTCATCCACTAACAGAAATCCCAAAGAGTCCTGCTTAAAAGCTGAAGACTTTATTTTAAATTTTTAGATAGATAGATAGATAGATAAGTATATCAATAGACTGATGATTTTATAAATACATGTTTATATCCAAACCCTCTGCCACAAGCAGAATGCGAAAACCAATTTGATTCTTAAGTGGAGTTTCACGGGTTAGATTCAGAATTTTCCTTCTCCTCGATCACTTTATTTTTTTATTTATTTATTTTTTTTAGACTTTATTTTTTCCAATGTATCTATAATTGGGGCCAGGCTTCGTTTATCAGAAAAATAAGATCTTAAAAAAAATTTAAAAAAGTTTGGATTTTTGTTGCCGATGCCGTATTAGGATGATTTATTAAGGAATCGGCAGGTAACTATTCCTGCTTGATTTTAATTCTACAATTGCTGGAATATCGAAGCCAGTTCTCCTCATAATTTCAAATGAATATCAGATGAAATTTTTAAGAAAGGTTTTCAAGCCCAATTGTAATTTTCTATGTATTATTCGGACTATTGTCCTCATCTTTGTTATCTACACAACATTTTGTCCGATGTTCCCTCTGTAGGGCACATTGGCCAAAATCTTGTGTAAATAACAATAAAGATGAGGACAATAGTCCGAATAATTCAAATTATCAAGCCTCATCTCAAAAATTCAGACAAATAAACATTGTGTATATAACAATAAAGATGAGGACAACAGTCCGAAAAATCTAAATACAAATTATCAAGCCTCATCTCAAAAATTCAGACAAATAAACATTGTGTATATAACAATAAAGATGAGGACAACAGTCCGAAAAATCTAAATAATACAAATTATCAAGCCTCATCTCAAAAATTCAGACAAATAATTTTCTATGTTTAACAATGGAAAATAAAAAATTTATTTCTGTTGCAAATTTGTCAAATGCCCTATGGCGTGATGAGCCATTTCTTTTCTGTTGGTTTTGTGTATACTTCTTTTTGCAGTGCTGGACATGGCCACATCTTGCTATGCTCAATATGGTAACAATTGACTTAGGATAAATTATATTTACTAGCAAATATATGCACCCTCCGGGTGCAAGTATTTAAGTTTTGATATAATAAAATATCATATTAAATTAGAAAGGCTAATGAAACTGAATAAGAATGCAGATAAAAAGATCTGCAACAGAGGGGGTATAATCGAAAAATAGAACAACTTTGAAACTAACTATTCCATCATTTTCCATTACTCCCCTCTTTCATTGGTAAATTTTCCTAATTTAACTATTTAGTTAAAATAGGAAGTAAAGGATAATATTACAGTTATTTCTTCTTGTAAATAAATTTCTTTTAAGATTTATCTACGAGATTTTTGTTTATATTTCTTAAGATAAAACCAAACAAATAGAAATCAATAATACCAAGCACATATTTATTAAAATAAAATTTTAAATATCAATATGCAAATTAGCCTTCTCGTTCAAACTGTAAACCGCTATTTTGTTGTATATATAAATACAATTGCATGTTATTAGTACGTAGATATGGTCAACAGTATTAATAATGTAAAACAATTTTATTAATAACTGAAGGTTTAAAAGAATGAAATCTTGGAGAATTTGACGTAAATAATTAAGGGAATTGTGACTTGAGTAGTAATATAGTTTCGGTTACAGACAGAAAAACACACAATCTCCATTATAATAAGATTTAAAAAATAAAAAAAGATTGAATGGATTTTGTGTAAATCCAACAATAGAATAAAAATTGATGATACTGTATTATCAATTTGAAAATATAATAATCTATTTTGGAGAAGCTAAACAATTTGGTAATCTGAACATTAGCTACATAAATGAGAGTAACCTCCCCTTGTTTCTTTCACATTGAGGTTCTTGCAACCTGAGCAAAATTTCTTGAACCATCTTGTTACTGTACGTTAATCAACTGTGCCTTCACCTGTTGCTTCCACAGCATTAATATCCAGTTCAGATTCATAAAGTATAAGTTCCAAAATTAGACGGTAATCTGAACATTAGTTACATAAATGAGAGTAACCTCCCTTTGTTTCTTTCACTTTGAGGAAGCCTTATGTTTTGGTCAGCTATTTTCATTTAACCGTAAATCTACACTGAAAATACGAATTTGTTCAAATCAATACAACTGCATGTTTTAACACGAAAATATCATAAAATGTGTTCTTAATTGTGCTTGCACATTATTTGAAATGAACTTAATTGTTATTAAGAACTCATTTTATGATATTTTTGTGTTAAAACATGCAGTTGTATTGATTCAAACAAATTCGTATTTTCAGTGGAGATTTATGGTGAAATGAAAATGGCCGACCAAAAAAAAAAACAATGCTTCCGCAAAGTGAAACAAACAAGGGGAGGTTACTCTCATTTATGTAGCTAATGTTCAGATTACCCACGGCCAATGCCATTTTTAGTATGCTTACAATAAAATTTTAAGTTTAAATATATAGTTAATAACTCATTCTAAATTTAATTAATACATCCTACCTAAAAGAAATTAACATTTTTTGCTAATGTTTTAATGATTTTTTTTAAAGATATTTTTTTCTTTTTTACAAAAAGGCTTTGAGGTATCAAGTTTTAAATTGGAGCTTAATAATTTTAATTAATCTTTTGACAATGACGTAAAAGGACACAGTAGATCGTTTAGAAGAAAGCAGCAGGTTATCCATTTTTGATTCAGTTCGTGAATTATTTCAAATGTCAATTGAAGAGTGTAAGGGAAATAACTCGTGATGTCTTGATTATGTTTTAGTATCAGTTTGTTTGATACACACACTCCTACCAAGGATTTACTCCTACATGGTGAAGCTGTGAAACCGTGAATAGGTTTCCCAAGTTTGGATGATTTTATGTTAAAAATGCTCACAAGCCCCAACCAAGTTGGGTGTGTGTGGAGGGGGGTGGATATTAATAATATGCAGTGGTACCTAAAATTGCTATCTGTGCTTAAATTGGTTCTTGTTTACGTGTGGTACATGAATTTCATCATTTTAAACTCACTCATTTAACAGTATTGCTAACAAATCCCCTCTCCTCCTCCTCCTCCTCCTAAAAATTAAAAAAAATAATAATAAAGAACTCCCCCCCCCCCCCCCTACTGTACATTTCAAAATATAACTTTATTTCCAACAATTTAGACCCTTCCAACTAATCTATATCAGAATGAAATTACAAATTTTTCTCTCTCTCTCTCTCTCTCTCTCTCTCTCTCTCTCTCTCTCTCCTCTCTCCTCTCTCTCTCTCTGACAATCTGAGATGTTTTTTTATCAATTAAGAAAGATTAAGGGAGAAGGCTTTGGCCCTGGACTTTGGATACAATTATCAGCATTGATCCCAGGGGTCTATCCACTAGGCAATACCTGCCTCCTTGATTTAAAGGGGTAGGGCAGGATTTATTGCCCAGTGCCTGAGGTGTCCTCCTTGAGGTGAAATGCCTACAGGATCAACGCATTTTTTGCACCTGCCACCCATGAGTCTTGGCTCGTGGGTCGTCCCACATTAATAGGGCCTTGTGCCTAACCTGTACACGTGGGGTACGTGGCAAATATCTAAAAGAGGTATAATAAATTGGTGGCCCCTTTTTTTTTTCTTTTTCTTTTTCTTGGCCACTTTTTTTCTTAACACTTAATGAAGTACTATACAAAAACTTTCCAAGAAATTTCAGACCATATTACCTTTAGGCACCCCTTTTTGATCTCGATTAAGAAAGGACATATTTTTCATTTACACTGTCAATATCCAGTTGTTTGTTACGGTTAGGGGTTAGTTTTATAATTTTTTTTTTTTTAAATCTAAAAATCATCTGTTAAAACAACCGGATATTGATGGTGTAAATAAAAACATGTCCTTTCTTAATCGAGATCAAAAAGGGGTGCCTGAAGGTCATATGGTCTGAAATTTCAATTTTGACCATAGTTTTATAATTTAAAAAAAAAATCTAAAATCATCTGTTAAAACAACCGGATATTGATGGTGTAAATGAAAAACATGTCCTTTCTTAATCGAGATCAAAAAGGTCATATTTCAATTTTGATTATATATTAATAGGAGTTAATATAGTAAATTTCCAGGGAAAATGACCTGGTACTTTTAGATTAGTACGACAGAAGGATTTCTTTCTCAAGATTCTGATCTCAATAGTTAGCTGTGCTTGTAAAATTAGGGAAATTTAGGTAGTATGCACTTGACCAAATTACCTTTGGTTCAAAATGATCAGAATTAAAACTTTGTGAATTTGGGATTAAGATTTATTTTCTGGAAACCTTTTTTCTTTTTTTTTTTCTTTTTTTTTCTTAAGAATTAAACTTCCAGTAAAAGTGGAGTGACTAAAATATCCCAAATAATGTTAACCCATTGAATCCTGAAACCTGAGCACTTTATATATTATTCCTGGATATTTTGGGTAATATTTACAATTTTGGAAATGTGTATATTGAAGTCAGTAAGTCTACTGTTGGTTTGAATAACAGCAGCTAAGTACAACTTAAGCAGTGTCCAAGATAGTTGGTATATATAGAAATCAAGAATGATCCACTCATGAATTTGGGTGATTCCATTCCTTGAGTTCTGATTGGCTGCTTGACTGCTTGATTTGAATGACATTGTGGAGTCATATATATATCCTGTCATTCTGCAGGAGACTTTGACTATTTGGGTTTGTATTTAAGTTACAACCGTTTGTTGCCTTGTCTTCCCAGTTCGACGGTAATTGGAACTTTAATTATTCTTCAGTGTACAGAACAGATCAGAAGTAAAGAGCAACAAATGGTCTACTATAAAGTTTCTCAGATAATGAACAGCTGTTTATTCTAGTTTATTTCCCATAGTAATGTAATACTCTTGGGAAAGGTATTAATTCAACAACACACACAGGCTGTAAATTAATTGTAGTATAGACTTGGTATGGCAACTAGTCTAGGAGAAGAAAAACTTCAAAATCAAACCATCTGGTTCACAAATGGTGGGATTGGGTAAATACAGCCTTATATGAGTTACTTTTTAGGCTGTGTAATTGTTTTTAATATTGTTATATACCCCTTTACATCTGCTGGGTATATATATATATATATATATATATATATATATATATAAGTAAAGAAATAACAAAAGACTTAGAGATTTAGCATTATAGTCTATTTCAGGGAGCTTAGACAAATAGTCTAACTCTCCTGACTAACATTATGAGCACACATTGAGCTCTCAAAATGCGACAGGTTTTTTTAAATAAAACTCTTGTGTCATAAGGAAGATTTCTTCTCTGGACTTTTGGATTATATATATATATTTATGTATGAGTAGTGGCTTACCGGTGGATACGGGTACAATCGTTGGGAGCGCACAATATCCAGGGGTTAAGACTGAAAAAACAAATACAAAGTGCTCAATACAATGTAGAGCAAAATTTATTTAAGAAATGGATATAAAGTAACCTACTCGAGTTTCATCATCTGAATCGTCAGGGTTACATCCGCTGAATTAATCAAGTTTTCGATTAATATCAGTTGATACCACGTATGTCTGTTGAAACGGGTCTCATCGTTACAGATAGACGCCTGTTTATAAACAAGCGTCTATCTGTAACGATAAGACCCATTCAACAGACATATATGGTATCACTGATATTAATCGAAAACTCGATAATCAGCGATTAACCCTGACGATTCAGATGATGAAACTCGAGTAGGTTACTTTATATCCATTCTTTATATATATATATATATATATATATATATAAATTTACCAACTGCACGAGCAGGATGTGACACAAGGTCAATTTCTTAAGCGGAGTTTAAGAGGTTTGAATTCAGAGTTTTCCTTCTCCTAGACTGGTTACCTAGCCATGGTTAAAGAGCCCAGTCTGCCCTGCTATTTATCCATAGCTGGAGGGAGAATTAGACCATACCTTTCCGAAGAGTATTAGCGCTATGTGAAATGCAAAAAGCTTCATCCAGGATTTGAACTCAGGTCAACGAGTCCATTTCCTACAACTCTAACCATTAGACCACGTGCCTCCACCATGCTGGGTATATAATGGCGGGGAGAAGAATGAGAGGAGATGGGCGGATGTGGGGTTTTATTCAGGACAGTGAATGATTATTTAAGGCCTGCCTACCACACTGAGGACAGTTCGTTCTGATCTTGCTGACTAGGGCACTAACATACGACGAGGAAAAAAGAGGTGAGTGAGCTTTTGCGGAAGACTGCTAGAAAAGATTGTTGCAGGCAGCAAGGACTTGGTCAGGGATGATTAGTAGCTGGGAGAACAGCTTTTTTCAACGTTGTCCAACCCAACGGATTTTCTGTTCATTTATATACTATCAATTTAGCCGGTTTAGCTTCAGTCGGTAGAAGCACCCACCACAAATTGCAAGGTTTTGAGTTCGTACTGGTTCCCACCAACTCAGCAGCACAGTTTGCTAAATCTGATAAGTGGGTGTTGATAGTAGGTGACGCCAAAAAATAAAATCTCCCAGCTCTAGCTCTAGCAAAAAAGGGTTAGACTCCTCTCGCTGTCCGGCTGTATACTGACTTTACTTTACTTTCTGATATATCCGGGTTAAGGATATATTTCTGAAGTTAGTATTTGGTATATTATTGCAGTAGTAGCTGGCATCGAATAGCAATACGTCTCGAGCCAGGCCGTGGTGTAGTCTAGCGGAGTAAGATTAGGTTGTAAGTGAGTATAGGTCTCATGCCTGTACCAAAAACAGTTCGCTATTTATACATACACGTCCAATCAATTATAGTGAGGAGTACCAAGTATACATTATTCATTAAATCACCTTTAACAAAAGCTTGACAACATTGGGTTTATCAAATTTTTTTCAAGTTGAGAAGACAACACAAACTTGATACGAAATTGTGAAAAAAAGGTGGGTGGACTGTGACTTACCGGGGATGGGCTGGGTCGTGTGATGGAAGTCTCTGACAGCATGAGAGTACTAAGAACGCAAAGGGACAAAAAATTATTAATCTCCTGACGAAGTTTGAGCAGGGGGGGGGGGTGAGATAGTTAAACAACACTATAAATAGGCTGCCCTCCCCTTTCATCTTCATTCTAATTCTTCTTCAGAAACAACTGTTACCAGTTTCTGTAAAGTTACACCCTAGTTATCTGACCCAAGGCAGGGGTGGTCACTGAAAAAGTATATTTTTTAGCAACCCAACATGTCGACCAGCTCTACCTTGGTCACCAGAGTGTTAAGAAGAGTAACATGAGTCAACCGTCTCATACGACGTCAAGAATTCAAATGGCGGTCCCACCTGTCATTAAGTAGAACCAACCGACGGCCTACCACTATCATTTGCATAATATCATGAACAGTCACTCTAAGTCACCTACTAATAAAGGAGGTTACTCTAACCTACCCAACACACAGAGTAGTTTTTTTTCCAAACAATATAAACTGTGAACTATTGTTTCCCAAGGCATGAGTCTATAAATTGTTGGATTATCTTCCCATTGGCCTGGAAGAGTTATCTTCCCGCTAGGTTGTAGCTTGTTTCTCACCAGGGCTATTGTTTTAAGCGCCTGTTCAAACATTCTTCTTCTTTAGCTACATCTTCTGGAACGACCCATGGGTTAGACCATTATCATACCCTCTCGTGTGGGCTTCTGCCTCCAACGCTATGTAACTCTCCTGGGGTCTTTAGGCCCCCATCACTAGTAAGTGATTTTGTATGTACGGACTCTCCAGTCCTTTATCTCTACTCTTGTATGTTTATGTCCATGTATTTATTGTTATTGTATCTTGGTCTTATTCTGTGCTGTTTATCATATGAAGTATTTGACAACAAACGATGTCGGAGTTGTATATTGTGTATTAACATGAACCTAACAAAATCATCCACGAGAAGTTGGGATATCAGAAAGTGTCACCTCGTTGCATCTAAAAGGAACTGACTAAAGAACAATTGATTTGACACATGGGAAATTATTATCGGTATCCCATATGAACCAATAGAAAGGAAAAAGGACAAAGGACAAATAGATATTTCAAAGGAGGTTTATCGTGCCGTATCAACAAATTGCTAAAAATATATTTCATTTGGATTATTGGATTAATCGGACTATTGTCCTCATCTTTAATGTTATCTGACAACATTTTGCGATTTGACCTCCGCCTTCTTTAGGTATTTCTGTCAGACTTGGGAGCCTTCTCAACTCGGGAACCTTCTTTTCGTAATCGGAACCTTCTTGTCATAATTGGGAGCCATCACAAACTTTGAAACCCAACCCTTTATTCAAACTTTTCCTTCACGCTCCTCTATACAAAGTACTGTGGCAACTAACATAACCGCCCTGTCGGCTGGGGCATTAGAATGCATCGACTGCACCTCTTTCTACCGAAAGAAAAAATACCAAAAATCTGGGATTAACCAAATTTAATGAAATTTTCAGTGTTGATACATTACCGAATAAGATATAATGCACCAGTTATTTTATTTAAAAACCTTTTACATTTTTTCAGGTCAGTTAACTCAAAACCACGTATCTTTGAAATCTGTGTTATGTCTCAAAGATAGTGGTTCAAATTAACTAACCTGAAAAATGATTATCTTCCTTGCTGTAGATTTTCGCTGATAGGTGGCTAGAGTATTTAGGTGGGAGCCCGGGAGAAATCACTCTCTTTCTCTCGGGCCAGCAACGACTTCACATGCTTAAGCACTTGGCACTTCAGCCCCTTAAGTGGGGGGCTTTGCCACCCAACCAACTATCAGTAAGTTGACATTCCTTTAGAAACGTGCCCTGTCGGCTGGGTCGTTAGAATGCACCGACTGCACCTCTGCAGAGGGGTAAGACTCCCCAATGGGGCCACCTGTTGGCCGTGGTGGCGACCCGTAATGCTTAAGGATAGAACCCAGTGGATAAGCAGTTCATGACTTGCAATACTCCACTTTGGCCCGATCTTGGGCTAGACGAGCGGTCGGAGAGGCCCCCTCCGATCAATTGGCTGTCACGTCAAGCCCTAGCACCTATATGATTTTCTCAACCCTATTGCCATTATGGCAAGCCCCAACCCTTTTTATCATATGGTGCTAGAAGGCGGTGACTGAGGTCTACATGTCCTGGAATGACATTAAACTCTATCTGATGTGAGGTTCTAGTTTTGAGGTTGGGGATGTGAGCACCCTTTCATCATCATTGCTCCTGGTCCACTCTGACCCGGAGTGGTAGTACCTGTTAGGGTCCCATCTATGGGTTAAATAGAAAAACATGAGTTTATAAACAAAATTGTATTATGCATTAAGAATGAATTTATTTCACAAACTTTGTCGGCATTAAATGACCACCGAGGTTGATATGCCATAAAACAAAACAAAACAAAAAAACCAAACTAACATAAAAAGTATTTCTACCAACTTTAATAAATTAAACAAATCATATATCTTATTATAATGGATATCCATGTCTGTCTGTCTGTAACTGAAACTATGTCACTGCTTACGTGCAATACCCTCAGGAATTGTACAAGTTTATCAATGAGTATTTAATTTAAGTCAAAATCATTAATACATAGTATAGAATAAATCTTATTTATTAATGATGTCTCTATGAAAATCTGAGTTAGATTTGCCTCAAAACAGCCCATGTTATTAGTGCATTTAAAATCCTGCAATGTGTCTTATATACTACTAAGAAATAAAGGTTTACATAATATTATGGTGTGGTTAATTTGTATACTGGTTTAATAAAACTGATTTAAAAATAATTACTTGGTGTTTGATCTCTAATATTATTGTTTTATTTCTTAACATATTAAATCAATCCGATGGATGATTTATGTAGAAACTGATTAAAATATAATTAAGATAAGTAAAATCTGTTTATATGTGTTCTTATTTAATTTCGTTAGTCTTTTTAATTTGGTATATTTCATTACAATAAAACTTAAATACTTACGCCCCGAGGGCGCATATTCTTGCTAGTTATATTACAAAGATTGACATTTAGATAACCCACAGGGTGATATGCTATTAAATAATAAACCAACGAAGCACCGTGGTAAAATGTGCAACAATGTTTTATTTATATAATTTTATGAGTACTATCGGAAGCATCATCATCTACAGGGACAACCTACAAATGCAAAATCTGTTGGTCAAGAATGTTTCTCAAACATAGGACTTCATAGTTGCAGGAGGCGCTGCAACTTCAGGGACACACAAAAACTTTTATCATAGTCTTTCGAGACTGAATTGCCAATGATATGATGATGATGATGATATATATATATAATATATATCTATATATATATTATATATAATGATTTGTATATACAATAAGATGTTAAAGTTCTTATAATATGATTGGAAGCTTAAAGTAACCTCCCAGCATGGGTACATATATGGGTAATTTATGAGGAAGTGCGTCCCAGTCTCCTGCCTCAAAAATGCTACCCGGTGACTATTAAAATAACGACCCAGCTCTATCTCAGTCTATTCAAAAACTATCCATCTTCATATCTATCTATCTATCTCAATTTGTTCATATTTATCTATATTACTCTAAATACTAAGATTCTTTATTCATGTTTGTTTCATTGTCTTGTTTTTAGTTTAAATAACAAGAATTATGACAAAATTTAAGAAGCGAGCCCCCCCAAAAAAAAAAAATACATTTAACGCCCTAAGTTGGTTGTTTTCTTTCAAGTAACATGTAGTGGGTCGTTATTATCACAGTCACTGGGTAGCAATTTTTGAGGCAGGAGACCAGGACGCACTTCCTCATAAATTACCCATATGTGTACATAAATATTCTGACTAAGTCATATATAATAACAAACATAGACTTTAATTTGTGAGCACATGAGAAATACATACAAGACAGGAATAGATATACTCATAACAAAGTACAGTAATGCATAGTGAACAGATACCTAAACATATATAAAGAAAGTAGGACTTACATCCTAAAAAAGTTATACAGAGTTTCTGAAGGATGGTTGGTTTGTTTTGTTTGTTTTATGGCATATCAACCTTGGTAGGTCATTTAATGCCGACAAAGTTGTGAAATAAATCATTCTTAATGCATAATACAATTTTGTTTATAAACTCACGTTTTTCTATTCAACCCATAGATGGGACCCTAACAGGTACTACCACTCGGTCAGAGTGGACCAGGGAGCAATGGTTATGAAGTGGTGCTCCACATTCCCCAAACCTCCAATACTGGAACCTCACCATCAGATAGAGTTAACGTCATTCCCAGGACATGTAGACCCTCAGCCACCACCTTCTAGCACCCATATGATAAAAAGGGGCTGAGGCTTGCCATAAGGGTAATAGGGTTGGGAAAATCGTATAGGTGCTAGGGCTTGACGTGACCAGCGATTGATCGGAGGGGCCTCTCCGACCGCCCGTCTAGCCCAAGATCGGGCCAAAGTGGAGTATTGCAAGTCATGAACTGCTCATCCACCTGGGTTCTATCCTTAAGCATACGGTCGCCACCACGCCAACAAGCTGCCCATTGGGGAGTTCTACTCCTCTGCAGAGGTGCAGTTGGTGCATTCTAACGACACAGCCAACAGGGCAGCTTCTAAAGGAATGTCACTTACTGATAGTTGGTTGGGTGGCAAAGCCCCCCCCCACTTAAGGAGCTGAAGCGCCAAGTGCTTAAGCCATGTGAAGTTTGTTGCTGGCCTGAGAGAAAGGGAGTGATTTTTCTCTCGCGGCTCCTGCCTAAATACTCTAGCCACCTATCAGCGAAAATCTACAGCAAGGAAGATAACTCATTTTCAGGTTAGTTAACTTTGAACCACGTATCTTTGAGACATAACACAGATTCTCAAGATACGTGGTTTTGAGTTAACTGACCTGAAGAAATGTAAAAGTTTTAAATAAAATAACTGGTGCATTATATCTTTTATCATTAATATATCAACACTGAAAATTTCATTAAATTTGGTTAATCCAGATTTTTGGTATTTTTTCTTTTGGTGGGGTGACAAACGATGTGGAATTTATGTCCGTTAAGTTCGATTTAACCAGGTAGAATCCTGGTGGCTGAGCATAAAACATTCTACTTTTGATTTTACTTAGATAGACAGGTGGACGGAGAGAACCCCCCTCCATTCAAATCTGTAAGTGATGTCAAAACCTGAAACCTATATGATTGTCCCAACCCTATTGCTCTAATGGCCAAACCTGACAGTATCCTTGCAGAGAGGTAAAAAAAACCCTCCCCCTCCAAAAAAAAAGGCATATCCTGGGTACGACATTAAACTGTATCTGATGGTGAGACTCCAGTTCTGGAGAATCTGGGGAGTGTGGAGTACCCCTTCATCACTATTACTCTCAGATCCACTCTGACCCAGACTGGTAGTACTTGTTAGGATTCCATCTATGGGTTAAATTAGAAAAAAAATGAGTATTAAAAGATTTTTTTTTTTTAAAATTAAAAAAAAATTGAATACCCAACTAATAGTTCCTGTTAGGGTCCGATTTATGGATCAAATAGATCTGTTTAAAAATTATTAATGTTGGATAGGAATACTTGAAACTGTAGTTATATGATAAGAAGTGAATCCGAAGTTAACGCATTGAAAGCAGAAGTAGAATTTTTTGGGGTTCAATTATACATAGAAATTGGCAAAAATTTTCTCCCTGAACATATTCGACCATTGTTGAACAATTTCAAGATGTTGTAGAGATATGATAAGAAGTGAAGCAGAAGTTAATGCATTGAAAGCAGAAATAAAATGACAAAAGTAAGCAATCTGTACATAGGATCAGTGCAGGTATAAAGCAAAAATAGAAATAATGAAAATGATAATTTTGGACCAATCAAAGATCTTCACACCTAAACAGAAGCTTTCATAAAGACCAAATCTGAAGCCTATGTTGGATATATATAAAGGAAGGTTTTCGAGTAGAAGTCCAGAGAGACTGACACACGCTTGACGAATCCACGTCACTGAATTTAAAACTAATTGGAGGTACAAACTTATCTTACTCTCTCTAAAATTCCGCTGCTGATATAGACGCAATGCTCTTTCTTACCCTTTCTTCCTCTACATTACTGAACTTTTAAAAAAAAGCATATTCTGCTGGACCTTGAACAGTACATTTTCACTACTGTAATTTATTTGTTTTAATACGAGGCTTATTTGTTCCTTCTTCAAATGATTTGTTTTCTTTTATTATTTCTATCACCTTATAGTGTGTTTGTTGTATTTACTAATATATATCAATATATATTATATATATATATATATATATATATATATACAATAAAGTAAAGTAAAGTCGGCGGGGCGGCCTAAAGTCGGTATCAGCCAATCAGCAAGGGTGTCTATCCCCTTTTCACTAGCGCTAGACACAAGGAGATTGTTTTTGGCATCTGAGGTGGAGTGCCACACCTACCATCAGCTCCTTACTTTACCGCAGAGATCCCTGTGCTACTCATAACGGTGAGTTGGCGAGGGCTGGAATCGAACTAGGAACCATGTGGTTTATAGCCGAACGCTCTACCGACTGAGCTAACCCAGCCCAGAAGTTCAGAGACTGTCACACACTTGACGAATTCACGTCACTGAATTTTAAACTAATTGGAGGTACAAACTTATCTTACTCTCTCTAAAATTCCACTGCTGATATAGATACAATACTCTTTTTTACCCTTCTTCCTCTACACAAAGGTTGCCCAAATGCCATTTTTCAGCCATTTAAGACTACGTATTTTGATGAAAATGTACGTTATCGATTTTATTGTTTTTTCTTCATGGATTCTAATGCCTTGAATTCACTGATAGTAGAAAAACTGTTGAATTAGGAGTTTTAGGTGATTTTCGAGGCTCGATAACCCCCCTGAGAGAGGGCAAAAATGGCAAATTGGTTGTGCAAATAAAGTGCCAAACTAATATGATTTTCTGATAGAGTTCGATGAGGAGTATCACATAGTAAAGATGGATGATGGCGCTTGAATATAAGAAGATATGGGGCTTCAAATGTTTGCCCAAAATGCCATTTTTCAGCCATTGTAAGACTACGTATTTTGATGAAAATGTACATAAACATTTTATTGTTTTTCTCATGGATTCTAATGCTTTGAATTTACTGATGGTGAAAAAACTGTTGAATTAGGAGTTTTAGGTGATTTTCGAGGCTTGATAACCCCCTGAGAGAGGGCAAAAATGGCAAATTTGTGTGTGCAAATAAAGAATTTTATTATTTATTAATAATGTAGGATCTCGTTTAGCTCAGTCAGTAGAGCATCTGCCAAGGAACAACAAGGTTCTGGGTTCAATACCAGTCCTCGCCAACTCAGCGCAGGAGTAGCACACTTGAATTTGTGCAGTAAAGTAGGGAGCTGATGGTAGGCGTGGCACTCCACCTGAAAAATCACGCTGGGTCTTATTTTGCAGGTAGGTCTTATTTCAGGGAAACACGGTAGTTTTTAAAGAACGCAAGAATTAAGACACATAAATTGGGTAATTTCCTATAAGTCTAACATAAAAAAGGGAACCACTCTTGACTGATAAATTATTTTTATTTTCCCATTAAACTAACCCTTAACCCCAGGTAGTGGAAAGGGATAGACTCCCTTACTGTCCAGCCAATACTGACAATCGGTCACTCCACCTACTTTTATACTTTACTTTATTTTGTTAATAACTAGAAGTGGCTAACTGGCATCACCTGGATAGCAAGGATAATTTTTTTAAAAACTTAATCTCGCACATCCATTTATTACTAAATCGCGAATTGGATCCTCGCAGGATGCCCCATTAAAATCCCGGTAATTTATGTGGAAGTGCGTCCCGGTCTCCCGCCTCAAAAACCGCTACCCGGTGACTATCAAAATAACAACCCCAGCTCGTTGTAATTCTTGTTTATTTATCGTAATTTGTTGTAATTCTTGTTTAGATATGAAGATGATATATAGTTTGGAATAGACTGAGATAGATAGATAGATAGATAGATAAACAATCAAAATAATATAAATAGATACGAACAGATGGAGATAGATATTTTTGACAAGTAAATGTATTCTTTTTTTGTTCGTAATTCTTGTTTATTTAAACTAAAAACAAGACATTAAACAAACATGAATAAAAAAAAACTTAGTATTTAAAGTAATATAGATAAATATGAACAAATGAGGATAGATAGATAGATATGAAGATGGATAGTTTTGAATAGACTGAGCTGGGTTGTTATTTTAATAGTCACCGGGTAGCAATTTTTGAGGTAGGAGACCGGGACGCACTTCCTCATAAATTACCAAATTCCCTACATAAAAAAAAGACCTGTTGATTTGACCTGGTGGAATGTCAGGAAAAAAAGTGTACAGACATTTTGAAAACAAAAAATCAGTGTCTCTTATTTAAAATATTAAATGCAAAAAAAAAAAAAAATCCATGCTGTATCATTTAGATCTTATTTTTTAATTAACTTCTCGAATATAAATCAAATCTTCATTATTTTTGCTCAAAAAACAAGATCTAGTGATAATGATGTGATAATGATGGGCCGGGTTAGCTCAGTCGGTAGGCTTCGGCTAGAAACCACAAGGTTCCTAGTTCATACCGGTCCTTGCCAACTCAGCATATGAGTAGCACAGGGATCTGTGCGGTAAAGTAAGGAGCTGATGGTAGGTGTGGCGCTCCACCTCAGATGCAAAAACTATCTCTTTGGTCTAGTGCTATTGAAAAGGGATAGACTCCCTCGCTGACTGGCTGATACGACTTTAGGCCGCCCTGACGACTTTACTTACTTATATGTATTTACTTTTGTCATTAATTGTTTTATTTTCGTAGTTTCAGCTGGACATACCTACATAAACACAACTGTCCTTTATATATGTACTAGCTAAAGTACCCGGTCCATGACCGGACTAAAATGAAATTTGGATCACCAGGGAGTGAGAGAGAAAGTGGAAGACAGTAGTTAGAGAGGGGGTAAGAGGAAAATAATTCTTGAAACTAAAATCATTGAGAATTTGTATATTTCAGGATTTGTATTTTTTGTTTTATAGTTTAAAATTAGTCATATTATTATACAACAAATTGAAAGTATTCGTTTGTATATTTGTTTGTTATTGTTTTAAATTTTTTGTACATAACAACAATTCACATTTAGTTCTTAATTGCATGTTGAGTTTAAAAAGAAGCTGAGAATCGAAAATTTAAATTCTTCGTATTGCAATATCTATTTTTGCTAAAACCTGAGAATATATTATAGGGACACACAATTGATCAGTTTAGGCCATCTTGAATAAAACAGAAATATTTTGTTATTATTTATAATTAATTGATTTTTCATGAATTTAAAAAAACTCTTATCGTAACTTCTTTTAGCTACGTTAATTTTCAGTTGATTTAACAGTGCAAAAATGAAAACATTGTTTTTCAATCATAATTTTCATTATTTCCGTAAGCTGAAAAAAAGTTAAAAAATCATCAGGAGTTTATTTAATGTTTTTTTCTTTCAAATGGAAAAATTTTTTCAAGAAAATATTAATTTTTATGCAAGTTTCATAGTGTTAAATATAGGGGGGGGGGTTAAATTTCACAGGGTAAAATTGGTGGTACCTAGTATTTTAAAAACATTGTTTAAAAACGTTTTGGTGGACCTGATTATCTGGACTCCCCCCCCCATCTATTTTTTTTCCTTCAGTTGATTATTATCGATTGCACACCAATCTATCAGATTGAAAAAAAAATTCTTAAAAGTTCTTTATTATTTGAGTATTCACGGGTGCTCATTTCTCGTATAAGTTTATAGTAAATTGATCCCCATATCGGAACCGCTTGAACNCTTACTTGTTCTTACTTCATCACTGCCATCCTCATTTTCTGGGTGGCTTCTTTCTTTTGGGTTGGTCGTCAGTGCTTATTTCTTGGTTAGTAATTAAGCAAAACTTAATATCTTTTCTTATTCTATATTAAAAACCCACAGCCTAAAGGTTTTTAACCATAGCGGTGAGAAGCTGGCATCTTTTGGGAACAGACGGTCCTAATGTCTGCTTACGGGAACCCAAATTATTTATTTATTTTCCCATTAAACTAACCCCAACCCCTAACCCTAACCCCTAACCCCCCCTAGTTAAAATTAAGTTTTATTACAAAATTTGTATTAATTACAAAACATCAATTTTCATAAAAGTTCAAATGTCACCTATGAAATCTCTATTTAAACATGCCAATTTTTCAGAACTGAAAAGTTGCACTATAAACTCAGCGATGTTTATTGACTTCACAATAAAGAGTAAAATCATAAAACTTAAAATTTAATTTGTAAGGCAAATTCTGAGGAATATTTTAAATTGTATTTTGAATAATAATATAAATGTTGGTTGTTAGTTGTTTTGTTTTATCAACTTTTCGGGTAATTTATTAACGAATCATGTCATTTTGATAAACAAAGAGCTTACAATTTTTCGTACTTACATATAAACATTTTTTGAAATGTTCCAATAACTGGATATTGTTGGATAAACTTGAAATAAATTTCGTCTTACAAATAATTGACTACTTATCTCCAGTCGGGCCTTCGACTAAAGATAAAACACCGGATTTTGTCCGTATTAGTAACCTTTGTTTTTGTTTTTTTTTATCGTGGTTTGAGAAAATAATTAGTTAACGAACCAAAAGAAAAACAGTTTCTAAGGAAATTCGTCAATCTTATTGTTATTTTTAACCCTTTAAAACTCTAACAATAAAAATTAATAAATAAATTAAAGAATTAAAAGTCATTTTATTTGAATGAAAACCTTAGTTTAATTTATACAAATATGTAACCATACTTACGACGTAAACTGATTTTCATGATACTGTTATTTACGATTAAAATATTTTTTTAATAATGTAACTGTAAAGCGTACATTTTGATTTTCTACAATTTTTATGCATTACAAAAATTAAAATTAAAATGAGTGTACTGTACAATTTAAGAATATGGACAAACTCCCTGTAAAAAATAATTTAATCTATAAAAACACATACAAATTACATATTCAGAAAGACTAAGAGATTCCAGCTGCCTTATTCGTATTATCGCCTATTTATCGGCTATACGTAGTTTTTTTTTTAACTCGCTGTAAAAAAATCTAAAAAAATCTATAAAAACACATACAAATTACATATTCAGAAAGACTATTTCATCTTATTACTAAAGATATAAATATTTTAAAGATTAGATCCTAATTAGGTAAGAGATTCCGATCTGACTGGTATAGACTGCACTGCTTGTATCGCAATAATCATAGGCAGCGTGGCTATCCGAAGCCATTTTTTAATTTTTTAACTCGCTGTAAAAAATGATTCAATTGATAAAAACTCACACAAATTACATATTTTGAAAGAGTATTTTCTTATCTTTCTAACGATATAAAAATTATTAAAGATTGGACCATAAATAGGCCATAAATTCGGAGCTGAACGGCTTAGACTGCAAAATTAATTCATTAAAATCAAAACTTCGCTGCTGTTATGGCTTTAACAATAAGCAGGCAGAGACAATATTTTATTATCAGGAGGGGCTGATATACGGACAGTTCCACAAATTGGGTGATTTTGGATTAATTAATCGATTAAATCCCTTAATCAGTAAAAATCAATAACCAAATTTGGAATTTTTCTTAGTTAGAACGATATCAATGTGTATGCAAGATTTTGAATCTGAGTGACCTCCCGTTTTTTTGTTATATGTCGACACGTACATACCAAAATCTCTGTTTTATATATTAGATAGGTAGATAACATGATCAAGTAAATACACAAATATAATAAAATGATAAATTTCTTTGTGATATTTTTCCAAAGAAATCTTTAGATTTCAATCTTATCTGTCTTTTATTATTTTATTTTGCGGTTTAGCACTTTTTTTCCATGAAATTAAAAAAAAATGTTTTGTAACAAAATAAATGATGCAATACTTTCTTTTACTTGATCATTTTTAAGTCATAACAGGTGACTGATTTTTTTAAAAACATTTTTAAAACAACTTTTCCTGTTTTTTTTGTTTTCCAGAGGTTTTTAGTGTTTAAAGAAAACCGGTGGCAACCATTAAATAAATTATAAATAAACAGGACTGGTTGGTTGGATCTTACGGTATGTTAACCCTTGGATTATTTTATATCCAAAGACGTTTTTATTTTTTTCATTCTTTTAGGTGTTCAATTTTTTTTCTAACTTATATTTAACCCATAGATGGACCCTAATGGGTACTACCTTTGCCTTAAAGGAGTTTAGAGATAGGGCATTCACTACTGATGAAGGTAGTTTATTCCATGTATTCACCACTCTGTAGCTAAAATAATTTGTCTTACATTTGCTTTACAAAATTTTTTAAAGAGTTTTAATTTATGACCCCTGGTATTGATATTTTGAGTAATGTTTGTTAATAAAATCCATGAGTATATTTGTAGACTTTAATCATATCCCCTCTTGTACGTTGATAAACCAAACTTGGTAAGTCAATGTTCCTAAGTCTTTCTTCATACAAAGGTTTTTTAAATCATTCATTACTTTTGTAGCTCTCCTTTGAGCTCTCTCAATGAGTTTTATGTCTTGATTAGTCTTGGACTCCAAACCACATTAGCAAATTCCAAATGAGATCTTACCAATGCAATGAATAAATTTTTCAGCATTTCTTTATCCATGTATTCATATGACCTTCGTATTAATCCTAATATCTTGTTCGCTTTATTTACTTGTATTTCTATGTGCACATAATCTGGATGTTGATCCTTTCAATTATTACTTGTCCCAATCTATGACTCACTTTCGGCTCTCACATCGCTTCAACAATCAAAAGGAAGTGGAAACTTCAGTGAAGGAGTTCTTTGCCATGAAAGACAAGAACTGGTGTCAGCATGGGATAAAAAAAACTGGCAGAAAGGTGGCCTCTACTTTAAATACTTGGCTGCTTTTGTTGTAGCATAGGGCCAGTCGGGTCGTAGTAGTAGTTGTTAGTAGTAGTCATCATTAGATCAGAAACAACATACGCAAGTGGTATAGTCACAAAGGGGTTGTTTATTCCTTTCTATGCTTGTGGGTTCTTTTTCAGAGAGAGAGGTCAAATTACTCTATTGTAAATCAATTCGGCTTTATTATGTTAAACACATCAGAGGGGAACCCGGGAAGCCCCGTCTGCTCCTTATGAATGCCCAGCCAAAAAACACCGATTTTTTCTTCTTCCATTTCTCGTCCCAGGGATTGGAGGTTCACTTCAGCTCCACCGCAGAAACTAGGACTTCCGGTTTTATTTTTAACTTTAGTTCTGGGGTCATTGGTCGGTCAGTGGATGGCCCCCACGTTGAGTGTTTACCGTTCCAAACTTTAACCTCTCTTTGTTCTTATTACTTTTTCTTCTCTTTCTCCAGAAATCCGATTACCGTTTTCTTTTCAATCCCCAAATTCCCTTATAGACTATAATAATTACACTACATTGTTGTAACTGGAAGATTAAAGTTTCTAAAATATTGCAAATATTTTGACTCACCCTAGTATATAATATGATTCTTTTTTATTATTTTAGGTGAGTGTAACCTAAAATAAAACTTCCCCATGCCCCTCCCCCCTTAATTATTGATAACTTTGTCAAATGTCATTAACATACCAGAAATTGTTTGGATAAGTGAACCTATTATTTTGCCTTTTTGATGTTTTCAGCATTATGAGGCATGTTCAAAAAGTATTGAGACTGAAGCTGTATTTACGGAGATAAAAAATGAACAATGAAGGAAATTTGTATTATTTAGATTTTTTCAGACTGTTGCCCAGGGCTCTGAAGTTGGAGTCATAATCAATTAAGGGGTCACTGGAGTCAGAGCTGGTGTCGATAAAACTATACCAACCTCTTAATATTGATATAATAACATGAAACAAAAAAAATTGGGTGAAGCAAATTTTAATTTCATATTTATCAAATCCTCTGCATTTACATATTTTCAATAATAATGTACCTGTGAGACTAGCTTGCTAACCATTACACCATGATGTCTCAGTCTATTTCATCCCGAGAGATTAAGAAACCATGTTCATTCATATTACAGGTTCTTGTGGGCACCCCATGTGGTTTAAATGGTTAGCCAACGAGATTAGCAGACCATTGTTAGTGAGTTTGATTCTCATTGGGCGCCCCATACTTCTGGCCTTGTGCCACATCTAAGCTAAGCTTAGTAAATAACTATAACGTTTTTGTGTAGTTATTTCTAAAGGTTTTTTTTTTTTTGCACACAGCCCTATCAAATCTTATTTTAATGGAGATTCAGTGTTTGTCTGTAACCAAAACTACATCACTGCTTATGCCACAATACCCTCAGGAATTGGTAAGTTTATCAATGAGTATTCAATTTATATTAAAGTCAAAATCATTAATATATAGAATAAATCTTGTTCCTATGAAAATCTGAGTTAGGTTTGCCTCAAAACAGCCCATATTATTAGTGTGGTATTTACTATGTACCCCACATGTTCGGGTTAGGCACAAGGCCCTATTAATGTGGTATCACCCGTGAACTGAAGGTCATGGGTGGCGGGTGAAAAAAATGCATTGATCCCGTCGGCATTCCCCTTCAAGGGGTGGGGGGGCACCTGAAGCACTGGGCAATAAACCCACCCCATGTCCCTTTAAATCAAGGGGGTAGGTGTTGCCTGGGGGGATGGCCCCCTGGGATCGATGCCATTAATTTCATTAATAGACAAGGGCCCATGAAAAAATCCTCCAAGGTGTCTTATATATCACCAAGAAATAAAGGCTTACATAATATATTAATTTGCATGTTGGTTTGAACAAAATCAGATTTAATAAATAATTACTTGGTGTTATTGATCTCTAATATTATTGTTTAATTCTTCAATGTATTAAAACCAATCCTATGAATTATTTTATATAGAAACCAATTAAAATATAATTAAAATAAATGTAATCTTTTTTATATGCATTCTTATTTAATTTCATTAGTCTTTCTAATTTAATATATTTCATTACATTAAAACTTAAATACTTACGCCCGGATGGTGCATATTCTTGCTAGTACAAATAATAGAACTTAATACTTTTTGATACAAATAATTTGCATTATTTAATAAAAAAATTACTTGGTGCTATTGGTATCTAATATTATTGTTTTATTCTACAATGTATTAAAATCAATTCTATGAATGATCTTATATACAAACCAATTAGAATATAATTAGAATAAGTGTAATCTTTTTATATGCCTTCTTATTTAATTTTGTTAGTTTTCTAATTTAATATATTTCATTACAGTGATGTTGATAGCTTTTTGATTTAGTGCGTCCTGGGATGCACATATTTGTTGTGAATGAGTCCACAGGAAAATTTATGGGTCCCAACTAAAGCTGTCTAGCTCCTACCTTTTAACCTATCCTGTGTAATTTTAAGGTTTACAAAAAGAATGAAATTTTCTAAATTTATAACAAAAAAAAGAAAAGACAAACCATTCATATTCTTAGTTAAATTAGTCATAAAATCCCTACATTACAATAAAATAAATTTCATTATTTGGATTATTCAGACTATTGTCCTCATCTTCATAACTCAACGTCTATATTCACTACGCTATGTGTCCAATGATGTAATAGATATAAGTGTTCATTTAATACAGTTCTAAGTGACAGTCATCTCTAGGCTGCAGGTTCAATCCTGATCAAGGGCAACAGTAACAAAATAATTAACACAGCTTAACACTTGTACCCAGTCATGGTTAGTGGAATGAGAACAGTATACCCCCGTGGATTGAATAAAAGGTTAGGTTTGAAGTTCCGTGATGTCTCCCAATTACAATATGAAGGCCCCTGAGTCTGACAAGAAATACCTGAAGAAGGCCGAACATTGTGTAGATAACAATGAAGGTGAGGACAATAATACAAATAATACTAATTATGGAAGCCTCATGTCAAAAATTTAAAGAAATAGTAAAAGTATCAACAATAGACGTTTTGGACCAAGTTACCTTTAAGCACCCCAGGGTTGATCTGGATTCAGAGGGACATGTTTCGCTTTGCACCGTCAACATCTGGTTGTTTGTTACCAAACAATTTTTAGACGCATTTCTTTTTTTAATTATAAAACTAACTGCTAACCCTTAACCCTAACCCTAACAAACAACTGGATGTTGACGGTGCAAAGCAAAACATGTCCCTCTGAATCCAGGTTGGCTCTGGGGTGCTTAAAGGTGACTTGGTCAGACGTTTTTATGACTGAACCCATTAAAAATATTGTCAACTTTTTTAAATTTTTATTTCTATTATTTGAAATCAGTTGGATTGATTTAAGTAAGCTTTAGCTACTTCTGATTTTTAGCTGGAGTTCATAAGTGTTTGTAATACAATAAGTAAAAAAAAAAGTCATCGAGGGCGGCCTAATATGTCAGTATATGCCATACAGCACGGGAGTCTATCCCCTTTTCACTAGCGCTAGACCAAGGAGATTGTTTTTTGCGTCTGAGGTGGAACGCCACACCTACCATCAGCTCTTTACTTTACCGCACAGATCCTTATGCTACTCATATGCTGAGTTGGCGAGGGCCGGTATCGAACTAGGAACCTTGTGGTTTCTAGCCGAACGCTCTACCGACTGAGCTAACTCGGTCGTAATGTCTTTTAATTATCTAGAAATGGAACAAGAAAAATGCAAGATAAATCTATATGAGGCCGGCAATAAATTCACAAAGAAAAAAGGCAATTAATTTATAGTTGGAAGTTACAGTTAAATTTTGTAGAGTAATACAAGGTGTGTAAAAAAAAAAAAAAAAAGTACCGAGATTTTCGGTACTTTTTGACACACGTTGTATTCTGAAAAAAAAAAATTAATGTTACATTTATTGTTCAATCCTATCTTGGTAAATACAGCTTCAATCTTGATACTTTTATGACACATTAATTTATTTCAGAATACAAGGTGTTACATTTATTGTTCAATCCTATCTTGGTAAATACAGCTTCAATCTTGATATTTTTATGACACACCTTGTATTCTGAAAAATTTAATGTTACATTTATTGTTCAATCCTATCTTGGTAAATACAGCCTCAATCTCGATACTTTTATGATACGCCTTGTATTCTGAAATAAATTAATGTTACATTTATTGTTCAATCCTATCTTGGTAAACACAGCTTCAATCTTGATACTTTTATGACACACCTTTTATTCTGAAATAAATTAATGTTACATTTATTGTTCAATCCTATCTTGGTAAATACAGCCTCAATCTTGATACTTTTATGACACACCTTGTATTCTGAAATAAATTAATGTTACATTTATTGTTCAATCCTATCTTGGTAAATACAGCCTCAATCTTGATACTTTTATGACACACCTTGTATTCTGAAATAAATTAATGTTACATTTATTGTTCAATCCTATCTTGGTAAATACAGCCTCAATCTTGATACTTTTATGACACACCTTGTATTCTGAAATAAATTAATGTTACATTTATTGTTCAATCCTATCTTGGTAAATACAGCCTCAATCTTGATACTTTTATGACACACCTTGTATTCTGAAATAAATTAATGTTACATTTATTGTTCAATCCTATCTTGGTAAATACAGCCTCAATCTTGATACTTTTATGACACACCTTGTATTCTGAAATAAATTAATGTTACATTTATTGTTCAATCCTATCTTGGTAAATACAGCCTCAATCTTGATACTTTTATGACACACCTTGTATTCTGAAATAAATTAATGTTAAATTTATTGTTCAATCCTATCTTGGTAAATACAGCCTCAATCTTGATACTTTTATGACACACCTTGTATTCTGAAATAAATTAATGTTACATTTATTGTTCAATCCTATCTTGGTAAACACAGCTTCACTCTTGATACTTTTATGACACGCCTTGTATTCTGAAATAAATTAATGTTACATTTATTGTTCAATCCTATCTTGGTAAACACAGCTTCACTCTTGATACTTTTATGATACACCTTGTATTCTGAAATAAATTAATGTTACATTTATTGTTCAATCCTATCTTGGTAAACACAGCTTCACTCTTGATACTTTATGACACGCCTTGTATTCTGAAATAAATTAATGTTACATTTATTGTTCAATCCTATCTTGGTAAATACAGCTTAAATCTTGATACTTTTATGACACACCTTGTATTCTGAAATAAATTAATGTTACATTTATTGTTCAATCCTATCTTGGTAAACACAGCTTCACTCTTGATACTTTTATGACACGCCTTGTATTCTGAAATAAATTAATGTTACATTTATTGTTCAATCCTATCTTGGTAAATACAGCTTCAATCTTGATACTTTTATGACACGCCTTGTATTCTGAAATAAATTAATGTTACATTTATTGTTCAATCCTATCTTGGTAAACACAGCTTCACTCTTGATACTTTTATGACACGCCTTGTATTCTGAAAAAAATTAATGTTACATTTATTGTTCAATCCTATCTTGGTAAATATAGCTTCACTCTTGATACTTTTATGATACGCCTTGTATTCTGAAATAAATTAATGTTACATTTATTGTTCAATCCTATCTTGGTAAATACAGCTTCACTCTTGATACTTTTATGATACACCTTGTATGTTTTTAATTTGTGTGAGATGTATTAGATTTATCAAATCAACACTTTGTTTAAGATTTGTTTTTGTCACGTGACTTAAGATTTAAAAAATTTTTTAAAGTTCTGGATTCAGTTTATAATGGCCGTTTATTTTATAAAGACAAAATTAATCATGACACTAGATGTGCGCAAAGTCAGAAAACCAGATGCTTAGCTCCCTTGATTGTGTGTAATAATGACATTTTATATGGCTTTTTGTAGATGAACTAAATGGATCCCAAATAAATTAGTTGGATAAAATGCTTAAAAATAAGAAAAGTGAAACAAAATTTCTCTGAATATCTTTATTATGCAATTTCTTTATATATACTAGCAAATATATGCACCCTCCGGGTGCAAGTATTTAAGTTTTAATATAATAAAATATTGTATTAAATTAGAAAGGCTAATGAAACTAAATAAGAATACAGATAAAAAGATTTGAAACAGAGGGAGTATAATAAAAGATTTGAAACAGAGGGAGTATAATAAAAAATGGAACAACTGAAACTTACTCTTCCATCACTCTCGTCTTTCATTGTTATTTATTCTAATTTAAGTATTTAGTTAAAATAGGAAGTAAAGAATAAAATGACAGTTATTTTATCTTGTTAATAGATTTCATTTAAGATTCATTGAAGAGATTTTTGCTTATATTCATTAAAATAAAACCAAACAGTTAGAAATCAATAATACTAAGCACATATTTATTAAATTCGATTTTTTAATATTAATATGCAAATTAGCCTTCCCGTTCACACTGTAAACTGCTATTTTGTTGTATATATAAATATAATTGCATGTTGTCAGTATGTAGACATAGTTAACAGTATTAATAATGTAAAACAATTTTATTAATAATTGAGGTTTAGATAAAAATAAATCATGGAGAATGTGATGTCAATAACTAAGAGAATTGTGACTTGAGTAGGAATATAGTTTCATTTACAGACAGAAAAACACACAATCTCCATTATAATAAGATATATATATATACTTTTAAAATTTGAATGTTTAACTTCCTGTGGTCAGAAAATTGATTAAACTTTAATTTTTGTAGTTGTGGTAGAAATCATTAAACAGAAGTAGATAAAAGTGCAATAAGGTGTCATTTTTCTTCTTTTTCCATCTTTTTTTTTGTGTTAAAAAAAAAAAAAAAAAATAAAATAAAAAAAAATGGTGATTTTTTTATGCTATTGTCCTGGACTCCTGCCCTAAAATACGCTAGGCGGTGCCTGAGTAAAAAAATGAACCATGCTAGTTATGAACTGTGTAGCGGTTTGAAGGCGTTTTTATCAAAAAGTTAATGCGATATGAAAGTGATATTTACACCCCCCCCCCAGTTTTTTATCGACACAAGTAACTATAAATATTTTACCCCCCCTCTTTAAAATCTTTTTTTTAGCAGTTTGAAGGCGTTTTTATCGACAAGTTAATGCGATATGAAAGTGATATTTTACAGCACCCACCCAAGTTATTTATCAGCACAAGTAATTGTAAATATTTTACCCCTCCTCTTTAAAATCTTCTTTTTAGTGGTTTGAAGGCGTTTTTATTGACAAATATCTTTTTTTTTAGTGGTTTCAAGGCATTTTTATTGACAAATTAATGTGATATAAAAGCGGTATTTTACAGCCCCCCCCCCCCCTCCCAAGTTTATGGACACGAGAAATTTTAAACATTTAAAAAAACCCTCTGTGTGTGTAAAATATTGCTTTCTTATAGCATTAACTTGTTGATAAAAATGCCTTCAAACCGCTACACAGTTCACTTTTTCAGCTGGCACCAACTAGCATATTTGAGGGCAGGAAACCGAAAAAAAAAAAAAAAAAAATTTTTTTAAATTGTTGCAAAAGTAAAAAATTAAAGAATTCACATACATTACTTTGCATGTTCAAGATACAACACATTTTTATTTTATTTGAAACTTATCATAATGAACTTAATTCAACCCATTGAACCTATAGTACTGGTAAAATGTATTGGCATATATTACTGTAATACCAATAAAAGATCTTGAAATTATTGATCTTGAAAGTATTAACTCTTAACAGCCTGTTGAGAATTTTCTAAGTTCAGAGCTGCATTCCTATAAGGATTTATCAAAAAAATGGCTAAAAATGTCCTTTTCATTTAAAGTTACCCGTTATTTGCCGTAAATCAAAGACTGCTAAATATGTTTAATATTACATTTAAACAAAGGCTATCATTTGGGGCGGATTAGGAAAATTAATGTGACTTCTGGCCGGGTGGAATGAGGCGGTATAGGATGTTAAGAGTTAAGTATAGTACTGCTCTGTATCGGAGGAAAAATCTAATAGATAATTTTTTTGGTTGTATTCTTTACATATTTCTGTGAATTATTCAATTTTTTTGTGTGTGTAAATATAAAGGTGTATGAAGACCTGGATCAAATTCTGTGAAACATGGATAATACCACCATTATCTTTATGTAAAATGAAGATTAACTGCTGTTACATAATTCGTGGGTAGCCTATGAATTATATATGTAAGTGTAGTTAAAATTCAAATAACAAGATTGTTGATTGGCTGAAGGAAAGGGAACTAGTCTAGTTAGTCAGATTCTAGCTGTTAGCTGAGGGAAGCAGACGTTAGGACCGTCTGTTCCCAAAAGATGCCAGCTTCTCACCGCATGGTTAAAAACCCTTTTAGGCTGTGGGTTTTTAATATAGAATAAGAAAAAGATATTAAGTTTTGCTTAATTACTAACCAAGAAATAAGCACTGACGACCAACCCAAAAGAAAGAAGCCACCCAGAAAATGAGGATGGCAGTGATGAAGTAAGAACAAGTAAGCGCCCATCTCCTCTCATCATCTCCCCGCCATTATATACCCAGCATGGTTAGAGTTGTAGGAAATGAACTCGTTGACCTGAGTTCAAATCCTGGATGAAGCTTTTTGCATTTCACATAGCGCTAATACTCTTCGGAAAGGTATGATCTAATTCTCCTTCCAGTTATGGATAAATAGCAGGGCAGACTGGGCTCTTTAACCATGGCTAGGTAACCAGTCTAGGAGAAGGAAAACTCTGAATTCAAACCTGTTAAACTCTGCTTAAGAAATTGACCTTGTGTCACATCCTGCTCGTGCAGTTGGTAAATTATATATATATATATATATATAAGAAATGGATATAAAGTAACCTACTCGAGTTTCATCATCTGAATTAATCGAGTTTTCAATTAATATCAGTTGATACCACGTATGTCTGTTGGAACGGGTCTTATCGTTACAGATAGACGCTTGTTTATAAACAGACATACGTGGTATCAACTGATATTAATTGAAAACTCGATTAATTCAGCGGATGTAACCCTGACGATTCAGATGAAACTCGAGTAGGTTACTTTATATCCATTTCTTAAATAAATTTTGCTCTACATTGTATTGAGCACTTTGTATTTGTTTTTTTCACAGTCTTAACCCCTGGATCCTGTGCGCTCCCAACGATCGTACCCGTACCCACCGGTAAGCCACTACTCATACATAAATATATATATATATATATATATATATATAATCCAAAAGTCCAGAGAAGAAATCTTCCTTACGACACAAGAGTTTTATTTAAAAAACCTGTCGCAGTTTGAGAGCTCAATGTGTGCTCTTAATGTTAGTCGGGAAAGTTAGACACTTTGTCTAAGCTCCCTGAAATAGACTATAATGCTAAATCTCTAAGTCTTTTGTTATTTCTTTACTTATATATATATATATATATATATATATATATATATACCCAGCAGATGTAAAGGTGTATATAACAATATTAAAAACAATTACACAGCCTAAAAAGTAACTCGTATAAGGCTGTATTTACCCAATCCCACCATTTGTGAACCAGATGGTTTGATTTTGAAGTTTTTCTTCTCCTAGACTAGTTGCCATACCAAGTCTATACTACAATTAATTTACAGCCTGTGTGTGTTGTTGAATTAATACCTTTCCCAAGAGTATTACATTACTATGGGAAATAAACTAGAATAAGGCTGTTCATTATCTGAGCAACTTTATAGTAGCCCATTTGTTGCTATTTACTTCTGATCTGTTCTGTACACTGAAGAATAATTAAAGTTCCAATTACCGTCAAACTGGGAAGACAAGGCAACAAACGGTTGTAACTTAAATACAAACCCGAATAGTCACAAAGTCTACTGCAGAATGACAGGATATATATAAGACTCCACAATGTCATTCAAATCAAGCAGCCAATCAGAACTCAAGGAATGGAATGACCCAAATCCATGAATGGGTCATTCTTGATTTCTATATATACCAACTATCTTGGACACTGCTTAAGTTGTACTTAGCTGCTGTTATTCAAACCAACAGTAGACTTACTGACTTCAATATACACATTTCCAAAATTGTAAATATTACCCAAAATATCCAGGAATAATATATAAAGTGCTCAGGTTTCAGGATTCAATGGGTTAACATTATTTGGGATATTTTAGTCACTCCACTTTTACTGGAAGTTTAATTCTTAAGAAAAAAAAAGAAAAAAAAAAAGAAAAAAGGTTTCCAGAAAATAAATCTTAATCCCAAATTCACAAAGTTTTAATTCTGATCATTTTGAACCAAAGGTAATTTGGTCAAGTGCATACTACCTAAATTTCCCTAATTTTACAAGCACAGCTAACTATTGAGATCAGAATCTTGAGAAAGAAATCCTTCTGTCGTACTAATCTAAAAGTACCAGGTCATTTTCCCTGGAAATTTACTATATTAACTCCTATTAATATATAATCAAAATTGAAATATGACCTTTTTGATCTCGATTAAGAAAGGACATGTTTTTCATTTACACCATCAATATCCGGTTGTTTTAACAGATGATTTTTAGATTTTTTTTTTTAAATTATAAAACTATGGTCAAAATTGAAATTTCAGACCATATGACCTTCAGGCACCCCTTTTTGATCTCGATTAAGAAAGGACATGTTTTTTATTTACACCATCAATATCCGGTTGTTTTAACAGATGATTTTTAGATTTAAAAAAAAAAAAATTATAAAACTAACCCCTAACCGTAACAAACAACTGGATATTGACAGTGTAAATGAAAAATATGTCCTTTCTTAATCGAGATCAAAAAGGGGTGCCTAAAGGTAATATGGTCTGAAATTTCTTGGAAAGTTTTTGTATAGTACTTCATTAAGTGTTAAGAAAAAAAGTGGCCAAGAAAAAGAAAAGAAAAAAAAAAGGGGCCACCAATTTATTATACCTCTTTTAGATATTTGCCACGTACCCCACGTGTACAGGTTAGGCACAAGGCCCTATTAATGTGGGACGACCCACGAGCCAAGACTCATGGGTGGCAGGTGCAAAAAATGCGTTGATCCTGTAGGCATTTCACCTCAAGGAGGACACCTCAGGCACTGGGCAATAAATCCTGCCCTACCCCTTTAAATCAAGGGGGCAGGTATTGCCTAGTGGATAGCTCCCTGGGATCAATGCTGGTAATTGTAATGAAAGTCCAGGGCCAAAGCTCTTAATTGATAAAAAAAAAACCATCTCAAGAGAGAGAGAGAAGAGAGAGAGAGAGAGAGAAGAGAGAGAGAAAAAATTTGTAATTTCATTCTAATATAGATTAGTTGGAAGGGTCTAAATTGTTGGAAATAAAGTTATATTTTGAAATGTACAGTAGGGGGGGGGGGGGAGTTCTTTATTATAATTTTTTTTAATTTTTAGGAGTAGGAGGAGGAGGGGGAATTTGTTAGCAATACTGTTAAATGAGTTTAAAAATTATGAAATTCATGTACCACATGTAAACAAGAACCAATTTAAGGCACAGATAGCAATTTTAGGTACCGCTGCATATTATTAATATCAACCCCCCTCTCCACACACACCCACACAACTTGGTTGGGGCTTGTGAGCATTTTTAACATAAAATCATCCAAACTTGGGAAACCTATTCACAGCTTCACCATGTAGAAGTAAATCCTTGGTAGGAGTGTGTGTATCAAACTAACTGATACTAAAACATAATCAAGATATCACGAGTTATTTCCCTTACACTCTTCAATTGACATTTGAAATAATTCACGAACTGAATCAAAAACACGCTGCTTTCTTCTAAACGATCTACTGTGTCCTTTTACGGCATTGTCAAAAGATTAATTAAAATTATGAAGCCCCAATTTAAAACTTGATACCTCAAAGCCTTTTTGTAAAAAAGAAAAAAATATCTTTAAAAAAATCATTAAAACATTAGCAAAAAATGTTAATTTCTTTTAGGTAGGATGTATTAATTAAATTTAGAATGAGTTATTAACTATATATTTAAACTTTAAATTTTATTGTAAGCATACTAAAAATGGCATTGGCCGTGGGTAATCTGAACATTAGCTACATAAATGAGAGTAACCTCCCCTTGTTTGTTTCACTCTGCGGAAGCATTGTTTTTTTTTTTGGTCGGCCATTTTCATTTCACCATAAATCTACACTGAAAATACGAATTTGTTTGAATCAATACAACTGCATGTTTTAACACAAAAATATCATAAAATGAGTTCTTAATAACAATTAAGTTCATTTCAAATAATGTGCAAGCACAATTAAGAACACATTTTATGATATTTTCGTGTTAAAACATGCAGTTGTATTGATTCAAACAAATTCGTATTTTCAGTGTAGATTTACGGTTAAATGAAAATAGACAACCAAAACATAAGGTTTCCTCAAAGTGAAAGAAACAAGGGCAGGTTACTCTCATTTATGTAACTAATGTTCAGATTACCGTATAATTTTGGAACTTATACTTTATGAATCTGAACTGGGTATTAATGCTGTGGAAGCAACAGGTGAAGGCACAGTTGATTAACGTAAAGTAACAAGATGGTTCAAGAAATTTTGCTCAGGTTGCAAGAACCTCAATGTGAAAGAAACAAGGGGAGGTTACTCTCATTTATGTAGCTAATGTTCAGATTACCAAATTGTTTAGCTTCTCCAAAATAGATTATTATATTTTCAAATTGATAATACAGTATCATCAATTTTTATTCTATTGTTGGATTTACACAAAATCCATTCAATCTTTTTTTATTTTTAAATCTTATTATAATGGAGATTGTGTGTTTTTCTGTCTGTAACCGAAACTATATTACTACTCAAGTCACAATTCCCTTAATTATTTTACGTCAAATTCTCCAAGATTTCATTCTTTTTAAACCTTCAGTTATTAATAAAATTGTTTTACATTATTAATACTGTTGACCATATCTACGTACTAATAACATGCAATTGTATTTATATATACAACAAAATAGCGGTTTACAGTTTGAACGAGAAGGCTAATTTGCATATTGATATTTAAAATTTTATTTTAATAAATATGTGCTTGGTATTATTGATTTCTATTTGTTTGGTTTTATCTTAAGAAATATAAACAAAAATCTCGTAGATAAATCTTAAAAGAAATTTATTTACAAGAAGAAATAACTGTAATATTATCCTTTACTTCCTATTTTAACTAAATAGTTAAATTAGGAAAATTTACCAATGAAAGAGGGGAGTAATGGAAAATGATGTAATAATTAGTTTCAAAGTTGTTCTATTTTTCGATTATACCCCCTCTGTTGCAGATCTTTTTATCTGCATTCTTATTCAGTTTCATTAGCCTTTCTAATTTAATATGATATTTTATTATATCAAAACTTAAATACTTGCACCCGGAGGGTGCATATATTTGCTAGTAAATATAATTTATCCTAAGTCAATTGTTACCATATTGAGCATAGCAAGATGTGGCCATGTCCAGCACTGTAAAAAGAAGTATACACAAAACCAACAGAAAAGAAATGGCTCATCACGCCATAGGGCATTTGACAAATTTGCAACAGAAATAAATTTTTTTATTTTCCATTGTTAAACATAGAAAATTATTTGTCTGAATTTTTGAGATGAGGCTTGATAATTTGTATTATTTAGATTTTTCGAACTGTTGTCCTCATCTTTATTGTTATATACACAATGTTTATTTTGTCTGAATTTTTGAGATGAGGCTTGATAATTTGTATTATTTAGATTTTTCGAACTGTTGTCCTCATCTTTATTGTTATATACACAATGTTTATTTGTCTGAATTTTTGAGATGAGGCTTGATAATTTGAATTATTCGGACTATTGTCCTCATCTTTATTGTTATTTACACAACATTTCGGCCAATGTGCCCTACAGAGGGAACATCGGACAAAATGTTGTGTAGATAACAAAGATGAGGACAATAGTCCGAATAATACATTGAAAATTATGATTGGGCTTGAAAACCTTTCTTAAAAATTTCATCTGATATTCATTTGAAATTATGAGGAGAACTGGCTTCGATATTCCAGCAATTGTAGAATTAAAATCAAGCAGGAATAGTTACCTGCCGATTCCTTAATGTTAATAATACGGCATCGGCAACAAAAATCCAAACTTTTTTTTTTTTTTTAAAGACCTTATTTTTCTGATAAACGAAGCCTGGTCCCAATTATAGATACATTGGAAAAAATAAAGTCTAAAAAAAATAAATAAATAAAAAATAAAGTGATCGAGGAGAAGGAAAATTGTGAATCTAACCCGTGAAACTCCACTTAAGAATCAAATTGGTTTTCGTATTCTGCTTGTGGCGGAGGGTTTGGATATAAACATGTATTTATAAAATCATCAGTCTATTGATATACTTATCTATCTATCTATCTAAAAATTTAAAATAAAGTCTTCAGCTTTTAAGCAGGACTCTTTGGGATTTCTGTTAGTGGATGAGTATCTTTCAATAACTATTTTGATCCAGTTTTTTCACTTCATATTTATGTCAGTTGAAATTTTCTTCTTTAACTTAAATACAAAAACAGAAAGACTTTTGCATATTGAAGAGGAAATGAGAATCTTTTTGCTCAACATAGAAAACATTGCCAAAAAAACTTCAAGTTCACATTTTTCATTGATAACTAACCTTAATTTACTTAAAAGAAGTTGTTAATGAAAATTATTTTAATGTATCAAATGTAAATTATTTTTTATAAACTAAAATGTATTTTAATGTAAATTAGTATTATTTGGACTATTGTCCTCATTTTTATCTGTACATTTCAGCCGATGTGCTCTCTGGCCTTCTTCAGGTATTTCTTGTCGGAATCGATAACCTTCTTTTCGTAATCGGGAGTCAAGAAATACCTGAAGAAGGCCAGAGGGCACATCGGCCAAAACATTGTACTGATAACAATGAAGATGAGGATAATAGTCCGAATAATCCAAATAATACTAATTATCAAGCCTCATCTTAAAAATTCCGAGAAATAGCAAATGTAAATTATTTTAATGTATTAAATGTAAATTATTTTTTATAAGCTAAAATGTTTGTTTTTTTTAGATATATTTTTGAATAAGAGAGAGATAAGAATGATGATCAATGTTTGTTCTGTGACATTTTTCTTTTTAAAGAGATTGGTTCATATTTGGTAATCTGCACATTAGCTACATAAATGAGAGTAACCTCCCCTTTGTGTGTTTCACTTTGAGGAAGCCATATGTTTTGGTCGGCCATTTTCATTTCACCGTAAATCTACACTGAAAATACGAATTTGTTAAATCAATACAACTGCATGTTTTAACATCGAAAATATCATAAAATGTGTCTTAATAACAATTAAGTTCTTCATTTCAAATAATGCGCAAGCACAAATTAAGAACACATTTTATGATATTTCTGTTTAAAACATGCAGTTGTATTGATTCAAACAAATTCTATTTTCAGTGTAGATTTACGATGAAATGAAATGGCGACCAAAACAATGGCTTCCTCAAAGTGAAACAAATAAGGGAGAGATTACTCTCATTTATGTAGCTAATGTTCAGATTACCAAGAATGAGTATCTGATGATCAATGTTTGTTTTGTTGACATTACTTTTTTTTTTTCTTTTTTTTTTTTTTTTAAAGAGATTGGGTTCATATTATATCGATGCCCTTGATAAATTATCCTCAGGACGATTATTAAACACTTCAAGGTTATATGAAAAAAATAAGACAACTGCTTCTAAATAATAGAAAAATATTTTAAAAAAAGGTTTACATTATTAGTGATGGTTCAAAGTATTTCTTTGAGCATTCAGTTTGGTCGTTAAGGAAGGAGACTTATTTTATATAATAAAACAAGTTCCCTGCTATTTCTCTGAATGTTCGAGATGAGGCTGATGATTAGTATTCTGCATTATTTGGACTATTGCCTCATCTTCATTGTTATCTGTACGTTTCAGCTATGTCCCTCCGGCCCTTCTGCAGGTATTTCTTGTCGGACTTGGGAACCTTCTTTTCAAAACTTGAGACCGAGAAGGTTCCCGAGTTCGACAAGTAATACCTGAAGAAGGCCGAGGGCATATTGCTGAAAACATTGTACAGATGAAGATGAGGACAATAGTCTGAATAATGCAGATAATACTAAGTTCCCGCTCTTTTGTATATTGAACAACAAAGAATTACTATCTGTAGACATTTTTTCCCCCACCACATCCTTAAAAACTTTCATTAAAATTATCACCAATTCATTATTTTTTTTGTATTTGTTCTCTAAAATTCTAAAAAGAAAAAATGTGTCAACTTAGAAAAAAAAAAAAAGAAAAGAACTTATTGATAGTAAATGAGGAGAAGAAAAAGCACTTTAATATATAACTTATGTGCGTGTAAGACACATAGTATTAGGAGTGCTTGCACATATGCATGAAGTAGCTGGGTGACGTAGGTTCATTTGGGTTTCTTCCGCATTTCTTGGGCAGCCAAGATCAAAGGACGAAGTGAGGAGAGGGGTTTGCAGTTCTCCAGAAGGGGTGTCTTAGAAGTTCAGTTGCGCTAGCACGATTCTCGATCTCCACCTCGAGACATTGGTAAATAAAGTTGCGCAAATCCGAAGACAGCTTCTCTTCATTCTTAATGGAAGGCTTACCATACTTAGCAATAAGGAAAATGGCCTTCAGAGGTCTCTCTGACAAGTAAGGGGTTCCCCTTCTAACATTTCAATAATCATGATACAAGGCTCCAAATGTCAACTTTGTACCATAGGGTCTCCTGAGGAAGGAAAAGAAAGAAAAAAAAAAAAAAAATGAAAATCAAATAACGAAATGAATTATTTAAAAAAAAAAAAAAATAAAAAAAATCAATGTGTTTTGGTTCTTGTTATAAAGTGACAGGTTCACAAACAATAGAATCATCATGGGAAAATTCTAGAAATCGAGCTTTGAAAGCTTTTTTTTTATTTTTTAAATTTTGACACAATCNCAAGTGCGCTATTAAAAAAAACAAAAAACATGCGTAGCAATATTGAAAATTAATAAAGTAACATTGAATTTGGTATTTTTAGCAAGCCTCCAACAGGTTAATCATGCCTGATAGTTTGCAACTTGAAATTTGGCTAAATTCATATACTTCAAAACCAATGCTAAGGCCCTATTAAGGTGGGACCAATGAAGATTAATAATGAAAAAGTTAATTACCTAGAGACTATCCTATGGTGTTCCAAACCAATGCTAAAGGCCCTATTAAGGTGGGACCAATGAAGATTAATAATGAAAAGTTAATTACCTAGAGACTACCTCTGGGGCCATCCAGTATGGTGTTCCAAACCAATGCTAAAGGCCTATTAAGGTGGGACCAATGAAGATTAATAATGAAAAAGTTAATTACCTAGAGACTACCTCTGGGGCCATCCAGTATGGTGTTCCAAACCAATGCTAAAGGCCCTATTAAGGTGGGACCAATGAAGATTAATAATGAAAAGTTAATTACCTAGAGACTACCTCTGGGCCATCCAGTATGGTGTTCCAAACCAATGCTAAAGGCCCTATTAAGGTGGGACCAATGAAGATTAATAATGAAAAGTTAATTACCTAGAGACTACCTCTGGGGCCATCCAGTATGGTGTTCCAAACAATGCTAAAGGCCCTATTAAGGTGGGACCAATGAAGATTAATAATGAAAAAGTTAATTACCTAGAGACTACCTCTGGGGCCATCCAGTATGGTGTTCCAAACCAATGCTAAAGGCCCTATTAAGGTGGGACCAATGAAGATTAATAATGAAAAAGTTAATTACCTAGAGACTACCTCTGGGGCCATCCAGTATGGTGTTCCAAACCAATGCTAAAGGCCTATTAAGGTGGGACCAATGAAGATTAATAATGAAAAGTTAATTACCTAGAGACTACCTCTGGGGCCATCCAGTATGGTGTTCCAAACCAATGCTAAAGGCCCTATTAAGGTGGGACCAATGAAGATTAATAATGAAAAAGTTAATTACCTAGAGACTACCTCTGGGGCCATCCAGTATGGTGTTCCAAACCAATGCTAAAGGCCTATTAAGGTGGGACCAATGAAGATTAATAATGAAAAAGTTAATTACCTAGAGACTACCTCTGGGGCCATCCAGTATGGTGTTCCAAACCAATGCTAAAGGCCCTATTAAGGTGGGACCAATGAAGATTAATAATGAAAAAGTTAATTACCTAGAGACTACCTCTGGGGCCATCCAGTATGGTGTTCCAAACCAATGCTAAAGGCCCTATTAAGGTGGGACAATGAAGATTAATAATGAAAAAGTTAACAATTACCTAGAGACTACATCCAGTATGGTGTTCGACCATCGTATGACGTTGACTGTTATTCTCCGCTAGCTGGGCGCAGAAACCAAAATCTGTGAGTTTCACTTGACCATTCAGACCCAAAAGGACATTGTCACTCTTTATGTCCCTGTGGATTATATTGCGTTGATGTAGGTAATCCAAACCACGTAGACATTCTCTAGATACAGCTGCAATTTGACCCTCATTCATTACTGTCTCCATGACAACATCTGTGAGAGCTCCACCATCTAGGTACTCCATGACTACCCACAGCATCTCACCCAGAAGATAACAATCCAGAAAGTTCACAAGGTTTGGGTGACTGACCTCTTTTAAAACTTCAATTTCTGTGATAATTAATTCCTTTTTAGGCTGATTATACAAGTTCATCTTTTTGATAGCCACTACATTCCAGAAGTTTTTTTCTGTGGCTTTGGAAACTGCCCCTGATGCCCTTGAAAAAACAAGAGAGAGTAATCATTAGAATTTTGATTAAGTGAGAGAAAAAAAACTTAAAAAAAGAAAAACTTTTTTAAAAAAAAAACAAAAACAAAAAAAACATTTTAAAAACCTTTTAAAAATTTTTTTTTTAAAAAACAAAAAAAAAATTTTTTAAAAAACAATAGAATTAAAAAAACACAATTAAAAAAAATAAAAAAAACAATACAATTAAAAAAAAAACAATTAAAAAGAATAAAAAAAAAAAAATTAAAAAAAACAAAATTAAAAAAAAAACAACAAATAAACAAAAAAACAATTAAAAATTAAAAAAAAAACCAAAAAACAAAAACAATTTAAAAAAATTAAAAAAAAAACAATTTAAAAATACAATTAAAAAAACAAAAACATTGCAAATAGATATGAAAAGCCCCTCAAATTTGAGTCATGGTTTCTTTCAAGTGGTAGCCATGTTAGTACTACTGTATGGATGTGTCACTTGAACTTTAACAAAACACCAGCTAGATGAGAACTACATAAAAATGCTGCGTGGTTTTCAACAAATCCTGGAAGCAGCATCCTACACTTTTAAGTTAAACCGTTTGTTTTGGTTGGCCATTTTCATTTCACTGTAAATCTACACTGAAATTACAAATTTGTTCGAATCAATACAGCTGCATGTTTTAACACGAAAATATCATAAAATGTGTTCTTAATTACAATTAAGTTCAATTCAAATAATGCGCAAACACAATTAAGAACACATTTTATGATATGTTCGTGTTAAAACATGCAGTTGTATTGATTCAAACAAATTTATATTTTCAGTGTAGATTTACAGTGAATGAAAATAGCCGACCAAAACAAACGGCTTCCTCAAAGTGAAACAAGGGGAGGTTACTCATTTATGTAGCTAATCTTCAGATTACAAAATGTGTGTCCTCCTTATTTGATTTGTTTTTGCTTAGTTTTGTTTTACGGCATATCAACCTCAGTGGGTCATTGCCGATAAGGTTGTGAAATAAATTCATTCTTAATGCATAATATAATTTTGTTTATAAACTCATGTTTTTCTATTTAACCCATAGATGGGACCCTAACAGGTACTACCACTCCGGGTCAGAGTGGACCAGGGAGCAATGGTGATGAAGGGGTGCTCCACATTCCCCAAATCTGGAACCTCACCATCAGATAGAGTTTAACGTCATTCCCAAGACATGAACAGCCTCAGCCACCGCCTTCTAACACCCATATGATAAGGATTGGGGGTTGCCATAAGGGCAATAGTGTTGGGGCAATCATATAGGTACTAGGGCTTGACGTGACCAGCCGATGGATCGGAGGGGGCCTCTCCGACCGCCCGTCTAGCCCAATAAAAGCCTAAAGTGGAATATTGCAAGTCATGGACTGCTCAGCCACCTGGATTTTATCCTTAAGCATCACGGGTCGCCATCCACGGCCAACAGGTGGCCCCATTGGGGGGGGTCTAACCCCTCTGCAGAGGTGCAGTTGGTGCATTCTAACGCCCCACCGACAGGGCGGGGATTACATAATAGGGATTGAAACAGTGGGAGTGTATAATCAAAGAATAGAACAGCTTGGACACTTGTTCTTTTCTCATCACTTGTGGCTCTCATTGCTAATGGATTTCTTTTTAAGATTTATTGACAAGATTTTTGGCTCACATTAAAATAAAACCAAATTAGAAATCAATAATACCATTAAAATCTTAATTAAAAATTTTAATGCAAATTAGCCTTCCCATTCACAATTAGCATGTTATTAGCATGTAGATAAGGCCAACAGTATTAATAATACTAGCAAAATAAAAAAAACACCCTCTGGGCGACGCAAAATAAATATTGTCTGAGAGGATGGGAGTTGAAAATTCAATATCAGAGAGTTTGTATCATAAGTAAAGTAAAATCATCAAATTTATTAAAGGAGTAAAAAATAAAATAAATTTATTAAAGGAGTAAAAAATTGAAAAAAATTGAAATGGAAACTTAGTTCTGATAATTTTAAATATATATTAAAATAAAACAAACTATATATAGATAATACCAGGTATGTATTTATTAAAATTTGTTAAAAAAACAAAACAATGAGGACTGTCTAACATTGCATGCTCAAATTTTGAATGTATTCTATTTATGACGATTTTAGGCAGTGTGATGTAAGCAGTGACATGGTTTTTGTTACAGATAAAAACCGGAAGTGAATCTCCATTATTAATAGATAAAACAATTTTCTTAAAAATGGAGATTTGAATAAAAATAAAATCATGGAGAATGTGAGGGAAATTGTAATGTCAGTGATGATGTAATTTCTGTTACAGATAGAGACATAATCTCCAAAAGTAAATTTTGTACTTTCCCTTATTATAAACTTATTAATGTATATGTGCAATTTTAATGTTAAAAGACATGCCTTTTCTGACGTATAAGTAGACACATACTAAGATTGTGACTCTCATATCTCGAATAAGGAATGTGAAAGTGTGTCACATTTTTTCAACTTTATTCAACATTTATGATTTGCAAAATCCTAACTGATGTTGTAGCTTCAGTTCTGAGCAAAAATCAAACTATCTTTTTGATACAAATAATTTTCAATATATGTGAAATAATAATAGAAAAAAAACAATTGTCATAGATGCAGTGCCACATCGGTATATTGCTATGAAAAAAACAAAAAAAAACAGAAATCATCAATAACTTAAAATTGGTTGACTTTAAGACTTTTTTGATAGCATTTTTGAATTCCTTAGGCAAAAATGCTTTTATAAATCAATTTTTAGGAATAGGGAAGGTCTAGAACTCATTTTACAGACAAAAATAGGTTACAAAAAGTCGCAATTTTTCACCAACTCCACCAAATTTGAAGAGCTAAAAATTGACATAATTCTGTCAATTTTTGGAATTGGAAGCGCAAATTTTGGGAATTGTCTAATGTTAACATAGTCCACACCTGGAAAAAATTCAGAAAAATTGAAGAGGGTGGGTGACAATTTTACCTTTTTTTTCAGGATATCAATCTCGGCATTTAATGCCGGCAAAGTTTTCAAAGATTTGTAGCGATAGTTTAGAAGAAAAATTTTTTAAATTCAATTTTTTTTGTAAACAAATTTTCTATTTAACCAATAGATGGGACCCTAACAGGTACTACCACTCCAGGTCAGAGTGGACCTGGGAGCAATAGTGACAAAGAGGTGCTCCACATTCTCCAGAACTGGAATCCCACTTAGAGTTTAACGTCATACCCAGGACATGACCCTCAGCCACCGCTTTCTAGCACCTATATGATAAAAAGGGTTGGGTGTTGCCATAAGTGTAATAGCGTCAGGACAATCATATAGGTGTTAGGGCTTGACGTGACCAGCTAACAGATCGGAGGGGGGCCTCTCCACCCTCCCGTCTAGCCTAAGTAAGGGCTAAGGTGGGGTATTGCATGTCATAGACTGCTTATCCACTACCAAGATAGTGTAAGTAAATAAAGTCGTCGGGGTGGCCTAAAGTCAGTATCAGCCAAACAGCAAGGGAGTCTATCCCCTTTTCACTAGCACAAGACCAAGGAGATTGTTTTGGTGTCTGAAGTAGTAAAAAAATGAATAAATATAATAGAAGTCGCTGCCCTGGAAATGGATTCGTTGAAACTTCGGCGTCTGGCAACTGACTTGGTAAATGCTCATAAGGTCATTAATCTTAACAACAGCAACCTTGAGCACCTTTTTGATCTCCATCTTTCTAACACACGTGGGCATGCCTACAAAGTCAGAAAACAGCACTGCTCATGTGACTTTCAGAAACATTTCTTCACGCTCAGAATTGCGGAGGCATGGAATAAGCTGCCTGCGTCCGAAACACTGAATCTTTCAAAGCCTCCATGCTTCCTGTAGCCCGCCGACACTATACCTGATAACCCCCTCCACACACACATGCATATTACTACTGTAAAGTTTTCATGTTCCTGACACTAATACATTATTCTGTGTACTTGACATGAGACTTTGATGAGTTGTGGTGCACCTGAGCACTGTACACAATAAATTTCATTATTATTATTATAACACTATTGTGATTTGGTGCGAGGGAGTTTAACCCCTTTTTGCTTGTGCTTTACTAGGGAGATTGTTTTGCTGAAGTGGAGCGCCACACCTACTGTAAGTCTCCTAGATGCTTTACTGCATAGATCAGATTACCCAAGCTGTGCTACTCACATGCTGAGTTGGCTAGGACTGGTATTGAACCTGGCACTTTGTGATTCTTAACCAGATGCTCTACTGACTGGGCAAAACAGACCCCCATTAAAGCTTATAGTAAAAAAGTTGGCAGAGTGGCCTATTGTCGGTATCAGCTGGACAGCAAGGGAGTCTATCCCCTTTTCACTAGTGCTAGACTAGAGGGAGTATTTTTGCTGAGGTGGAGTGCCACACCTACCGTCAGCTTCCCACTTTACCACACAGATCAGATTATACAATCTGTGCTACTCATACGCTGAGTTGGCGGGGACTGGTATTGAATTCAGAACCTTGCGATTCCGAGGTGAGTACTCTACCGACTGAGCTAAACCGGCCCCTTGAGTAGCGGAAGGGAAAAATAGTTTGTGTTTTTAGGATTTTATTCACATACCTGGTATACAAGTCTACTTATCACTTTTGACTAAAAAAAAAAAACTGTTATTCTACTTTTAGGCTACGCTCCGATTTCTGGGTAACGCCAGGGGTCCAATGAGCTTCGGCTGCTGGACCTGCCAGAGGTTTAATTAATAGGGCTGGGTTTATTGCCCAGCGCCTGAGCCCCCCCCCCCCCCGCCCTGAGGGGGAATACCGACGGGATCGACGCAATTTTTTCCACCTGCCACCCATGAGTCACGCCCCGGTCAAATTCCCGACAAACCGTTTTGTGTTCATCACTTTTTAAAAAACCTTTACTCTCTCTTATTTCTTCTTCCTCTCTTTTCTATAGTAGTCCTCTCAAAACTCAGGACCTTCATCATCTCGTGACACTTGTGTCCAACCCATACAGGTGGGGTATGAGGTAAATATCCGCTCTACTTTTAGGCTACAATCCCAGGGCCAAAAAAGCCTAGAGTTTTTTTGTTTTTTTAAAAATTCTGTCAGATGTAAAAGATGGCTCAATTTTTACGTAATCATCAAATATAAGGATTTTTGTTTATTTATTTTGTAAACTCGGTTCTTATTGGCTGATTATAAAATGGCAGATAAAATCACTAATCTCATTGGTTAATCTTCATTTTGGAGTTACATTTTTTTTTAACGTATTCTATTGATTTAAAAATTAATTAATTATCAAACCAAGAAACCTGTGTGAGAAAAGTAACTGGACACTTTTTGTGATCTTATCTTAATGATTACGTAAAAATTATTGAGCCATCTTTTACATCCGACAGAACTGAATGTTTTTTGCCTTGGGATTGTAGCTTATTTGTGAACAGCCAGAAGATTATTGAACAAAAGAAAGGAACTAGAATCAAAATACAGGCATGAAAATAAGTTTTTGCTTTGCCATCTTCCCCTAGATAAATATATGTTCAGTGATTGCAATCTATGTATATTCAGTGGATGAGAGTGCATATATAAGCGTAACTGACAAATAGCTGTTAGCCATACTTAAATGGCTAGAGGATCAAGAAAAGACGAACTGAGTAGCAATTTTAGTTTGGGTTAATTATATACATATATAAATGTGTACATATAAAATAGAAATATATATATTATTCACATACCCGGCACCTAAGTCTACTCCTAATGTGTATTTATCTTGGGGATCTTCAGAATTTACCAGTTGCTCTGTAGAAAAAAAAAAAGAAAAGAAAAAAAGAGAAAAATTTAGTGGATAACTAAAACATATTTTATATACTATATATACTTATAAGTGTATTTTGGCAGCATTTTTTCTTTTATACAAGTTTTGTTGAACTGTACAGACAATTCCTGTTGGACAAGTTTTTGGGCCATCTTTCTGGTGTCGGGGGTGTAACAGTCCACCAAATGTTATACTACATAAAGAAAAAAAAACAAACAAAAACTTCAAATAATCGAAGCTTTATATATCAAACAAAAAAAAAAAAAAACCTACCTTAAACAAAATAAACTTTGAAGTAAGTCAACATATTCTCAAATGCTTATAATTTTCCGCCTATCCTCCTTCCACTATACCCCTCCCCTTCTCACAACTTGTGCCCCCCTCCCACAAAAAAAAAATCACTACTGCAACGCTCGCTCGAACCACTTCCACTCCTACAACCTCTCACTACCAATGGTTATTACCTCCCACTTCTAATTCCTTGTTAAAAACGAGACACAAAACCATACCTATTTTTCCTACCTGAGGATGGCAAACTGTATTGCCGAAAGCACTCGTTTTGAAACATTTGGTGGACTGTTATACCAGTTACACCCCGACACCAGAAAGATCGCCCGAAAATTGGAACGGATCAACCAAAAACTTGTCCGACAGGAATTGTCTGTACAGTTCAACAAAACTTGTATATACTTATGTATAGATTGGCATTTTATTTGGTATTCTGAACATTAGCTACATAAATGAGAGTAACCTCCCCTTGTTTCTTTAACATTTTTCACATCATTAGAAATGAACTTAATTGTTATTAAGGCTTCTTCAAGTCTAATGATGCGCAAGCACAATTAAGAACACATTTTATGATATTTTAGTGGTAAAACATGCAGTTGTAGTGATTCGAACAAATTCATATTTTCATTGTAGATTTACGGTGAAATGAAAATTGACGACCAAAACATATAGCTTCCTCAAAGTGAAAGAAACAAGGGGAGGTTACTCTCATTTATGTAGCTAATGTTCAGATTACCTTTTATTTTTGGTTGCAAAATCAATCTTTCAAGCCAAAAATGTTGCTCTTTGTTCTTCATGTTATGTTTAAATTTCAATTTTGCAAAATTATCATTAATATTTAGGTCTTCAAAAATTCAATCAATCTTATTTGAAAGTCACATGTAAAATGTAGTCTAATTGGTAATCTGAACATTAGTTACATAAATGAGAGTAACAATTAAGTTCATTTCAAATAATGCACAAGCACAATTAAGAACACAGTATATGATATCTTCTTGTTAAAACATGCAGTTGTATTGATTCAAACAAATTCGTATTTTCATTGTCTTTATTTTTTCATATATATATTTACCAACTCCTCCGCACAAGCAGGATGCGACACAAGGTCAATTTCTTAAGCGGAGTTCAACAGGTTTGAATTCAGAGTTTTCCTTCTCCTAGACTGGTTACCTAGCCATGGTTAAAGAACCCAGTCTGCCCTACTATTTACCCATAGCTGGAGGGAGAGTAGGATTCATACCTTTCCCAACTTAGCGCAAAGTGAAATGCAATTACCACGTCCAGGATTTGAACTCGGGGTGAAGAGTCCATTTCCCATGACTTTAACCATTACACCACGCGCTTCCTATTTTAACAAATTCATATTTTTAATCTGAACATTAGTTACATAAATGAGTAATCTCCCCTTATTTGTTTCACTTTGAGGAAGCCATATGTTTTGGTCGGCCATTTCATTTCACCGTAAATCTACACTGAAAATATGAATTTGTTTGAATCAATACAACTGCATGTTTTAACATGAACATATCATAAAATCAGTTCTTAATTTGTGCATGCGCATTATTTGAAATGAACTTAATTGTTATTAAGAACACGTTTTATGATATTTTCGTGTTAAAACATGCAGGTGTATTGAATCGAACAAATTCGTATTTTCAGTGTAGATTTACGGTGAAATGAAAATGGCCGACCAAAACATATGGCTTCCTTAAAGTGAAACAAACAAGGGGAGGTTACTCATTTATGTAACTAATGTTCAGATTACAAACATTTCTATATGATTATGCATGTGATGAAGGTGTCTGATGTGTAATGGTTATCGTTGTACGAAATGGACAGTGATAAGAGTTCAAATACTGGATGAGGCTTTTGGCATTTCACATAGCGTTAATACCCTTGAGAAAAGTATGCATCCAACTAATCTCCCTCCAGCTATGGGTAAATAGTAGGGCAGACTGGACCTTTTAACCTTGGTATGGCAACTGGTCTAGGAGAAGGAAAATTCTGAATTGAAACCTGTTCAACTACGCTTAAAAAATTGACCTTGGGTTACATCCAGCTTGTTCAGATGGGTGGGCAAATACATACATATATGTATGTATGTACAAATTGAATAATTTTGTCCCTAGAGAAAGAAAATTAGTGAAATTATAACATGCAATGTGATAAATCAGACAATATTAAAAATAAACACTAAAAATAATTAAAAAAAAACATACTGCCTTGTACAAGGATGAGTCAAAAAGTAATGCCATTTTGTTTAGGACAGGTATAATTATCAACACAGGAACATGTACCATACATCAAAATGAAGCTGGTCCTCTGTGAATCACACCCCTACCTTTCCACATAGTTTCTCTGAATAGCATGTATCTTTGCCCTGTAAAATTCTGTTGACTGTTCTTTGAGCCACTTCTTCACTACAGATTTCACTTCCTTGTCACTGGAATAATGTTTGCCTCTCACAAACCTTCTTTCATGGGGCCGAACTGATGATAGTCTGAAGGCACTAAATCTGGTGAGTATGAAGGATGCGGTAAAGTTATCCACCTGAATGAGGCTAAAGTCTTCCCTGTCCTGATGCTTGTGTGTGGTCGAGCATTGTCATGCAGAAGGAGGACATTGTTGATTGGCAAGTTGCATCTTACTTGTCGGATTCTTGCTCTGAGTCTCGTTAGAGTTTCATAGGCCTTAGTTTTATAAAAAAAACTTTGGTAATCTGAACATTAGTTACATAATTGAGAGTAATCCCCCCTTGTTTGCTTCACTTTGAGGAAGCCTTATGTTTTGGTCGACCATTTTCATTTCACCGTAAATCTACACTGAAAATACGAATTTATTTGAATCAATATAACTGCATGTTTTGACACAAAAATATCATAAAATGTGTTCTTAATAACAATTAAGTTTATTTCAAATAATGCACAAGCACAATTAAAAACACATTTTATGATATTTTCCTGTTAAAACATGCAGTTGTATTGAATCGAACAAATTCGTAATTTCAGTGTAGATTTACAGTGAAATGAAAATGGCCGACCAAAACACACAGCTTCCTCAATGTGAAACAAACTAGGGGAGATTACTCTCATTTATGTAGCTAATGTTCAAATTACCAAGACTTCATATGAAATAAAGAAAATGGCATTACTTTTTGACTCACCCTCATAAATTTAGCTGGTCAAGATACAAACCAGTTTTTTCAATTCTGTAAAGAAAAGAATTTAAATTTGTAAAAATTTTTTTTTAAAACATTACCAAGTGCTTTAATAACTTCTTGATCCGTCATTGTAACAGTTCTGTCTTCCTTTTTTCGCCGAGTGATAACTTCTTCCTTATTTTCGGGTTCAGTAGTTTTTTGTTCCGGTAAGCCATCTATATTATCTGTTGGAGGAGGTTCTGGTTTTTCAGCCTATACGAAAAAAAGAAAAAAAAAAAAAATAATTCAGTGAACAACTAAAATCTATTGTAACAGTTTTTAAATAAAATAACTGGTGCATTTTATCTTTTATTCATTGATATATCAATAGTGAAAATTTCATTAAATTCAGTTAATTCCCTGATTTTTGGTATTTTTTTTCTTCTTTCGGTGAGGTGACATAAGATGGTGGAATTTAGGTCCGTTAAGTTCAATTTAACCCTATTACTAGACCCATCAAGTGTTTGCTTGGGTTTCATCTTGAGAAATAGGCTCATCAATTTTGACGCATGAGGGTTCATCCAATGAACAACCTACGTAGTGATTTTGTTTATAGTGGTGAAGGCTTGTGTTGGACCATCCGCATTTTTTTACCAAGTCAATAGGAAAAAATTGGTACACAAGGGATGCTACAAACCCAATCAACAACTGACCTCAGGTTTTTCAAATTCAGTTTTTCTTTCTCCTAGACTGGTTACCTATTCAAGGTTAAAGAGCCCAGTCTTCCCTACTATTTTACCCATGGCTGGAGGGAGAATATACGGATTTATACCTTTCCCAAGAGTATTAGTGCTATGTGAAATGAAAACAGCTTTGTCTGGAATAATGATTAGAGTCGTAGGAAATGGACTTGTTGACCAGAGTTCAAATCCTAGACAAGGCTGTATCTTGAGAAATAGCTAATTTACTTCTAAAATTTTTTAAAGTGAATAAGTTGGCCTCATTTGTTTGAGGTTAAAATCTTTTGCCAGCCAAGTATATAAAAAAAAAAAAAAAAAAAAAAAAAAGGAAAAAAAAGAAAAAAAAAAAGATAAGTAATTAAACCAGCTTGTTAACTCTGTCAAATTTTCACAACGAAAGAAGTCTGTACTTATCTTTTTACGGGTTGATTTATCTTCTGTATGAATGACTACTCCGGGTATCATTTCTTTTATATGGCGTTCTTGATCATGGTAACATTCTTCTTGGGAACAATTTTTCTTCCCTCCCCCACGAGATGTTCGCTGACCGGGTCCCGAGTACTGACTGCAACTGCTACTAGGGATCTCTTTCCTTCCCCCAAATCGTGACGTCACCTGTCTCTCGGTAGGCTTGGCGTACGTGAGAAAAGCGACAAGTGTAGTATCAGTTGTTCGTTTCCCTGCCTTCCTCTTCTCCGCAAGGTCGGCTACGTGCTATGACGAAGCAGAATTATTCTTGTTCCGGTAAACTTTGGGGTCACTTTCTAGGACCCACCCCCCTCCTGGCGTCTACAGGTTTCTACTTGTTGATCATTTGATTAAACGTAAACATCTCCCCCCCCCCCATCGAAAAAAAGTTTTTTTAAACTTTTTTTTTTCTCTCTCATTTTCTTTCTCCTTCGCCCTTCTTTTTATCTCTTTTTTTTCTTTGTATTACTATTATATGTATTTTTTCCCACCAGGACTCTCCCGGTATTCTTGCATACATATTTTCTTTTTCTTTTTGTATTACTATTATATCTATTATTCTTTTTTTTTCCCACCAGGACTCTCCCCGGTATTCTTGCAGGCATATTTCCTTTTTTATCATTCGTGCAGAAATACTTTCTCTTTCCTATATATATATATATATATATTATATATATATTTCTTGGATGTATAGTTTTTTTTTTTTATATTTTTTTCTTTCTTTCTTCGTTCGTGGAGATAAGGTTTTGTTTTCTTTTCCTTTCCGTATATTTTTTCTTTCTTTCTTCGTTCGTGGAGATAAGGTTTGTTTTCTTTCCTTTCCGTATATTTTTTTTTTCTTTCGCGGATATGTCCATCGCTGTTTTATCTGTCTTCAAATTCTCAGTGTCTATTTTAATCTCTGTATCTGGATTTTTATTCTTAGCGTCCATACATTTTTCATCCGAAACTTCACACACCTAAACCTTTATTGATATTGATTCAATAGTTTTTAAATGAGTTTCTATCTTTACGGGGTTCCTGATATGATCTTCACTTTTTACTGTATTATTTCCGGTTGTCTTTTCATTTTCTTTATTATTTTGGGTTTCAAAATACGTTTTCACGATACCGTCCTTTTCAGAGCACTCTTCATTATTTTCAGCATTTTTTCCATTGTTATCGTTATCATTAGTGGTGGTGGTGTTATTCTTATTATTACAGTTTTGCTGCTGGTCTTGTTGGGGGTTCTTTTCTTTCAACTTTTGTTCAGATATCATTTTCCTCCGCGTTTGACTTTTCTGAAATGGACATTTCTACAGTTGAAGATTTACTTATCGCTTCGCCCATTTCGGGTTCTCTTTCTTTGTTCCTTGTCTGGGCGTTATTCCCCTCCGTATCGGATTTTTCTGCCGTCAATGCTTCTTTGGTTATAGGTTCATTAATTAATTCCTCCGAATTTGACTGGTTTTCATCTTTTAGGTTTTCCGATAAATATCTATCAGCATTCATGTCCTCACTGAATTCCTCTGCTATTAAATTTCCAGTTTCTGGATTTTTATCCCTTTGCTTGAATGCTTCTATCTGTGTTTCGAGTAATGGACGTTCTTCCTTTGCCCGTTGGCCCTTATCTATCCCTGTTGTGTAGATATTAATAGCCGGTATATGTCTGTCTTTCTTCATCTCCCTAATTGTAGGTTCGTTCATTCTTTCAGTCATTTTAATTTCTTTTTCTTCTTCATTCCTTGGTTTAATTAAGTTCGATATCTGCCTGTTTCTCTTGGCAATGCGTCTGTCCTGTTCTTCAATTTCTTTAAGTTTACAGTCCCTCTTTTCTCTTGCTTTATCCAGCTCCATTTTGGCCATTATTTTAAATTTTTCTAGAATTTGAATTTGTTCTGGGCTTATTACTGCTGGTATCTGATCTAGGACGCTTTCCTCGAATATGTCGTTATCCACCCTATCTTCAGCAATTATCCTGACTAGGTTTGTTCTTGTATGCGACATAATTGGGTCCAGTTCTAGCCTTCTGGCTATTTCATATAGGTCGTCTTACCGCATTTTATTTAACATCTCCATGGTTGGGAATTTAGGGAACTGGTCTATTGCCATCATTATGTTTTGTTTTTTTTTTTCTTTTTAGGTCTTGTTAATTTTTTTTGTTTATGTCTATTTGTTTGTTCTATTGCCAAATCCTCTCTATGTGGGGTTCTCTGATAGTTTTGCCTATGTATGCTGGTTCGGCTTGGTTTGGTTTGGTTTACAGCATATCAACCTCAGTGGGTCATTTAATGCCGATAAAGTTTTGAAATAAATCAATTCTTAATGGATAATACAATTTTTTTATAAATACATTTTTCTATTTAACCCATAGATGGGACCCTAACAGGTATTACCACTCCGGGTCAGAGTGGACTAGGGAGCAATGGTGATGAATGGGTACTCCACATTCCCCAAACCTCCAAAACTGGAACCTCACCATCAGATAGAGTTTAACGTCATTCCCAGGACATGTAGACCCGCAGCCACCGCCTTCTAGCACCCATATGATAAAAAGAGGTTGGGGCTTGCCATAAAGGCAATAGGGTTGGGAAAATCATATAGGTGCTAGGGCTTGACGTGACCAGCCGATTGATCGGAGGGGGCCTCTCTGACCGCCCGTCTAGCCCAAGATATGGTTCGGCTTGGCTATTTGCTTTTTGCCAGATGTATTTATACGTAGCATATGACAAATTTTAAGCAAACGATCCCAGAAGAGCCCCCATGTTACGTTCACCTATCGTTTCGACGTTATACAACGTTTTTCCATCAGAGATTACCAAAGAAAAATGAGAGGGTACATGTAAGACTTGGTAATGAATAACAATACGACATATATATATATTTATAACATAACATTTAATTCAAATTTGTAAGCTGGGAGGATCACTAAACGGACGCCGACAGGCTAGGATTTATAATGTCATTTGGCGGAATTTCTTCAAATCAGTTTACAAATTTTCATAACGAAAGAAGTTTGTACTTATCTTTTACGGGTTGATTCATCTCCTGTATGAATGACTACCCCGGGTATCATTTCTTTTATATTGCGTTCTTGATAATGGTAACTTTCTTCTTGGGAATTTTTCTTCCCTCCCCCACGAGATGTTCGCTGACCAGGTCCCAAGTACATTTTTCTTCCCTCCCCCACGAGATGTTCGCTGACTGGGTCTCGAGTACTGACTGCAACTGCTACTAGGGATCTCTTTCCTTCCCCCAAATCGTGACGTCACCTGTCTCTCGGTAGGCTTGGCTTACGTGAGAAAAGCGACAAGTGTAGTATCAGTTGTTCGTTTCCCTACCTTCCTCTTCTCCGCAAGGTCGGCTACGTGCTATGACGAAGCAGAATTATTCTTGTTCCGGTAAACTTTGGGGTCACTTTCTAGGACCCCCCCCTCCTGGCGTCTACAGGTTTCTACTTGTTGATCATTTGACTAAACGTAACAATACACAACTGCCTTTTATATATGTATAGATAGATGGAACACAGACAATGTTTGATAAAGTTCAATTGAACGAGGAGGAGGAAACATTTTAACTCTTAACATCCTGTTGAGATTTTTCTAAGTCCAGAGCATTCCTATAAGAATATATAAAAAAATGGCTAAAAATGACCTTTGCATCTAAAGTTACCTATTATTTCCCTTAAATCAAAGATTTCTACATATGTTTAATATTAAATTTAAACAAAGGCTATTGTTTGGGGCTGATTAGTTAAAACGAATGTGACTTCCAGCCGGGTGGAATGAGGTGGTATAGGACTTTAAGAGTTAAACAATTTTAGCCTTGCAAGAAAATTATTTTTATAGATAAAAAAACAAAAACAAAAAAAAAAACAAAAAACAAACGATTAAAGAAACCACAAATAACCTACTTGTACATACATGATATTTTCCACGTACCCCACTTGTACGGGTCAGGCACGAAGGCCCTATTTATGTGGGACCACCCACAAGCCGAGACTCATGTGGTGGCGGGTGAAAAATTGCGTCGATCCCGTCGGCATTCCCCCTCAAGGGGGGCGCCTCAGGCACTGGGCAATAAACCCAGCCCTGCCCCTTTAAATCAAGGGGGCAGGTGTTGCCTGGGGGGGATAGCCCCCTGGGATCGACGCCGTTAATTATATCAATGGTCCAGAGGCCGAAGCCACTACATACATTATAGGACCAGTTTAGCTCAGTCAGTAGAGTAACTGTCTCAGACCCACAAGGTTTTCTTGCTTTCTTTAAAAATCCTTTTCTTTTTTTCTTCTTCCTTTACAATTCTACTGTATGTTATCTTTTCTAAGGTATCCTTTCTTTTTTTTCTTCTATACCTCCATCACAATTTAGCTCAGTCAGTAGAGCATCCTTCTAGGAACTGCAAGGTTCTGGGTTTGATACTAGCCCTTGCCAATTCAGTACACAAATAACACAGCATGGATCTATGCGGTAAAATGGGAAACTGATTGTAGGTGTGACACTCCACCTCAGATGCAAAAAAACAAACAAAAAAAAACAATCTCCCTGGTCTAGCACTAGTGAAAAGGGGATAGACTCTCATGCAGTTTGACTGATACCAACAAGAGGTCACTGCCTGATTTACTATTTACTTACATAGAGTATCACTCATAAATAAGTACACACCTAATAATTTCTTTAGTATTACTAGCAAATATATGCACCTCCGGGTGCAAGTATTTAAGTTTTAATGTAATAGAATATCGTATTAAATTATAAAGGCTAATGAAACTAAATAAGAATGCAGATAAAAAGATTTGAAACAGGGAGTATAATCGAAAAGTAGAACAGCTGAAACTTACTCTTCCATCACTCTCGTCTTTCATTGTTATTTTTTTCTAATTTAAGTATTTAGTTAAAAGAATAAGTTAATAAAATGACAGTTATTTTTTCTTGTTAATGGATTTCATTTAAGATTCATTGAAGAGATTTTTGCTTATATTCATTAAAATAAAACTTAGAAATCAATAATACTAAGCATATATTCATTAAAATCAAATTCTTCAATATGCAAATAAGCCTTCTCCTTCACACTGAAACCGATATTTTGTTGAATATATAAATATACTTACATGTTATTAGTATGTAGATTAATCCAACAGTATTAATAAGGTATAACAATTTTATCAATAATTGAGGTTTAAATAAAAATAAATTCATGGAGAATGTGACGTCAATAACTAAGAGAATTGTAACTTGAGTAGTGATTTAGTTTCGGTTACAGACAAACACAGAATCTCCATTATAATAAGATTTGGACTATTGTCCTCATCTTCATTGTTATCTGTACAACATTTTCGCCGATATGCCTTCCAGCCTTCTTTCAGGTATTTCTTGTCGGACTCGGGAACCTTCTTGTCATAATCAGGAGCCGGGTTATTCACATAACAAAGAACATCAGGAAACAACCCCAAGCGACCCTTATTGGACTTCTTAGATACCCTTGTAGGAACTGCAACATATTTTCCTACATTAGTACATTATTCTATGTACTATAAATGAGACTTGGATGAGTTGTGGTGCACCTGAGCACTGTACACATACATTTTTTCATGTTCAGAATTGCTGAGGCATGGAATAAGCGGCCCGCGTCTGTTGTAGGCTGCATCTTTCAAAGCCTCCATGCTTACTGTAGTCCGCCAACACTATACCTGATACCCCTCTCCACACACATACATGTATATTATTACTGTAAACTGTTCATGTTCCTGACACTAATACATTATTCTATGTACTAGACATGAGACTTTGATGAGTTGCGGTGCACCTGAGCACTGTACACATACATGTATATTATTACTGTTCATGTTCCTGACACTAATACATTATTCTGTGTACTAGACATGAGACTTTGATGAGTTGCGGTGCACCTGAGCACTGTACACATACATGTATATTATTACTGTTCATGTTCCTGACACTAATACATTATTCTATGTACTAGACATGAGACTTTGATGAGTTTGGTGCACCTGAGCACTGTACACATACATGTATATCATTACTGTAAACTGTTCATGTTCCTGACACTATACATTATTCTGTGTACTTGACATGAGACTTTGATGAGTTGTGGTGCACCTGAGCACTGTACACAATAAATTTCATTATTATTAAAACAATTTATCATCAGAGTTTACGAATAGGAAATAAGTTGAAATTTAATGTCCCTAAAGATTTTGGTGACTTACCCCTTTTTTTTCTGTGGTTTTTGCATCATCTTTCTCTGCATAACTATCAAGATCCTCATCAGATTCTCTTACATTACTTGCAACCAGCATAAACTTTTCAGATGGTTTTCGTTTAATTGACTTTGAAAAAGCCTTCAGGGCAGTGATCACAGATTCTGGATCTTCTTCCTGTTCTTTGACCCTGGAAAATAAAAATAGAGAAAATGGAAAATGTCAGTGATGATCAATAAAAAGATAAAGAAAAGTATTTAAAAATGATTGAGATGTGAATGAGGCTGAAAATAGGTCATGCAAAAGTTATAAACCCTTAGAGAAAAAAAAGGTAGAGTTAAATTTATTTATATATTTAGGGTGTAACGTTGTGTCTTTTTTTCCGGGCACTAAAACGATATCTGTAACGTTGTCGTATATCTGGTCACAGTACCCAAAGCGATATACATAACGGGGCGGCAGTGGTGGTGGCGATATATTCACGGTACTAAAAATGTCTTCTTGTTGATAAAAATTACAACGCAAGAAATATGTAGTCACAACTGCTAGCCTTTATTTCCAGGGTAGGCTCGTCTCATGGGTTCGTATCAGAGAGGAGGAAAGGCAGAGAGAAAGAGAGAGAGAACTATTAAACTACCGTCATCCCACACGGGACCAAGGGCACGTCTTAACCCTACGCTGTCCCAAATCGAAAAGAGCCCAGTCCCTTTCTTCGTTGTTCCATGTCACCACGTGACTTCCGGTTCCGGTCAACACCCAACTTCCGGTTGACACTCAATTCTCCATTCAGGGTCACGCTACGTTCAAACCATCGTTCATCCTGTTTTGCTCATCACTATTTTTTAAACCTTTATCATCTCTCACTTATTTCCTTCTTCCTCCTTTTCTAATATAGTAGTTCTAGCTCACAAAAGTCAGGATAATATCCCCATCTTGCTACATAGGGAGATTAAAAGTAAAATACTGTGTTTACTTAGTATATTTCCCATTGGTCTGAATTACAACAGGGGGTGTCAGACTTGTTTTGCTTTATGGGACAGATTGAAGCATAGACGAGATCTCATTTGTCAGATAAGGACAATTGGACCTCAAAATTCTATTCATAATCCAATTCGGACCATATGACCTTTAGGCACCCCTTTTTGATCTCAATTAAGAAAGGACATGTTTTTCATTTACACTGTCAATATCCGGTTGTTTGTTAGGGGTTAGGAGTTAGTTTTATGATTTTTTTTTTTTAAATCTAAAAATCGTCTGTTAAAACGACTGGATATTGACGGTGTAAATGAAAAACATGTTCTTCCTTAATCGAGATCAAAAAGGGGTGCCTAAAGATCATATGGTAGAAAGAAAAAAGAGGGGGAAATAAAAGGATCAAACTTGGTATACAGTAGTAATGGATTCTGTAAGATTAGATTAGACAACAAGGCTGGAAATTTATGGAATATAAAATGCCGATTATAAAATATCAGGTAAGAAATCTCTAACATCACTTAATAGATTCAGAAAACTTGAACTCTTTAGTAAATTTCAACCCTCATTGAAAATTCCTTAAATTTTTCCTGTTAAATTGATTTTATTGGCATAACAACCCGTGTAGGCTTAATTCATTCCGAGAGGTAAGAAAATCATGTTATATGTTCATATTTATAATTTTTGTGTAGCCCCCCCCCCCTACAATAATTCTTAAATAAACCTAATAGGTACTACCATTCTGGGTCAGAATGGACCTGGACTATGCTGTTTAATTTCATATAGCACTAATACCCCAAATAAAGGTATGAATCCAACTATAGGTAAATAGTAGGGCAGACTGGACTCTTTAACCTTGGTATGACAACCGGTCTAGGAGAAGGAAAACTCAAACCTGTTAAATTCTGCATAAAAATGACTGTGTGACACATCCTGCTCATATGGAGGGGGTTTAAGTAAATACATATTATTTAGGATACCTTTCTGAATAGTATTAATGCTATGTGAAATGTAAACAGCCTCGTTCAGGATTTGAACTCGGGTAGCTGAGTCCACTTCCTACGACTACAACTATTATGTTACGAGCACCTCCTAATTACATAATTACCAAACCAAAAGCTTTTTTTTTTTCCTTTCTTTTTTTTTTAAATAGCCCTATTCTAAAGTTGTGCTATCACTTTACTAACTAACAATTACCTGTAAAACACACCTGCTAAGGTTAAATCAAAGTTAACAGACCAAAATTCTACTATCATATGTCCCTCCACCAAAAGAAAATCAGGGGATTAAACAAATTTAATGAAATTTTCAGTGTTGATATATTAATGAATAAAAGATATAATGCACTAGTTATTTTATTTAAAAAACTTTTACATTTTTTCAGGTCAGTTAACATTGAACTAGGTATCTTTGAGGCGTAATACAGATTCTCAAAGATAAGTGGTTCAAAGTTAACTAACCTGAAAAAAAATGTAAAAGTTTTGAAATAAAATAACTGGTACATTGTATCTTTTATTCATCAATATATCAACACTGAACATTTCATTAACTCTTAATGTCCTATACCACGTCATTCCACCTGGCCAGAAGTCTCCTTCCTTTTCCTAATCCACCTCAAACGATAGCCTTTGTTTAAATGTAATATTAAACATATTTAGAAGTCTTTGAATTAAGGGGAATAACAGGTAATTTTAGATGCAAAGGTCATTTTTAGCCATTTTTTTATATATCCTTATAGGGATGGGGCTCAGGACTTAGAAAATTCTCAACAGGATGTTAAGAGTTAAATTCGGTTAATTCCCTGATTTTTGGCACTTTTTTTTTTTTTTTTTTCCCCAGTGGAGGGACATGGTGGAATTTAGTTCCGTTAAGTTCGATTTAACCCAATTACCTGTAAAACCCACCTGCCACTAAAATAGTCTATTCATAAGGTCAAGAGAGGTCAACGAATCTACAGCTGATTAAACAAGTGTCCAAAAAGTAATTTGCTATCAAAGTGATAATGGTTTCTAAAAAGAGATTTAAATGTCCAGATTGAAAAGAAAATTCATTTGGCTAAGAATTTTAAGTTTATTTTTAATTCAGGGTAAGGAGGGAATTAAAAACATTTGGTAAGTCAGTACTCATGTTTGTTCAGACTTTGTTTTTGTTTTTTATAAAGATAGCAAATTAGATTCCAAGAAAAATAGTGGAGGCGTTGACCAACCAAAAAAAAAAAAAAAAAAAAAATTCATCATGTTTTTACAAGTTTGTAAGAATCAGTTTTAGATCAAAGATAGATGTAAAAATTAGCTGGATCACCCTCAAAGAAATGCCCAACAGAATCCTTTATTTAACTTACAGGTAATTCCATGTCAAATCATCCAGGCCAGGGTTAGGGTCACACACCACCATCAATTTTTCTGAAATTTTTGTCCAGGTATGGATTATGTTAAAATTAGACAATCACCAAAATTTGAGCTTCCAATTCCAAAAATTGGCAGAGTTATGTCGATTTTTAGCTCTCCAAAATTTGCAAAAAATTTTGTTTTGTGAAACTTTCTGTAATCTATTTTTGTCTGTATAATGAGTTCTAGAGCTTCCCTGCACCTAAAAATTGGTTTATATAAGCATTTTGGCCAAAGGAATAAAAAAAATGCTATCAAAAAAGTCTTAAAGTGAACCAATTTTAAGTTAATGATTTCTGATTTACAAAATTCTAACTGAATCAAAATAGGAGTTTAAATTTTTTTAAATTGAATTTCCAACACGAAAGAAAACAAAAACATTACTTACATTATTTGTATCAAAAAGATAGTTTAATTTTTGCTCAGAATCGAAGCTACAGCAAAACTTTTGACTCACCAACTATGTAGATACTTTTCCTTTTCAATATTACAATAGCTAAACACTTTGATGTTGAGCTACCAAATTTGGTATCCACACTAATTGGACCCAGGGGAAGGTTCAATATTCACCTTCATGACCTCAACAAGAGAATCTAGAGCTGCTGAATTGTGCCTCACGTTACCAAAATATTGCAAAACTTTTGACTCAACCAACTATGTATATATTTTTCCTTTTCAATATTACAATAGCTAAATGGTTTGATGTTGAGCTACCAAATTTGGTATACACACTAATTGGATCCAGGGGAAGATTCAATATAAGAATATCTATAGTTGTTGAATTGTTCTTTATGTTACCAAAATATTGCAAAACTTTTGACTCACCTTTGTACATGTTACTCTATGTTGATATTTTCCCTTTTCCCCATTACAAGAAATAGTTAAACAGTTTGATGTAAAGCAATCAAATTTGGTATACACACTAATTGGACCCAGGGAAAAGGTTCAATATAAGAATATCTATAGTTGTTGAATTGTTCTTTATGTTACCAAAATATTGCAAAACTTTTGACTCACCTTTGTACATGTTACTCTATGTTGATATTTTCCCTTTTTCCCATTACAAGAAATAGTTAAACAGTTTGATGTAAAGCAATCAAATTTGGTATACACACTAATTGGACCCAGGGAAGGTTCAATATAAGAATATCTATAGTTGTTGAATTGTTCTTTATGTTACCAAAATATTGCAAAACTTTTGACTCACCTTTGTACATGTTACTCTATGTTGATATTTTCCCTTTTTCCCATTACAAGAAATAGTTAAACAGTTTGATATAAAGCAATCAAATTTGGTATACACACTAATTGGACCCAGGGAAAGGTTCAATATAAGAATATCTATAGTTGTTGAATTGTTCTTTATGTTACCAAAATATTGCAAAACTTCTGACTCAACCCAGCAATGAGAATACAAGATTTGTAGGGTTCATTTAAACTTGTAAAAAAAAAAAGAAAAAAGAAAAAATTGATGAAAAGATTTCCACACTTGTTTTAGCCAATGAACATGTGAAACCTACCTCCCCCACAAATGAGTCCTGTCAATGTTCTTCCAAAACGTCTCAGTCCCCCCCCCAATACCATTAAAGCACTCCCTAGTGGGAAGTGTCGGCTGTGGCTATAGAATACACTGACTGTCGGTAGTAGCACAAGGAACTGTGCGGTAATGTGAACAGCTAATTGAAGGTGTGGCGCTCTACCTCAGATGTTTAAAAAAAAAAAAAACAATCTCCTTGGTCTATCGCTAGTGAAAAGGGGATAGACTCCTTTGCTGTCTGGCTGATAATGACAACAGCCTCTGCCAAAGGGTAAGACCCCCCCCCCCTCAATATGGCTAGCGACCTATGATGCTTAATAATTATAAGTTTTATTCAAATTAAATTGCAAAAATATAATCAAGTTTGGATAAATTTTCCTTTTTTTTTTTTTTTTCAGAAGTAGCAAACCGCCAAAGAAAAGATTGAAAAAAATTACTTCAATCAATTTTGAAGCTACACATTGGCCAACTTTGATTGATCTCTCACAAAGAGGGATTTGTGAATTTGCAGTTGCAGAAGATTTTTCCACAAATGAACTCTTAGAATCTCGACTGAATGGAACAGAACTGAAATTTCCAAAATTACCTGCCCACTCACAAAGTGTGGAAAGAGCTGTTAAATTAACAACAGAAGTTTCACAGATTGTGTATGGACAGGAAGCAAGGCACAAGCACATTATAACCAAATCATTGTGCCACCAGATCAGACCTGCATTTTCCTCGAAAGGAAAATACACAGAACAATTCAGTTCTGTTGTTACATAATTTATATAGTGTAGAAGCTTTTAGTGCAATTTTCAATAAACAATGCAAATTTAAAACATTGAATATATTTTCCATTCATTGTATGTAATGAAAAATATAAATTTTATTTGGATTTATTATTGAAATAATGAAATTTTGAAGCCAGTTTTGTCATCAAAATCCTGCGGAAATGAGGTATTGTGTATATTTTTGCTGGTGATCTTTAAAATTAAATGCTCAAATGAGTTTTAAAGTTAGGAATCTAATTTTTGTTGTCAGTTCTTATAACACCAAACCCCAGCTTTCGCCATCAAAGCTATATTGATTTCCAAAAAAGGGACAAATCAACCTGCCCTAATGGACATGCCAATGTGGGCCACCCAGCAAGTACCTACATCAACCAACTCTGCGTGGAGGACCTCCCAGGGGCAATAAATGATAGAGAAGGTTGACAAGAGATTGTCATGGTTATCCGTGCTAATTGCGCAACCTGATGATGATGATGAGACTCTCTCACTATCGGGCTGATATTGACAATAAGCCACCCCGCAACTTTATTTTTTACTTAGTTCTATTCAATAAATTAATTTTTTTTTTAGCAGGTGGGGTACATTGGTTAAATAACTGAAAAGAATCCTACCCACCTCTCCATCAAAAAATTTTTTTTAAATTAAAAAAGAAAAAAAAAAAAAAAAAAAAAAAAAAAGGCAAACTTGTAAAGATAAACAAAACATTGTTACTTACGAAATATCTGAACCTTTAAGTAGGTTTTGCCAAGATGGCGGCAAGCCAACATACTGCTTTGTTTCATGGTCAAAACCAATATGAAAGTTCTGTTTCACATTGTATGGAGCTGAAATAGCCATCGGCTTTTCAGGGTCATTTGACGGCTTCTTTGACCACCGACCAAACATCTTGTCACGACAACTGAAAAAAAGAAAAAAGAAAAATTGTTTTCAAAAAAGTTTTAAAAAAATGTTTTTTTTAAGAGTTGGAAATACACACTGCAACATTTGTGTACGAAAGGTGGATTTTGAGAATGTATATACCCAACCCCTCTGTTACAGGTAGAATATGACACAAGGCCAATTTTCGGTTAAATCGAACTTAACAGACCTAAATTCCACCATCGTATGTGACCCCACCGAAAGAAAAAAAAAAAAAAAAAAAAAAAAAAAAAAAAAAAATCAGGAATTAACCGAATTTAATGAAATTTTCAGTGTTGATATTTTTTCAGGTCAGTTAAATTTTCAACCACGTATCTTTGAGGCGTAACACAGATTTTCAAAGATATGTGGTACAAAGTTAACTGACCGAAAAAATGTAAATGTTCTTGAATAAAATAACTAGTGCATTATATTTTTTATTCATTAATATATCAACACTGAAAATTTCATTAAATTCAGTTAATTCCGTGATTTTTGGTATTTTTTTTTCTTTCCGTGGTGATATACTCCAATAAGAAATTGTCCATGGGTCAGATCCTACACGTGGAGAAGGGTTTAGGTAAAAATACATGTTCAAATAGTTAATTTTCACCCCCCCACAAAAAGTTGTTAACTTGGGTTTTCTATTTTCAATGCATATATCTCTTCACTACAAGTAACTGGTCGTTATAATTATAGTGTAAGGTTCAAGGTTATAACAATGTTATAACTGGTTGAAACATACAACTCTGACACGTGGTGTTGGACATAACATTTTTATATAATAAACAGCACATTTATACGACAAGATACAGTAACAATGAAATACATGTACATGAACATACAACAGTAGAGATTAAAGGATGTGGAGAGTCCATACATTCAAAATCACTTACTAGTGATGAGGGGCCGAAGCCCCCAGGAGAGTTGCATAGTGTTGGGGGCAGAAGCCCCCACTGAGAAGGGTGTGACAATGTCTCTAACCCATGTGCTCGTCGAGAAGATGTAGCAAAGAGGCAGGGAGTTTCAAAACCCACGCTTAAATACCAGAGGTTCCCTGGTGGTCGGTTTGGAAACCCAGTGGGAAGATAACTCTTCCAGTCAAAGGGAAGATAATCCCAACAATAGCATTTAGAGGAAGAAGAGAGAAAAAAGGTTGTTAGTATCCCAATGTCAACATACCTTAGACAGTTTCCTGCTCTAAAGGAAACAAGGATTGTTAGAACAATAAAAAATAAGTAGGTAACACCACCTGGCCATCTAACAATACAACTAACTTTTCTATCGAACACCTTTTTAGTTCAGTGATTTGACAAGGAGTCAGAAAAAACATTTATATACATAAGTACATCAATAAATTTGCAACCAAAATAAGAAAATCTTTTTTTTTTTTCTTCTTCAATATAATCTCTCTGGTCAATAATCTTAATTCAGTGATAAATATCAATCACATAAATCAGACATTTGAATATTTGGATCAAGTACCCAATAGGCACCCCAAATCATCAACTTAAGGAAAGGTTCATATTTTAACTCATAAGTAGGTAACACCATCTGGTCATCTAACAATACAACTGACTTTTCTATCCAATACCTTTGTTAGTTCAGTGATTTGACAAGGAGTCAGAAAAATTTTTTTTATACATGGGTACATCAATAAATTTTTTGTTTGTTTGGTTTTACGGCATGTCAACCCCTTGGGTTATTTTATGCCAAATACTTCTATTGGTAATTATCAAGCCTCATCTCAAAAATTCAGAGAAATAAGAAAATTTAACCTCATCCATCCACAAACGACACTACAGCAGTGTTTCCCCATGAAGTCCATCTAGGAGGTTATGTTATAATGAGGTTTGGTCCCTTTTTTTAATGACATATCAAACTTTATAGGTTATCTGATGCCAAAGATATCCTTGTGGTAGAAAAGTAGTGGTAATAGCCGTGTGGTGAATGTAATAGCGTGACTCGAGTCTAAACTCTCTTACGATGTTGCTGTAAGTATGTTAGCCACTACATCACAGGGACTCTGCAACCTGTTGGTGTATTTGGTATATAAGATGTGCTCTAAATATCCCATTAGATTTATAGACTAGCCAAGGTCACGTGATTGATTCTTGTAACCAATCACTAGCAATACTGTTGGCCTGATAGAATACTTAAACCCCCCACATTGGTCATAATTAAAACTGCACAGTGAGGATGGACAGACATAGGTTTGGTTAGGTTTGGTTAGTTGGGTTTTACAGCATGTCAACCCCTTGGGTTATTTTATGCCGAATACTTCTATTGGTAATTTGGTTTTCAAAAATGTTTAATTCCCACAAAGCTTTGAAATAATTTCATTTTTAATGGATAATACAATTTCGTTTATAAACTCATGTTTTTCTATTTAACCTATAGATGGGACCCTAACAGGTACTACCACTCCGGGTCAGAGTGAACTGTAGTGTCGTTTGTGGATGATGAAGGGGTGCTCCACATTCTCCAAACCTCCAGAACTAGAAACCTCACCATCAGATAGAGTTTAACGTCATTCCCAGGACATGTAGACCCGCAGCCACTGCCTTCTAGCACCCATATGATAAAAAGGGATTGGGGCTTGATCAATAAATTTGCAACCAAAATAAAAAAAATCTTTTTCTTTTTTCCTCTTCAACATAATCTCCTCTCTTGTCAATTCAGTTATAAATATCAATCACATAAATCAGACATTTGAATATTTGGATCAAGTATCCAATAGGCACCCCAAATCATCAACTTAAGGAAAGGTTCATATTTTAACTCATCACCGGTAACTTCGACTTTCAAATATTTAAAAATAAATGAACAGATGATTTTTTGAACTTATATTGTATCTGACAAAAACAAATTTTGTGATACTATTTCTGAACAGCATCCTTTTATTTAAATAAACATAAAAATAAAAATATTTTGTAATTAGTTTGTATATTTCCTACTGTTTTGCATTCAAGCCCAGATAATTAAAAATTTAAAAAAAAAAAATAAATAAATAAATAAAAATGAACGATTTCTAAGGGTGATTTTCAACATATACAGATCTTTCCACTGGTAAGATTGGCACAACACAATCTTCCTCAGCCTCACTGAGCTCTCTATGCTAACCTAAGCTACACTTATAAAAATATCTACTTACCACCCTGGCAAATATAAACAACATATAGAGAAAAAGTTTTGTTGAACTATTTAATCTTATAAGAATAGTGTTTTGTTTAATCTTTAAGAAACATATTCATAAAGTTGTGCTCACTTGTTGATATAAAGTTGTTTCTTTTTTTTTTTTTTTTTTTCGTGTCAAAATTTGCGAGAGAGAAAGTTATATGATAAGCTGATTCATGGTAATAAAACCTATTATCCGTTACATTTTAGTCGGAACCGAAAGAGGATTGACTTAGTTAAACTCGGTAAAAATTGCAGATAAATTCTAAAATAAGCCATTCTATTTAAAGGCCAGGTATTACGAGGATGTGGCCTGAATTACAAGTCCTATAGCTTACATCAATGGCTTCTCTATAAGAGAACTTAAAAACAACAGATATGAGAGATAGAGATATCATTCGAAAGATTAAAAAAAAAAAAAAGGTAAAGTCGTCGGGGTGGCCTAAAGTTAATGGATAATACAATTTTGTTTATAAACTCATGTTTTCTATCCAACCCATAGATGGGACCCTAACAGGTACTACCACTCTGGGTCAGAGTGGACCAGGGAGCAATGGTGATGAAGGGGTGCTCCACATTCCCCAAACTGGAACCTCACCATCAGATAGAGTTTAACGTCATTCCCAGGACATGTAGACCCGCAGCCACCGCCTTCTAGCACCCATATGATAAAAAGGGTTGGGGCTTGCCATAAAAGCAATAGGGTTGGGAAAATCATATAGGTGCTCAGGCTTGATGTGACCAGCCGAGTGACTGGAGGGTGCCTCTTTGACCACCTGGCTAGACAGGTGGTCAAAGACTGCTCAGCCAAGATTCTGCCCTTAAGCATCACAGGGCATTGCCCACTCTGCAGAGGTAGTCAGCATATTCTACTGTTCCAGCCAATAGGACAGTTTAACCCATAGATGGGACCCTAACAGTTACTACCACTCCGGTCAGAGTAGCCCAGGAAGCAATAGCAATGAAGGAGAACTCCACACTCCCCAGAACTGGAACCTCACAATTAGATGCAGTTTAACATATGACACTAAGAAGACATTCAGCTACCACCTAACACATACACTAGCATTCCCAGTTGATTTTTTTTTTATTTGAGGTTGTAGTTATTTAATCACAATAGTTATATAGAGCTTTGTAAATGGAGTTCAGAACTGTTTGAATTATGCAAATATCCCCATTGGTTCAAAAGTTATGAGAATTTAAAGCCCCGAAATTGGGGGTACAAAAGTGGACATGATTTTGTTAAAAAATATGTCAAATCACAAGCAAATTCAAAACAAGAAATTTAGTAATTTCTTCACCATTTCTTTATTTTTGAAACAATTTTGATAAAACTTTGCATTTTTATGTAAAATTGTACGTTCTTTCTGATTCTGCACTCAAATTTTATGTATCTCCATGCTGAAACCCATTATTTGTGGAATAAGGATTAGGATATCAACCTTTTTATTTTTTTCTTCTTTATTTTTAAAATGTTTCCCCACAAGATTATTCAACATTTCAATTTTAATACAGCATATATACACATATATAGTATTAATTTATAGAAATAACACCACTTTGGACTTCTTTTTAAATACCTGCTATGTTGTATTACATACAAAAAATGCAGGTGACCCCATTGGGGAGATTTTACCCCTCTGCAGAGGTGCAGTCGAAGTATTACCGATAGGGTAGACAATATTCATTACAACATCACTGGTCATAGTATGACAACTATATTTGATTGATAGGAGGTGTATGGTGTAATGGTTATCGTCATAGGAAATGGACACAGCAAGACGAGTTCAAATCCTGGACGAGGCTGTTTGCATTTCACATAGCGCTAATACCCTTGGGAAAGGTATGAATCCAACTATTCTCATTCCAAGTAAGGGTAAACAGTGGGGCAAACTGGGCTCTTAAACCCTGGTATGGCCACCGGTCTTGGAGAAGGAAAAATCTGAATTCAAACCTGTTAAACTCCACTTAAAAAATTAACCTTGTGCCACATCCTACTCATGCAGAGAGGTTGGGTAAGTACATTAGATTCATTGATTGATTTTAATGGCATGTCAACCAGTATAGGGTTATTTTATGCCTAGGTTAGGAAATTGCATTCACTGTACGTTCATATTTACATTTTTTGTGTAATTGTTTAAGAGGTTTGTTTTTTGTTTTCAAATATGAATAATTTGAAACGGATCTATTTAATCCATAGATGGGATCCTTACAAGAACTACCACCTTTGTTTCAGAGTGGACCTGGGAGTAATGACAATGAAAAAGTGCTCTACACAGAGGCAAATATTCTGCATGTATTGGGCAACATACCAAATGAATGGATTTAAGTAAAAAAAAAAAATTTTTTAAATGTTTAAATTACATATTTTACTACAATGTTACATTGATAATTACTATAAGATATAACATATGGAGATGAAAATGGACAGTATTTTGAAGAGTTTAATACTTTCTCAGAATAAGATATAACATATGGAGATGAAAATGGACAGTATTTTGAAGAGTTTAATACTTTCTCAGAATAAATAAAATGAGAAAAACCAGATGTATAAATATATGGATATTATTTACCAAGCTCAGCTTGGCACAAAGTCAGAAGTCTGGTCCGTCCAGTGATAATCAAACTCTCTAAAAAACGGTCTGTTTATCTAGCTCACTAATTATCACACTCTATACCATCAGGCCATGGGCACCTCAGGTGGTGTAATGGTTAGCAAAGCTGGATTTGCAGACAATTGTTGGTGAGTTTGATTCTCACTGGGTGCCCCATACTTCTGGCCTTGCTAAGCTTAGTAAATAACTATAGGCATCATGTAGCCTACAAGCTAGCTTAGTATAGATAAATAGGGGCCCCCTAATGGTTAGCAAGCTAGCTTAGCAAAACCTATAGATAGTGAGTTCGATTCGCACTGGTGCCCCATACTTCTGGCCTTGTACCACATCTAAGCTAAGCTTAGTAAATAACTATAGGGCACCTCAAGTGGTGTAATGGTTAGCAAGTTAGATTCACAGACTATTGTTAATGAGTTCGATCCTCATTGAGTACCCCATACTTCTGGCCTTGTGCCGCATCTAAGCTAAGCTTAGTAAATAACTATACAAAAGAAATTTTTTTCTTCCTCTTTTTTGTATTTGTAACTTGAAGACCTTTGCCAAAAATCCATGAGATTGGTCTTACGAAGATCGGCCAATTACAACCTGACAGCATAGATTTCATGACTCTTTTGCCACCTGTCCCTATTAGTCATACTATCATGAATGTGACCAAATAAGGTTTATTTTTCAACAGTCCGCTCTTGCAGTGTACACACTCCTTCAATCGATGTTGCAGTGCTTGAATCCCATTGTTAAAAAAAATTCACCAACAGCAGATATTAACATTGAAATTTTTTTTAGCCTATCAATTTTTCAGCCCATTCTCATACATTTTTGTCACAACGAACTAGAATAGTGCTTATAAAAAAAAAAAAAAAATTCTCTTATTTTATTATGTTAGTGGTATGGCAGTAGAAGTTGAAGCTTCTCACCAATAAACAACAATTTAAGGAAAAAAAAAAAAAATTTCTTGCTTTGTTACAGAGACCATTTAAAAAGCAGTCTGGCTTTTTAAAATGCCATTGAAAAAAAAAAAAAAAAAAAAAAAAAAAGAAGAAAGATAGTAACGTTCATCAACCCTTGCTTTATAGCAAACATCTAACAGTCTATAGAAGCACAGATGTGGCTAATGCATTTCAGTAATGGCAGTAGCAATGTGAAGGACAAGCTACAGTTGTCACAACCCACAAAATGAAGACCAGCTCATCCATGCGAATCAAAGAGGAAGCAGTCAATATTATCAACTGCTATATATATATATATATATATATAATATATATAATATATTCATCAAAAAGTTACAACTACGTTTTCATTGCAGTAGCATAAGTAGTTAATCCAAAAGGGCTCTATATATCTTGTAAAATATGGGGCCGGGTTAGCTCAGTCGGTAGAGTATTTGGCTAGAAACCACAAGGTTCCTAGTTCGATATCGGTCCTCGCCAACTCAGCGTATGAGTAGCACAGGGATCTGTGTTTGGTAAAGTAAGGAGCTGATGGTAGGTGTGGCGCTCCACCTCAGACGCCAAAACAATCTCCTTGGTCTAGCGCTATTGAAAAGGGGATAGACTCCCTCGCTGACTGGCTGATACCAACTTTAGGTCACCCCAACGACTTTACTTACTTTTATAGTTGTAGAAAAGTTTTTCTTTCTATCACGGTTTCAGTGTGCAAGGTACACCTTCCTCAGGAGAACTAAAGAATTATAGGTAGCTAATATTAGCTAATATTCTAGCTAATAGCTAATATTATAAACCAGACAAGTATATATAATATTAGCTGCCTATAATTTTTAGTTCTCCTGAGGAAGGTGTACCTTGAACACCGAAACTGTGGTAGAGAGAAAAACTTTTCTACAACTAATATATAAAGAAAAAAAGGAAAAGTGAATCATCTCCACTACTAGTGCAGATTTTGACAAGGCTCTTGATCATCAAAAAAAAAAAAAAATGTATAGCCAAGAGAAGTGATTGTGGGAGGGGGGAGGTGTTAAGTAGCTGAAAAATAGCTCTATCCAATAGAGTTATAGTGCTCACTCGTCAACCCGAGTTCAATTCCTGGACGAAGCTGTTGGCATTTCACATAGCGCTAATACCCTTGGGAAAGGTATGAATCCAATTCTCCCTCCAGCTATGGGTAAATAGCAGGGCAGACTGGACTCTTTAACGATGGCTAGGTATCCAGTGTAGGGAAAGGAAAACTGAATTCAAACCTGTTAAACTCTGCTTAAGAAATTGACCTTGTGTCACATCCTGCTCGTGCGGAGGGGTTGGTGTGTGTGTATATATATATATATATATATATATATATATATAAAATTCGAAGGCAATACAATGCGTATAAAAAATAAAGACAAAAAAGTGTTTTATGTCTTATCGATTTCAAAGCTAAAGCTTCATCATCAGAGTTTATTTTCAGAAATGACGTGCTTATGTTTTTTTATTTGTGTGGTTATAAAAAAAAACATAAGCACGTCATTTCTGAAAATAAACTCTGATGATGAAGCTCTAGCTTCGAAATCGATAAGACATAAAACATCTTTTTGTCTTTATTTTTTATACGCATTGTATTGCCTTCGAATTTTATATTTATAACATACTTAACAATGCTTCAAGCAAATTACCAATTACTTATATAATATATATATATATATATATATATATGATACTGTACTTTCTAGAAAAATAGTCATCGTCAGTGTGGCCCTAAAAGTTAGGTATCAAGCATTTAGACAGTGAAGAAAGTCTCTAAAAGCGGTAGAAGAAATCAAATATTACATCCTAATTAGTTTACTAACAACATCAATGATTTAAATCCCATTCGGTTTATTTACAGGTTGTTTAATAGTAGAGACGTCAATAGAGATTTAATGAGATGATCACTCATGTACCATTGTACAATCAGGCTACAAGAATATTACCTATTCTATAATAGGAATTATTATAGATGTTGACATTTTAAATAAATATGTACATAAAGAGAACTTAACAAAAAAAAAAAAAATATAAAAAACAAAAAAAAAAAAAGTATCTAGTGGATCAGTCATGGGAAAGTAAGCATCATATCATGTTAAAAAATTGTAAATCTTACTTTGCATTTTTACTAGTGTTTTAAGATAACCTAAAGTTAAAGTGTAGTAGTTTAGTTAAGAGTAAAAAAAGCTTTAGAAGATCGTTACAAGTGACAGGTAGAAATTAATTGATATGGATATTTTGGGTTGAGAAAGCATAATTTTTATACTGATCGTCCACTGTTCCTATAGAAAGGAGTAATAGATTCATAAGCACTTCATCACAGATGGGAGTTATACACGTAAACTAAAAAATAGAATTCAAAATATTAGGTTGTGTATATCCATCTATATATGGTAAGTACAGAATAAAAGCAATAGTAAATCCAATTGACATAGATATCCTTTCATTGTTATTATAGAGCGAAATAAGCATTCCTAGGATAATAAAATATCACAATTCAATAAGAAGAATATTTTATTGAAAACAAGAAGTGTCGTGTGTGTTTTAATAGATGGGTTCATTCTGTTTGCGAGTACATCTGTATATTTAAAGGAGCTACGATATCATAAGAATTCTGGGTGAGATAATCGCTTAGTAGCTAGTTAAAAAGCAAGGTTTTTAACCCATTATAGGAATTTTTATTTTTGTTATGCTCCTTACATCCTTGTAAAAAAGATCTATATTTCAACTTCTATATTAAAGTAGTTTTATTTTGTTCTGTGCTTTATTTCTTATTTGCTAAATATACATATATATTTTTGGAATAATGTGCTTAAATTGAAGTTCTACCTAATTTTTGAAAATTAGTAATAATTAATGAAATTTTAGGCGGGCATATTATGTCAAATGTAAGGCTAAACGAATTGAGGAATTTCGAAAAATGAGTACATACCCCGGCCATGTACATTTAAATAGTCGACTTTATTCAGGGACCATATCGCAAGCAGTTATTCATTTCGAGCGTGTCTGTAGTTAGTTTGGTAGCCTATTACATTTGAATCCACGCGGCCACGAATGTAAATCACTATTAAAGTGTTTAAGTTGGTCGCGCGGTCCACTGAAACACACTCATTTAATTATACAACTACATTCAATTTATTTCTATTGAGACAATTAAGAGTAAGACTCAATTAATGCACATATCTCTTCCCAAAATATAAATTTATTTCGCCGGCTTTAAAGCCAATATCTCTAATAGAGTAAGTGCGAATGAGACACTTTGTGTTTTGTTTTACTTAACCTCATTTAGGTAGTTTGCTTTCTAGTTCTTATCATATATAATATATTATAATATATAATAAAATATATTAATTGTATAAATAATAACCCTACGCTATTTAATTACTTAGGAGTTTATTTTGCGTCCATTGAAATTTATTTAACAATTTTTCCTGAAATCCAATATGGCGT
>CM042147.1:5767105-5782105 GCA_023376005.1 Doryteuthis pealeii
TAGAATTAGAGCTTCTCACAAAAACTACAATTTGAAAAAAAAAAATTTCTTGCTTTGTTACAGAGACCATTTAAAAAGCAGTCTGGCTTTTTAAAATGCCATTGAAAAAAAAAAAAGAAGAAAGATAGGACCCAGTAACGTTCATCAACCTTGCTTTATAGCAAACATCTAACAGTCTATAGAAGCACAGATGTGGCTAATGCATTTCAGTAATGGCAGTAGCAATGTGAAGGACAAGCTACAGTTGTCACAACCCACAAAATGAAGACCAGCTCATCCATGCGAATCAAGAGGAAGCAGTCAATATTATCAACTGCTATATATAATATAATATATATATATATATATATATAATTCATCAAAAAGTTACAACTACGTTTTCATTGCAGTAGCATAAGTAGTTAATCCAAAGGGCTCTATATATCTTGTAAAATATGGGGCCGGGTTAGCTCAGTCGGTAGAGTATTTGGCTAGAAACCACAAGGTTCCTAGTTCGATATCGGTCCTCGCCAACTCAGCGTATGAGTAGCACAGGGATCTGTGCGGTAAAGTAAGGAGCTGATGGTAGGTGGGCGCTCCACCTCAGACGCCAAAACAATCTCCTTGGTCTAGCGCTATTGAAAAGGGATATACTCCCTCGCTGACTGGCTGATACCAACTTTAGGTCACCCCAACGACTTTACTTACTTTTATAGTTGTAGAAAAGTTTTTCTTTCTATCACGGTTTCAGTGTGCAAGGTACACCTTCCTCAGGAGAACTAAAGAATTATAGGTAGCTAATATTAGCTAATATTCTAGCTAATAGCTAATATTATAAACCAGACAAGTATATATAATATTAGCTGCCTATAATTTTTAGTTCTCCTGAGGAAGGTGTACCTTGAACACCGAAACTGTGGTAGAGAGAAAAACTTTTCTACAACTAATATATAAAGAAAAAAAGGAAAAGTGAATCATCTCCACTACTAGTGCAGATTTTGACAAGGCTCTTGATCATCAAAAGAAAAAAAAAAAAATGTATAGCCAAGAGAAGTGATTGTGGGAGGTGGGGAGAAGTGTTAAGTAGCTGAAAAATAGCTCTATCCAATAGAGTTATAGTGCTCACTCGTCAACCCGAGTTCAATTCCTGGACGAAGCTGTTGGCATTTCACATAGCGCTAATACCCTGGGAAAGGTATGAATCCAATTCTCTCTCCAGCTATGGTAAATAGCAGGGCAGACTGGACTCTTTAACGATGGCTAGGTATCCAGTGTAGGGAAAGGAAAACTGAATTCAAACCTGTTAAACTCTGCTTAAGAAATTGACCTTGTGTCACATCCTGCTCGTGCGGAGGGTTGGTGTGTGCGTATATATTATATATATATATATATATAATATATATTATAAATATTAAAATTCGAAGGCAATACAATGCGTATAAAAAATAAAGACAAAAAGATTTATGTCTTATCGATTTCAAAGCTAAAGCTTCATCATCAGAGTTATTTTCAGAAATGACGTGCTTATGTTTTTTTTTTTGTGTGGTTATAAAAAAAAACATAAGCACGTCATTTCTGAAAATAAACTCTGATGATGAAGCTCTAGCTTCGAAATCGATAAGACATAAAACATCTTTTGTCTTTTATACGCATTGTATTGCCTTCGAATTTTAATATTTTATAACATACTTAACAATGCTTCAAGCAAATTACCAATTACTATATATATATATATATATATATATATATATATATATATATATCTGATACTGTTTCTAGAAAAATAGTCATCGTCAGTGTGGCCTAAAGTTGGTATCAGCTAGACAGTGAAGAGTCTTCTAAAAGGGGAGACAACCTATTTAGTTACACATCAGTTATCAATTCTATACAGTGAATAGTGAGACAATAATTTTGTGACAATGATACATTGTACACAGCTTAATACATCTAAAGATTATATTTGACATTTTAAATATGAAATGCTACAAAAAAAAAAAAAAGTGGGGGGGGGATGATATAGGTTGAACATATTTAAGAGTAGTAGTAGGAGTAGGAGTAGTAAAAGCAGAGTAGTAGTAGGAGTAGTAAAAAGCAGGGTTATAGAGAAATTAAGGGAGTTGGTAAAACTATACTGTCTCCATTCCTATAAAGAAATTCATCTCAAACACAAGTAAAAAAAAAAAAAAAAGTAGTTATAAACTATATATGTAAAAAATAAAATAAAATAAAATCTTACATTATAGAATGCTAAAAAAAAAAAATAAATAAAAAATTAAAAAAAGTGTGTGTGTGATATAGGTTGAACATATTTAAGAGTAGTAGTAGTAGTAAAAAGCAAGGGTTCTTACATTATAGAATTTTTATTTTTTGTTATGTCTCCTACATCCTGTAAAAAGATTATATTTCAACTTCTATTATAAAGTAGTTTTATTTTTGTTCTGTGCTTATTTCTTATTTGCTAAGATATACATATATATTTTTGGATGATATGTGCTTAATTGAAGTCGTACCTAATTTTGAAAATTAATTAGTTTATAATTAATGAATTTAGGCGGGCATATATGTTCAAATGTAAGGCTAAACGAATTGAGAAAATGTCAATCCCTGAATGTACATTTCGACCTATTCAGGGATTGACATTTTCTCGATTTGTTTAGCCTTACATTTGAACATATATGCCCGCCTAAATTCATTATTAACTAATTAATTTTCAAAATTAGGTACGACTTCAATTAAGCACATATCCTCCAAAAATTGTCGGCTTAAAGCCATATAAAAATAAACACATTTGTTTGTTTACTTAACCTCATATATATATATATATTTTATTTTTAACAACAAATATGTATTTTTAAAAATTTTTTAAAAATTTTCGGTACTGATCGAGAGCGTTCGTTGCCTTGGAATTACCATTTCGTTTTTCCGCTTACAATGTTGCTTTGAAAAAGACATATTCATAATGTCGAAACAGATATCTGTCAGCTAAATTGTTTAACATTGTTGTTTTCTATAAACTTTCTCACATATATATATATATATATATATATATATATATAACATCCATCATTTTCTTCACCCCAAGAGACATCCTGATGAAGGTTCAATGTAACCGAAATGTTTTAAACATCGATAATTAAATTCATCCCATTTTCAGAACACTTGTTTTTTTTCAAATTTTCTTTATAATAATATATATATATATATATATATATAAAGTTGTCGGGGTGGCCTAAAGTCGGTATAAGCGCTAGACAAAGGAGATTGTTTTTTCAGCGCCTGAGGCAAAGCCCCACACCTACCACCAGCTCCTCACTTTACCGCACAGATCCTGTGCTACTCATATGCTGAGTTGGCGAGGGCCGGTATCGAACCAGGAACCTTGAGGTTCCCAGCCAAACACTCTACAACTTTTTTTTTTTCTTTTTTACATAAAAAATCTTACCTTTTTATTGTTATTTTTTCTATCTCCTTTGTCTCTAATTCTGTTAGAAAATATTAAATAATGAATAGATATGATATAATAGCCACAATATCTTTATTCTTTGATATAAACCACTTATAATGATATAGACCTACTCAAGATAGGAGCGTATGAATGGGTTTTTATGAAATTTGTAGACAATAATCATTTATAATCATGTAAAGTTTTTAAGTGCCATCCTTGGCCAGTTGAAATAAAGCTTAAAGAAAGTCCTATGTTATGTGATCCTTTGGTAATTGTATAAGTCCTATCCTGCGTATTGGTAAAGGTCCAGTGATTTAATCCTATGTCCGTCGTCAAAGAGCGCTGCAGTAATTATGACCAGTAGGGTGGGTTAAGTATTGTATCAGCCTTAGAGTACTGCCAGTGATTGGCCAAGGGACAGATCACATAATTTCACCTAGTCTATAAGTATGGTGGGGATCAAGCACACACCTTATATATAAAAAACTCAACAAATTACAAGAGTCAGAGTCGGAGGTTTTGGTGTTCTGACTCTACAGCCTTGGTAAGAAGAGATTTTTTTTTAAAATTAGGACCATATTACCTTGAGGCACCCCTTTTTGATCTCAATTAAGAAAGGACATGTTTTTCATTTACACCGTCAATATCCGGTTGTTTGTTAGGGGTTAGGGTTATGGGGTTAGTTTTATAATTTTTTTTTTAAATCTAAAAATCGTCTGTTAAAACAACTGGATAGACGGTGTAAATGAAAAACATGTCCTTTCTTAATCGAGATCAAAAAGGGGTGCCTAAAGGTAATATGGTCCAAAAATTCTAGCTAATGAAAGAAGAATATAACTTTCCATTTAAAAAATATGAAAAATTAGCGTAAAGAGAAATAAATGGGAGAGATAGAATCTCTTTAATCTTTTTATTAAAAAGATAATGTACAATAAACAGATACATAAAAATTTACATTACTTTAACATTTAACTTTTATCTAAGCACCTCATGTGGCACAACAGTTAATGGACTAGGCCAACAGTTCATTTTAGTGGATTCAATTCCTACTAGGTGCTCTGTACTTCTAATGATTAATGTCTGTCACACCTGTACAAGATTTCCTAAATGATACAATTCTGAATTTTTTTTTGTAGGTCATCCTTTAAATTGAAGCAGGTCTTTACTCAAGTTTGAGTACAAAGTCATAATTAAAAAAAAATAAAATAACAGGAGCATTATGTCTCCAATTAGAAGAAATATCGGACCATATGGCCTTTAGGCACTCCTTTTTGATCTCAAGAAAGGACATGTTTTTCACTTACGTCAATATCCGATGTTTAACAGACAATTTTTAGATTTTTTTTTAAATTATAAAACTAACCCCTAACTCTAACCCTTAACCCCTAACAAACAACTGGATATTGACAGTGTAAATGAAAAACATGTCCTTTCTTAATCGAGATCAAAAAGGGGTGCCTAAAGGTAATATGGACCGAAAAATCTTTAAATAGAAATCAACATTAGTATTATATGCGTTATTCGGATTATTGTCCTCATTTTTATTGTCAGAGTGGACCTGAGAGTAATGGCGATTAAGGGGTACTCCACACTCGCAAGAACTGGAAATTCACCACTAGATGCAGTTTGACATCATAGCTAGGACATTAAGACCTTCAGCCACCAATTTCTAGCACATAAATAATAAAAGGGTTGGGACACTCATATAGGTGCTATGGCTTGACAGCCAATTGATCGAAGGGGGCCTCTCTGACCGCCCATCTAGCCTAAGTAAGGGCCAAAGTGGAGGGTTGCATGTCATGGACTGGGGGTTTGCCATAAAGGAAATAGGGTATATATGTTGTGTGTATAGGTACGCACATAAGGCTGCATACATCAAGCAAGTTGCAGTTTGGTTTGGTTTGTTTTATGGCATATCAACCTCAGTGGGTGATTTAATGCCGACAGTTTTGAAAAATATATTCTTAATGGATACTCAGTTCTTTTACAAACAGATTTTACTATTTTAACCCATAGATGGGACCCTAACAGGTACTAACACTCCGGGTCAGATTGGACCATAAGGGCAATAGGGTTGGGTCAATCATATAGGTGATAGGGCTTGTTGTGATCAGCCGATTGATCGGAGGGGCCCCGCTCCGACCGCCTGTCTAGCCTAAGTAAGGGTCTAAGTGTAGTGTTGCATGTCATGGACTGCTCATCCACCAGGATTCCGTCCTTAAGCATTATGGGTCGCCACCCATGACCAACAGGTGGCCCTATTGAGGGAGTCTTACCCCTCTGTAGAGGTGCAGTCAGTGTATTCTAAAGTCCCAACCAACAGGGCTCTCAAGCAAGTGTGTAGTAATAAACTTAAAAGTGTTTTCTCTGCAAAATTATCAGTGAATATCTATATATATATATATATATATATATATATATATATATATATATATATATATAATCTGATGATTTGGGAGAGTTAGACACTTTATTTAAACTTCCTGAAATAGACTATAATGCAAAAATTCTAAGTCTTTTGTTATATTTTTACTTATAAATTTGCTCTGTGACTAACAATAAGAGCACACCTTGAGTTCTGCAAACTGCGACGGTTTTTTTTTAAAAACTCCTATGTCGTAAGGAAGATTTCTTCTCTGGACTTTTGGATTATTATATATTATATATATATATATATATATATATATATATATATATATATATATATATATATATGAGGAAGGAGGATTGGAGTAAATCCGACAGAATGTGGTAGAGATATGAGGAACACAGGAACAAAACTCAGACAAACTTATGTAGGAAATATATTTCGCTAAGCATTAAGCTCAGCATCATCAGTTGTTTATTGATTATTAAGGCATCATACAAGTGTTATGCCTTAATAATCAATAAACGACTGATGATGCTGAGCTTAATGCTTATCAAAATATATCTCCTACATAAGTTTGTCCGAGTTTTGTTCCTGTGTTCCTCATATCTCTACCACACACATCACAAAAAAATACACACGTGCAATCAACTGCAATTAATCAATATCTTGATTAATCCAGTGGATTTAACCCTAAAGATCCTTATGGTGAAACTTGAGTAGGTTATTAACGTTTACCATTATATATATATATATATATATATATATATATATATATATATATAATCCAAAAGTCCAGAGAAGAAATCTTCCTTACGACACAAGAGTTTTATTTTTTTTTTTAAATAAAAAAAACAAGTCGCAGTTTGAGAGCTCAATGTGTGCTCTTAATGTTAGAGTCACAGAGCAAATATATATATATATATATTTGTATATGTATAAGTATTAACTTACTGGTGGGTATAAGAACGATCGTTGGCAGCGCACAATATCCAGAGGTTAAGGTTGAGAAAAAACAAATACAAAGTGCTCAATACAATGTAGAGCATAAATTTATTTTAACAATGGAAAGGAGTAACCTACTCGAGTTTCATCAATTGATTCTTCAGGGTTACTTTAAATTAATCGAGTTTTCGATTAATCTTAGGTGTTATAAACTTGCCCGTTGGAATGGGACTTAACTTTAGTAGTAACTTTACTTATATAAGTAAAGAAATAACAAAAGACTTAGAGATTTAGCATTATAGTCTAAGCTCCCTGAAATAGACTATAATGCTAAATCTCTAAGTCTTATATATATTATATATATATATATATATATATATATATATATATATTTTTTTTTTTTTTTTTCTGATGAATTTTTGAAACTATTTATTTTGTAGAAATCTGTATAAAGTATAATGACATTGCAAAAAAATATTCCATGCGTGGTACACACAAAGAAGTTACCATTTTGGGATTAGAGTGTTTTTTAATTCTTACATGAAGGGTTCAAATGTCACTTGAAAGAAAACAAAGAAGCTTTTAATTGATTTGCCAATTACAACAGTCAGGTCTACAGATGTTGAATAGTAAAATTACACTTTCTTCTTTCTTTCTTTTTTGCACAAGTCACAAATTCCTGTCCATAAAACACTTTAGTGGAGTAGTAGTTGTAGTAGTAGTTAGCAAGGCCATTAATAATAACAGGGGGTCTGCACTTATGAACTTGCGCCAAACCAAACTAAGCTTTGTAAATTATCTATAAAGTACTTAAATGAAAGGCAGAAAATGCTGTCCACAGTTTAAAACAGATCTTGTAGCTAATTTGGCAACACTTGAGTTGTTTTTGTTGGTCCCCCCCCTCAATTTATTTAATTCCTCTTTGATATAAAGATTTTGGTAAAATATCTGATCTTTGTGCAAGGAGAGAGAGAGAGAGAGAGAGAGAGAGAGAGAGAGAGAGAAGAAAAAGTCTTTCTGCTGAAAAACAGTCAATTGTAAGAAGAGGATTCCAGTCAGGAAAAAAAAAAAAAAAAAAAAAAGAAAAAAAAGTTTATATATATATATATATATATATATATATATTCAAATAAAATGAAAGAGAGTGTCTCGGCTTGTGTTTTTAACCCATTTCTTCAACCTAGAAAACCCCTTTTCATATCTGGTTGAACATTGACATCTATATGGGTAGTGAATCAATAGACCCCTTTGTGATTTATTAGTTTGTGTTTCTGCTCTTATTATTCAGAGTACTAGTACAAAATAAAAAACACCCTCCAGGCGATGTAAAAATAGATTTTTGAAACATATTGCCTGAGGGGTGGGAGTAAAAAATTCAATGTCAGCGAGTTTGTAAAATCACCAAATTCATTAAAGGATTAAAAAAAAAAAATTTTGAAATGTAAACTTTAAATATGTATTAAAATAAAACAAACTATATATAGATATATAATACCAGTTATGTATTTATTAAAACTTGTTTAAAAAAAAAAAAATGAGGACTGTCTAATGTTGCATGTTCAAATTTTGAGTGTATTTATTCTATGTTATGACGATTTTGGGTAATGTGACGTAAGCAGTGACATAGTTTTTGTTACAGACAAAAACCGGAAGCGAATCTCCATTATTAATAGATAAGCACCAAAACAATTCTTAGAGATCAGATACAAATCCCACAAGAGTAACAGCACAAGTTAACTTATATGTTTAGGGTATAAACACCAAAGAGTATATGTTTAGGGTATAAACACCAAAGAGTATATGTTTAGGTATAAACACCAAAGAGTATATGTTAGGGTATAAACACAAAAGAGTATATAGGTATAAACACCAAAGAGTATATGTATAAACACCAAAGAGTATATGCTTAGGGTATAAACATCAAAAAGTATATGTTTAGGGTATAAACACCAAAGAGTATATGTTTAGGTAAAACACCAAAAAGTAATTCCTAGAGATCATACTAAAGGGCCGGTTTAGCTCAGTCGGTAGAGTGCCGCCTAGAAACCACAAGGTTCCTGGTTCGATACCGGCTCTTGCCAACTCAGCATACGAGTAGCACAGGGATCTGTGCGGTAAAGTGAGGAGTTGATGGTAGGTGTGGCCCCAGGTGCTAAAAAAAAATCTCTTTGGTCTCACGCCAGTGAAGAGGGGATAGACTCCCTCGCTGTCTGGATGATACAGACTTGAGGCCACCCCGACGATTTTTACTTAGAGACCATACTAAAGTTAACTTATGTATGAGCAGCTGGTTATAAAGACATTTCTTTCTTTTTTTCTTCAACAAGTTCATTCAGTACATCCCAAGACAAGATGGAGGTGGTCAATTGATAGTGGTTGGTTGTATCATTTAATTGGCCAATCAAAAAGAGGATCCTACCAATTAACAATGAGACTAGATAAAGAAAATGCTTATAGGACATTTCAGCCAAGATTTTTTATTTTTAAAGATAAATAATAAAATGAAATTTATTGTGTACAGTGCTCAGGTACACAGAATAATGTATTAGTGTCAGGAACATGAACAGTTTACAGTAGTAATATGCATGTGCATGTGTGCATATGTGTGTGGAGAGGGGCATCAGGTATAGTGTCGGCGGACTACAGGGAGCATGGAGGCTTTGAAAGATTCAGTGCTTCGGCAGCCTACAACAGACGCGGGCAGCTCATTCCATGCCTCTGCAATTCTGAGCGTGAAAAATATTTCCGAAAGTCACGTGAGCAGTGCTGTTTTCTGACTTTGTAGGCATGCCCAGGTGTGTTAGAAAGATGGAGATCAAAAAGGTGCTCAAGGTTGCTGTTGTTAAGATAACTTATGAGCTTTAAAATGAATTGAAAATGAAACAAATTATAATATTTAAATATAATTCAATGTACATTACTCTATATAAGTAAAAAAGTAAAGTTGTCTGAGCGGCCCAATGTCAGCCATGCAGCGAGGGGGTCTATCCCCTTTTCACTAGCGCTAGACCAAGGAGATTATTTTAGTGTCTGAGGTGGAGCGCCACACCTATCATCAGCTCCTTACTTTACCACACATATTCCCTGTGCTACTCATACGCTGAGTTGACGAGGGCGGGTATCGAACTAGGAACCTTGTGGTTTCTAGCCGAACACTCTATCGACTGAGCTCACCTATAATTCATGTTTGTTATTTTGTGCTCTATGAATATTTTGAAACTTTCACAACTTGTCTATTTTTTTTTAAAGACTACTAAAAAGAATTAATCATTTTTTCTTATTTTACCAAAATAGCAAAAAAAAACCCTTTGAAATATGAATATGTAGCAGTCTAAAAAATGATAATATATATATATATATATATATATATATATATATATATATATATTTAGTATACTCTCTCTCTCATATATATAAGTAAATAGTGCACAATAATAGCATGTATATCAAAATTAGGGTAGTGTGGCCATGAAGTCAATGACACTTGGTTTGAAAATCGTATAGGTAAGAAACTGTCAGTTATCAAGTGGCATTGACTTTATGTTTATGCTGCATATATATATATATATATATATATATATATATATATATATATGTATGTATATATATATGTATGTATATATATATGTATGTATATATATATATTATATGGCAAAAATTATGGAATTAACACACCTAGGTTTTTTTTTAATGTATTTATTAGTAAATAAACTAATAACAGATATGAAAAAACAAAGTAAATAATTCATTTTTATTTATAAATCATCTGAATCAAAATGGTAGGCCACATACTATAACAGAATCAAAAAGGTAGGCCACATCCTATAACAGAATCAAAAAGGTAGGCCACATACTATAATGGCACTGTTTAATTTATTCAGAAATAACTTTCTTTTAATGTTTATGATTGGATTTTATGGCATGTGAATTTTATGCCAAAGATGTTTTGTTTTATGTATTCTTGTTAGGTATACAATGTTTTTTTTTTTAACTCATTGTTTTTTTTATCTATTTAACCCATAGATGGGACCCTAACAAGTACTACCACTTTGAGTCAAAGTGGACCTGAGAGTAATGGCGATGAAGGGGTACTCCACACTCACCAGAACTGGAACCTCACCACTAGATGCAGTTTGACATCATAGCTAGGACATTAAGACCTTCAGCCACCAATTTCTAGCACATAAATGATAAAAGGGTTGGGACACTCATATAGGTGCTAGGGCTTGACAGCCAATTGATCGAAGGGGGCTTTCTGACCACCCATCTAGCCTAAGTAAGGGCCAAAGTGAAGGGTTGCATGCCATGGACTGTTCAGCTATCGGGATTCCGTCCTTAAGCATTACAGGTTGCCATCCACAGCCAAAATGGGAGGGGGATTTTTTTTCACCCCCTCTGCAGAGATGCTGTCAGTGTGTTCTACTGCACCAGCCAACAGTGCCCAATGTTTTATCGCCAACCAAGATATTGATTTTGTTATTTAATTAATTAAATATGCTTTAAGAGGGTAAATGAGAATAATTTAGAACATAATGTTAGTGAAATTTAGCTTCAAGTGTTAGGTTATGAATTTATTGATCCACCTACATAGACTTTTGTAATTAATTTCATTTGCCTGAAAAATGACACCCTTCACTTCCGGTGGAGGCCAACAAGGACCTAAAAATGCTATCACCTCTTAAAAGTAATTGCTTTTTATTTCTGGTTTGTACTCACAACCATTTTTTTTTTTGTCACTGGCTGCACCGAACTTTAGCCCTGACGATATGAGGAGTGAAGGATTGAATAAATCCGACAACATGTGGTTGAGAGTAGAGGAAAATGTGGATATAACAACATTTAGGAATTCAGTTGTTTGTGTTGTTATACCCACATTTGAGGAAACACATTATCAATCTCTCAAAAGAATAAAACTGTATTTTTTTTTTCCCCTTTAAATCTTTTTATAGAATTCTAATTCTTTTTATTGTACACTCGCCTTAACATCATTTTAATGAAGCACGTGTACGTATTTATCCAACCCTTCCACAACGGGCAACATTTGTTTTTATGCAAAAGTTCAAGGGCACTGCTATACAACATTTTATTCATGGGCATCCGCCTCCTCCTCATCATCATCCTCCTCATGTCGCCCTGGCAGCATGGATATCCATGACAAATCTCTTGCCATCCTTCATTGCCCCCGGGAGGTCCTCTGTGCAGCATCCAGTGGGTAGCCCAAAGACGTACATAGATCAGCTCTGCGTGGATACTGGATGAACCATCTCATTGGTCATTATTTTAAAAGTAGTTTCTCTTTGGATGCGTGTGTGTGTGTGTGCGCACACACGCATCCAAATAGAAACTACTTTTAAAATAACACACACACACACACACACACACACACACGAAACTTGTCAAAAGCAGAAAATTATTAATTTTAACGGCATGTCAACCTGTCTGGGCTAAGGAAATTAGATTTAGATTTTTTTTGCATAGTTTCTTAAGTTTTTTTTCTCAGAAGATTACATGATATTATAATTAACTGCCGATTTACCTCAGTCGGTAGAACCACAAGGTTCCTGGTTCGATACCGGCCCTCGCCAACTCAGTGTATGAGTAACACAAGAATCTGTGCGGTAAAGTGAGGAGCTGGTGGTAAGTGTGTGCTCCACCTCAGACACTAAAACACAATCTCCTTGGTCTAGTGCTAATGAAAATAGGATAGTCTCCCTTGATGTCCAGCTGATACCGACTTTTGGCCACCTCGATGACTTTACTTACTTTACATATCAGGTATTCCTATCTAATGCAAATAACTTGCAAGCAGATTTGCACCCATAGATGAGATCCTAACGGGTACTACCACTCCAGGTCAGAGTGGACCTGCGAGTAATAGCAATGAAGGGGTATTCCACTCCCCAGATCTCTAGAACTGGAGCCTCACCGCCAGATGGAGTTTAATGTCATACCAAGGACATCCCATTTTGGGGGTTGGTCTTACCCCACTGCAGGGGATACTGTCAGTGTATTCAAAGTCCTACCAACAGGCTGTAGCTAATTTAGGTGAGTACATATGTAATTGATATAATTAAAGTAGTAAAAAAATTTAATGCATGATAATATATGATATAAGATATATGATATGATAATATATGATATGATATGATAATATATGATATAAAAATTTAATATATGAGATTAAAATAGTAAAAAAATTTTAAAACTCAATTGTCCGTACGTGATGCGTGCAGCTCTTATGACTTAATTATTTCAATGATTTACATATGTAGAAGATATGTAATAAAAGTAAACAGATGAAACAAAATGATATTTAAAACATTATCAATGTGTCAGAGTCAGGGCTGTGAAATCAGAAACAATTAAGGGATTACTGGAATTGAATTTACATTTTATATGGCCCTAGTTTAGTCTGTAGTTATACAGTGCACACTCATAAATAGATTATAAAAATTATCATTCTATATTATGAATTACATAAAAATTTGTCGGGGTCCTAAAAATAGAGGAGTCAGCATCAAAGGTTTTGTGTTCAGATTCCACAGCCCTGAGCAGAGACAGTACTGATTTATAGGTGATTCTAACTTTTATAGTCTATATATGCTAAATCTTATACAATTCAGTAAAATACCGACTATCTAAAAATCCCACCTTATAAAATTAATATGGTTAAATCGAACTTAACGGACCTAAATTCCACCATCATAGGTCACCCCGATGAAAGAAAAAAAACAAAAAAAAAAAACCCAAAATCAAGGAATTAACTGAATTTAATGTAATTTTCAGTGTTGATATATTAATGAATAAAAGATATGATGCACCAGTTATTTTATTTTGTAGGAGTTATTTTCGTATTTGCCTGGGGAGTTGTCTGCCCGTATAGTGTTGCTGGTTCCCGCTAGGGGTCTGGTGTATTTAAGCGGCTGATTTGAACTTCTTCTCTCTCTCTTTGCCTGCTGCTCGACCTATGAGACCACATGGGTTAGACACGGTCTACCCCTTTCTCATTGGGGCTTCGGCCCTTAACACTGGCCACTCACTGCTAGTAAGTCTCTTATACGATATATGACTATCCTTTAGTCATGTATCCGTAACTACGTTTTTATGTACATTTAGGTATCTCTTTGATACCTAAATATCTTGTATTTTACCATTCATGAATGTGTCATTATCTCTACTCTTGTATATGTATCTATGTACTTTATGTATCATCATATCCATGTGCTGTATACTTATTAAATGTTTTGTCCCTCAACCTGTGTCGGAGTTTGTTTGTGTTCCGAGTTATGACTTTGTCATAACCTTGAATCTTACAATTTAAAAAGTTTTACATTGAACCACTTATCTTTGAAAATCTTACGTGAAAGTGTTACGCTTCAAAGATACGCGGTTTAAATAAACCATACTTGTGGCAAAAAGTTTGGGTAAATACTTAGGCATCCCATCGTGTTGTAATGGTTTGCAAGCCAGTCTAGCAGATCCATTACTACTGAATAGCAAGCTAATCTGCACTGGATGCCCTATACTTGCAATTTTGCGTCACATCCTGCCCGTGGCAAACAAGTTGGGTAAATAACCTTCACTAATCCAACACAGTTTCTTCACTAATTCAGCACCGATTTCAAATTTCGTAAATCATTTATTATTTCAAAATTTCCCAGGTTATTATATCAACGTAGATTGTTTTGGTGGTATTTGTTCACCTGATGACAGAGGAAAGCAATTATGTGTTTTCCAGCATTTATCAATAACATTGGCTTCACTAAATAAAACACTAGACATTATCAATTAAAGATTTAAAAAATCTTAAAGGAAAAAAAAAAAAAAAAAAAACACCAGATAAGTGTAAAAATGTTAAAAAAATCTTTAAAAAATCTATAAAAAGAATTAACAATCTGTAAAATGAATAAAAAAATTTTTTTTAAATTATAAAAATTGTTTAAAATCTTTAAAAAAAAAAAAAAAAAAAAAAAAAAAAAAAAGGTAATTTATGAGGAAGTGCCTCCCGGTCTCCTGCCTCAAGAGTTGCTGCCTGGTGACTATTAAAATAACAACCCAATTTATTCATAATTATCTATATTACTTTAAATACTAAGATTATTTTTTTTATTCATGTTTGTTTAATGTTTTGTTTTTAGTTTAAATAAACAAGAATTACGACAAAAAAAGATGCGACCCCCCCCTCAATACATTTACTTGTCGAAAATATCTATCTATCTCGATTTGTTCGTTTCTATCTATATTATTTTGTTTGTTTATCTAT
>CM042147.1:5787105-5804605 GCA_023376005.1 Doryteuthis pealeii
GATCTGTATTTACTCTGAACGTACTTCAGCACAAGATCTGAGATGAACCTTTTTTTTTTTTTTTTTTCTCTATCTTTAAGTCATTTGTAATCAGAATATTTATAATAAATAAAAGAATTTAAAAAAAATAGAGATATGACATTTAACAGCTATTTAAAGTTCAGGGTTTAAAATAAAGAGACAAAAAAAAAAAAAAAACCGATTTGATGACTGTAATTATTTGACACTTTATCTATTAAATATTTTAAAGAATAGTTTTACAATGCTTTCAATTTGAAAACAATGTTATGAAGGCTATTTGTATTTATGTACTAGTAATTTTCCCAAGACCATTAAAAACATTCAACATATTTCCCATACAGAATTAACAGTACAAAGGAGGAAAATATTGTAATCTTTAAGTCTATCTTATAACCATATGTAAATATAATGTTACCTATGTCCTATAATAGTTGTTCCATTTGCATATCAATTTCATATACTAAACATAACTATCATGAGACAAAAGGTAGAAGGAATTTCTATTATGTTGATTCTTCATAATGGCTTTTTAATCAATTCTACTACAACAACAAAATTGAGGTATTTCTTGTCGGATTCGGGAACCTTCTCGGACTCGGGAACCTTCTTTTTCGAACTCAGAACTTTCTTGTCGTAATCGGGAGCCACAACAAGAAAGTTCCCGAGTCCGAGAAGGTCCCCGAATCCGACAAGAAATACCTGAAGAAGGCCGGAGGGCATATCGGCAGAAACATTGTACAAATAACAATGAAGATTGGGACAATAGTCCGAATAACACAGATAATACTAATCATCAAGCCTCATCTCAAACATTCAGAGAAACAAAATTGAGGTCTTCTGATAATTCCAGAGTTTATGAAGATGAAATTTTTTAATTTGTATTATTTAAATTTGGGGCTCTTCGCAGAAATGCATCCCAGCCTCCTACCTTAAAAAACACTAAGCGGTGCCAGCTCAAAAAAAATCCCTAGCTGAAGCAGTAACTGCTGAAAAAAAAAAAACAAGCAGCGTTTAAGGCGTTTTTCCCCGAAAAGTTAATGCAATATTTACCCCCCTCCACTCCAGTCTTTTTTTCGACAAGTAAATGTAAATATTTAGGGAAGGGTTAAAATATTAAAAAAAAAAAAATCCTCAAGTGGAAAATAAGACTAAAACAGGTATTTTTATGACTATCACTTAAAACTATTCATTCAACAAATTGTCATTAATGAGAGAATAGAGACAGGTAACCACAATACATATCCAATTTCCGAAAAGAATTTCTGTTATAAATGAATGAATAAAGAATCATTTGAAATCTTTTGAAGACTTATAAAAAAATAAAATTTAAAAAAAAAAAAACAAGATTACGACAAGAAGGTTCCAGAGTGCGAGAAGGCTTCCGAGTCCGACAAGAAATACCTGAAGAGGCTGAGGGCATATCGGCCAAAAGGTTGTACAGATAACAAGTAAAAAAAAAAGAAAAAGAACAGAAGGTTCCTGAGTGCAAGAAGGCTCCAAGTCCAACAAGAAATATCTGAAGAAGGCCGGAGGCACATCGGCCAAAATGTTGTACAGAACAAAGATGAGGACAACAGTCCAATAATTAATAATGCTTATAAAAAAAAAAAAAAAAAAAAAAAAAAAGGTAAAAAATAGAAGAAAATAAGAAAAAAAAAATCAACTATATGTTTCTCATAATCTGATAAAACTAACAATTGGTTTAAGCAGAAAAAAATATATTCCTAATCAGAAAATGGTTTGGTTTGTTTTATGGCATATCAACCTCAGTGGGTCATTTAATGCCGATAAAGTTTTGAAATAAATCAATTCTTAATAGATAATACAATTTTTTTATAAATACATTTTTCTATTTAACCCATAGATGGGACCCCAACAAGTACTACCACTCCGGGTCAGAGTGGACCAGGAAGCAATGGTGATGAAGGGGTGCTCTACATTCCCCAAACCTCCAAAACCGGAAGCTCACCATCAGATAGAGTTTAACGTCATTCCCAGGACATAATCAGAAAATGAAGCAGGATATTGATGACTAATAACCTTGGAATGTCAACAAAGAACAGGTAACATCAGATGCAATTTGTGTCGAGACAATAACAATAATAAAAAAAAAAGGTCCTTTTCAGTCCTGTTTCCCATTGATTAAATTGATATACTCAACCTATTTTTCTGTCTGTGTTGTTGCAATTGGGAGTGGCAACAGTAAAGAAAAAAAAAAAGAAATGATAATTTACAAGGAGTGGGCTGCTACTACATTAGATGGTATAAAGAGAAGTTCAGACATGTTGGACAGATGAAATTAATTAAAACCAATCAAAACATTCCAATTAAAACAGACAAAATAACAACGATACTCTGTTAATGGTTACCTTAAAAAAAAATTAAAAAAGGATATTTAAAAAAAAAAAAAAAAAAAAAAAAAAAAAAAAAAAAAAAGAAAGGAGTTTCTTTATGATATTACTAGTTTCAGTACCCGATAAATATCCAGGAAAGGTGGAGTTATTCACAGTTCCCACAGTACACCTGAAAATGCTAACGAACCTGGGTACTCCCTACTGGATTTTCAATAGCAACCTTTGCTAGATGAGTTTATGGCAGATCAAGTTTTTGTATGGAACTATCAAATAGCCATAAGTCCTTATTTCATCCTAGCTTTCTTCATTCAGAGTGAATAATTCCCCCTATCTCACTGAAACCTCTCTTTGCTCTTCCATTGTAAAGATGCCCCCAGGAGGTCTATTATTGATTTTTATTGAAATCCAATTAGCTAGTCCTGTTTCTGAATATTAGCTTAATGTGTGTAAAGTTTCATCATGATCGGATTACAGGTGTAGGCACCATCTGATAACACACACAAACAGAAATTACCATTTATATAGATTATTTTAAATTCTGCACCTGTTCACCATCACCATTATTGGCATATTCTCCAGGTAGTTACCATAATATCAGTACTACTTTTCTAATAACATACTCCCATAGGAATATTAGACAACTCAGCATAGATGATTGGTTGGTGAGAGCTGGTATCAAACATGGAACGTTGTGGTTCCTAGGCATCATTAAATAACCTATAAGAGTTGATGTGCCATTAAACAAATCATATCATCACTACCAATCACAAAAAACCTATCATCAATCCCACAACAACAAGGAGAAGGAAAAAAATTTTTTTGTTTGTTTTTGTTTACAGTATATCAACCTTGGTGGGTCATTTAATGCCAGCAAAATTTTGAAAGATTCGTAGGGATAGTTTTGAAGAAATTTTTTTAATCTCAATTCTTTTATAAACAAATTTTCTATTTAACCCATAGATCATACACTAACAGGTATTACCACTCCAGGTCAGAGTGAACCTAGGATCAATGGTGATGAAGGGGTGCTCCACATTCCACAGACCTCCAGAACTGGAACTTCACCATCAGATAGAGTTTAACGTAATTCCCAGAACATGAAGGCCCTCAGACACCACCTTCTAGCACATATGATATAAAGGGTTAGGGCTTGCCATAAGGGCAACAGGGTTGGGACAATCATATAGGTGTTCGGGCTTGACATGGCCAACCAATTGATCAGAGGGGTCCCCTTTGACCGACCGTCTAGCCAAAGTGGAGTGTTGCATGTCATGGACTGCTCAGCCACCAAGATTCTGCCCTTAAGCATTACAGGTTGCCACCCATGGCCAACAGGTGGTACAGTTAGCGTATTCTACTGCCTCAGCCGACAGGGTGGTTTAACCATGTTCCATGTCCTGGACTACTCAACCACCAGGATTCCATCCTTAAGCTAACCGGTGGCCCCATTTGGCGGCCGGGGTGGGGTAGTGGGTTACCTCTCTGCAGAAGTGCAGCCGGTGTATTCTAAAGCCCCAGCCGACACGGCAAGAAGGAAATGAACACCGATGTCAACAGCGATCATACAGATGCTACTATCATGTGGAGGTGTGTGGTGTAATGGTTAGAGTCGTGGGAAATGGAGTCGTTGACCCAAGTTCAAATCATGAAGCTACAGTTCACATAGCGCTAATACCCTTGGGAAAGGTAAGCATCCATCTGCTCTCCCTCCAGCTATGAGTAAATAGCAGGGCTGACTGGGCTCTTTAACCTTTGCTAGACAACCAGTCTAGGAGAAGGAAAACTCTGAATTCAAACTCCACCTAAAAAATTGATCTGGTGTCACATCCTGCTTGTGCAGGGGTTAGTAAATATTTACTATCAAGATCCAGGCTCTTTACAGGCTCCAATGGAATCACAATTGTAACCTTTGGTAGACCCAAATGAATAATATCAGCCTTCTTTGTACTCTTAATGAAGACTTGACTACCAGATTTGACCGTGTCCAAAAAAAAGGAGAACTTAGTTATTTGACAGTGTCCAAAAAAAAGGAGAACTTAGTTATTTGACAGTGAGGAGAACTTAGTTATTTGACAGTGTAAAAAAAAGGAGAACTTAGTTATTTGACAGTGTCCAAAAAAGGAGAACCAAAAAAAAGGAGAACTTAGTTATTTGAAACTTAGTTATTTGACAGTGTACCAAAAAAAAAGGAGAACTTAGTTATTTGACAGTGTCCAAAAAAAAGGAGAACTTAGTTATTTGACAGTGTCCAAAAAAAAGGAGAACTTAGTTATTTGACAGTGTCCAAAAAAGGGAACTTAGTTATTTCTTAGTTATATCGAATAACCTCTTCAACTGAAGCCCTATGTGTATTGGTAACACTTGAATAGCTGGCTTGTAAACAATATTGTTCATCTTGATCCAAAACAGCTGGATTTGTTTAATATGTACTTTTGGAAACTATGCCAGCTGGATTTATATATATATATATATATATATATATATATTTGATGTATATATCAATTCAACAAGAAAGATCTTTAACACAATGTTGGCAGAGAGCAATTATCTATCCCAAGAGAGTAATGAATATAGTTGGCTCAATGCACCAAGCCAATGCAGAAACTGTAATAGGATAATAGTAATAATAATATAGTAAGTAAATATAATATAGTAGTATAATAGTAATAATATATAATAATATATAAGTATAATAGTAATAATATAATAATATAGTAAGTATAATAGTAATTATAGCTGTTGGTTGATCCCCATTTCCCACTTCTCATTAAAACTCTTGACTATTATATCACATTTTTAGTTTGAATAAAATAATAATAATAATAATAATAATAATAATAATATATATATATATATATATATATATATATATTATGGACTCTCTCGTAGATTTTCGATGCATGAGGGTTCATACATACAATGAACACCCACACAGTGATTTGTTTATACTAGTGGTGAAGGCTTGTGTTGGACCATCCACAGTTTTTGGCACAGTCGATAGGAAAGAATTGGTGCATCAAGGGTTGCAACAAACCCAATCAACGACCGACCTCAGGAATTTTGAATTCAGAGTTATCCCTCTCCTAGACTGGTTACCTACTGAAGGGCCCAGTCTTTCCTACTATTTAACCCATAGCTGGAGGGAGAATATATGGATTCATACCTTTCCCAAGGGTATTAGCGCTATGTGAAATACCAACAGCTTCGTCTAGGAATTGAACTCGAATTGATGAGTCCATTTTCCACGACTAACCATTAGCCCACGCGCCTCCATATATATATATATATATATATAAGTAAAGTCATCGGGGCAGCCTAATGTCGGTTTCAGCCAGAGAGAGAGGGAGTCTATCCACTTTTCAATAGTGCTAGACCAAGGAGATTATTTTAGCATCTGAGGTGGAGCACCACACCTACCATCAGCTCCTTACTTTACCACACAGATCCCTGTGCTACTCATACGCTGAGTTGGCGGGGGCCGGTATTGAACCAAGAACCTTGTGATTCCTAGCCAAACACTCTACCGACTGAGCTAAACCGGCCCCTTTATATATATATATATTACACTATTAAAATCAAATGATTTGAAATATGGATTGTTTTAAAAACATTGTAAATCAGTATATTTTAATCGATTTTATTGAAAAAAAACCCATGGAATGTGTATAGATAGGCTGGCAGATTTGAAGAGGAGGAAAGTCACAGGTGAAAAAGAAGTCCCAGACCATAAAGGACAAACCAAGAGTCTTTCAGACAGTCAGGTCCCCAAAGTAAGGGTCAGAGTTTAGATTCCAAATTTAGAAGAAATTAGGCTTATTTGAAGCAGACTTGAAGAGTCTTAGAGAAATGACAAAGAGCCAAACACAAAATATGCCTTCATCAAAGGTGACTTTAGCATTCCATCTCTCCAAAGAAAAGTTTAAAAATTAAAAAAAAAAAAAAAAAAAAAAAAGTTGTCATTGTCCACTGAATTGCTTCTCCAACTATGAAGCTCACTATAATCAACAATTGCTCTATACTAGTGGTTCTCAACCAGTGGTCATATGCCCCACACCCCCAGGTACCATAACTTGGGGGTGAGGCAAGCAAAAAATAAAAATAAAAATAAAATATAATCCTAAAAATACAATATGATTTTTAAACATTGAATGGCTATGGGAGGATGGGGTCAACCATAGTAAAATAGGAATCAAAGAGATCCATAGGTTTAAAAAAAAGGGTCAAGAACCACTGCTTTATACAATATTAGGTTAAATCGAATTTAAGGAACCTAAATTCCACCATCATATGTCACCCCAATGATAGAAGAAAAAAAAACAAAAAAACAAAAAAAAAAAAAAAAAACAGAATTAACCGAATTTAATGAAATTTTCAGTGTTGATATATTAATGAATAAAAGATATAATGCCCAGTTATTTTATTCAAAAACTTTTACAGTTTTTCAGGTCAATTAACTTTGAACCACGTATCTTTGAGGTGTAACACAGATTCTTTAAAGATATGTGGTACAAAGTTAACTGACCTGAAAAAAAATGTAAAAGTTTTGAAATAAAATAACTAGTGCATTATGTTTTATTCATTAATATATCAACACTGAAAATTTCATTAAATTTGGTTAATTCTCTGATTTTTTCTGCTGTATTTCTCTATTATTAGTAATTGTTTTTGACCAGTAAAAGATATTAGTCAAATTGAAAGATATCACAATTGTGACAACCATTTAAATAAATGTTTCCACTTAGCAAACTGAAACCTCCAAAAAAGGAAAAATCATGTGCATTGTCCACTTTAAAAAAAAAAAAAAAAAAAAAAAAAAAAAAAAAAAAAGCTCAAATATTGTTTTACTCTGGACATAAAAGGAATTCCTGACTATTCATTAAAACTAAAAATTAAAAGCACTTCGTTACAGCACATTTTTTTTAAAAAAAATATACAAGGATGTACTACTTAGGTACATCCTGGACGCACAAAAATCTAAAAGGACACAGTAAAACCAGAGAACCTTGTGGCTCCCAGGTGTTAATCTTGACTCGCTTGTAAAAAAAGAGGCATGTATCTTAAATCCTCAACGCATATATATAACATATATATATATATAAAGGCCCCAATTTTGGTCGAAATAAATTTATTATGGAATAACGGTGTTAAATTTTTCCTTCCTTTCAAAGATAAATATTGCTCTGTATATAATCTAAAAAGTTTATTATACATTGAGCTCTTTTTAGTGATTTAAAGATTCATTGTATTTATACATACTGGATCATACAATAATAATACAGTGTGTCTTAGAAATCACATATAGAATCATCCCTTACTACCAAGTTTTGGATACCTCATATATATATATATATATATATAGACACACACACACAGAGATGTTGATGGATACAAGTCCTGCATCCCTGATGCATAAAAATCTAAAAGGACGCAGTAAAATCATATCCATGCATTCCAGTGTTTTTCTTCCCCCCCCCTCACCATTTCAAGCTAACTGTAAATACATTTTAATAGTTTCTTAGAAATGAATTACACTGGATAGGTTACATGGTAGGATTTAGACAGCTTTAATTGTTTTCCCAGATCATAAATAAAAACCTACAATTTATTAAGAAACTTTAGTTGGCACCCATAAATTTTCTTAAATACCCGAGAAACTTGACTTCCCAGAGTTCATACTTAGCTTCGTCCCCATCAAAGAACATCCTTGTGTTCCTAGGTGCATAACATGTTACGATTTTAGTGTGGTAGCAGGGCATAGTTTCAATCTACAAACCTCTGGTTCCCAAAAGTATTAGTATGAAGTGAAACACAAACAGAATTGTTCAGGATTTAAACACTGGTCAGCAATTCCATTTCCTACAATGATGACTTATGCTAAGCACGCTTCCATCCTTATTTATAATTGGATTCGTCAAAAAGCTCTTCGTCCAAATGTATCATCCATTGTAATAAGAGCTTTGCCAATAATGATTAACCATTTTAAATTAAAATAAATAGTTTGAGTTTTGTTTAACGGCATATCAACCTCTGTGGGTCATTTAATGCCAAAAAAAGGTTATTTTGGATTTCAGTCTTTAAATCTGAAGCTAAACTGGGTTTGGCTTGTTTTGTTTTTGTTTTACGGCATATCAACCTCAGTGGGTCATTTAATGCCGATAAAGTTTTGAAATAAATCAATTCTTAATGGATAATACAATTTTGTTTATCAACTCATGTTTTTCTATTTAACCCATAGATGGGACCCTAACAGGTACTACCACTCCGGGTCAGAGTGGACCAGGAAGCAATGGTGATGAAGGGGTGCTCCACATTCCCCAAACCTCCAAGACTGGAACCTCACCATCAGATAAGAGTTTAACGTCATTCCCAGGACATGTAGACCCTCAGTCACCGCCTTCTAGCACCCATATGATAAAAAGGGTTGGGGCTTTCCATGAGGGCAATAGGGTTGGGGCTTTCCATGAGGGCAATAGGGTTGGGGCAATCATATAGGTGCTGGGGCTTTACGTGACCAGCTGATTGATCGGAGGGGTCCTCACCGACCGCCCGTCTAGCCCAAGATAGGGCTAAAGTGGAGTATTGCAAGTCATGAACTGCTCATCCACCTAGGTTCTATCCTTAAGCATCACGGGTCGCCAACAGGTGACCCCATTGGGGGAGTCTTACCCCTCTGCAGAGGTGCAGTCGGTGCATTCTAACGCCCCAGGGGAGATTTGAATTGTGACTTGAGTAGTGACATAGTTTCGGTTACAGACAGTCAAACACACTATCTCCATTATAATAAGATGTTTGTATTATCAATATTATTATTTTATTATAATTTAAAATATTTCATTTTATGTTGATTGATATAAAATCTTTATGGCAAGTTAACCCTCCTCACAACCAGGATGTTTGAGTTTGAATTTTGTTTAACGGCATATCAAGCAGGCCCCGACACTAACTTTTTTCATGACCGTCCCGAACAAAAATTATCAACCGTCCCGAATGGGGTTTGGACTGTCCCAAAATCAAAATATTTTTATTTAATTCATTAGCATCATCTATACTTGTCAGTCATCAGTAGCATAATAACATGTAATAAAACATTAAGAAAATCTGAAGCAGTGATAATTCTGGATATTTGGACAAAAAATCCATTTTCTAGTGTGCTTTGAGCTAAATAAAATACTTTTTTACTTTAAGTTACCCTGAGTAGGGTCAGTAGAACATAATTCAGTCCTTCTAAACTATCTCCCTCCACCATTATTCATTACATGGCTTTGAGAATAGACCTACGGTCCCGTAGCCTCATTTTGAGATCATCATTCATGCAATCACTGGACGGCCAATATTGGAATGTAGTACTAACTTTTATGAAAATTTTTTACCGTCCCTGGCAAACTGTCCCAGATGTAATTTTTATCGTCCCTGGGACGGCGTTAATGTCAAGCCCTGATATCAACCTCTGTGGGTCATTTAATGCCAGAAAAAGGTTACTTTGGATTTCAGTCTTTAAAGTAGTGGTTCTATGGAGGTATTCGGTTATGTTTTGTTATATCTTGTTGAAAAGGTTGCTTTATTTTTATTTTATTTTTTTTCAAGAAATTTTAAAATGTCTTCAGGGTTTGTATTCCTAAAGAGGTCCCTCAGGTTTCTTGTTTGATAGTATTTGGTGCGGGTGTGTTTGAGGCTGTAACAATTTAGAAGGATATGTTTGATTGTAAGTTGTACTTAGCATATAAATAAATAGAACAAAAAAGATAACCTAATAAATAAGGTAAGTTCACTGTCAAATAATTCTCAATATCAACTGGAAAAGGCATATTATATATATATATATATATATATATATGGTTACCCTGCTGAGAGCCTTACAAAACAAACTTTGTTTGTTGGTCAACTAAGAAAAATATTACTGTCTAACCCACCCTGGTGATGACCTCTAAAAGTGATCTAATCTATATATGAAAATACTTTTATCTGCCCACATATCTTTAGAGTAATATAATTCTTCCTACACTCCTACAAGACTTACTGGCTCTACCACAGCATTTACCACTGAATGAATGAATGCTTTTTTGGAGTTTAAAAAAATTATTTGCTATATGATGACAAAGCCTAAGGACAAACTTTCAACATGGCTGAAATAGACCAACTACAATTTTTTTTTTTTTTTTTTAGTTACAGATAACTTTAAATAGATGAGTTATCATAACAATCACACAACATTTTTTGAGAAATATAGTCTGGTTTGGTTTGTTTTGTTTTATGGCATATCAACCTCGGTGGGTCATTTAATGCTGACAAAGTTGTGAAATATATTCATTCTTAATGCATAATACAATTTTGTTTATAAACATGTTTTTCTATTCAACCCACTCTGAGTCAGAGTGAACAAGGGAGCAATGGTGATGAAGGGGTGCTCCACATTCCCCAAACCTCCAAAACTGGAACCTCACCATCAGATAGAGTTTAACATCATTCCCAGGACATGAAGACCCTCAGCCACCGCCTTCTAGCACCCATATGATAAGGATTGGAGGTTGCCATAAGGGCAATAGGGTTGGGCAATCATATAGGTGCTAGGACTTGATGTGGCCAGCCGATTGATCGGAGGGGGCCTGTCCGCCCGCCCGTCTAGCCCAAGAAAAGCCTAAGGTGGAGTATTGTAAGTCATGGACTGCTCAGTCACCTGGGTTATATCCTTAAGCATCACGGGTCGCCACCCACAGCCAACAGGTGGCTCCATTGAGGGAGTCTTACCCCTCTGCAGAGGTGCAGTCGGTGCATTCTAACGCCCCAGCCGACGGCAGAAATATTGTCTGTAAAGTTTTGAAAAATGAAATTGACTAGCAAAAGTATGTGCTTCCTGAACATAGAAATTCATGGAAGACATAGAAATTATTTCTCTGTACAATAAGAGAGGGGTCACATTCCAGCCAATTTCTCATAGGCCCTATCCTGAAGGACCTTAAAATTTCACTATTTGTTTGTATCCATGTGAGAAGTAAATCTTTAACATTGTACTACAATAACATTGAATTTTATTACTAGCAAGAATATGCACCCTCTGTGTATAAGTATTTAAGTTTTAATGTAATGAAATATATGAAATTAGAAAGATTAATGAATATTAAAATATCACACTTATTTTAATGTTATTTCAATTGCTTTCTATATAAAATTCAGAGGTGCTGATAGGAACGCGACCTGCATCCCTGACGCACAAATATCTAAAAGCATGCAGTAAATATAAAAAGCTATCAGCATCACTGAAAATTATATATAGGATTGCTTTAAATATTTTTGAGAATAACAATAGTATTAGAAATCAGTAACAGCAAATAATTATTTATTAAACCCTGTTTTGTTAAAATCACTATGCAAATTATTCCCACCATATACTGTAAATCTTTATTTCCTAGATATATAACACATATTTATGTATTTTAAATGCATTGATAATAATAATAATAGTTTTTTTTTTTTCTTCTTTCAATATATTAAAAGAGTGCATTGAGATGTTTTATTTAATATCTGCAAAAGCCTATTATCTCTTAAACCCTTAAGTACTCAAGAAGTTATCTTAAGAAAGTACCATTTTAAGGAGGGTGGGGGTGGGGTAAGAGTAAGAAAGTGAAATAATTAGGTCTTGTTTGTCTCTTACCTCCTACAATATTAGGAATTGTTGTCATGAACTATTTTAAATTTGAAAATCTGACAACAGAAGAATGGAGTGAAATCAGTTTAGATTTGAGTTAGAAAACAACCAGTTGTGGATAGATATTCACATTTATATTCACATTTAATGACCTTTGCAATCTGCAAGAAATTTAGAATGCATCAAGAAACAGATGGACAAATAGAGAGAGTGGGAGTGGGCTGCATACAGGTGGAGACCTTGACTGAGAGAGAGAGACAGTTGGAGCGAGAGAGACAGACAGACACCTGGAGCAAGAAAAAGACAGACACCTGGAGCAAGAAAGAGAGCGACAGACAGACAGACAACCACCTGGAGCAAGAAAAAGACAGACACCTGTAGCAATAAAGAGAGCGACAGACAGACAGACACCCACCTAAAGCAAGAAACAGAGCGACAGACAGACAGAGAGCAAGCAGGACACCTGGAGCAAGAAACAGAGCGACAGACAGAGAGCTGGAGCAAGAAAACAGAGCGACAGACAGAGAGCTGGAGCAGAAACAGAGCGACAGACAGAGAGCTGGAGCAAGAAAACAGAGCGCAGACAGACAGCTGGGAAGAAACAGAGCGACAGACAGACGCTGGAGCAAGAAACAGAGCGACAGACAGACAGCTGGAGCAAGAAACAGAGCGACAGACAGACAGCTGGAGCAAGAAACAGAGCGAGAGACAGACAGCTGGAGCAAGAAACAGAGCGACAGAACAGACAGCTGGAGCAAGAAACAGAGCGACAGACAGACAGCTAACAGAGCGCGACAGACAGACAGCTGGAGCCAGAAACAGAGCGACAGACAGACAGCTGGAGCAAGAAACAGAGCGACAGAGACAGCGACAGAAACAGACACAGACAGTGGAGCAAGAAAACAGAGCGACAGACAGACAGCTGGAGCAAGAATAGAGAGACAGACAGACAGCTGGAGCAAGAAATAGAGAGACAGACAGACAGCTGGAGCAAGAAATAAAGAGACAGACAGACAGCTGGAGCAAGAAAGAGAGGAAAAAAGGACAGACAGACAGAGACTAACAGACGGACAAGGTCAACGACATGGGGAAAAACAGACAGACAAATGAAGAGAGAAAGAGACGGATGGAGAGATCAACAGACAGGGATGGAGAGTGAAAGATGAAGAGAGAGAGAGAGAGAGAAAAAGAGCCTATGAATCTTATCTGTGACATGAGCAAAAGAAGGGAATTAATGAGATACAAGGAAGAAGAGCAAATTTAGATTCACTGCAATTTTCAAATTTAAACTGTAACAGGGTGGGTTTCTTAAAAAGAGAAGAATTTATTTTTTGTATCAGCAGAGCCCTCCTGTTGGTAGATAATTCTACATAAAATAATGATGAGCTTTCATTTGCCTTGACTAAAAAAATAAAATAAAAAAGTATAAAAACTTTAACATTCTCCTGGAGAAAAGGTTGAAGAAAATATTTGTTGCCAGTAATTCATAGGATAAATATTTAAAGTTTACATAACCGTCTCCTCCATTTAGTGAGGATAAATCGGTCATCTGAACATTAGCTACATAAATGAGAGTAACCCCCCTTGTTTGTTTAACTTTGAGGAAGCTGTGTGTTTTGGTCGGCCATTTTCATTTCACCGTAAATCTACACTGAAAATACGAATTTGTTTGAATCAATACAACTGCATGTTTTAACATGAAAATATCATAAAATGTGTTCTTAATTGTGCTTGCGCATTATTTGAAATGAACTTAATTGTTATTAAGAACACATTTTATGATATTTTTGTGTTAAAACATGCAGTGGTATATTCATATTCAGTGTAGATTTACGGTGAAATGAAAATAGACGACCAAAACATATGGCTTCCTCAAAGTGAAATAAACAGGGGAAGGTTACTCTCATTTATGTAACTAATGTTTAGATCAGCGATAAATCTTTAATTAACAATACTGATTTTTTTTTCTTTCTTAACACTTGCTTAAAGGCCACATTCAGCAGCAATTAAGTGTTGTGTCACATTCTATTTATTTATTTAATGGTATATCAACCTTTGCGGGTTATTTAATGCCAAAAGCCATCATGTTATAGGAGAACAGTAGTGGTAACATTTAACTCATAAGGGGATTTCATACTTTTCCCAAGGGTATTATTATTATTATTAAGTGAGGTACCTCTCTTCAGGGGATACAGTCAGTATTTTCTAAGCCCTTCAACAGGGCGTTGGATATTAGGTATTATTATCAAACTCTACAACATTAAAACAGTAAACAAAAATATGAATATATAGCAGCTCAAAAATAAGTACACTATAAATATATATAGATAAGATATTTTATGCAGTTTTACTGTATTTATTTCTGATTTGTGCTGTTCCACATTATTGTAGTTTGACAACTCTATTAAGTTTCAATAATTAATAATACTAGCAAATATATGCACCCTCCGTAGGGTGCAAGTATTTAGGTTTTGATGTAATAAAATATATCAAATTAGAAACTATTTAGAAAATGATAAACTGAGGGGGTATAATCAAAAATTAGAACAGCTTTAAATCTAACTCTTCCATCATTTTCCATCACTCCCGTCTTTCATTTTTCCTAATTTATCTATTTAGTTAGATTATGAAAGTATTTAATAAAATTACCAGTTCTTTCGTCTTGTTTATGGATTTCTTTTAAGATTTATCCCTGAGATTTTTGCTCAGATTCGTTAAGAGAAAACCAAACAATTAGAAATCAATAATACTAAGCATATATTTATTAAAATCAAATTCTTGATATTCAATATGAATTAGCCTTCTCGTTCACACTGTAAACCTCTTATTTTGTTGAATAAATATACTTGCATGTTATAGTATGTAGATCCAACAGTATTAATAAGGTTATACAATTTTATCAATAATTGAGGTTTAAATAAAAAATAGATTCCTGGTGAATGTGATGTCAATTAACTAAGGGGATTGTGACTTGAGTAGTGATTTAGTTTCTGTTACAGACAGACAAACACACAATCTCCATTATAATAATATATATATATATATATATATATATATTAATGTGTATGGTTGGCACTAGTATACTAGAAAAAGTAATAGTAATCCAACGTACAGTGTTATTAGAAGAGTGCTCAATATCTGTGATAGAGTGTTGATAGTTGAATGAAGTGACAAATAAAAGTTTTAGCTTTTATTCATTTATTTGGGAACGATATTACTACCAATTCGACATCATATATATATAGCATTTGACAACACTTAAACATGCAACACGAGAATACAGTTAAAAAACACACACATTTAACCATTTACACCATTTCTGTCATTTTAAAAAAAAACATATTTCGTTTAACTGGATATGCTTTACCTTTTTATTAGTCCAAAGGGTTATCTTTCCTTACTGCAGGTCGCCACTAGGTGACACTACTAGCTGGCATTTAAACAGCAGCCCAGGAATTTCTCATCCTAGCAGGGCAGACATTCACTAAAGCTTTCAAGTTTGATCTCGGCACCAGCACTTTCATGAATTAAGTAAGACTAGCATAACCTTGTTAATTTATACCACGTATTGTTGGCATCCTCCGTTCTGCTAAAGACGATGTGTAGTGTCCATTTTTAACTGCATCTGACGAGTGGCTGAAACAAACAAAAATCTCTTTATATACTAACCAGGGGTGCTTTGGTGGTTCATGGTTGTATTGTAGGAAATAGATACAGCAACCCAAGTTCAAATCCTGGGACAGCTATTTACATTTCACACAGCACTTAGTTACACTTGCAAAGGTATGCATCCAATTATTTCTCCTCTTAGGTATGGGTAAATAGTGGCAGACTTGAGCACTTAACGTATATCAACTATCAGGGGAGAAGAAAAAAACCTGTCAATCATTGTTGAAAAATGACCTTTTTGTTACATCCTGCTTGTGCGGAGGGTTGCTATAAACAGTTATACATACTATACTAGGTTCTAATGGGTAATATATCCACCCACCTACGGTGTTGGAATGTGGACACAAAGTTAGTTTAATTGGGATCACACAAGAAGCAGCCTCAGCAACTGTCTTGTATTCAAACTATTTGAATATTTAAAGTGGCATTCCGATATTAGGCAGGTTACGATATAAATTTGTTGAAACTTCCAGCATTCTAACAAAACTGATTTTGGCAACACCTATTAAGTTTCATAACCATTTTACAACAGCAACCTTGAGCACCTTTTTTGATTTCCATGGTGTTAACACACTGGCATACCTATAAAATCAGAAAACAGCATAGCTAACATTGAGCTTTCAAAAACATTTTCACATCAGAGCTTCTGAGGCATGAATAAACTGCCTGCATCTATTATTTAGCTTCCGAAACACTGCATCTTTTTCAAAACCTCATGTTTCCTCTAATTCGACTAAACTATACTTGATATCCCCTCCATTACACATATACCCATTATTGTATTTATACTTGTACGTTATTTCATTTTCCTGACATTACTACATTATTCTATGTACTATATATGAGCCTTTGATAAGTTTGTAGTGCACCTGAGCCACTTTACATAATAAATTTTATTATATCTTATTTTCATTCAATGTTCTTTTAGTGACAGAGCTTAGTGACTTTTCTTTTATACCACCCAGTACATTTTTGTTCAAGGGAAGTATATGTCAGGATAATGAGTGAATAAAAAATTTGAAATCCCATTTACAACAGTTGCTAGACTGAATAATATGACTTATCTGATAAAAATTTTGGTTCTTTAAATATTTCTGTTACTAAGTAAAAGAACTGTTTCAGTGGCTAAAAATTCCCCCCTTTAATTGGAAATTCCTTCTCTTGGGCAGGGCTAACTCTTCCCACTCTCATCAAACAAACCATTTCCTGTAGAAGAGTAATCCCACGCCCCCACCCTCCCAAAAACGGGGTGTCCTGGCTATTACATTAAACTGAATCTGATTATAACGTCGATCTTTGATATCTGAGGAGTGTGGAGTACCCCATCATTGCCATTACACACAGGTTGACTTTAACTCAGAGTGATAATTCCTGTTAAGGTCCATAGCATTTAATTATAAGAAAAAAAATGCCCCAGTGTACACAATGTTTATTGGTATTCCATCTTTTGCAAATATATGTTCTTTTTAACTACTAACTGATGACCATCCATCATGGCTGGTTGCAGTGGCATGGGTTGCATACCATACACATCTTCAGTTGTATCTTACATATAGTATAGTGTAGTATAGTAGTAGTAGAGTATACCTGCATACCACGGTTGTATACGATATACTTATCCTCTTTATATTATCTTGTGTATATTCTTCATAATTCTGAGAAGATGGGCTTCATCTATCTGTTAGCTTCTATCTTGTTATCTGGACTGCTTGATGATGTTCTTATCTGAGCTGGATCTTCTGTACTTGATACTAGAAGGTCTTATGTTATATGTTAATAGGTTTTAGTTAACAAAACAAGACTTTTGCTCTGT
>CM042147.1:5809605-5815625 GCA_023376005.1 Doryteuthis pealeii
TGGTGTGTGTGCGTATATAATTTATTAACTTATTCATGTGGAGTGGTTGGTGTGTGTGTGTATATATATATGAAGCAGGTTGATAAAGTTTACTTACATCCCTTAACTATCACCATCATCATTATTATTATTATTCTTTACTCTTTCACAATGCACAAAATCCATGTCACCGATACGTGTTTGTGCCACATTGTCAAATTTCAAGACAGGACAAAAATGTTCTGTATCAACAACAGCTTTGTGTATGTTACTGTCTGCTTCAATTTCACCTTTATCTAAAAACTTGTTATAGACTTTGCTTTAAACTTTGTTATTCTTCTCTTATTACCATCGATCTAAATGTTTACTTTTAAAACAAAATGTCAAAACTTCAGAAATTAGTCAATGTTTAATTGTTAACACTTTTCAACACTAAAAAAAAACAAATTGGAGTAAACCAGGGGTCCCCAAAGTGGTTGATATTGTTGCAAGATGGTTGGTTGGTTGGTTTATTAATTTTAACGGCATATCAACCCGTCCATCATGCCTAGCGGTTGGGGTGTTATACATATTGTATATTCATATATATACTTCCAGTAATTGGCTCCAACAACGTGCTAGCATTATTGGGAATTATATTGTATGGCATTGATTTGTTTCATGTCTATATTCTATGGTATAATTTTATTTCTCTTAAAAAGGAGAAAATATCCCCAATGTTAACATTTTCAAATAGATCCTTCATATTGCAAGATGGGTATATTATCCTGACTTTTGTGAGCTAGGACTACTAATGGAAGGGGGAGGAAGAAATAAATAAATAAGAGATGATAAAGGTTTAAAAAATAGTGATGAGCCAAAACAGGATGAACGATGATTTGACTGTAGCGTGACCCCGAACTGAAAATCGAGTGGCAACCAGAAGCCGGGTGTTGACCGGTGGTGACATGGAACAACGAAGAAATGTATCAGTCTCTTTTTGCTTTCGGACGCCTAGGGGAACGGACGGGTCTCTGGACCCTAGCATGGGGTCACAGTAGTTTAACAGTTTCTCTCTCTCTTTCTCTCTGCCTTTCCTCCTCTCTGGTACGAGCCCACTAGACGAGCACGATAATAAAGGCTAACAGTTGTGACGACATATTTCTCGTGTTATAATTTCTGTCAACACCATTTTAGCACTGTGAATTTGGAGGCACGTGGACGAGACCCGCTATACAATATATAAGCCACCGCCACCTGACAGATATCGTAGTAGCGCTCGGAAAAAAGGACAACGTTACTTATATCATTTTGGTACTGTGAAAATATACCACAACAGTACAATATCGACCCCTTGGGATCGATTAAATATAGGACGATCAAATGGAGGTTGAAGGTCAAGACAGCAGCTGAGCCTTTCTTACTTACATTCCCAACATCATATATATATATTTACCAACTCCTCCGCACGAGCAGGATACGACACAAGGTCAATTTCTTAAGCCGGAGTTCAACAGGTTTGAAATTCAGAGTTTTCCTTCTCCTAGATTGGTTACCTAGCCATGGTTTAAAGAACCCAGTCTGCCCTGCTATTTACCCATAGCTGGGAGGGAGAGTAGGATTCATACCTTTCCCCAAGGGTATTAGTGCTAAGTGAAATGCAATTACCACATCCAGGATTTGAACTCGGGGCGACGAGTCCATTTCCCATGACTTTAACCATTACATCACGTGCTTCCAAACATCATATATGGTTGAAGCTGGTTTTAGCCATGCTAACACAATTTTGACAAAATAGAAGAATAGATTAAACCTGGAGAACTGTGGTGATTTAAGACTTAAGCTTACCAATTTTCAACCTAATATCAATAGTCTTGCCGCTGCTCATCAAGCACATCCATCTCATTAATTTGGATTATTATGATAAAGTATTTTTCATGTCAGCGAACTTTTTTAATTATTTAAATAAAAAATTAGATTAACTTATTTAAAAAATGATTTAATGTTTTCATTAAACTTAAGTAGGGGTCGATAAGGTAAATATCTCATAAAGGGGTCGACAAGTTAAAAAGCTTGGGGACCCCTGGAGTAAACAAACAAACAAACAAACAAACAAAAAAATGCACTGATGATTAAACAGGTAAGTAATTAAAAAAATAGGAATTGTTGTTGGCACCAAATAGTTTTGGTGAAGCAACATAATAGGAACACCTGATTGGCATCAAAAATTTCCAGGTAAGTTTGGCTTTAATTGCACATGATTGTGAAAAGGTTTAAACTCTTTTGGTAATACCTAAATTATATACTGTAGAGTTTAACAGGTTTGAATTCAGAGTTTTCCTTCCTCCTAGACTGGTTGTCATTGCCAATGTTAAAAAGAGCCTAGACTGCCCTATCTGTGATAGATGACTTTTTTAACCAATCGGATCTAAGCACTGCAACACTGATAAAAGAAATGTGACACAATGTTAAAGAGTCCGTCCTGCCTTACTATTTATCCATAGACTGATAACTAATTTAGTAGAGTTTAACAGGTTTGAATTCAGAGTTTTCCCTCTCCTAGACTGGTTGTCATGCCAATATTAAAAAGAGCCCAGTCTGCCCTACTATTTACCCATAGCTAGAGGGAGAGCAGTTGGATTCACAACTTTCCCAAGGGTATTAGCGCTAAATGAAATGCAAACAGCCTCATCCAGTCCATTTCCTACAACTCTAACCATTACATCATGCATGCTTGAAAAGTATAAAAAAGAAAGAGGTGGACTGTGATAGATGAACTTTTTTTAACAATGGGAATCTAAGCACTGCAAACACTGAGATAAAAGAAATGTGACACAATGTTAAAGAGTCCAGTCTGCCTTACTATTCATCCATAACTGATAACTAATTTAGTAGAGTTTACAGGTTTTAATTTAGAGTTTTCCTTCTCCTAGAACAGGTGTCATGCCAATGTTAAAAAAGAGCCTAGACTGCCCTATCTGTGATAGATGACTTTTTTTAACCAATGGGATCTAAGCACTGCAACACTGATAAAAGAAATGTGACACAATGTTAAAGAGTCCAGTCTGCCTTACTATTTATCCATAACTGGGGTGAGAATAGTTAGATACATACATTTTTCCCATTGGTATTATTAATATAAAACTAAAAAGCAGATATAAGTACAGGGTGGCCCACAAAATACAGAAACATTTTTTTAAATGAATTACTTTCTTTGTTTTTAATCTAATTTGGCATATATCATAAAGTAACTTATCAAATTGAAAAATGTCAAGTTATAATGTAAAAGAATGAATTAAAATAATTGAATTTTACTATTCACTGACAGGTTTATAATTTTCAAAAAGAAGAAAAAAAAACAAAAGAAGAATTCAAGAATTTCAGAATTCAAATGGCCTCACCATTCACCTGCGTTGTCTGACTTTTTTTGTGGGATTATTTAGAGGAGTGTGTATATTTGCATAAGCTGAAGAATATTAGCTACAAAGCTTCAAGAATAATATTGCACAGAGATATACCCAAGAAACATTGAGCAAAGTCATAAAAGTGTTTGAATTAAGGTCGCAACTTTGTATCCATGAAAAATGTTCGCAATCTACAAGATATCATTTCATGCAAATAGCTTAGATTATTTTATGATTAAAAATAGGGTATATATATATATATATATATTTTTATTTGTCAGTCTTTTAAGGGCCGCCCTGTAGTAATCACAAAAAAATATTTTTGTTAATATATTTTGAGAAAAAAATTTTTTTTTTTTAAATTAAATTAAAAAAAATATTTATCATTGGCCAGGTAATGTATAGGAGCATATTTTATGTAATGTATGTGAAAATGTGTACGTAATATATATATATATATATATAGCTGTAATTAATCAATATATTGATTAATTCCGTGGATTTAACCCTGAAGATCCTTATTGTGAAACTAGAGTAGGTTATTTCTGATAACTGAACTAAACTCTGTTTCTAATCTAAACCAGAAAAGGGTCTTTTCCACCGATTCTCACAGTATCCACCGGAAGGATCAGGATGAGGTCAAGCCTTGTCACTCAATCCTTCAAGGCCGTCGGCTGCAACTTATAACAGCCATTTTGGTTTCTACACTACTGTAAATAAGTGTTAGGGTACTAACAATTATGTAACAAATGCATGTGCGTATATGTGCATGTGGTATTCTACAACACCCCATTTTCCATTGAGCCAGGAGGGTGAGATTTGATTTCTTACCACATATAGTTATTTACTAAGCTTTGCTTAGATATAGCACAAGGCCAGAAGTGTGGGGCGCCCAGTGAGATTTCTTACCACATATAACATTTGACAAGGAAGAAAATATGCCATTTCCCACCTTTTCGACTGGATGGGGCACTGAGTCTAGTCTTCTGGAATATAGTTATACTCTATGAGATTTATGCTTATTCGGTGGGTTGGATTTTAAGACATGTCAACCCTTGTTGGGTTATTTTATGCCAAAAACATTTTTTTTAATTCATTCTTCATGGGTACTCAATTTTTTTTTTCAAAACTTTTTTTTCTTCAAAACTTATTTTTTTCTATTTAACCCATAGATAGGACCCTAACAGATACTACCGCTCAGGGTCAGGGTGGACCTGGGAGAAATGGTGATGAAGGGGGTACTCCACATTCCCCACAATTCCAGAATTGGAACTTCACCATCAGATAGTTTAAAGTCATACCCAGAACATTAAGATCCTCAGATATCATCTTCTAACACATATATGATAAAGAGGGTCAGGGCTTGCCATAAGGGCAATAGGGTTGGGACAGTCATATAGGTGCTAGGGATTGATGTGACCATGGGGTCCTCACTGACCACTCATCTATAGCCAAAGTAAGAGCCAAAATGAAGTGTTGCATGTCATGGACTGCTCAGCCACCAGGGTTCCATCTTTAAGCATCAGCCACGGCCAATAGGTTGCCCCACTGGGGATTTATGCTGAGACTCATTGCTTTCCTTCAAGACATATTACTGAGAGGTAAGTTACTTGATAAGTAACGAAACTCACTAGAAAGTGAGCAGACTGTAGAATGATCCTCAGTCCATAGTTGTTTTGTTATGTTTGTTTTTGTTTTGGGGGTCATAAGGAGAGTTATGTGGACTACCTCACAACGGTTTTATTTGCACACACACACACACCCCCCTGGGTCGGAAAGCCAGTGATCTATTCTATAAGAAAATACATTATCAAAAAATAAAACAACATTTGATGATATGAGAGAATGTTGTATAAATATTTCAGGACTTGCTTTTCACCAGTTCTATATTTACCAGGAAATTAATATTTTGTTGATATGATTCAAGTGTTTTCATTGTGAAGTGTTTCTTGATGGTATAGGCTGGACCGGACTCTGCAAACATACACAGTAAACACTATTCTCAATATATATATCTATATATATATAAAACGGAACACAATCATTCATTCTCAATAACAATAACAAAGGGGAGTCCTTGTGCCATAATGGCTAAAGTGATGGACTGCGACATCGCAGTAAGCAAGTTTTAACTCCATTCACAGCTATTATTTTTCACTTTCAGACTAATACCCTTCAGAAAAGTATTACCCCCCCCAGCAATGGATAAATAGTAACCACTAACAATAACAAAAAAAATATTTAAAAAAATTTTTTTTTTTTTTAAAATGGCACATTTGTGTTTGTTAAATAATTCAGCTCCAGGGTCCCTTCTCCACTAGGTAGCACCTGCTCACTAAATCTACAGGAGTATGACCCCCACCCCTGCAAAAATTTTTTTTTTTTAAATCACATAATATATATATATGGTTGAGAGTAGAGGAAAATGTGGATATAACAACATAAAATGACTATGTTCAACTGATATTTCACTTCATTGTATGTTGAGGCTTCCTCAGAAGTTTATTTGATTTTGAGGAAGTCTCAACCAACAATGAGGCAAAATATCAATTGAACATAGTTGTTTGTGTTGTTATATCTACATTTTCCTCTTCTCAACCACATTTTGTCAGATTTATTCAATCTTTCATTATGGTGTAATGGTATTGAAGGGGTACC
>CM042147.1:5815725-5890725 GCA_023376005.1 Doryteuthis pealeii
AAGAAGATCTGCAACGACAGAGAACATGATTACCCCCAGAGCCAACATTGTAGAAAAGTTTTAATTTTTAATTTTTATGTGTATCAACACATCAGTAGAAATAATTCATTCATTATTATATAATCAAAATAATAAACAACTTCATATGTATTAATAAACTGGTTGTTGGCCCTCAGCCGCCACCACAACCACTAGAACATGTACAATAAAAAGGTTGATTGAATTTTATGGCATGTCAAACCATGGGTTATTTTATGCTGAAAATGTTTTTTTGTTTTATACATTCTTGTTGGATATTCAAATTGTTTTAAAAACTCATTTTTTTATCAATTTAGATGGGACAATTGTATAGGTGCTAGAGATTGACATGACTAGATAATTGATTGGATAGATTTAAAAAAAAAAAAAAAAAAAAAAAAAAGAAGAAAAAAAAAAAAAAAGAAGTGTTTGTGCAAGTTTATAAAGAAAGATATACTGTAAATGATTGAATGTTTTAAAAGTGGCTTTTAGGGTTTTGTATCAAGATTTTGCACTGAATAATGCTCTAAAGAATTTGGTTGGATTTTATAGTATGTCAATCGTTGGGTTATTTTATGCTGAAGACTGTTTTATTCATTCTCATTCAACTTGTTTTAAAACTCAATTTTTGATCTGTTTAACCCATAGATAAGACAATTATGTAGGTATAGAACTTGACATGACTAGCCAATTGATTGGATAGATTTTTTTAAAAGAAAAAGAAAAAGGAAAAAGAAAAAAGAAAAAGAAAAAAAGAAAAAGAAAAAAGAAAAAAAAAAGAAAAAAAAGAAAAAAAGAAAGAAAAAGAAAAAGAAGAAAAAAGAAGAAAAAAGAAAAAAAAAAAAGAAAAAAAAAAAGAAAAAAAAGAAAAAAAAAAAAGAAAAAAAAAGAGAAAAAAAGAGAAATAGAAGAAAAAGAAAAAAGAAAAAGAAGAAAAGAAAAAAAACAGTCTTGATAAGTTGATAAGAAAGAATGTACTGTAAATGACTGAATGTTTTAGAAGTTGCTTTTAAGGTTTTTTTTGTATTGAGATTTCACACTGAATAATTCTCTATGATGATCAGATAAGACTGACCAACAGAAACATTAATTAAAAATAATCAATAAATGGAGACAGTTTAATGGTTAATCATTGTAGAAAATGGACTCGACAAGCAAGTTCAAATTCTGGGTGAAGATGTTTACGTTTCACTGCACACTGACACACATTCAGTGATTCTGATAGATTTTTGATTTAGTGTGTCCTGGGATGCATATATTTGCTTTGAATGAGTCCACGGGAAAATTTATGGGTCCCTACTAAAATTTCTTAATAAATTGTAGGTTTTTTTTTTTTATGATCTGGGGAAACAACTAAAGCCTGCTAACTCCTACCTTGTAACCTACCCTGTGTAATTCATTTCTAAGAAACTATTGAAATGTATTTAGAATTAGCTTGATGGTGAGGGAAGAAAAAGGAAAGACACTGGGATGCATGGATGTGATTTTAGTGTGTCAGGAAGTAGGACGCATACCTATCAGTATCTCTGCATTTGGGGGAAAGGCATGAATCTATCTCTTCACACTCCAGCTATGAATAAATAGACGTCTGGACTTTCTAGCAATGTTAAGGTCAACTAGTCTAGGAGAAGGAAAACTGAATTCAACTCCCTACCAGCATGGAGGGCAATTTGCAAAAACCAGAAGCTGGGGTTACTAAAACAGTTTGTTTGATTTCAACAGTATTTCAACCGATCTAGGTTTATTTTATACCTAGAGATTAGGGAATTGAGTTCATGTTTTTGTGTAGTTGATTCTAAAGATTTTTCTGTTTCTTAGGGGTCTTTTTTTGCACTCAATCCTATCAAATATGAATAATTTTTAAATAGATATATAGATGGGACCCTAACAGGTACTACCACTCTGGGTTAGCGTGGACTTGGGAATAATGGGGCCCTCCACACTACCTCACCATCAGATGCAGTTTAGTGTCATATGGATCTAGAACAATGGGTTTTAGAGGTTAACAAGAAAAAGGTGTAGAAGGATGAAATTATAAATTTTCTTGAAAGATACCAGTGGGGGTATTAAAAAAAAACAAAACAAAAAAAAAACTACATCTTTTGTGAGAAGAGGTAGATCATCTGCATAATCTGCATCTGTAACAGTCTACGGGATATAGCCAGCTTCTTGCCTTTTTTAGTGTGAAGCCTTTTTCTTTCTGATTTTTTTAAATTTGTGTATAAAGACAATTTTTTATAATTATATATTTCTATTAAATAAGGCACTATTTTTCCAGATTTAACTCAAAAGGGCTAAACTTGCAAATCGGTCGGAAAATTAGGGTGACCCAGAAAAATAAAACCCACAAATTTTGTACTAAAACTTAATTTTAACTAGGGGGTTTAGGGTTAGTTTAATGGGAAAATAAATAATTTGGGTTCTGTTTTTTCTGGGTCACCCTGTATACAGAGAGACCCAGAAAAACAGAACCACAAATTTTGTAATAAAACTTATTTTAACTAGGGGGGTTTAGAGTTAGGGTTTAGGGTTAGTTTAATGGGAAATAAATAATTTGGGTTCCGTTTTTTCTGGGTCATCCTGTAATATGTTTTAATTTTTCCAACCGATTTGCAAGTTTAGCCCCCAAAAGTTAAGGATACACAAGAACTATGCAATTAATTTGGGTGGGGACATATGCCTCACCATATTTGGTCTATAGTCTAAACTAATGTGTTTCATGCCGTTAGAGAAATACCCACTGGAATGTATGTTTTTATTTATCCTAATGTGAATTTATTTTTGCCGCATGCTTGTTGTATTTTTGTGAATATGTAAATACTGTGTAAATTTTGTGTTTTAAAACAATGTACGTAAAGTCGGCAGAATGGCCTATTGTTTGTATCAGCTGGACAGCAAGGGAGTCTATGCCTTTTTCACTAGCACTAGACTAGGGAGATTAGTTTTGCATCTGAGGTAGAGGGTTACACCTACCATCAGCTCTCCAGTTTATAGCACAGTGCTAATCATATGCCGAGTTGGCGAGGGCCAGAATCAAACCAGGAACCTTGTGGCTCCCAGGCAGATGCTCTACCAACTGAGAAGTGAGGCAAATAAAGTTGATTGGATGTAGTTATCACTTTCCAAGTGTTAATCTTGACTAACTCACTTTTTAAAAAGGCATGAACCTTAAATTCTCAACCCATATATATGATGGACTCTCCCGTCGATTGACGTATACAATGAACATCCACACAGTGATTTGTTTATAGTGGTGAAGGCTTGTGTTGGACCATCCACACTTTTTGGCACAGTCGATAGGAAAGAATTGGTGCATCAAGGGTTGCCACAAACCCATTCAACGACCGACCTCAGGAATTTTTGAATTCAGAGTTATCCCTCTCCTAGACTGGTTACCTACCCAAGGCTGAAGCACCCAGTCTGCCCTACTATTTAACCCATAGCTGAAGGGAGAATATATGGATTCATACCTTTCTCAAGGGTATTAGCGCTATGTGAAATGCCAACAGCTTCATCTAGGAATTGAACTCGAATCTACGAGTCCATTTTCCACGACTAATCACTAGCCCAAGCACCTCCATATATATATATGTATATATGTATATATATATACACACACATATACATACATACATACACACACACATACAGAGATGCTGATAGATACAAGTTCTGCGTCCCTGACGCACAAAAATCTAAAAGGAAGCAGAAAAATCCTATCCATGCATCCCAGTGTTTTTCTTCCCTCACCATTTCAAGCTAATTGTAAATACATTTCAATAGTTTCTATCAAAACGAATTACACAGGATATTTTACAAGGTAAGAAGTTAGCCTGTTTCCCCAGATCATAAATAAAAATCCTACAATCTATTAAGAAACTTTAGTTTGGGACCCATAAAATTTCCCGGGGACTCATTCAAAGCAAATATGTGCGTCCCAGGATGCACTAAATCAAAAAGCTATCAGCCTCACTGTACACATCAAGAAAGAAGTTACTATTAGTCTAATCCAGGGCTGTGGAGTTGGAACACAAAAACCTTCAACTTCAATTCCGCTATTTTTGGCACCTCCTCCTCATGTTTATGCAATTAAAAAAAGTTATGAAGATGGAGTGGCCTATCGTTGGTATCAGCCGAACAGCGAGGGAGTATCTCCTTTTTTCATTAGCACTAGACCAAGGAGATTGTTTTTGCTTCTGAGGTAAAGTGCTACACTTACCATCAGCTCTTCAGTTTACCACATATCAAGCCTGTGCTACTCGTATGCTGAGTTGTTGAGGGCCAGTATCTAACCCAGAACCATGTGGTTGAGGCAGATGCTGAAACAATTGAGCTAAACCAATGAGGTATGTGCACTGTATAACTTTACAGACTAAACTAGAGCCGCATAAAGTGCAAATTCAACTGGAGTCTGAGTCGGTATCATTTTACCTACTCCAGTGACGCCTTAATTGCTTCCGACTCCACAACCACTGTTTTGTTTGGTTCATACTCGATGGTTGGTTGGATTTTACGGCATGTCAACCCTTGTTGGGTTATTTTATGCCAAAGAAGTTTTGTTTGATTCATTCTTGATGGTTGGTTGGATTTTTATGGCATATCAACCCTTGTTGGGTTATTTTATGCCAAAGAAGTTTTGTTTGATTCATTCTTAGTGGGTAATCAATTTATTTTAACTCTTAACATCCTGTTGAGAATTTTCTAAGTCCAGAGCCCCATTCCTATAAGGATTTATAAAAAAATGGCTAAAAATGGCCTTTTCATTTAAAGTTACCTGTTATTTCCCTTAAATCAAAGACTACTAAATATGTTTAATATTACATTTAAAAAAAGTCTATCGTTTGGGGTGGATTAGGAAAATGAATGTGACTTCTGGCCGGGTGGAATGTGGCTGTATAGGACGTTAAGAGTTAAACTCATTTTTTTTTTCTATTTAACCCATAGATGGTACCCTAACAGATACTACCACTCCGGGTCAGAGTAGATCAGGAAGTAATGGCATGTAAACCCTTGCTGGGTTATTTTATGTTTTAAGAGGTTTTCTCTATTCATGGTTAATGGGTATTCAATTTTTTTAACTCAATATTTTACACTTTTAAAAAAATCATTTCTTTCTATTTTAACCCACAGATGGGACCCTAACAGGTACTACCACACCAGGTCCGAGTCCATCTGTGAGTTAATAGATAAAAGAATGAGTGTAAAAAATGTATTTAGAAAAAAAAAAAAAAATGAGTTGAAAAAATTTAATGAGTCAGAGAATATCTACCTAGGTTTCTCCTAACGGATCATCAGGATAATTCTGCCTTCCAATATATATATATATATATAATAAAATAATAATATAAACAATAATAATATTAGTGGAAATAATGATAATAATACTAATAATAATAACAACAACAGAACAATACAACAATGGGTTGTTCCATTAAGTTTGTATTTTATTTATATAGGGGTTGTATTTTTGTTATTCACTTATTTTATTCTTTTTGAGTGGAGTCCTGAGGAGACCATCAGCTAACACTGATGTGAAAACTCAAAAGAATAAAATAAGTGAATAACAAAATACAACCCCTATATAAATAAAATACAAACTTAATGGAACAACCCATTGTTGTATTGTTCTTGCACTACCCCTGAAGATGGCCCATGATGGGATGGAAAGTACTCGGGGAAATAATAGGCTATGGCAAATACATCAATCTGGCAACTTGAAAGGACCATGAACAAGATTTGCAGACAGAAAATGGCTGCGCAGTTCAACAAAATATGTCTTAAGGAAAAAATACTACCTAACACACACACACCACATATATATATTTACCAACCCCTCTGCACGAGCAGGATATGAAACAAGGTCAATTTCTTAAGCGGAGTTCAACAGGTTTGAAGTCAGAGTTTTCCTTCTCCTAGATTGGTTGCCTAACCAAGGTTAAAGAGCCCAGTCAGCCAACTATTTATCCATAGCTGGAGGGAGAGTAGGATTCATACCTTTCCCAAGGGTATTGGCGCTAAGTGAAATGCAATTACCACATCCAGGATTTGAACTCGGGGCGACGAGTCCATTTCCCATGACTTTAACCATTACACCACGCGCTTCCATATATATATATATAACTATAGTGTGAGATGGTCACTGTTTCAGACATTTGAAACATCTTCCCCTGATGATTGCATCGCATGAAACCAATATGGTTGTGAATGTTCCTTTGTCACCTAATAAATAGATATCTAAAACCTTTATATATATATGTGGAGAAAAGTAGACAACACGGGATGTTGTGGAAACTTGATGTTTATTGTCGACGGTGCAACGTTGGTCTCTTATTAGACATCTTCAGGACTTGAATATAGTTTTACTCCAATGATGGAAATTCTCAAAATGCTGAAAAGCGGAAGGTCGTCAGTGGGGAAGTGTAGTTGGGGGTGGTTAGTGGATTCTTCTTCTCTCTGGAATGGGGAGTGCGAAATGGTCATGTGGTACACCATTGGCACCCCCATTCCAGAGAGAAGAAAATCCACTAACCACCCCCAACTACACTTCCCCCTACTGACGACCTTCCGCTTTTCAGCATTTTGAGAATTTCCATCATTGGAGTAAGAACTATATTCAAGTCCTGAAGATGGTCTAATAAGAGACGAAACGTTGCACCGTCGACAAAAACATCAAGTTTCCACAACATCCCGTGTTTGTCTACTTTTCTCCACATACTGTCGGATTAACCTCCTCACATTTCTACCATATATATATTATATATATATATATATATAATATATATATATATATTGCATACTTGTATGTGTATGTATGCAAAGGTAGATCATTAAATATAACATGACATATAGTTACTAACCGAACTTTAATCTAAAATTTTTGCTGTATAATATTCAAACTATGTGAGTAATTATTATCACCACTAAATTAAGTTGCATTGACGAGGAAGGCAAGTGTTTAAAAATAAATATTTGTTGTGTAAAACAAAAGCATTTTTATTTTCTCTCCCTTAAGTTATAGACTTACTGAGGAACGTACATACACACACAAAGCAGAGTTATATATAGATCTGTGTGTAAGGTGTGCGTAATTACTATTATTGTTCAAGTAAATATCTTTATTTGGCTGTGGTCATGACTCTTCATATGGACATTTTTTTTGGACAAGGTCACATTTCTTGACCTTTCAGTGAACATCAAACTCACTCCACAATTTTGGCTGGGGCATTAGAATACACCGACTGCACCTCTGCTGAGGGGTATAGAAAAATGTGTTTAAAAAAAAAAGATTTTTTTTAAAAGAAAGAAAAAAAAAAAAAAAAGAATATCCATTAAGATATGAATTTATTTCAAAACTTAATCGCATTAAATGACCCACTGAGGTTGATATGCCGTAAAACAAGCCAAACCACTCCCCAATGCCTTACAAAGACCAGAATTATAACCAATGAATCCCTTGGTTGGCAGCCTTCCATCTACTAGAGACGAGGGAGTAGTGTCAAAGTTTTTTTTAGTTTTTAGTTTTTTAAATTTTATTATTTAAAAAAATTTATTTTGTATTTTTTTTCTCTTTGAGCTACATAGCCTGGGCGGGTTCATATGGAGGATAAGCTGTTGCCCATGCAGTAAATCCCCCCCTCTCCACACTGATGCTGTGATCCAAAGGAAAGGTAAGGTACCAATGCAGTTTGACAACGGTAGTGTCGCAGGAGTTGATGGGTAGCAGTGGATTTCAGTGTCACGCCACCTTAGGGACTGACTCCTGATTTGTTTTCGAGGTTTTCCCCCTAGCCTTTCCTTGAAAGGCAGCAGAGATTTTGTGTCAGACTTTCCGTTGACTGATAGGTTGCTGACCAAGGCTAAAGAGCCCCTTTCAACCCATTTGGGGATGTTGGTGTTCCTGAGAATGAAGTGAGATTAGGGATATGGTGTATTTTGCAATGAATCCCTACTAAGAAAATATCTATTAATTTCTTCCTACAATTGCTAATCCTGGGCAGTGATGCGGTTAGCTTTTTAATTTAGTGCGTCCTAGGACATACATATTTTCTTTCAATGAGTCCCAGGGAAATTTGATGGGTCCCAACTAAAGTTTCTTAATAAATTGAAGTTTTTTTTTATTTATGATCTGGGGAAACAACTAAAGCCATCTAACTCCTACCTTGTAACCTATCCTGTGTAATTCATTTCTAAGAAACTATTGAAACATATTTACAGTTAGCTTGAAATGGTGAGGGAAGAAAAAAGAAAAACACTGGGATGCATGGATATGATTTTACTGTGTCCTTTTAGATTTTTATGCTTTAGGGCAGGGACGCAGGATGCGTACCTATCAGCATCTATGTATATATATATATATATATATATAGTGTATGTAAATGCTTAGCATATCATTACAGGAAATGAAATTGACGACCAGAATTCAGATCCTGGACAAGGCTGTTTGCATTTCCCTTTGTGCTAATGCCCTTGTCATAATCAAGTTTGAAGAAAAGGTTCCGAGTTTGAGTAGGTTCCTGAGTCCAACAAGAAATACCTGAAGAAGGCTGGAGGGCACATCAGCCAAAACATTGTACAGATAACAATAAAGAGAGGGCAATAGTCCAAATAATACAAATCATCAAACCTCATCTCAAAAATTCAAAGAAATGTTTATACTATTTACATCTTCCTTTCCCAGAATAATGTTATTTATTGCAGTGTCTCCTTATCAATTTTGTATATAAATATTTTCGGGGCTCTTTACAGAATTGCGTCCCGGTCGCCTGCCTTAAAAGTCCCTAGCTGAAAAAAAAAACAAAAAAAACCCCAAACAAAACCTGCGCTTTTTCCCCGAAAAGTTAATGCGATATTTTACCCACTCCAGTCTTTTTGCGACAAGTAAATATAAATATTTTAACCCTCTACCTCTTTAAAATATGAGGTGGGGGGGTCTAAATATTTACATTTACTTGTCGATAAAAATATGGCTTACTTTTAACACCTTCAAACACTTAAAAAAAAAAAAAATTTTTTAAATAAAAATTAAAAAAGAAAAATAATTTGTCAATAAAAACGCCTTCAATCAGCTTAAAGTGTGTGTGTGTGTGGGGGGGGGGGTAAACATTTAAATTTACTTGTTGAAAAAAGACTGGAGGGTGTAAGAAATCGCATTACTTTCCAGGAAAAACACCCTAAGCATTGTTTTGTTTCTCTTCAGCAGGCACCGCTTCAGCTAGGGACTTCATACATAGGGCAGGGTTTTTTTTTTACAGCTATCATAACTTAGTGTTTTTTTAAGGCAGTAGACCGAGACGCAATTCTCAGAAGAGTTCTACTTTTTCTAAGACTGTACTAATCATCTGGGGGGGAAACAAAAGAAAAAAAAGGCTGAAATATTTTTTTAAATAAGAAATTCAAGAGAATGCATAAAAGAGTTTCATTCAAGCATAAACTGGCAAAACTATTTACAAGTTTTTACTCATAAATTTTCTAAAGTTAGAAAAATATAAGAAATACCTCACAGACAATAAAAATTTTTAAAATACCTTTATCAACTCACAAGTCAACTTTCAGCATTAAGATAATTATTGTCAAGTCAACCGTAAACAAACTGAAACATGTTGGTTGGTTAGATTTTACAGCATGTCAACTCTTGTTGGGTTATTTTATGCCAAAGATGTTAATGTTTAATTCATTCTTGTTAAGTATTCAAATTTTTTTAACTCATTTTTTTTTCTAAGTACATTTTTTAAACTCATTTTTTGATCTATCAACATTGAACCACATATCTTTGAGAATCTGTTATGCTTCAAAGTTAACTGACCTGAAAAAAATGTAACAGTTTTTACATAAAATAACTAATGCATTATATCTTTTATTCATTAATATATCAACACTGAAAATTTCATTAAATTCGGTTAATTCCCTGATTTTTGGTATATTTTTTCTTTCGGTGGGGTGACATAGGATGGTGGATTTTAGGTCCGTTAAGTTTGATTTAAATTTTAATGAGTTTAGATATTGTAACAGGCAGTTATCTACTACTTACTTATAATTGAGATTGTGTCTGTAACCAATACTTTATCACCACTGATGTCACAATTCCCTTAGTTATTTACATTATATTCTCAATGATAATTAAACCATCATATAATCTTAATTAGCATCTTATTTATTAACAAGGTCTCTATAAAAAGTCTAGCCAAGTTAGATTTGCCTCAAAACAGCATATTAATAATTATATCACCAAGAAAAAATGACAGTTTATTGTGTAAATAATTTGCATACTGGTTTTAACAATAACATGTTTAATGAATAATTACTTTGTGTTATTGATTTCGATTGTGGCCGTTTTTATTCTCAAATCTATTAAAAGCAATCCTATTTATGATCTTATATAAAAATCAATAGAAGTGAAAAAAAAAAGTGCAATCTTTTTATATGCATTCTTATTTAGTTTTGTAGTCTTTCTAATCTAATATATTTTTTATTACATCAAAACTTAATTACCTGTGTCCAAAAGTCACATTTTTTGACAGTATACTTAAAATGGTAATCTGAACATTAGCTACATAAATGAGAGTAACCTGCCCTCGTTTATTTCATTTTGAGGAAGCTATATGTTTTGGTCGGCCATTTTCATTTCACCGTAATCAATACAACTGCATGTTTTAACAAGAAAATATCATAAAATGTGTTCTTAACAATTAAGTTCATTTCAAATAATGTGCAAGCACAATTAAGAACACGTTTTATATTTTCATGTTAAAACATGCAGTTGTATTGATTCGAACAAATCTGTATTTTCAGTATAGATTTACGGTGAAATGAAAATGGCTGACCAAAACATATGGCTTCCTCAAAGCGAAATAAACAAGGGGGGGATTACTCATTTATGTAGCTAATGTTCAAATTACCCCTAAAATACCATCCATCTCCATCCAATCACAAGATGTAAGGAATACAAATGAAATGATTGGTTGGTTTTACAGCATGTCAACACTCGTTGGGTTATTTAATGCAAAATTTAGTTGTTTGCAAGTAAATTATATGATAAACCTTTGTAAACAATTATAGCTTCAAGTAATTGTTATATAGTTTCAAGTATTTTGGGTAAATATATGGTTTCATGTAAGTAATAATAATAATCCTTTGTAAACAATTATAGCTTCAAGTAACTACACTTAATACAAATAATGTGCAATGTTATAAGGTTTCAAGTATTTTGGGTAATTATATAGTTTCAAGTAACTAATAACAGTAATCCTTTGTAAACAATTATAGTTTCAAGTATGTATTTATCCAAACCCTCCAGTACAGACAGGATGTGACACAAAGTCATTTTTTTTTTTTTTTTTTTTTTTTTTTTAAGCGGAGTGAGTACAGCTGGTTTGAATTCAGTTTTCCTTCTCCTAGACTGATTAAACTTACCAAGGCTAAAGAACCTAATCTGCCCCACTATTTACTCAATAGCTCAAGAGAGAAGAGATGAATTCCTGCCTTTCCCAAGGGCATTAGTATGAAATAAACTGCAAACCACCTCATCTAGGATTTCAATGCAAATCCCGGTTCCTATGACGATAACCATCTATTATTATACTAAAGCTGAACGAATCAACATTTGTTGCCTAAAGGCTTTTTTTACTGTTTAGTTTAATGACACAAAAGTTATACTAAATTATTCCTTACTTTTAGGATTGAGTTATGTTTGGAAAAAATTCCATTTTAATTGGTTCTAATTAGTCCCAATTTTCAATTAAGTCAAAAACTGACCTATCCCTTACTTTACATTCTGCAAATCACTTTTCCCCTCTCTATGTATATCTTGATTACCTCCTTGTCATATATGTTAGTCTCTCAGTGAGCGTAGAGAGGGAAATATAGGAGAGTTAATTAAACATATTTGTATGTTATGTTTCATAAATAGCCAGCCAGGCCAATATCTTGGTTCTTAATGAATTTAAATTGGGAAAATCACATAGGTGCTAGGGCTTGACGTGGTCAGCCGATTGATAGGAGGGCCGCCAGTCTAGCCAGCCAGTTGATTGGAGGGGGCCTCTACGATCGCCCGTCTAGCCCAAGATAGGGCCAAAGTGGAGTATTGCAAGTCATGAACTGCTCATCCACCTGGGTTCTATTCTTAAGCATCACGAGTTGCCACCCACGGCCAACAGGTGGCCCCATTGGTGGAGTCTTACCCCTCTGCAAAGGTGGAGTCGGTGCATTCTAACGCCCCAGCCGACAGGGCAGTTGTATGGTATTGATTTGTTTCATGTCTATATTTTGGATTATTCAGACTATTGTCCTTATCTTCATTGTTATCTGTACAATGGACTCGGGGAACCTTCTTATCATAATCGGGAGCCATCACGGGAACTTTGAACACAATCCTTTATTCAGTCTACAGGGGTATCCTGTTCTCAAAAGAAGGTTCCCGAGCCCGAGAAAGTTCCAGAGTCCAACAAGAAATACCTGAAGAAGGCCGTAGGGCACATCAGCCAAAGTGTTGTACAAATAACAATGAAGATGAGGACAATAGTCTGAATAATCCAAATAATTCTAATTATCAAGCCTCATCTCAAAAATTCAGAGAAATAAAATTTTTTAACCTCATCCATCCACAAACGACACTACAGCAGTGTTTCCCCATGAAGTCCATCTAAGGAGTTATGTTATGATGAGGTTTGGTCCCTTTTTTTAATGACATATCAAACTTTATAGGTTATCTGATGCCAAAGATATCCTTGTGGTAGAAAAGTAGTGGTAATAGCCAAGTGGTGAATGTAATAGCGTGACTGGAGTCTAAACTCTCTTACAATGTTGCTGTCCAAGTAGGTTAACCACTACATCACAGGGACTCTGCAACCTGTTGGCGTATTTGGTATATAAGATGTGCTCTAAATACCCATCTAGATTTATAGACTAGCCAAGGTCACATGATTGATTCTTGTAACCAATCACTAGCAATACTGCTGGCCTGATAGAATACTTAAACCCCCCACATTGGTCATAATTAAAACTGCACTCTGTGAGGACGGACAGACATAGGATTGACGGATCTTTACCAATACTCTCGAAGGACTTATACGATTAGCCCGTGGTGTAATGGTTAAAGTCATGGGAAATGGACTCGTCGCCCCGAGTTAAAATCCTGGACGTGGTAATTGCATTTCACTTAGCGCTAATACCCTTGGGAAAGGCATGAATCCTACTCTCCCTCCAGCTATGGGTAAAATAGCAGGGCAGACTGGGTTCTTTAACGATGGCTAGGTAACCAGTCTAGGAGAAGGACAACTCTGAATTCAAACCTGTTGAACTCCGCTTAAGAAATTGACCTTGTGTTGTATCCTGCTCGTGCGGAGGAGTTGGTAAATATATATACGATTACCAGTAACTGAGAACACTTTAGTAACCAACAGGATTCATTATTGATGGACTCTTTATCAAGGATCCAATTACACCAGATAAGCGCTTCTGCTATAAGGCCAAGGAATAGCCCTTAAAAACGTAACATTATGAGGAGATGGTGACTTACAGAGAGGTAAAAATTTGGGTTCAGTAGAAGGCATTCAAGTATTATGGGTGGGCATTTGCATAAAAAGGTTGGGAAACACTAATGTTTGTCAAGATTAAGACACCCTGTCGGCTGGGGCGTTAGAAGACACTGATTGCACCTCTGCAGAGGGGTAAGACTCCCCCCCATAGGGCCACCTGTTGGCCGTGGGTGGCGACCCGTGATGGAACCCAGGTGGATGAGTAGTCCATGACATACAACACTCCACTTAGACCCTTACTTAGGCTAGACGAGCGGTCGGTGAGGCCCCCTCCGATCAATCGGCTGGTCACGTCAAGCCTTAGCACCTATATGATTGTCCCAACCCTATTGCCGTTATGGCAAGCTCCCAACCCCTTTTTATCATATGGGTGCTAGAAGGCAGTGACTGAGGGTCTTCACGTCTGGGGGAATGACGTTAAACTATCTGATTGTGAGGTTCCAGTTTTGGAGGTTTGGGGAATGTGGAGCACCCCTTCATCACCATTGCTCCCTGGTCCACTCTCACCCGGAGTGGTAGTACCTGTTAGGGTTCCATCTATGGGTTAAATAGAAAAATAGGAGTTTATAAAAATTGAGTATCCATTAAGAATGAATTTATTTCAAAACTTTGCCGGCATTAAATGATCCACTGAGGTTGAAATGCTGTAAAATAAAACAAGATGAAGAGAAAATGTTTCAACTGATAAAAGAAACAAAAATACTTCCGATATATCCGCCCGATATTAAAACTATTTCTGCAGTTTGCAAAACTCACTAGCATTTTTTGCACAGATGAAGGATTCATACAATTGAATACAAAACAAATGTGGAATCTGTTAATTACACTTCCCAATAATGGAGTAAAAAATTAATGCGATAGAATTCTTTTTTTTATTTTTAACTTTGAAGAAGAAATGAAAGTAAGGATACTAAGGTAAACATCAGTATAGTTAATACTGCTGACTTGGATTGATCCAGTTGGTATGTGAGTCATTCAGACCGGCTTTCTTGTTCACATTTGTCTGTACAAGCAGCTGGCTGCATATTTAAACCAGTTTTGGATAGAGACTGACTACTATATATATATATATATAATCATTAATAATAATATTATTATTATTATACTAAAGCTGAGTTAATTAACTTTTGCATCCTAAAAGCTTTTTTACTGTTTAGTTTAATGACAAGAAAATTATACTAAATTATTCCTTATTTTTAAGATTGAATTATGTTTGAAAAAAAATTGTTTTAATTGGTTCTAATTAGTCGTAATTTGCAATTAAGTCAAAAGTCGACCAATCTCTTATTTTACTCTGTGTCTATCATTTCTTCCCTCTATGTATCTCTTGACTACCTCCTCATTATATAATGTTAGTTTCTCTGGAGAGTAGAGAGAGAGAGAGAGAGCCGGGAGATTTTAAAATATTTGTATGTTAAATTTCACAACCAGCAGCTTAAATGAGGTCAAACATTCCCTTTCTTAGAAAGTTTATAAAATGATTTTACGGTTTCGTCCAGACGTATTTATTTTACTTTTTAAAAAATTCTATTTGTTTTGCTAACTCCCTTTTCCCTAATCTCAATTATCTACCTAGAGCTGAATGGGTGACCCAACGGGTCACATTTTGTCTAGTATTTATATAAATAAATGTTTTAGTTTATATTTATTTGCATTGGAACAATTTTGCTACCATTGGTTTCTTGTTCTGTGGCAATCATCAGGCAACAAAAGTGTTTTGAAATTGTTCCAATGCAAATAAATATAAACTAAAACATTTATTTATCAATGCTCTATCAAAGATATTGAGCACTCTTCTAATAACACTGTATGTTAGATTACTACCGCTTCAAGTATAATAGTGCCAACCACACATATTTATTTATATATATATATATAGATAAAAGGATATGAAAACACACAATGCTGTTAAAATGAAAATATTTTATATCATATTCATAGCTAATATTGAACAATATTTTGATTTATCATTTTAACAGCATTGTGTTTTTCATAATCCTTTTATCTATACTTATACCGTCAGATTCATTTCCTTTCTCTTAACTTATATATATATATATATATATATATTATATATATATATATATATATATATATATATATATATAAAAGCATTTGATTTGTGATTAAGAAAAATATGTAGTCTCTGATATATACAGTCGGATGCAATATATCTTGAAATAAAACTTTAAAAAAAAAAAAAAAAAAAAAAAACCTAACAAATGAACACACGTTTGTTACATCATCAAAAATATTGTACCAGCTGTAGTTTCAGAAAAGACAACACCCATTATGATACATATTAAAGCTAAGTATAAAGATTTTTTTTATTTGAATTATAAAGAAAACACTTATCATAAAAAGGTGCTCTATACTTTGTTTTAGGATAGAATTTTCAAGTTGATAATCCCCCCCCCCACTCTCATAGATTTTTACATCATTTGGTAAAAATTTGAAAAAAGGAGAAAGAAAAAAAAGAAAAACATGGTTACTAATCAATCATTGAGCAAGTCTGCTTTCAGTTTCTTAGTTTAATGGCATGTCAACCTTTCTGGGTTATTTAATGCCAAAACCATCCTTGTAGAAGAATAATAGTGATTCTTAAAAGGTATTAGCCCAAAAGTAAACATAAATAGGCAGTTTAATAAGATTATCTTTGTTCCAGTGGTCACTTTCTTTTCGATTAATAACTTTTAATCTTAATGACCCCTAAAGAACAGAACCCCTACAAAAAAAAAAAAAAAAAAAAAAAAAAAAAAAAAAACAGTTTTTAGACACTTTGTCAATGGTTAGTTAGCAAGCTAAGCTATCAGACCATTATTAGTGAATTCGATTCTCACTGAGTGCACCAACTTTCTGGTCTTGAGCTACGCTTACTAAATGAACCGAAGTGTACAAAAGCTAAAGTGGTCCACAATATTAAAAGTGTATTATCTGCGTTATTCGGACTATTGTCCCCATCTTCATTGTTATTTGTACAACGTTTCGGCTGATGAAGAAGGCCGGAGGGTATATCGGCCGAAACGTTGTACAAATAACAATGAAGATGGGGACAATAGTCCGAATAATGCAGATAATACTAATCTTCAAGCCTCATCTCAAACATTCAGAGAAATATTAAAAGTGGTCCACAATATTAAAATATTTTTTTTAAAGTTTCATAATTTTCCAGAGTATTTATTTTTGTACCTTGTTTTGTTTTGTAACACTAGCCACTCAGCAAACTTACATTTGAAAATTGTTATTTCAGAAATTAAATAATTAATACCAAATTATCTAATAAGAATTGTTTTAATACGTCCCCACCCCCAAAATGAACTTTCTTAAACTTTTATTATTATTATTATTATTTACCAGAGATACTGATAGGTACGCGTCCTGCATCCCTGACGCACAAAAATCTAAAAGGACGCAGTAAAATCATATCGATGCGTCCCAGTGTTTTTCTTTTTTCTTACCCTCACCATTTCAAGCTAACTGTAAATATATTTCAATAGTTTCTTAGAAATGAATTACACAGGATAGGTTACAAGGTAGGAGTTAGACAGCTTTAGTTGGGACTCATTCAAAGCAAATATGTGCGTCCTAGGACGTACTAAATCAAAAAACTATCAGCATTACTGATTTACAAACCAACAAATAGTTAACGGTTACTGAAAACCCAAAATGTTTTCTCAGTCGGTTCTAGTTCGATACCGGCCCTCGCCAACTCAGCGTATGAGTAGCACAGGGATCTGTGCGGTAAAGTAAGGCGCTGATGGTAGATGTAGCGCTCCACTTCAGACGCAAAAACAATCTCCTTGTCTAGCGCTAGTGAAAAGGGGATAGACTCCCTCGCTGATACCAACTTTAGGCCATCGCGACGACTTTTACATGAAAACAAAAAAAATTGAATTTTTTTTCTTTTCATTTTTAAACCTATCTTTCTTTTTAAAATTTATCTTTCAATGTTCCACAAAAATATTTAATAAACTTCAGTAAATTTTACAAAATGAAGTAAGTAAACAAAAACATTTTATTGGTTCTTTCAACATGTCTCTATTCCATTTTGATTTTATTAATTCAGGTGTTTGGAATGTTTAAGTCTCTTTAAAATAATTTATTTTACAATTTTTACTAACATTGTTTCTCTTAAGATAAATGCACGTTTGTCGAACAATTTTTCAATTACGACGTAAAAATATCTTAAACCTAAGACACAGTACAGTGTCAAATTTGAACAAAGCAGGTAACATGAAAAGAAAATCAACCAAGCTATACAATACACTAGTGACCGTTTTCTTTTATGTAACGATTTTTAAAAAAACTTGTCAAAGAAAAAAAAAGCGGGTGTTTTTGAAGTTTCTGAATTAGTGGTGTCAAGGTCGTTTCTTTTTAATAAGAAATTAAAAATACAAGACTTATTGAAGTAAACCACTAAGTGGTATCATTAAACAAACTACGAATTAATCACTAAGTAAGTATTACTTATATCACTGATGATAAGTAATACTAAATATGTCTTTCTGTCATTAATTTTACACAACTTAAAAAACATTTTAAGCTGTATATAAAAAAAAAGTTTCTAAGTTCTAAACAAATGTGATAGCGTGGAAAAGCTGTTTTAAACAGTTTAAAAACTAAACATACTTTATTCAATGCTGTTTGTCAGCTAGCTAAAAAAAAAAAAAAAAAAAAAAAAAAAAAAAAAAGAGTTTATATAAATTTAAAATTATTTCCTGGGTTTTCTTTTCTGTTTTAATTAAAATCTGTTACATGTCAAATGTTTTAAAACCATATTTCCATTTTGTGTGTGGGGGGGGGGGGGGAAGCATTCATTTTTCAAACAAAAACAAATGGTTTTATAAAGTTTGTAACCTTTTTGTTTTGTTTTGTTTTTATTTTTCTGTTTAGTACTTCCCTTTTATGTAAATTTCAGTAGCTTTTTAATTTTATAGTAACTATTCAGACTGCATGTAATCAAAAAGGTAGAGTGTAAAAAAAAAAAAATTAATGCTGTCTTAATTTTTTTTAAAAACTTATAAATGAATTAACGTATTTATTAAGTTGTTTTCCTTAGAGTTTCATTTTTATTGAAAGTTAATCCAAGTTCAGAAATAAAAAATACATTGGACTTCATTTCATATTCCACTAACATCTATCCAGATGACTTATTTACGCCCCTGAATTCACAGTCTACCATCAGATCATACTATATATGGCCATTAGAAAAATCAGCTTTAATAGGTGAGACCCGAACTCACATTTGTTTTACCCTGTAAGAAACCTAGTCTGATCGTGACAGCTGTTCGTGCCACCCCTTAAACTACGAAAGAACAATTATTTTTATTTATTTGTTTTGAACACTAATCATAATTGTCTTGTAAATTCTTTCCCTGTTGTTAGTTGAGATGCCTAGCGTAATAATAAAAAAAATCAGGGCGATCCAAACATCAAACTAAAGAAGAAGGGAAAGAAAACAAAAAAACAACAAAAAAACAAGAAAACAAACAAGAAGTGTTTAGAGAATAAAAAGTTTGAAAAATAGATCGAGATCACGTGACTAGGCAACATAATTCGAATATTTACTAAAAAAAAAAAAAGAAAAGAAAAGAAAAAACATGGGCAGATGTAAAATATGAATCAATAAGTTTTTTTGGTTTGTTTTTTTTTTTAAGGATTTTGAAACTATTCCTTTCCATAAAAAAATGAATAAAAATTCTTCTAACTGTTTAAAAAAAAAATAATGGGAAGGATAAGTGACACTTAAAAAGTAAAACAAAAATTCAAGTAGTCACAAATATGTAAAATTTTCATAGATCAAACTTTAAATAAAAAAGGCTTGGTTTGATTTTATATATAAAGTGCAGGTAAAAACAGAAAGAAGGAAAGAGAAAAAGAGCCATCAAAAATTCACTAAGACTGACTCAACTGAGTAGTGTTTTTTTTTTCCCCTGTTGTTAGGAAGGAAAGTTTCCGGGTAGTAACCACAGACAGCGTTATGTACAAACAACACAAAATAAACATTTTAAAACGATAAACAAGAAAAAATTACCGTTTTTAAATAAAGTTGATAACTTAATAAACTTTTCTTTAAAAAAATTCTTAATGCGATTATGATTTAAGTGCTGTATATGTAAAACATTTAAAAGGTTTAAAAAGTAGAACTAAAAGAGAAAGAAAGAAGAAAAAACATACATGAATTCAATTGAAATCCACAAATACCGGTTTTTCACGTGTTTAAAAGATAATTTCGCCTATGTGCGTGTGTGTATGTGCATATATGTATATATAGTAATAATAGTTTATGTAAGATCCCTTTTCTTTGTTCTGCAATAATTTTACAGATTCCTTGTGGAAATTTTTTTTTCCTAGTATCAAATCGAATCTGTCGTCCGTCAACACATCTGCCATCAACCAACCAGCTAGATTTACAAGGAGAGAGGGAAACCCGCCCTATTCCGTAAAAAAAAAAAAGCGTTACACAGCTGCTGTCTTGTCTTTTTAGTTTTCAGCGAATTAGGAAGAATTCAGGCAAGATAAGGAGAAAGAAAGAGAGTGTGTGTGTGTGTGTGTGTAGATTGGGGGGGGGGCATATTTGGTGGGAGCAATAACAAACTAAAGTGCTTTACTTTATTTAAAACCTATTTTTGAGCAAAATTGCGTACTAAGGCGAAAGACTAACAAAAAAAAAAATTTGATTATAGATATGAAATTTATTGAAATAATTTAGACGATTACTGGAAAACAACACTTTTTTCTTCCTAGAAATCTGGGTTCCAAGGTGGAGGAGAAATGTTTAGCACCATCTGAAAGGTACAGGGACAGGCAGAGCTGAAAATATGAACATACATATTTCTTACATGAAGAGAAGGCAGTTTCCCCAACTAACTCACTAAAAGTACTGACGTTAGTACGAGTCGATCTGTATTAATAAAATTAAACCAAAATTTAACATTGTTTAACTCGTAAACAATTTTTCTCTTCCGTTTATCCTAATCTATACTTATTTTTGTAATTAAAAGAAAACAAACCATCATTTACTGATACCCAAAACACATTTAAAAAAAATTTTTTAAGTTACATTTCTAACACTAAAAAGCTAGCCTAGAACACCTTTCAAATTTTTCATTTAATTTAATTTCCTAAATTCTAAATCCTCTTGATTTCCATTAAAAAAAAAAATAAATAAAATAAAAATTCTTCTGTGGATCAAAAATGTCTGTTAAATAAATAACTTACTAGATAGCTTTTTTTCTTTTTTTGTCGAGTCAAAAATACCATGTGATTATTGTGCACATTCCCAACATTAAATTTTTCATCGTATGTAAACTCAACCCATTAAAAAAAAAAAAAAAAACAACTTCAGTGAGATTTTTTTAAGTTAATTTTTTAAATTCTCTAAGTAAAGAATTAAACAATTCCCCGTCCTATTTGTAACTGAATGAACATTTTGTAGGGTTCGCACTGAACATCATTTTCAATCCAAATATCACGCCTAGACAACTATGAAATGCTAATTAATTAGAATCCTTCACTCAGTCTTAAATATTAGTGAAGGATTCTGATTAATTAAACTTGGTAAATAAAAGCATCAATATCATTATAAAGAAAGAACTATTATAAAGGAACCCAACGGGTTAAGGGGTCGTCTAGTAACATTCTAAACTTCAACTTAAGATCAACCTATATATATGGTTAATTGATTCATTCTTAGTAAACGTTGAAGAGGATCTTACAAAAAAATGCAGAAAGATCTTAGAAAATAAGAAATGGTAAAAATCATGGTTTTAAAAAAGTTCCACTTCTTTTTATAACGCGAATGGATAAGCTTGCTTTTTAGGGTCGAAAGTTAAGTTAAAGTATTTAAAAGTTGGTTATTTCCTAGGCGAATCAACTAGGTTTTTGATTTTAAGGAATTTAGAAGGTTTTGTTTGACAAAATCCAGTGTTTGTCGTTTGGTTGAAGATTATGGTAGGTGGTTGACTGTAATTTTCTTTAAAATCACACCTTATAATATATAAAAACTTATCAACATTGTCAATTTTGTTACACTACACAGCTTTATTCCTATATTATTGAAATTAAAAATATCAAAACTTTTTTGTTGTATTTAGTGATTTTTTAAAATTCTTATAAAATAATTTTCTAAATTTCTTTTTTTTCAGGGTCTGGGCAAAAAACACGATTTACAAAAAAAAACGTTTAAGTTTTATTCTATTTACTTTTTCTACAAACTAACTTAAACTTCAAACTAGAAAATAAAAATCTTGATTAAAATAAACTTAAATTTTATTGCTTAATATTTGCCGTCAGGATTTATACACTTTTTCAACCTTCGTGTTTTTCATTAGTGTTTTTTTTAATATTCTTTTTAATTCACAAATGAGTGGTTGAAGTGAATAATTTATTTTGTTAGTGTTCTTGTTACCTTTGAAATTATGACTTAAAGCCTACAAACAAAATCGACTACTTATTTAAAAATAATTAAATATAACTAAAATGAATACAAATAAAATAATGAAAAATTAAGACGACAAAAGCTTCCGTTAAAAGAAATATATTTTTGAATACTAACACTAAATATACACGGGTCCTAAAGTCAGTCATGACAATATCCGGTTAAGTTATCATTTTTATTTTTTAAATAAATACACAACACTGCATAGGATATATAAGTTGGGAATAATATAATAAAATTTAAAAAAGGAAATGTTATATAATTCTGGGACACCAGTAACAGCAATATGAGTAGGTCTTTTTTTTTCTTTTTCTAGAGCTTTAAAAACTTTGATAAAACGTTTCAGTTTCAGAACAGCAGGTAGTTTTAATAACTCTTGCTTTTTAAAAAAAGATGTATTCAAACTTTGCAATTTAAACAAAGTTACAAAAGAAACAATCAAGTTAAAAACAATCTAGAGTGACAACTTTATTTTAAGACCATAACAACAAAAAACCACACAAGTGTGCGGCAAAACAGGAAAGACTGCACAAAGTTAAAAAGAGAGTTGGGGAGCATTGAAAAAAGCTGACCACCACAACTCAGCATTCATCTCTCTCTGGAAAGGATTTTTTTTTAATTAAAAGAAAACAACAAACATTGGAAAACTTTGGTATCGTAAAGTACACGTTGTAGCTATAATAAAACTTACTTTTATAAAAAAAAAATTTAAAAAGAAAGAAATTAAAGTTAAAGCAGAAAAAGAAATAACTTACCGTATATGAGAAAAAAAGAAGGCAGAAAAAAATACTGTCTTTTAAAAGCAGGCAATTATCTATCCACCACAGCAGTGGTGTCCCTCCCGATGGTAAAAACTTCCGCTCTTTACCCAGAATTCAACACAACTACAATCCTGACCAGTCGCAAGTGTTTTTCTCCCACGCACACCCTCAGTAGTGCATTTTGATGAGTTTGTATCTTCCTGAAGAATTTTAATATAGTTTAATTTTTTTTTTTCCTTTTAAAGTAAACAATACATGAACCCAATTTGCTTTTTATTCATTGGTTTTCCTTACATTTCCTTTAATTTTTATAGTTCAAACATTACTATAAAAGGACTTATCTTTTAGTTGTTGTTTTTTTTTTGTTTGTTTTTTTACTTTTATGTTTTAAGTTAAATTAGATATATTGTTATTTTTGAATTTAAAAATTGTGTTTAGGTTCTTTAATTTTCAATGCTTCTATAAAATAGTCTTCTGATAAAATAAAATAAAAAATTAAAAAAAAGAACCCAAACCCTAAACTAGCTCTGTTGACAGGGCTTAGAATATGTTGATTGTATCCCTTGGAAAGAGGTAAGCCCCCCACCCACCAAAAGAGTTGAACTGGGTATGACACTAAACGGCATCTGATAGTGAGGCTCTAATTCTGGAGATCTGGTGAGTGTAGATTACCCCTATCTTTCCAGTTCTCCCAGGTCCACTCTAACTTAAAGTGGTAGTACATGTTAGGGTCACATCTATAGGTCAAATAGATCTGGTTAGAATTATTCCTATTCAATAGGACCATGTGCAAAAAGAAAAAAAAAAACTCTTAAGAAACAATTACACAAAAATGTAAATATAAATGTAAAATGAATGCAATTCCTTAACCTCTTGGCATAAAATAACCCTAACCAGTATGACATGCCATTAAAATCAATCATTCAGCTTATTTCTTTTCATGTTTAAATGGAGACCCTTTTCATGTTCAAAAGTCATATTGAAATTTATTTGTCTGAATTTTTGAGTTGAGGCATAATAATTTGTATTATTAAGATTTTTCTGACTATTGTCCTTATCTTAATTGTTATACACACAAAATTTTGGTCGATGTAATCTCCGGCCTTCTTCAGGTATTTATTGTTGAACTTGGGGTACCTTCATGAAACTGAACTGAACCTTTAATTCAAATATTTAGTCCCATCTATGGGTTAAATAGAAAAACATGAATTGATAAACAAAATTGTATCATGCATCAAGAATGAATTTATTTCACAACTTTGTCGGCATTAAATGACCCACCGAGGTTGATATGCCGTAAAACAAACCAAACCAAACCAAACCAAACCAAAATCAAATATTTAGTTCCATAAAGACATGATGGCTCTTAAGTTCAACAAAAAACACCTGAAGAAAGCTAGAGGGCACATCTGCTGAAATGTTGTGTGTATAACAATAAAGATGAGGACAACAGTCTGAAAATTGGGAGTCTTCACAGAACTAAATATTTAAATGGATTAAATAAAGGGTTCAGTTCGAAGTTCTGCAAAGGCTCCCGATTACGATATAGTGGTTCATTTATAGTGGTTGTCAATTTATGGTTCTTGTTTTGGGAGAAGTATTATATATATATATATATATATATAGATATAGATATAGATAGATAGATAGATAGATAGATATATAAATATTAGTAATTACAACAAGTACACTATAAAGTTATAGAAATGATAAAAGGAAAAACAAATCATTCACAGAAGGAATCAATAAGCCTTGTATTTGAATATGCTTTATTAAAAGTTCAGTCTTTATAGAGGATGAAAGGGTAAGAAAGAGTATTACATCTATATCAGCAGTGTAATTTTAGAGAGGGTAAGATAAGTTGTACCTTCAGTAGCAGGCAAATAGTTTTAAGTTAAGCGACGTGGAGTAGTCAAGCATGTGTCAGTCTCTCTGAATTTCTATCAGACTTTTGAGCTGAGAGGATGTGCCTCTCTCTGCTGGGGTTGATATCTCCCTGCGCAGAAAAAAAATGGGCCAAATAAAATCTTGTTCAAGAAAAAATTTGAATTTGACTAATCTCAATGACTAAAACTAGCCCAGGAAAAAGAAGCTCCTTAACCCTTCACTCATAGTCCTCCATTTAATTCAGATATACTGACATGGTGGCAGCCCTGGAATTTGAACATTCACCAAAAACAAGGAGTTCAACACCAAACAAGACTAACTGGAAAAAAGTTATGTCAACTTTTTGGACGAAAAACCCTTTTTGGACAAACTAGAAGTTAACATTTTATGACACTATAAATTGTAACACATTATTCTAAGCTTTGGTTTGGTTTGGTTTGTTTTGTTTTACGGCATATCAACCTCAGTGGGTCATTTAATGCCAATAAAGTTTTGAAATAAATCAATTCTTAATGGATAATACAATTGTTTTATAAATACATTTTTACTATTTAACCCATAGATGGAACCCTAACAGGTACTACCACTCCGGGTCAGAGTGGACCAGGGAACAATGGTGATGAAGGGGTGCTCCACATTCCCCAAACCTCCAAAACTGGAACCTCACCATCAGATAGAGTTTAACGTCATTCCCAGGACATGTAGACCTGCAGCCACCGCCTTCTAGCACCCATATGATAAAAAGGGGTTGGGGCTTGCCATAAGGGCAATAGGGTTGGGGAAATCATATAGGTGCTAGGGCTTGACGTGACCAGCCAATTGATCGGAGGATTCTAAGCTTTGCTGACAGGGGGATGTCTTCACCTGTGGATTGATACCTACTCCTTGTTACTTTAGAATGTAACTACCATGATAAGGTAGTCTGTTCTTGATTTTTGTTTGTTTTTTTGGGGTTTTACGGCATGTCAATCCCTTGGGTTATTTTATGCCGAATACTTCTATTGGTAATTTGGGATTAAAAAATGTTTAATGCCCACAAAGTTTTGAAATAATTTCATTTTTAATGAATAATACAATTTCGTTTATAAACTCATGTTTTTCTATTTACCCATAGATGGGACCCTAACAGGTACTACCACTCCGGGTCAGAGTGGACCAAGGAGCAATGGTGATGAAGGGGTGCTCCACATTCCCCAGACTTCCAGAACTGGAACCTCACCATCAGATAGAGTTTAACGTCATTCCCAGGACATGTAGACCCGCAGCCACCGCCTTCTAGCACCCATATGATAAAAAGGGTTGGGGCTTGCCATAAGAGCAATAGGGTTGGGAAAATCATATAGGTGCTAGGACTTGACGTGACCAGCCAATTGATCGGAGGGGGCCTCTCCGAACGCCGTCTAGCCCAAGAAAAGCCTAAAGTGGAATATTGCAAGTCATGGACTGCTCAGCCACCTGGGTTCTATCCTTAAGCATCACGGGTCGCCACCTACGACCAACGGGTGGCCCCATTGGGAGAGTCTTACCCCCAGCCGACAGGGCGGTCTTGATTTTTGTAGGACTTCTATATCAATATATGAATCCAACTATTCAGTAGTGTGGTGTGTTGTATACCCACATTGACATCATACATCGCACATCGGGTATACAAATGAGAGAGGAAACTCGGGTGATATATATATAGAGAGACAGACAGACAGACAGACAGAGACTTACTTGTTGCTTCATTTCTTCCTTACTACCTCTCGTCGCCATGTTTCCTCTTCTACTTCTTTGGCTGTCATCTTGTTGTCTAGCTGTCTCCTTACTAAGGGCTTCTTCTTAGGGCTAATTTTTTAGTCATGCAATTAATTAAACCACAAGACATTTTTTCTTTGATCAAGGTTTATTCCTCTTGCCCATGTTATTCCACGAGGGGAGTTAACAACCCCAGCAGAGAGATGCACGTGCTCTCTGCTTCATTCTGAGGTTGAAACTAAATGTAACTAGTTACGTTTTTCTCATGGCATGCGAGATTCACGCCTCTCTAGGGGTCAGTTGGGGTCATCCAACGGAAATCTACCCGCCTACGCTTTTAAATCCAACAAACTTATTTCAAACTAACTACAGGGTCTTGTCAGCAATTTATGACACCACATAAAATGTAACCGGTGGAATAAAGGGGTACAAGAAAGGGCAGCTCCAGAGACTCAAAAACCCTTTGTATTACTATAACATTAAAATATATTGCCTAACTTTTGCCACTATACTCTTGAAACTCTGGTGAGAGAGACAGAGGTTAGAGACTTACTTGGTTACTGTTTCTGCTGATTTGTCTGGCCATTGTCTAGTTTTCTAATTGCTTCTTCTTTTTAACTAAGGGCTTCTTTTTCCTGAGCTAGTTTTAGTCATCGCAATCAATTGAATGAACTACAAGACTTTTATTTCTTGATCAAGTTTCTTTATTTAGTCTAGCCCATGTTCTTCCATGTGGGGAGATAACAACCCCATCAGAGAGAGGCACATCCTCTCTCCTCAGAAGTCAGGTTGTATCTAAAATCTAACTAGTCATGTTTTTCTCATGGCGCGTGAGATCCGCACCTCTTAAGGGGTCAGTTGGGGGTCATCCAATGGAAATCTACCCGCCATGCTTTTAAATCCAACAAACCTATTTCAAACTAACTACAGGGTCTTGTCAGCAATTTATGACACCACATAAAATGTAATAGGTGGAATAAAGGGTTACAAGGAGGGGCAGCTCCAGAGACCCAAAAACCCTTTGCATTACTATAACATTAAAATATAGTCCCATCTATGGGTTAAATAGAAAAATGTGTTTATAAAAAAAATTGTATTATCCATTAAGAATTGATTTATTTCAAAACTTTATCGGCATTAAATGACCCACTGAGGTTGATATGCCGTAAAACAAAACAAACCAAACCATTAAAATATATTGCCTAACTTTTGCCACTATACTCCTGAACTATACATGCGTAGAATTTGAAAGTGGCCGGGTAAGCTTTGAAAAATATGAATCAGTATTTGTTAGCAACTTGAGGGGGTACTGGGCCAAGATATTACTCCCCCCTCCCTCTGGATCACAATATTGGCATGCCACTGCAACTATTTTCCCTTCAGCTATACATAAATAGTAGAGCAGACTCAACTATTTAACCTCAGTAAGGCAACTAGTCTAGAAGGAAAACTCTGTATTCAAACCTGTTAAGTTCCACCTAAGAAATTGATCTTGTGCCACATCCTACTCATGTGGAGGGGTTGGTAATATATATATATATATATATATATATATAGAGAGAGAGAGAGAGAGAGAGAGAGAGAGAGAGATGATTAAAATATGGATTGTTTAAAATATACCGACTCAGTATATTTTAAACAATCCGTATATTAAACTATTCGATTTTAATCGTCTATTTAGCTCTTTATATTGAGCACTTTTTAATCGATTTTAGGGAAAAAATCCGAAAGTAATTGTATACTTATTTGCTTGGTGGATTTAATGGTAACTGCGGTATATAAGCAATTATAGACGGGATCTCTCTGGTGATCGTAAAATATATAAACAAATGTATGTATTTAATAGTTTAAACATCAGCCCTTTATGGCAGCAGTCAAATGACCGAGAGGTTAATGGTTCAGGCTGATGAAAAGTCAGCTGGATTTCGCTCCTGGTCAGAAGTAGTTGCTGTGTCTAGCCACACTGAAGACGTGAAATGTTGAAACACAGTGTCTGTGGATGATTTATATATATATATATATATATATATATATAATATATATGAGAGTAAACAAACAGTTTGTTTGAGATAGCGATAGCCGACAATTTTTGGGAGATTATGTGCTTAATTGAAGTCATACCTAATTTGAAAATTAATTAGTTATAATTAAATGAATTAGGCGAATATATCTGTTCAAATGTAAGGCGTAAACAAATCAAGAAAAAGTCGATCTTTGTATGTACATTTCGGCATATTATGCCTGTCTATAACTCTGTGATGAGGCATAATATGCCGAAATGTACATACAGAGATCGATTTTTTCTCGATTTGTTTACGCTTTACATTTGAACAGATATATTCGCCTAATTCATTAATTATCAACTAATTAATTTTCAAATTCGCTATGACTTCAATTAAGCACATATTCTCCCAAAAGACATATATATATATGTTTCAATAACTTGATAAAGACCAAACTCACAATTTTTGGAGTTGAATAGAATGAACAACAAAAATCATCCAGAAGTCTATTTAGGAACTGACCTGATAAAATGATGAGTTTGAAAGCAACAAGGATGATACCATTCATAGTAAAATCATGAAGAGACCAGGGACCATATGACCTTTAGGCACCCCTTTTTGATCTCAATTAAGAAAGGACATGTTTTTCATTTACACTGTCAATATCCGGTTGTTTTAACAGACGATTTTTAGATTTTTTTTTTTAATTATAAAACTAACCCTAAACCCCTAACAAACAACTGGGTATTGATGATGTAAATGAAAAACATGTCCTTTCTTAATCGAGATCAAAAAGGGGTGTCTAAAGGTAATATGGTCCCCATGATGCTTAAGGATGGAATCCTGGTGACTGAGCAGTCCATGACATGCAACTCTACACTTTGGCCCTTACTTAGGGTAAATAAGTGGTCAGAGAGGCGCCTTCTGATTAATCAGCTGGTCACGTCAAGCCCTAGCACCTATATGCTCCGACTGTATTGCTCTTATGGCTAAACTTCAACCCTTTTTTATCATATATGTGCTAGAAGGCGGTGACTGAGGTTCTTAGTGTCCTAGGTATGACTGTATCTAGTGGTGAAATTCCAACACTGGAGCTCTGGGAAATGTGGAGTATTCCTTCATCGTCATTACTCCCAGGTCCACTCTGACTCGGAGTGGTAGTACCAGTCATGGTCCCATCAATGGGTTAAATAGATAAAAAAATGAGTTTTAAAAAACTGTTTAAAAAAATGACTAAAAAAAGAAATTTGAATATGCAACAAGAATGAATAAAACAAAAATTTCTTCAGCATAAAATAACCCAACAAGGGTTGACATGTCGTTCAATCCAATCAACTAACACTTCCTGCTAGATCACAGAAGTTAAGCAGTAACCACTTAGTAACAGCAGGGGTATTTGCCTCATACCCTACTTGTATGGGCTGGGCACAAGGCCTCGTTTTAATGTGGGCCCACCCACAAGCCGAAGCTCATGGGTGGGAAAGAACAAAATTTGCGTCGATCCCTTCGGCATTCCTCCTCAAGGGGGGTGCCTCAGGTGCTGGGCAATAAACGACGGTTTGAGAAGGCCACTTAGTAACAGCAGGTATTGTAAGTAACCTTAGACTAGTATGCCAAACTAAGCAGAACATAGTAAATTATAACAAATTTGATATCCCCTTCAAGTTAAGTAAAAAATTATTATGATACTATGGGATCCATCCAGGTATGAAATCTTAAACTGTTAAAAAATGTAATGATTAAATTTTGTTTCTGCACAGAAAGGCATGACACATAACTTTTCAAGGTGAGTGAGTTAATCAAATTTTGACAGAAAATGGAAATTCAGTTAACTGACTAATCAGAAACTTTCTCACTTCCTTTTAAGAGTCTGGTGAATTAACTTCCTTGATCCTCATTATCTATTTTTAAAAAATCAAATAAATTCAACAGTCAGTAAGTTATCATATTATACTGACTCACACATTATTTCTCTTACATACTACACACGATCACACACACACACATATATATATATATATATTGAGGTTTGTTTCAATTCTGTTTATCACAAAAGATTTATACACACACACGCAACCACACATTCATAAACACATAAAAAATGCACAATGCTTTTTTCGAGACACACACTTACACACTCTAATACTCACACCGCAAAAAAGAATATTTTATGTCATATTTCAAACCGTCCACTTTTTTTTTTCCAACGTTCTTTTTTCAGACTTCAAATTTTAAACAGATTGATAAACAAGGACTATTACTCGCTTTTCTCATTATTCTGTGATAAAATTTTTTTTATCACCTTCCATATACCAACAAATGCCCTGAAGATGATCTAATTAATAGATCGAAACACTGCAGCGTCGGCCAATAAACTTACCACTTAACTCATTTAAACCTGTGTTTTTTCAATTTTTCTTAATATACTACATACAGTTGAATTCACTTCCTTTTCTTCACATTATATATATATATATATATATATATATATATATATAAATTTCCTTTTCCTTGGACAGTATGTAAGTTGTAAAATGGAAATGAATCCGACAATATGTTGATATTCCCTTCTCTCTTTCTTTCTTATTATATTTTTGCTGTGTAGCATGTCCTTCTTCATCCCTTTCTTTCTTTATCATAAAAAAACGGAATGGTCCAATATTTAGCTGAGGTAACCACACTCATAAGAAATGAGAATTTGGCCAAAATAATCAGGAGTTATGTTTTTGCATTTCATTTTGTATAATTTGGATGGTCTCATTTTTAACCAAGGGGTGTTGCAAGATGATAACATTTGGAAGATTAGGGAACAAGAGTATTAATTTATAGATGTAAATGGCAATCTGTGTATCAGCATATAATTAATGTGTTTGCGCCTACAGCAGTGAACACCAGTCCAAATAAAAAAAGAAAAGAAAAAGAAAAGTCAGTATTTGTTCTGTAGCGTTAGTTTGTATTCGCCGGGTGGAGTTGTCTGCCCCTTTTAGTTTGATGATGCCCGCTAGGGCACCAGTATAAAAGCGCCGGTTTCAAAGCCTTTCGCTCTCTCTTTATAGTTTCAGCAACTACGAGCCACATGGGGTAGATTCTATTTAAACCCTCTCGTGGGGCTCCGCCCCCCTTACATTACTGTAAGTTCTTTACAGCATGGACTATCGCTAGTCTCATGTCTGTACTCTTTTATGTTATACTCTGTATCTTTCATGAATGTGTCTATCTTTATTTGTGTAACTCTGTTTACCTTATTATGAACGTTGTATCTACTGCTATCCATGTGCTGTGTTATTAAATGTTTGTCTATTAACCTTTGTCGGAGTTATTTGTATTTAAAGCATGTTGAACTTTACACCATCCTTACAGTTCCATGCAAATAAAAAGGGGAAAAATATGTTCCAAGAAAAAGAAGGGAGATAAGTCAATTTATTTTTTCAGTCAGTAGAGTGTTCGGCTGGGAACCTCAAGGTTCCTGGTTCGATACCAGCCCTCACCAATTCAGTGTATGAGTAGCACAGGGATCTGTGTGGTAAAGTGAGGAGCTGAGGGGGGGTGGGGTGGCACACCGCTTTAGATGCTAAAAAAACAATCTCCTTGGTCTAGCGCTATTGAAAAAGAGATAGACTCCCTCACTGTATGGGTGATACCGACTCTAGGCCTTCCCGATGACTTTACTTTTACTTTTGTAAATCAAACTTCTAATGATTTAAAAACATTTTTTTTTTTTAATTGAAATAGATCACTAAGTAGGCCTGAGCATATTCTAGTGGTGACCAGGTTTGAATTCAGAGTTTTCCTTCTCCTAAACTTGTTGCTTAACCAAGGTTAAAGAGAGCCCAGTCTGCCCTACTATTTACCCATAGCTGGAGGGAGAATAGTTAGATGCATACCTTTCCCGAGGGTATTAGCACTAGGGTATTAGCACTGTGAACTGTGGCTTCGTCCAGGAATTGAACTCGGGTCGATGAGTCCATTTCCTACGACTCTAACCATTAGACCACTGCACTTTCCTAATTTAAATGAAGGCATCTTATATTCTATAATGATTGTACCTAAATATTGACATCCAAGAGTTTAAATGTTGCTAGGGAACCAAGGATCCCTTCAGACCTTTTCACAATTTCTTATTTGTAAACTGTGAACAATGAATGCCTTGTGTAGAAACTCTAGCAGAGATCAGTTGAAAAGTGTCGGAGAAAAAGATGAATTCTACTGTCAATTTATCTCTCATAAATATTCAATTGATGACGTGTTTTTTTGTTTTTTTTGCTTCTATTTGTGTAATTTTAAGGGTTAGGGGTTAGTTTTATAATTTAAAAAAAACTCTAAAAAATCGTCTGTTAACAATTAACCGGATTTTGACGGTGTAAATGGAAAAAATGTCCCCACGAATCGAAATCGCAAAAGGGGTGCCTTAAAGTCATATGGTCCTAATTTTTTTTAGAATTGAAACAATAAACATTAACAGTTATAGACTGTCATTGCATTTCATGGACCATATAACCTTAAGGCACCCTTTTTGCAATTTCGATTCGTGGGGACATTTTTTCCATTTACACTGTCAAAATCCGATTAATTGTTTACAGACAATTTTTAGAGTTTTTTTTTTTTAAATTATAAAACTAAACCCTAACCCTAACCCCTAACAAACAACAGGATTTTGATGGTGTAATTGAGAAAAGTGTCCGCACGAGCTGAGATCGCGGAAGGGGTGCCTTAAGGTCATATGGTCCCATTTCCTCATCTTAAACTCTATCAATACATGCAGTCGTGGAAATTTGAATATGTATGTTTGCTTTTAAAGTATACTTATTGTTACAAATTTATGGGCGAGCCTTTAGGCTTCAACCCAGAGTGCTTGTCTAGTGGAGATCCTTTCTGTTAAGCAGAGCGCAATCCTTTGTAAAGAATCCTTTGGTTGTTCCTTGGTGCTCCTCAGTCTAGCAGGTCCTTCGCCAATGATTGAAAATGGACATCTCTCAGTATCAGCGATTAAGTCGTCAACCAGCCACGCACTTGGGCTGTTGATTGGCTGAGGTTTAAACCATGTGACCTTGCTTAGTCTATAAATTTAAGTGGTATATTGCAGCACACCTTATATACAAAATATTCCAGCAATTATTTTTTATGGTGGGTTTATTGCCCAGCGCCTGAGGCATCCCCCTTGAGGGGGAATGTCGACGGGATCGACACAGTTTTTGTTCACCCTCGTAAAAACGAGACCTTGTGTCCAACCCATACAAGTGGGGTATGCAGTAAATATTCTTATATTTTATGGTGGTTGGATTACATCTTTAATAGGGGACATTTCTTCTTCTTTCTTTTGGAAGTCCGTCGCGGACGACAATGACATCACTCCATATCTTTAGCTGTGGACCCTCTGGTGGCTGGTTAGTCCAATTCTGGATTTGCAGATACGGTCACACACATTGCAGAGGAAATTCCCATCTACATTTGGTTGTTCATGATAACAAAGATGTCGCAGCACTGCAGTCCTGTTTATCTTGATACTGAGCTGCTTAGCTCTTGTGCGGCAGGTGTCTCACCAACCCTGTCTGTTGGAGGCCAGATCTTCCATGCTTGAAGGTGTGATGATACATTTCTTCAGCATTGTCTTAATATGGTTTTTTGAACCACTTTTGGGGGGCACCTGTCCTCTGCGTACCATCTGTGAGTTCACTGTAAAGTATTTTACGGGAGAGTCTGTCTACAGGCAATAGGGGAAATAAGAGGTAATTACCTCCTGTTTCTGCCGGTAGGCACCAGGTGGCATAGTGAGCAGCAATATAAAAGTGGAATTGTGGGCACCTCATGTGTTGTAATGGTTTGCAAGCTAGATTAGCAAACCATTTTAAGTGAGATCGATTCTCACTGGGTGCCCCATACTTCTGGCCTTTTGCCACATCTACCCTTAGAAGAAGAACATGCACCAGTTGCATCTGTCTACAGATACGGGGTCTTTGCCCCTTCCCCCCAATATTTCATATGTCACATAGCACATGAGAACATGTTCAGCATGTGTTTATACTTTCCTCTTTTACCAGCAGACTCAAGACTTTCTCTACTAAAATACTATTTTCCTATTAGGACATTTCTCTTATACCACTATGTATAAGCTCTTCTTTCTATCTTCTGTCATGTCTGTATTTTCCTCTTTCCTATTAGGACATTTCTCTTATACAACAATGTATAAGCTCTTCTTTCTATCTCCTGTCATGTCTGTATTTTCCTCTTTCCTATTAGGACATTTCTCTCATACAACAATGTATAAGCTATTCTTTCTATCTTCTGTCATGTCTGTATTTTCCTCTTTCCTATTAGGACATTTCTCTTATACAACTATGTATAAGCTATTCTTTCTATCTTCTGTCATGTCTGTATTTTCCTCTTTCCTATTAGGACATTTCTCTTATACAACAATGTATAAGCTCTTCTTTCTATCTTCTGTCATGTCTGTATTTTCCTCTTTCCTATTAGGACATTTCTCTTATACAACAATGTATAAGCAATCTGTCATGTCTGTATTTTCCTCTTTCCTATTAGGACATTTCTCTTATACCACTATGTATAAGCTCTTCTTTCTATCTTCTGTCATATCTGTATTTTCCTCTTTCCTATTAGGACATTTCTCTCATACAACAATGTATAAGCTCTTCTTTCTATCTTCTGTCATATCTGTATTTTCCTCTTTCCTATTAGAACATTTCTCTTATACAACTATGTATAAGCTCTTCTTTCTATCTCCTGTCATGTCTGTATTCTCTACTGTTAAGTTTAATCAGGCAATAAAATATCCTTTGTTATCACTTCATGAATTCTTATATTTATACCATATGAAGAAATGATACTCAACCGGCTATCATTCTTCTACAGTATACTCACATTTTATGGAATCAAAAAATAAAGCAATTATTCACTACAGTTTCAATACTGACAAAGTATTTCAACAAAACCAAGAGTTTGGTTACCAAAGATAAAACTGCATATATATATATATATATATATATATATATATATTATATATTAAATTTTTACTTGAAGGCACTTACAACGCATGTATCGCATAAAATTCGATTTTAAAAAAAAATTTTTTTTTTCCGAATTTTATGCGATACATGCGTTGTAAGTGCCTTCAAGTAAAAATTTAATATATACTAAAAATAAACAAGCATCCAAAAATCTTATATATATATATATATATATATTATTATTATTATTAGAGGAAAAATTAAGGGTCTACCATGGTTTCAGTCAAATTGAAATGATTTCATCAGGACCCTACCCTACATTTAACTAAGTTGATGTAATTTCTTAATTAGATTAAATATATATTTTGGATAATAACGGTTGAACACTATGTAATTTGAGAGAAAAATAACGTAGCGTTCAACTGTTATTATCCAAAAAATATCTTTAACTATCATATATATATATATATATATATATATATATATATATATATATATATATATATTGAGCACTTTTTAAATGATTTTAGTGAAAAAATCCTGAAGTAAATAAGGTTGTATACTTGTTTGCTTAGTGGATTTTATTGTCACTGTGGTATAATATATATATATATATATATATATATATATACATACATACATACATACATATATATATATATACATACATACATACATATATATATATATAAATACATACATACATACATTATATATATATATAAATACATACATACATTATATATATATATAAATACATACATACATACATTATATATATATAATACATACATACATACATACATACATTATATATACATACATACATACATATTATACATTCACATCTTAAAACAAACCCAATTATCATTATGCTATGATGAAGATTTTTGATGAAATCGAAATATTGGCAATATTAGCAATGAATAAGTTATAAAAATAAATTCAATTTAACAACATATGTGTTTTTCATACCATTTTATCTATACATATATATATATATATATATATAAGGAATGTCCTCATTTTTGATTACTACATCTGACTTTTTTTCTTTTAACAAAAAGACTTTGGTAGTGAATAATACCTGATAATATATGCTTTGAATGTATAACGTTACATTAGAAATAAAATCCTAATATCTTTGGTTTAGAAAAAAAAATTGTAGGAGTGTACTTATTTATAGATGATACTGTGTATATGCTCACTTTCACTGATGTCCGTCATCATGTATACAAGTGAGTGTGTGTAGGAGGAAAATATGTGTCACCAACTCCTGGCTAATTATAATTATTATATATGATAATGAATTATGTGACATTTTCTGTTTGTTTCTCTGGGCTCAACTTCTGACTTGCTAAAGCAAACAATATAAAATTAACAAGGGAATCCTGCTCTGATTAAAATGGCTGACCTCAAGGTAAGCAGGCCAGAGATAAATCCACTACACCAGTATGGTAAAAGTATTTATTTTTTGTTATGCCTCTTTGGATATGATAAACAAATGGTGATACTATAGATAAATAGATAGATAGATAGATAGATAGATAGATATGTATAGAATAATCTCCAATGCATTCTTATAGTAAAATAATTTGCAGTACATTTCTATTCTAAAATCATTTGGAATGTGTTTCTATAATAAAATTCCTCTTTTACCATCTTCTTACATCAACCTTTAAAAGAAAAAAAAATCATTTGAAATGCATTTCTATAATAAAATTCCCCTTTTTACATTTTCACATCAACCTTTTAAAAAATCATTTGAAATGCACTTCTGTAATAAAACTCCCCTTTTTACATCAACCTTTTAAAAAAATCTCCATAAATAAGGCAAAAATCTGAAATTTTAAGAGTTTAATAACTTGTCACATCCTGTCTATAATGAAGGGGTTGGGTAAATGATGAGACTTTGATGAGTTGTGGTGCACCTGAGCACTGTACACAATAAATTTCATTGTACTTATAATTATTAAGAAAATTATATTATATTATCCCTCAGTAACATATACAGTGGTACTTTGAGTGACCAACTTACAAGTTTTTCAAATTACAAGCTGTCACTCGGTCAATTTCTTACTTTGTGTTGAGAGCTAAAATTTGGGGTAAGATAAATTTAAGTTAATAAGTTCACAAAAATCACATAACATTCGAAATTTATTATGCCAAAAAAAAAAAAAAATTATTCATAAAAAATAAATTTATTCATTGTTATATCATAATGACCAACTATACCGAGTGGTTGATCACAGGAGTATTATGAGGAGAGTCCTTCACATAAGTTCCACACAATGTGATCTGTGTGTACTTAAATAGTGGCTAGCACCCCTACAACTGCTGAGGTATGGGGAAGATGGGTCATTCCATTATATCATTTATAAATTTCAGTCTATTTTATTATGTTTTTATACAATACAATGGTATTTTTCTTATTTAAAAAAAGTAATGTAACAAAAAAAAAAAAAAAAAAAAAATTACTGTGTTTTGGGAGAGGGCTGGACAGATTAATGGCATTTCAGTTTATTTCAATGGGGAAAATTGATTTGATATATGAGAAAACTGAGTTACAAGCGGAAAGAATTAAACTCTTAAGTCAAGGTACCATTGTATTCTAATCCCAATTCTAACCAGTATATATCTCTTTGCCTACTTTAAACTGCTCACAGTGGCTCTCCCTGAAACCTTTGTACGGACAGGGCAGTAAAAACTTCTCGAACAGACTTCCAAGACTGAAATCTTTGCACGGACAGGGCAGTAAAAACTTCTCAAACAGACTTCCAAGACGGTTCACAATCAACTGCCCAAGCCTCCGACACTCATTTTATAGGCTACAGCGAGGCGTCCGATTGGTTAATCTATAGAGTTTCAGATTTGCATCAGCGCACCTCAGTCGTTCTCACTTCCAAACTGCTCCACGACAACATGTGCATGCAAATCGCGGACGCTTTCGTGCATGATGTTGCATATCTTGCTCACAACTAATCAGACTCCCACCACTGGGATCCTACTGTAGACCACTGGCAGTGGCTCTTGCAAGTGTTCATTATAATTGAGCAGAAGAACTCAGATTACTATAATAATAGCACTTTATTTGAATAGAATGAGCACTGAAGTTAATAGATAGTGAATTTTGAAATATCCAATCATACAGGTAAAAAATACAAAAAAAATTTGGTATTTTCAAAGAGATATATGTCAGTCTTCCAAGAAAAGACTTATTGGTATCTGTGATGCATCAGGTTTGGTTTGCTTTGTCGGATTTTATGGCATGTCAACCTTTGTTGGGTTATTTTATGTTGAAGATATATTGTTCTATTAATGCTTGATGAGTATTCAAAATGTGTTTTTAAACTCAATTTTTTTTCAATTTAACCCACAGATGGGACACTAACCAAGTCAGGGTGGACCTCGGAGTAATGGCGATGAAGGGTGCTCTACTCTCCTCATAGCTCTAGATTTGGAACTTTACCATTAGATGCAGTTTAACTTCATACCCAGGACACTAAGACCCTCAACCACTTCTTTCTAGCACATATATGATAAAAAGGAAGCGCGTGGTGTAATGGTTAAAGTCATAGAAATGGACTCGTCGCCCTGAGTTCAATTCCTGGATGTGGTAATTGCATTTCACTTAGCGCTAATACCCTTCGGAAAGGTATGAATTTTACTCTCCCTCCAGCTATGGGTAAATAGTAGGGCAGATAGGGCTCTTTAACCTTGGTTAGGCAACCGGTCTAGGAGAAGGAAAACTCTGAATTCAAACCTGTTAAACTCCGCTTAAGAAATTGACCTTGTGTTACATTCTGCTTGTGCGGAGGGGTTGGTAAATATATATATGATAAAAAGGGTTGGGGCTTGTCCTAAGGGATATCATATAGGTGCTAGGGCTTGATGTGACCAGCCAAATGATCGGAGGAAGCCTCTCTGATTGCTTGTCTAGCCTAAGTACGAGCTAAAGTGGAGGGTTGCATGTCATGGTCTGCTCAGCCACCCGAGTCGCCACCCACAGCCAACAGGTGGCCTCATGATATTTACCACATACCCCCCGTGTACAGGTTAGGCACAAGGCCCTCTTAATGTGGGACTACCCACAAAATCATAGCTCATGGTTGGCGGGTGTCAAAAATGTGTTGATCCCGTCAGCATTCCCTCTCAAGGGGGGAACCTCAGGCACTGGGCAATATTACACACAGGCTTATACTACAAAGTGTCCAGGTTTTTTTACATTTCAACTAGTAATATTAGTGATGAGTTGTGGTACTCAAAACAACAAACGTACAAAGACCAACCTTCAGTTGTCAATACCATTGACATATATGACGTTCGAAACATTGTCCATTTGTTACATAATTATTAGATATTTATATCATAGCAATAGTGTAGAAATCAAAATGGCCGTTATAAGCTACAGCCCACGGCCTTGAAGGATGAGTGAAAAGCTTGACCTCAGTCCTAACGTTCCGGTGGGATACCGTGAGAACCGGTAGAGAACACCCTCTTTCCAGTTTAGATAGTAAGTAAGTCTCGAGAGTTAGAGAGGTAGGAGCCGAGCTTGTAGGATGTAAGTCTCACCTGCGCAGATGTCTGGGTTGGGGATTGAAAAAAAAGTAACATCAAAGTAAATCGAAGTCTTGTGTTTATTACCTAAAGACTAACAATGACACAGGGCTTCTGATAAGGAGAAATTCATAAACAGAAACCAGACCCGAAGTCCCCAAGAAAGTCCAGACCTTAGAAGAGACCAGACCAAGATAGATGAAGAAATAGCAAAGCCGGCCAGGAGAAAATACTGTACTCGAAACAACAAACGTACAAAGACCAACCTTCAGTTGTCAATACCTTAGCTTGTCCGCCACAAATCTTAATAGACACACTTGTAAAATTGTAATAGTTTTTTATTTTTTTTAAGTTTTTTTTTAAACTGAAATATTTGTATTTATTGAAAATTTTAAAATGTTTAAAACTTATAACTATTAATAATAGTGAATATTTTAAAGTTTAGAATTTCTTTTTCCCCAATTGTAAGTAAAGTGAATGTAAGTGTTTTGGTGAATTATAAATCATAATGAAACTAACAGTAAGACCATAAATAATGACTGTTCAAACCAACACAAGTGTTTTTTTTTAATGTTATCCGGTCTGAGGGGGGGGTGTTCTAGAAAATACAAACTAACATAAGATTTCCACACCTTCTATTTCACTCACAGGTGAGAAAGGGAGAAAAGAAGCAGGAAGTAAAATGATACAAAAAGAAAAGAAAAAAGGAGGACGTGATTTATGGAATGTTATAGACAAAAATCACATGGGTACTACTTCTATCCCATAATAGGTTGTTGGGTAATTCCAAGTCAAATCATCAAAGTCATGTAAGCCACCACTTCAATTTTTCTGAAATTTGTACAGGTGAATGCCCCAAATTTGAGCTTCCAATTCAAAATATTTGCTGAGTTATGTCAATTTTACCTTAAAAATTTGAGAGGAGTGGGGGGTCGAGAAAAAATGGCGACATTTAGTAATCTATTTTTGTCTATTAAAAGTGTTCTAGAGCTCCTCTACTTCTAAAAATGTTTACAGAAACTTAGGCCTGCAGAATCCAAAACATGTTATGGACAGAAGTAGTAGTTCACAGATATTTTCTGTCCTGCAAATATAACATTATTTTCAATGGATTATAGGGGCCGGTTAGCTCAGTCGGTAGAGCGTTCAGCTAGAAAACCACAAGGTTCCTAGTTCGATACTGGTCCTCGCCAACTCAGCGTATGAGTAGCACACGGATCTGTGCGGAAAGTAAGGAGCTGATGGTAGGTGTGGCGCTCCATCTCAGATGCCTAAAACAATCTCCTTGGTCTAGCGCTATTGAAAAGGGGATAGGCACCCTCGCTGACTGGTTAATACCGACTTTACGCTGCCCCGTCGACTATAGGAGTTATATCAAAAAAGGAAGTGAAATTTGAGAACTCTGCACCAATGAAATGTTTCAGAAATGCTTGCAACTGAAATGTTTGGTTTGGTTTGTTTATAACGTTGGGGAAATCCTATAGGTATTAGGGCGTAACGTGACTAACGATGATCGGAGGAAGCCTCTCTGTCACCCGTCTAGCCCAAGTAAGGCGTCAAATGGAGTGTTGCATATCATGGATTGCTCATCCACCAGGATTCCTCCTTAAGCATCATGGGTCACCACCCAGGCCAACAGATGGCCCATTGGGGAGGGTCTTACCGCTCTGTAGAGGTGCAGTCGTGTTATTCTAAAGCCTCAGCTGACAGAGGCTGCCAACTGAATGTTTTGAAACAGAAAATCATAATCTTTGTGTGTGTGTGTGTATATATATATATATATATATATAATGCCTAATGCTAATTTGAGTTAATGTTGAGATGCATCTGCTAGAATGAATAAACATTTCGAGTTACTCAGGGTCTTTTGGTAAAGTGAAGGAGCTAATGGTATGTGTGGTGCTTCACCTCAAGATGCAAAAACAATTCTCCTTTGGTCTAATGCTAGTGAAAAACGGGATAAGACTCCCTCTGTTCTGGCTGATACCAACATTAGGCCACTCCTGTCGACTTTACTTTTACTTACTAACGCCAACTCAGATTATGAGTAGCACAGGGATGGTGAAGTGTTGGTGCTCCACCTCAGACATGAAAACTGAATTGGTATTTATATTAAAAAAAAATAGATACATGTTAAACTCTAAGATGATGTAATCATCATGGAGCAAAAATAATTATAGTAAAAACAACTTAATAAGAAGAATATATAAAAGTAAAACAAATATATAGAAAAAGGATTCTTATTATATATATATATATACGTATCTTTTATAATGGAGATTGTGAGGTTCTGTCTGTCTGTAACCGAAACTATATTACTACTCAAGTTACAATTCCCTTTTTATGACATCCATTCTCAATGATTTTATTTTTATTCTAAACCTCAATTATTAATAAATTGTTTTACATTATTATTACTTTGACCATATCACCTGGACCCTAACAAAGCGTCTTTGAGAATAAGCTAGATGGGAGCTGCACAAGAATGGTGCATGCAGTCTTGAATAAGTTGTGGAAACAGCACCCCACAAGGAAACAGCTGTACGGTCACCTGCCCCCCCCATCTCACAAACTATCCGAGTGAGACGGACAAGGCATGCAGGACACTGATGGAGAAGCAAGGATGAACTCATAAGCGACGTTCTCCTGTGGAAGCTAACACATGGACATGCAAGTGTGGGGCGTCCAGCAAGGACCTACATTGACCAGTTATGTAAAGATGCTGGCTGCTCTGCAGAGGAGCTTCCAGGTGTAATGAATGATAGGGAAGGTTGGCGAAAGATTGTCATGGATACCCGTGCTGCATACGCGACATGATGATGATGACATATTGATAGATACACTGGGTACAATATATGTATGCTAGGGGTTTGTAGATACTACTTGAAAGAATTGCAGACTTCTTTACCAGCAACTGGAGTAAATGTATATGCATCTACAATCAGACAAAAATTGAATGGACATAGCATTCATTAAAGGGCTGCTAGAAAGAAACCTCTGCCAGTTAAAACTTTGTCAGAGAACACTTAGACAAACTAGACGCCTTCTGGAAGTCCATTATGAGCTTTTCTTATTAATCATTGTCATACTTGGTTTGTTTTGTTTTACGGCATATCAACCTCAGTGGGTCATTTAATGCCGATAAAGTTTTGAAATAAATCAATTCTTAATGGATAATACAATTTTTTTATAAATACATTTTTCTATTTAACCCATAGATGGGACCCTAACAGGTACTACCACTCCGGGCCAGAGTGGACCAGGGAGCAATGGTGATGAAGGGGGTGCTCCACATTCCCCAAACCTTCAAAACTGGAACCTCACCATCAGATAGAGTTTAACGTCATTCCCAGGACATGTAGGCCCGCAGCCACCGCCTTCTAGCACCCATATGATAAAAAGGGGTTGGGGCTTGCCATAAAGGCAATAGGGTTGGGAAAATCATATAGGTGCTAGGGCTTGATGTGACCAGCCAATTGATCGGAGGGGGCCTCTCCGACCGCCCGTCTAGCCCAAGATTGGAGTAAATGTATATGCGTCTACAATCAGACAAAAATTGAATGGACATAGCATTCATTAAAGGGCTGCTAGAAAGAAACCTCTGCCAGTTAAAACTTTGTCAGAGAACACTTAGACAAACTAGATGCCTTCTGGAAGTCCATTATGAGCTTTTCTTATTAATCATTGTATTACTGTATTCATTCTGTTTAAGTTTGCTCAAGCAATAAATTATTCCTTTTAATTCATTGTGTATTGTTCTTCTTATTGTGTTAGCATAACATTCAGTTCTAAGACTAACAACAAGAAGAAAGGAATTAATATTTCCTCTAATTCAAACAATTTATTGGCTAGACATAAAACAACAATATAAAGTCCTTCCTGTATATAAAGTTGAGTTTAAGGGACTTACCGGCGCGTTGGAGAAGATATCTTAGGGTGGTTTCCTTGAGCTCCTGAATTTGTTGCCTCGTGGTACCGCTGGTGGAATCTGTCTGAACACTTTTTGGATATTGTGCCAAAACTCTGGGCTATCATGTGATTGGTATATCCAATCACAGAGCCTCTCCCTCACTCACTCTATATACAGGAATAACCATTTTACTGACACATTCTTATTTCTCTGAATGTTTGAGATGAGGCTTGATGATTACTATTATCTGTGTTATTTGGACTATTGTCCTCATCTTCATTGTTATCTGTATAACGTTTCGGCTGATATGCCCTCTGGCCTTCTTCAGGTATTTCTTGTCAGACTCGGGAACCTTTTTTTCGGACTCGGGAACCTTCTTGTAGTAATCAGGAGCCATCACGGAACTTTGAATGAAAAGAAGGTTCCCGAGTCCGACAAGAAATACCTGAAGAAGGTCGGAGAGCATATCAGCCGAAACGTTGTACAGATAACAACGAAGATGAGGATAAAAGTCCGAATAACGCAGATAATAGTAATTGTATTGTTCTTGTGTAATTTTGAGCGTTTGACCCAGCAATGACAATTCATGCACCGAGTACATATTAAATTTTGATTTAAGCTTACCTTTTAAAAGTTCAACAATAATTTTTCTGCTGCCACTTAATTTAAAGACAATTTAATGTACATAGCTTCTTACTTTTTTGGGGGTTCTTACTTTTGCTGGATTTGCAATTAAGTTTGCTTTTTGCCAAATTTATTTCAAAGTTATAAAAAATGTTGTACAAAAAAAATTCGTCATTTGCAAAATATCCTGTTAAAAATTGCCAAAAACAATTAATTAAAAGTTGTAAAAACAAAATTTCAAAATCACGGGTCTGGATTTTGACCGGGATGTTTTTAGATTTGATTACGGAGTCAACCTAATTTCAAAATGGTATGATATGTTGGGCTACAACCTCTAGGAGTAAAGTTGAAAAATCCACAAAAGGATATATCAAATTACACACAGGCTTATACTACAAAGTGTCCAGGTTTTTTTACATTTCAACTAGTAATATTAGTGATGAGTTGTGGTACTCAAAACAACAAACGTACAAAGACCAACCTTCAGTTGTCAATACCATTGACATATATTGACGTTCGAAACATTGTCCATTTGTTACATAATTATTAGATATTTAATATTCATAGCAATAGTGTAGAAATCAAAATGGCCGTTATAAGCTACAGCCCACGGCCTTGAAGGATGAGTGAAAAGGCTTGACCTCAGTCCTAACGTTCCGGTGGATACCGTGAGAACCGGTAGAGAACACCCTCTTTTCCAGTTTAGATAGTAAGTAAGTCTCAGAGAGTTAGAAGGTAGGAGCCGAGCTTGTAGGATGTAAGTCTCACTTGCGCAGATGTCTGGGTTGGGGATTGAAAATAAAGTAACATCAAAGTAAATCGAAGTCTTGTGTTTATTACCTAAAGACTAACAATGACACAGGGCTTCTGATAAGGAGAAATTCATAACAGAAACCAGACCCGAAGTCCCCAAGAAAGTCCAGACCTTAGAAGAGACCAGACCAAGATAGATGAAGAAATAGCAAAGCCGGCCAGGAGAAAATACTGGTACTCGAAACAACAAACGTACAAAGACCAACCTTCAGTTGTCAATACCTTAGCTTGTCCGCCACAAATCTTAATAGACACACTTGTAAAATTGTAATAGTTTTTTTATTTTTTTAAGTTTTTTTTTAAACTGAAATATTTGTATTTTATTGAAAAATTTTAAAATGTTTAAAACTTATAACTATTAATAATAGTGAATATTTTAAAGTTTAGAATTTCTTTTTCCCCAATTGTAAGTAAAGTGAATGTAAGTGTTTTGGTGAATTATAAATCATAATGAAACTAACAGTAACATGACCTAAATAATGACTGTTCAAACCAACACAAGTGTTTTTTTTTTAATGTTAATCCGGTCTGAGGGGGGGGGGTGTTCTAGAAAATACAAACTAACATAAGTATTTCCACACCTTCTATTTCACTCACAGGTGAGAAAGGGAGAAAAAGAAAAGAAGAGGAAGTAAAATGATACAAAAAGAAAAGAAAAAAGGAGGACGTGATTTATGGAATGTTATAGACAAAAATCACATGGGTACTACTTCTATCCCATAATAGTTGTTGGGTAATTCCAAGTCAAATCATCAAAGTCATGTAAGCCACCCACTTGAATTTTTCTGAAATTTTGTACAGGTGAATGCCCCAAATTTGAGCTTCCAATTCAAAATATTTGCTGAGTTATGTCAATTTTAACCTTAAAAATTTGAGAGGAGGTGGGGGGGTCGAGAAAAAAAAAATGGCGACATTTAGTAATCTATTTTTGTCTATAAAATGTGTTCTAGAGCTCCTCTACTTCTAAGAATTGGTTTACAGAAGCTTTCAAGCCTGCAGAATCCAAACATGTTATGGGACAGAAGTAGTAGTTCACAGATATTTCTGTCCTGCAATATAACATTATTTTCAATGGATTATAGGGGCCGGGTTAGCTCAGTCGGTAGAGCGTTCAGCTAGAAACCACAAGGTTCCTAGTTCGATACTGGTCCTCGCCAACTGAGCGTATGAGTAGCACACGGATCTGTGCGGTAAAGTAAGGAGCTGATGGTAGGTGTGGCGCTCCATCTCAGATGCTAAAACAATCTCCTTGGTCTAGCGCTATTGAAAAGGGGATAGGCACCCTCGCTGACTGGCTAATACCGACTTTACGCCGCCCCGTCGACTATAGGAGTTATATCAAAAAGGAAGTGAAATTTCGAGACTCTGCACCAATGAAATGTTTCAGAATGCTTGCAACTGAAATGTTTGGTTTGGTTTGTTTATAACGTTGGGGAAATCCTATAGGTATTAGGGCGTAACGTGACTAATTCCGTCCTTAAGCATCATGGGTCACCACCCATGGCCAACAGGTGGCCCCATTGGGGGAGGAGTCTTACCGCTCTGTAGAGGTGCAGTCGGTGTATTCTAAAGCCTCAGCTGACAGGGCTCCAACTGAAATGTTTTGAACAGAAATCATAATCTTTTGTGTGTGTGTGTGTGTATATATATATATATATAAAATAAAAAAATAAAATAGAATATTTGATGTCATATTTCAAAACCGTCTCCTTTTTTCAAACTTCAAAAACATTTTTAAACAGACTGAATGACAAGGATTACCACTCGCTTTTCTCATTATTCTGTGATAAATAATTTCTTATCTTATGCCCTGAAGATGATCTAATTAATAGATCGAAACACTGCTGCGTCGGCCAATAAACTCACCACTTAAAGAAAGAGAGAGACAGACAGACAGACAGGCAGAGAGAGAGAGAGAGAGAGAGAGAGAGAGAGAGAGAGAGAGAGAGAGAGAGAGAGAGAGAGAGAAACAGGCTGAGACATTTAAATAGAAGCGGACTGTGATAGATATAACAAGTGTCTAACAAAGACATCGAACATAATAGAGATTGATGTATCAAAACCAAACCAAAGCAAAAAAAAACACTACCCATCATAAATGGACTCTCCCATTCATATGACTAACAGACTTTTCCCCGCGTTAATTGTTCAGAAAAGAAAGATTTGCTCGAGGCTACCAGTCTTACAAAGAATTTGAATGGCGATGATGGTAGGTGTGGCACTCCACCTCAGACACGAAAACTGAATTGGTATTTATATAAAAAAAATAGATACATGTTAAACTCTAAGATGATGTAATCATCATGGAGCAAATAATATAAGTAAACAACTTAATAAGAAGAATATATAAAAGATAAAACAAATATATAGAAAAAGGATTCTTTATATATATATATATATATATATATATATATATATCTTATTATAATGGAGATTGTATGTTCTTCTGTCTGTAACCGAAACTATATTACTACTCAAGTTACAATTCCCTTATTTATTGACATCGCATTCTCAATGATTTTATTTTTTATCTAAACCTCAATTATTAATAAAATTGTTTTACATTATTATTACTGTTGACCATATCTACACAAACAACATGCAATTATATTTACTAGCAAATATATGCACCCTCCGGGTGCAAGTATTTAAATCTTAATGTAATAGAATATCGTACTGAATTAGAAAGACTAATGAAACTAAATAAGAATGCAGATAAAAAGAAGGAGTATAATCGAAAAATAGAACAACTGAAACTTACTCTTCATTTAAGATTCATTGAAGAGATTTTTGTATTCATTGAAGAGATATTTAAAATGTGATTTTAATAAATATGTGCTTAGTATTATTGATTTCTGTTTGGTTTTATTTTAATGAATATAAACAAAAATCTCTTCAATGAATCTTAAATGAAATCCATTAACAAGAAAAAATAACTGTAATTTTATTCTTTACTTACTCTTTTAAGTAAATACTTAAATTAGAAAAAATAACAATGAAAGACGAGAGTGATGGAAGAGTAAGTTTCAGTTGTTCTATCTTTCGATTATACTCCCTCTGTTTATAATCTTTTTTTATCTGCATTTCCCATTTAGTTTCATTAGCCTTTCTAATGTAATACAATATTTTATTACATTAAAACTTAAATACTTGCACCCGGAGGGTGCATATATTTGCTAGTATAGATAACATGCGATAGCCCTAATATCGTATATTACATATACTGCACACAATGCATAAATAGCGGATATGTGGGAGAAACATCTACATCTTTTAGACTAAATTGAATAACTAAAAATCCACAATAAAACTCAAATAGCACGATAGCACTTCACTAACACCCCACCACACAACCTTACACACCTCAAATGTATTTTAATAGACCACACATTTCCAACAACGCAATCTCGAAAACAAGCAGAAACCAAATGTATTTTAAAACTACGAACTCACGTGAGGGGACTGAACGCCAATATCGGGATACTCCGTTATTACAAATATTTTACAGACGTTGCTGCTGTCAATAACAACAAAGACAAAGGATCCGTTGAACAGGAGCAACATTCATTTGAAAAAGGGAATCTAACGATCCCGAAAATTTATGATAACAAATAATAAAAAATAAGTGAATCCAATACTCCATAACATCAAGTTCCTTCATTTATTTTCAAATACTTCATAATAACGCCCAACTTCAACATAAATATATATATTTATATATATATGAAATAAAATTGGAACTTAATCCGACAGTGTGAATATGATATATTGAAAAAAACAAAGGATGTTTACAAATGCATGGGCTCATCAGGAGAGAATGTGCAAACCGTTTCGAGGCCTTCCTCTCTACGGTTTTAAAAAGCAACACCGGCCCTCCTCACTGATGTGAGGACCCTCGCAATATCTGCATCGACCACACGTGGATCGGTCTTCAACAAAAATAAGACGGGAAGAAATGACCGTTAGCAAAACAGAACGCTGCTAGTCAAAAGTTGGAATTATTCAAAAGAAAAAATGTGCTGTCTGTATTAAAAATAAAATGAATTTTATTTAAAAATAAAATCAATTTTATTTTTTAATTTTTAAAAAATCAGAAGCATTATAGTTTATAATAAGACTCAAAAAAGCCTGATGTAGAATTATTTAAAAAAGTGTATAATTATATAAAAAGTGTATATTAAAATATCAAAATTGTTCATAATACAATCCAACTGTTAAATAAGTAGCCCATATGTAGGTAAATCCGTGGTGTTTATGGATAAATATCTTCAGAGGAGTAAACATTCATATGTATAGTTTTTTCATTTTTCTATCTAACAACTGCGGAATTTGAAAATAAGTGAAAAAACAAAAACTAAAGAAACGGGAAAAATCACACCAGTAAGACCAACAGTGAAATATTAAAGACAAAAATCAACAAAATAGAATTTATGAGATCTTCTAAAGACATATATCTTTTTATTTATCTATTTATATAGATAAGAGATTAAAGATTGACTTTGTGTCGCATCCTGCAGAGAGATTTGGTAAATAAGTAAGTAAAGTCATCGGGGGGGGGGGGGGGGGGGGGGCTAATGTTGATATCAGCCAGACAGCAAAGGAGTCTATCCCCTTTCACTAGCGCTAGACCAAGGAGATTATTTTAGCATCTGAGGTGGAGCGCCACACTTACCATCAGCTCCTTACTTTACCACACAGATCCCTGTGCTACTCATATGCTGAGTTGGCGAGGGTTGGTATCGAACCAGGAACCTTGTGATTCCTAGCCGAATGCTCTACCAACTGAGCTAAACCAGCCCTAATTACCCGGTCAAGACCAAAAAACAAAAACAAAAAAAAACAACAAAAAGAAACAATTCACATACCTAGGCAGTAATATCTCGTCAACAGAAATCAATGTTAATGCACATATAGGAAAGGCATGGTCTGCTATAAACAAATTGTCAGTCATATGGAAATCCGATCTCACTGACAAGTTAAAGCAACAGTTCTTCCAAGCAGTAGTTGTATCAGTGCTACTGTATGGCTGCACCACCTGGACCCTAACGAAGCAACTAGAGAATAAACTAGATCGTAACTGCACAAGAATGCTGTGTTTAATCTTAAATAAGACCTGGAAACAACACCCATGAGAAAACAGCTGTACGGCCACCTGCCCCATATCACACAAACCATACGTGTAAGACACTGCTGGAGAAGCAAGGATAAACTTATAAATGACATTCTTCTATGGAAGCCAGCACATGGGCATGCCAGCATGGGCCTGCCAGCAAAGACATACATTGACCAGCTCTGCACGGATACTGGATGCCACGCAGAGGATCTCCCGAGAGCAATGAATGATAGAAAGGGTTGGCAAGAGATTGTCATGGACATCCGTGCTACCGGCACGACATGAAGATGATGAAAGACAAGAATAAATGGTAATTTGAATATGCCATGTCAGAATAGGGTCAATGGGTAAAGAATTTTCAGCCAGGCTGTCACAAGTTTTGTATGGTCAGCAAAGAAAGATGAATACTTGTTTAGAATTAGTGTCTGTTTAGGAATGCCAAAAAAAAAATGTATACACAGTATTGTCACACAGCATGGTGTACAATATAGGAACACTTCCCTGGTTTTAACTCTTAAAGTCCTATACCACCTCATTCCACCCGGCTGGAAGTCACATTCATTTTTCTAATCTACCCCAAATGATAGCCTTTGTTTAAATGTAATATTAAACATATTTAGAAGTTTTGATTTAAGGGAAATAACAGGTAACTTTAGATGCAAACATCATTTTTAGCCATTTTTTATATATCCTTATAGGAATGCTCTGAAATTCTCAACAGGATGTTAAGAGTTTTAAATTAACAGACTCAACCCCAACTTCTGCAGAGGATAAAATTGGTTGGTTGGATTTTATGGCATGTCAATCCATGTTGGGTTATTTTATGCTGAAGACGGTTGTTTTATTGATTTTTGTTGGGTATTCAAATTTAAAAAATTTTTTTTTACACACATTTTTTTTATCTACTTAACCCATAGATGGGATCCTAATAGGGACTACTACCCCCGGGTGTACTTGAGAGTAAAGGCAATGAATGGGCATTCTACACTCCCCAGAGCTCCAGAATGGAAACTTAACTACTAGATGCAGTTTAATATCATAACCACTGGCTTCTAGCACATAATAAAAGGTGTTGGGGGGTTTGCCATAAGGGCAATAAGGTTGGGACAATCATATAGGTGCTAGGGCTTGACGTGACATGATTGATTGAAGGGGGCCTCATCGGTCACCTATCTAGCTTAAGTAAGGGTCAATATGGAGTTTCATGTTATGGACTGCTCAGCCATCAGGATTCCATCTTTAAGCATCATGGGTCAACAGTTATGTGATAAATCATTGATTTAGCTGTGGCTGTATATTATTCTAAATAAACAAAAACAAAAAAAAAAAACAAACACAAAAAATACATTGAATTGTCCTATTTATAAAATAAATAAATAAATAAACTTTTATTTGGTTTTATAATGTTGTTTGTTCTTTCGATTTAATTCAAATTCAAAAATAAAAACGGTTTTGTATTATTTGGATTATTCGGACAATTGTCCTCATCTTTATCGTTATCTACATTTCGGATGATTAAAATTGTTTTTTTGGAATGATGGTAAAAATAAATCTCAGGACCCAGCAGTTTAACCCTACAATTTATTAAAAAACTTTATTTGGGACCCATCAAATTTCCCAGGGACCCATTCAAATCAAATCTGTGGGTCCCAGGACTCACTAAATTAAAAAGCTATCAGCATCACTGAAAATACATAACATCTTCCAATATTTTTTACCCAAAGTAAATCTAGATATTTTTGCAATCTGAACATTAGCTACATAAATGAGCGTAATCTCCCCTTATTTGTTTCACTTCGAGGAAACCGTTTGTTTTGGTCGGCCATATTTCATTTCACTGTAAATCTACACTGAAAATACAAATTTGTTCGAATCAATACAACTGCATGTTTTAACACGAAAATATCATAAAATGTGTTCTAAATTGTGCTTGTGCATTATTTGAAATGAACTTAATTGTTATTAAGAACATATTTTATGAATATTTTCGTGTTAAAACATGCAGTTGTATTGATTCAAACAAATTCGTATTTTCAGTGTAGATTCATGGTGAAATGAAAATGGCTGACCAAAATATACAGCTTCCTCAAAGTGAAACAAACAAGGGGAGGTTACACTCATTTATGTAACTAATGTCCAGATTACCAAATTTGTTTACTTCTTTCCATCATGGTGTAAGACTGACAATTATTTTGGAGTCCTAAATATTCCTCAAGGTTAGGAAATCATTGAATAGTGTTCATTGTACGTTCATATTCACCTTTTTTGTGTAATTGTTTCTTTTTTTACAAATTTGTTCGAATCAATACAACTACATGTTTTAACACAAAAATATCATAAAATATGTTCTTAATAACAATTAAGTTCATTTCAAATAATGCGCAAGCACAATTAAACACATTTTATGATATTTTCATGTTAAAACATGCAGTTGTACTGAGTACGTGAAATGAAAATGGCCGACCAAAACATATGGCTTCCTCAAAGTGAAAGAAACAAAGGGAGGTTACTCTCATTTATGTAACTAATGTTCAGATTACCGCTGATTGATGTAGGTTTTTGCAGATTGGCCAACACTTGTGTGTACATGTGTAGGTGTCTACAAAAGAACGTCACTTTGTGAGTTTGTCTTTACTTCTCCAGCGGTGTCTAGCAATTCTTGTTGACTTTAATTGGATGGTTTGTGAGTAAATGAGAGTAACCTCCCCTTGTTTGTTTACCTTTGAGGAAGCTGTGTGTTTTGGTCGACCATTTTTCATTTCACCGTAAATCGACACTGAAAATACAAATTTGTTCGAATCAATACAACTGCATGTTTTAACACGAAAATATCATAAAAAGTGTTCTTAATAACAATTAAGTTCATTTCAAATAATGCACAAGCACAATTAAGAACACATTTTATGATATTTACGTGTTTAAACATGCAGTTATATTGATTTGAACAAATTTGTATTTTCAGTGTAGATTTACGGTGAAATGAAAATGGTCGACCAAAACATACGGCTTCCTCAAAGTGAAATAAACAAGGTGAAGTTACTCTAATTTATGTAGCTAATGTTCAGATTACCGATATTTTCTTATTCTGTTTTAGTTAAATTAATTACTTATTATACTTCTTGAATGATGACATTAGCCTAATATAATAATGAAAGCTTCTGCAATTAATATACTAAAAAAAGAGAAAATAAAAAAATAAAAATAAAAAGTTAAAGATTAATTAAAAAAAATGATTTAATTTTTTTCTTCTATTTATTCCGGTAAAAATTCTTAACATCGTCCTCTCTTCAATCAAGTGGGTATATTCAATTGTGAATAAGTTTCATCTAATGAATAATCTGAATGTTTATGTTTTTTATGTTTCTTCTTCTTTTTGTGAGATGAAGAAATGGATTGTTCTAGCGCAGAATCTACCGAATTCAAATGACTGAATTCCATTTCTAAAGATCCAATTCCACTGTCTTTCTTTGTCAGTTCCTCAGCAGCAGTGTCTGTAGAATAACCATTTGTAAGAGGAATAGCACCTTCACAACTCTCTGACAGCCTTTCTTTCTTACTCTTTTTCTTTTTCGAAGATGAATCCACTATAGATTTTTGGCTTGCAGCATCATCCCAGCCATTGATGCCCATCTTATTATGATCCTCATCTTCAGTCTTTTCCCTTTTTCTTTTCTTTTTGGAAGGTGGCTCTACAATAGATATTTGGCTTACATCCTCATCCCAGCTATTACCGGCCATCTTGTTATGGTCATCATCATCTATCATTTCCCTTTTTCTTTTCTTTTTGGAAGATACCTCTACAATAGATTTTTGGGTTGGATCATCATCCCGGCTATTGATAGCCATTGTGTTATGATCATCACCTTCAATTTTCTCCCTCTTCTTTTTCTTTTTGGAAGACGACGATTCCATAATGGATATCTCACATTCATTATCAACCAAGGTTATGTTATTGTCACTATTTTCAATTTTCGTTTCTTCTTTATCACGTTTGTGTTTCTTTTTCTTTTTTGAAGATGACTCCACATTGGATTTTGGGCTATCACCACTGATGATAACCATTTCATCATCATCTTTGATTTCCTTTCCTTCTTCCGTCTCACCTTTGTGTTTCTTTTTCTTTTTTGAAGATGACTCCACATTGGATTTTGGGCTATCTTTACTGATGATAACTATTTCATCATCATCTTTGATTTCCTTTCCTTCTTCCGTCACACCTTTGTGTTTCTTTTTCTTCTTCTTTTTACCAGACATTGTCAGAGATTCATCAGGATCATCAAGGTAAGAAGATTCGCCAATCGATTGTCCTGAAGAATAGAAACAGAATTATGACATGGGTGTATACATATAGTCGTAAACAAAGAAAAGAACATAAAAATAGGCAGAAGAAAGTGCGGGGTGTGGCTAAGACCAAGATTGGCGCTGGCAAGAAGAAATAATATAATCATCATCATCAACAACAAAAGCTGAATTAAAGATGCTTCAATCGAGAGAAGAATGATGCCCAGCACACGTTGGATGTTAATCTTTGATGATGGTCATTCAATGAATAAGGGGATTTTTTTTTTCAAAATGGCTAGTATGGTTCTTTGTAAAAAAAACATTAATATTAGTTTAATCGGGGTGTAAAAAAGAAAGAAAAAAAACTCAATTAGTAATCTTGAAGAGTATAAACAGAATTATGACATGGGTGTATATATACGAGGGTCATTCAATAAATAAGGGGAATTGAAAATTTAAAACAAAATCTATCTGATGGCTCTTTGTAAAAAACATTAATATTAGTTTAACCTGGCTCCACCCCCAAAAAAAAAAAAAAACAAAAAAAAAAAAAAAAAAAACTAGAGGAGGTTAATCTTTAACTTTTTTATTTTGTGCTAGAACAATCCATTTCTATATTGAGACATCAAAATCGAAAACTAAAAAAAAAGTATAAGAGATGTAATGTCAGAGATAGTACTCCATTTTTTTTTGTTGTTTTTTTGTTGTTTTTTGTTGTTTTTTTTTTGTTGTTTTTTTTTTTGTTGTTGTTTTTTTTTGTTGTTGTTTTTTTAGTGCAGAGAATATTATGCTACACAACAAGACACACACACAGACACACAAAAGCCAATAGTAGAGTAGTTAAGTATCATGTTTCTTCCCCCCTTTAATGATAGTCACTTTTAGTCCGGTGTTGTTATTTTGTAAGGACCATTTGGTGTGGCACATGTGCCACTTGAGATAAAAGTAAGTCAAATGACAACATTTATGAAGCATCCTGTTCGTTACATATGAAACAAAAAAAAAAAATCAAACAAAACAAAATCAACTACTACTAGTACCACTGGCTGTTGATGGTAATGATGTCTGTAAAAAAAAAAAAAAAAAAAAAAAAAAAAATCTCATGCTTAATATGGTTCTTTGTAAAAAATATTAGTATTAGTTTAATCTAGCTGTAAAAACAAAAGGGCTAAATTAGTAATCCTGAAGAATAAAAACATTCAATGAATAAAGGGAATTAAAGCAAACAAAAAAACAACAAAAAAAACAAAAAACAATTATCTAATGCCTAATATGGCACTTTGTAAAAAAAAAAAAAACAAAGAAAATGGCTAATTAGAAATCCTGAAGAATATAATCATAATTTAATTATAATGTGTGTGTGGATATATATATATATATATATATATATATATATATATATATATATATATACTAGCAAATATAGTATTTTAGTTAAAGTACAAAAACTGCTCATATTCAGCGCAATATGCAAATTAGGGGTGCATGTTATGGTGTATGTGGAAGTCCTTTTAGCCGACCTTAATTGAAGTCATACCTAATTTTGAAATTAATTAGTCGGGCATATATGTTCAAATGTAAGGCTAAACAAATCGAGAAAATGTCAATCCCTGAATGTACATTTTAACCTATTAGGTCTCATCAGCAAGGTTATAGACATGGGAGACTGCTCCGTGTATGACTCGAAACCTCGACTGCCAAGCTGACAGGCAGAGATTCTAACCACTACACCAGCTGGCCATTCCCAGATTCTTCGTTTATTTTGAACTTATTTATATTCCACTTATATATATATATATATATATATATATATATATATATATATTCTATACATATATGTTGTGTGAATCTGTATGTCCGAGGGAAACTTCAAAAATAAAACAATTAACGACAAAGTAAATATATATATACACATTAAATATCACCAGGGCTTGGTTTTTGAACAAAAATAATAAAGATTTGATTTATATAAGTGAAGATGATTAAAAAATATGAATTAACTGATAATAGCATGCAATTTTTTTTTGCGTTTAATATTTTAGATAGTAGACATTAACATTTCTTTGCAGAGTGATTGGATCAATGCAAGGTCTTTTTTTTACATAGGGATTTAAATGGGGCATCCCCCAACCAACGATTCAACTCATGATTCAGTAATAATGGATCTGCGGGACTAACTTTAAAAAAATCCCCCCTCTATCCATGCGACGCTGCTAGTATATATATATATATATATAATATATATATATATAAAACAATAATAATATCATTAGAGGAAAAATCAATTTTCCTCTAATATTATTATTATTATTACTGTTCTATGTTTTTAATATATTGAGCACTTTTGGATTATTTACTGATGTCACTGCAATGGAAAAGTTAAAGCAGCATTTGGATACTATACCAACCCATCCGCACAAGTAGGATGTGACACAAGGTCAATTTCTTAAGCGGAGTTTAACAGGTTTGAATTCAGAGTTTTCCTTCTCCCAGACTGGTTACCTAACCAAGGTTAAAGAGCCCAATCTGTCCTATATACAAGGGGCATTCAATAAATGAGGGAAATGAAAAACAAAAAAAAATCTCCCTGGTCTAGTGCTAGCAAAAAGGGGATAGAATCCCTCGCAGTCTGGGTTGATACCGATAATAGGCTACTCCACCAACTTTACTATTATACACAAGGATGTGAAGAGTTCTGGGCCCAACCAAAAATGAATTATGGAATGGTCTTGTAATTTGGATTTTTAAAACAAATACCACCAGAAGCCTAGATAAAAAAAACAGTTTGGCATACCTAATTTTAAAGAAACATGGCTCCAACAAATAAACTGTCCAATAGTCATTTAGTCTTAACACTCCACTCCTGAGAATGACAAGTGACTCTACAACTTCTACTTATACAAATATTTGTAACTGAATTGTTATCTTCAAGCTATGCACTCCTGATTTTTGTCAGCTTTTTTTAAATTCTTTTTTTTTTTTTTTTAAAGGAATGCTCCCTTCAAATTAGCAGCAGGAGCCATAAGCTCTTTTGATGTGTTTTTTTTTTTTTTTTTCCAGGAAAATATGAAGTGAATGAAAATAACTCATCATTTTAAAAATAAATTTAAACTTGTTTTTCAATTTTCAAAAAAAATTATCTTTCTTATCATGAAGTGAACACAAATAACTCATATTTTTAAATTCAATTCAAACTTTTTTTTCCCATTGTAAATAAATTTAATAAATTCTAATTGAATTTTTAAATGTTTTTGTAAGATTTTAAAATAAAGCCCCCCCCCCCCTTCACAGATGGGTCAACTGTAAGGATTAATTTTAAATTCAAATTGACTTAACTCAATTAGATATTTGAAACTGTTGCAAAAAACATAGGTCTTATAATAAAGTTGTAAACAAAAGATATTTTATTCTTTACTCCTTTTTGTCCCTATTGTTCTTGATCCCACCAACATAAAGAAATAATATATATATATATATATATATATATATATATATATATATATATATATATGTATATGTGAATAATTGCATATACGAAAATTATTAGTATTAAGTAGGAATCCTTGATATATATATATATATATATATATATATATATATATATATATATATATATATATAGCTCTACATTGTATTGAGCACTTGTATTTGTTTTTCTCAACCTTATCTGGATATAACGATCGTTCTTATATAAGTTAATACTTATACATATACAAAATATATATATATATATATATATATATATATATATATTAGAGTAAATATGGAAATAAATCCGACAATATTAAGAAATTTGAAAAAACAAGTGTTCCAAAAATAAAAATTTTATCTCCTGTCATCTATAAAACATCCAACAATTTCTTCACCCCATAATACATCCTGATGAAGGTTTAAAGAAACTGAAACATTTAAGTGTTGATAAATAAATTCATCTTATTTTTGGAACAGTTGTTTTTTCAAATTTCTTATATATATATATATATATATATATATATATATATATATATCGCGGAATATTATTTTGTAAATTAAGAATACACATGCTTTTATAATACAAATCAGTAGATGAACAGAGTTAGAAAATTAGATAGACACCAGCTCTCCCAGTAAAACACCTGTACCAATGAATTGCTATCTCACTTTTCCTTAACTACTATAACAGTATTGGAACACAGACATGCTGGAAGGAGCAAACAGGAACAGCATGTCCGCCATCATCTGCGAGAGACACCTGCGCTGGCTTGGTCATGTCAGGAGGATGGACAAAGACTTACTCTATGGCAAAGGAGTAGAAGGCACCTGACCGGTAGGGAGACCACGCCTGCGCTTTAAAGATGTCTGCAAGAAGGACATGAAGACATGCCACATCAATACCAACACATGAGAGGCTTGTGCAGAAAACCGAACGACCTGGTGCCTCCTTGTCAAACAAAGGACGAAAAGGAGTGAAAAAGAGATGAAAAAAGCCACCACAGAAAAGAGAGCCAGAAGGAAGGAGAGACAACAGCAACTCCAGCAAGCATCACTGTTTGTTTGCAGTCACTGCACCAAAGATTGCCATTCAAAAATTGGTCTGTTCAGCTACTCACACAGTTGCAAATAAAAAACAGTGTTTTATTTGTTTTTATCATTTATTTATGATGTGTTACTGTCTTATTTAAACCAAGTGTTCCACCTTATGCTAATGTGTTTGGAAAACATATGAACTGATAAACCCCTCCCCCCAGCTATAGGTAAAAAGTAGGGAAGACTAGGCTCTCAAGCTTTGGTTGAGTAATTATTCTCCATACCAATATATCATGAGTCAGTAGAGTCCCATTTGTCCACAGGCCTTACAGTTCTTAGAGAAGGTCAGTGTCCAGCAGTAAACTGATGGGGTGTGAGTGTGTGGGAGACAGATTTGAAGCTATTTTTAAACAACTAGGATTTTCCTTATCAAGTAAAATGTCATGAAATTCAAATTTCAAAAATGTAAATGCTCAATTAAAATAAGTGTTCATAAGTCTGTTACTTGAATCTGTCCGGTAATAAATATTTCCTTGATGATGGCCAAAGGTTGAAACAGGTTGGGATATAAAACAAAATTAATTTAGTATTATTTGGATTATTCAGACTATTGTCCTCATCTTCATTGTTATGTGTATAATGTTTCGGCCGATGTGTTCTCCGGCCTTCTTCAGGTATTTCTTGTCGGACTCGGGAACCTTCTTTTCAAACTCGGGAACCTTCTTGTCGTAATCAGGAGCCATCATGGGATTTTGAACCCAACCCTTGATTCAGTCCATAGGGGTATAAAACATTAGGTTCAAAGTTCCGTGATGGCTCCTGATTACAACAAGAAGGTTTCCGAGTTTGAAAAGAAGGTTCCTGAGTCTGAGAAAGTTCCAGAGTCTGACAAGAAATACCTGAAGAAGGCCATTGGCCGCATTGGCTGAAATGTTGTACAAATAACAATGAAGATGAGGACAATAGTACAAATAATACAAATAATACTAATTATCAAGCCTCATCTCAAAAATTCAGAGAAATAGTGAGGATAACAATGAAGATGAGGCCAAAGTCCAAATAATCCAAATAATACTTATTATCAAGTCTCATCTCAAAAATTCAGAGAAAATTAATTTACCAATATTTCTTGTTTGAAAGATGAATGGTTGCTGTTACAGTTTTCTTAAATCTTGTATCAAACTGTTCCGTAGTTGTAAGCGAGAAGTTCATTATCACTACTAACAAAAATATGCACTCTCCACTGATTGAAAGTATTTAAGTTTTAATGCAATAGAATATAATATTAAATTAGAAAGACTAATGAAACTAGAAAAGAATGCATATATAAAATGATTAGACTTATTTTTATTGATTGTAGCATTGTTTTTTTGTGGATGGATCAGTTTTTATTTTCTTGTTTGAAAAAAATTTGTTTGCTGTTAAACTTTTCTTAAATCTTGTATCAATCTGTTCAGCAATTGTAAGAAGTTCATTATTATTATAAACATTATGGAAGATTTTTTTTGAATATTGGATAAAACAAAATCTTCTTTGAATGACTCAAAAGAATTCAGTGCAACTGATGATACAGAAATCTGAAGCTAAACTGGAAAATAAATGGGGAGATTTGGAATTGTGTCTTGAGTAGTGATATAGTTTCGGTTACAGACAAACACCAAATCTCCATTATAATAAGAGATAAATGTTTTGCATCTTATCTGTTATTAACTTATTTATTGCTAAATAATAAAAAACAAAGGTGAACATTATTTGCTGTTATATGTTTTAAGTGTGCTAATTCCATAATTTTGCCAGGTGTAGTATTATTACAATATATGAGAATCATAAATTGTGAGCAGACTCTGTAGTTAGTTTAAAACAAAGTTTGTCAGAATCAAAAGTGGAGGTGGGAAGATTTCCATAACCATTGGGTTATGATTGGCATTTTGAATGACCCCAACTGACCTCTGGTACAGAAAGACGTGGGAATAGTTAGTTTAGTTATTAGATTTAACCCGGGCTTTGGAAGGGAAAGACGTGATAGTCTTTCTCTCCTGGGTCATCACATCTGCACGGAATTGATGGATTTTGGTTTGTTTTGTTTTACGGCATATCAACCTCAGTGGGTCACTTAATGCCGATAAAATTTTGAAATACATCAATTCTTAATGGATAATACATTTTTTTTATAAATGCATTTTTCTATTTAACCCATAGATGGGACCCTAACAGGTACTACCACTCCGGGTCAGAGTGGACCAGGGAGCAATGGTGATGAAGGGGTGCTCCACATTCCCCAAACCTCCAAAACTGGAACCTCACCATCAGATAGAGTTGAACGTCATTCCCAGGACATGTAGACCCTCAGCCACCACCTTCTAGCACCCATATGATAAAAAGGGGTTGGGGCTAGCCATAAGGGCAATAGAGTTGGGAAAATCATATAGGTGCTAGTGCTTGACGTGACCAGATGATTGATTGGAGGGGACCTCTCCGACCGCCCGTCTAGCCCAAGATAGGGCCAAAGTGGAGTATTGCAAGTCATGAATTGCTCATCCACCTGGGCTCTATCCTTAAGCATCACGGGTCGCCACCCACGGCCAACAGGTGGCCCCATTGGGGGAGTCTTACCCCTCTGCAGAGGTGCATTCTAACGCCCCACCGACAGGGCGGGGAACTGATGGAATCATGGGCTTATAAATAAAAGCTTGATCAAGTAACAAAAAAGTCTTATTAGTTTATTTAATTAAAAACGAGCAAAGCCCAGAAGAAGAAGAAATCAGCCCTTAGATAGAAGAACTCAACTAGACAAGACAACAAGATGGCGGCCATAGCAGATAGGAGAAGAATCAGCAAGAACCAGCAACAAGTAACCAGAGTAATAAAGTAAGACCATCCATCACCAATATAATCTAAAATATGTCTCTAATAGGTCTCTCTGTCTCTCTATTATATACCCGATGTTTGATGTGGGTATGTAACAGTATATATAAGGAGATTTTTTTAATTCATTATATATATATATATATATATATATATAAAAAAAAAAAAAAAAAAAAAAAAAAACATTCCGCATCACGTAAACACGCAAACACGAGAATACAGTTAAAAAAACGCACACATTTGACCATTTACACAATTATTTTTAAAGGAACTTTTCGTATTACCCGATGAATGCTCTAAGCAAGAAACCGCTGGTTGTAATACCGTTCCCGTAATTAAATAAATAAAAGCAAAAACTTTTATTTGTTTTGATTTCTCATTGAACTATCAACGCTCTATCACAGATATTAAGCACTCTTCTAATAACACTGTACGTTGGATTACTATTACTTTTTCTAGTATACTAGTGCCAACCATACACATTATTTATATATATATATATATATATACACCAAAAATTGAAACAGGCTATTGGAAAGCTTGATTTTCAGCCCAGCAACATTCAAAGTGGAGAAGTTCCAACATGTAGTTTATGTGGAAGAGTATGTCTCTCCAGAGCTGGCCTGGTGAGTCATCTGAGAAAATACAATGATAGAGTGTCAAATGCTACTGGCACCTAACTATGATGAAAAAAAAAAACCCCCAAAAAACAGGAAATGGTCTTACTCAGACACGAGTTGACAGCCATTATATATATATATATATATATATATATATATATATATATATATATATATTGTAGGCAGGTGTTATTAAACAACATGAAACATTTCTTTTTCATGATCTTGATTTGTATCTTTTCCAGTCTTCTGGCTATCTTTCTAATGTTAGAATCCAGTTGAAATAGAATTCTTCCCATACTATCAGCCCGAGTGCTTTCGACTGTTTCTTCAGTCGTCATCAGGGAGGGGGGGGGTATATGATTTGGTGTTAGTTCTTTTTTTCTTTTCTTTTATCTTATATATATATATATATATATAACAATTCAAAAAAAATATATAACATATGAGATTTTTGCTGTTAAATTTAACTTTTTACACTACCAATAATTTTGATTCTTTTTATAATGCTTTGTATATAAATAAAGAAAATTTTTTTATTTATATTTTTGCAATGATTTATATTTAAAGAAATTTGTATTTTATTTAAAAAATTTTTTTTTTTAACGATGTTTTATATGTAAGAAGATTTTTATTTTGTTTTCATTTTTTACTATAATTTTTTTTTTAATAAAATTTTGGACCATATCACCTTTAGGCACCCCTTTTTGATCTTCATTAAGAAAGGACATATTTTTCATTTACATCGTCAATATCTGGTTGTTTGTTAGGGGTTAGTTTTATAATTAAAAAAAAAAAAAAAAAAAAAAAAAAAAAATCGTCTGTTAAAACAACCGGATAGTGATGGTGTAAATGAAAAACATGTCCTTTCTTAATCAAGATCAAAAAGGGGTGCCTAAAGGTCATATGGTCCAAAATTTTTATATTTTTTCTTTACAATTTTATTTTTACAATCTTTTAAATATAAGGAGATTTTTATATTATTTTTTTATTTCTTGCTTTCACCATTATTCTATTTTTGATGTTCAATATGTAAAGAGATTTTGGTGTTAATTTAACTTTGTACAAAACTGAAAAGACAAAATTAACTATTGGCTTCCAATTCTCACATCTTAATTTCAGTTCAAGGTAAAAATCATTAAATGATTTTTTGGTCTGTTGGGTTTTCAAACAACAGTAAATATAACCAGGAAACTTGAAAGTATAGGGGAATATTGTACAGTCAACTTTTCATTATCAAATGGGAATTACTACATTTAGGTAAAAAAATAAATAAATAAATACAGGTGTATATTCTTTTTTTATCAATACTTTCTTTCATCTTAATTATTTTAGTTGCTTTTTTTTTAATCACAACAAACTCATGCTAGTGGTTATATGCACACACATACATGCATATTACTACTGTGAACTGTTCATGTTCCTGACTTATTCTGTGTACTTGACATGAGACTTTGATGAGTTGTGGTGCTGAGCACTGTACACAATAAATTACATTATTATTGACTTACGAGTTTAACTTGTCTCACTCGTAACTAAATTTCCTTGTATATCAAATTAATCTTCTCCATTGAAATAAACTGAAATTCCATTAATCTGTCCCACCCCCACCCCCTACTTTAATGTTTTTTGAATAAGAAAAACGCCACTGTTTATATAAAAACATAATAAAACGGAATGTAATGAATTATGCGCTGTCATGCTTTAATGTTTATTCTTTTATAAATAATATCGTCCTTTGGCATAATAAATTTAAGAACTTAAATGTTTTTAGTGAACTATTGTGGACTAGCCTAGTTTACCTTTCATAGAGAGTAAATGAGCTGGTCCAAGACTCACTTTTCCCTAATCTCAATTATCTACCCAGAGCTGAATGGGTGACCCAACAGGTCATGTTTTGTCTAGTCTTTTTATAAAAAGTTAATTTTCTTCTAAACCAAAAGGTACCAGGATTTTATCATTTCTAGTGGACTATCAAAACAGATACTGTTAGGTATTATTTATTACCAAACTCTACAGCATTGAAACTCTTTAACTGTTGTGGACTAGCCTAGGTTACCTTTCATAGAGAGTAAATGAGCTGGTCCAAGACTCACTTTTCCCTAATCTCAATTATCTACCCAGAGCTGAATGGGTGACCCAACAGGTCATGTTTTGTCTAGTCTTTTTATAAAAAGTTAATTTTCTTCTAAACCAAAAGGTACCAGGGTTTTATCATTTCTAGTGGACTATCAAAACAGATACTATTAGGTATTATTTATTACCAAACTCTACAGCATTGAAACTCTTTACCTGTTGTGGACTAGCCTAGGTTACCTTTCATAGAGAGTAAATGAGCTGGTCCAAGGCGATTTGTACACTGTTGTTTTAGAACATCAGAACCTTTATGTGAACCGTCTAACTCAATGTTTTAGCACTCTGTAGCGAATTACTCTATATCTGGCACAAACTGTATTTGGATGGACTAGTATACTGATTGGTTTGGTTGGGTTTGGTTTGGTTTTACGGCATATCAACCTTGGTGGGTCATTTAATGCCAACAAAGTTGTGAAATAAATCAATTCTTAATGGATAATACAATTTTGTTTATAAACTCATGTTTTCTATTTAACCCATAGATGGGACCCTAACAGGTACTACCACTCCGGGTCAGAGTGGACCAGGGAGCAATGGTGATGAAGGGGTGCTCCACATTCCTCAAACCTCCAAAACTGGAACCTCACCATCAGATAGAGTTTAACATCATTCCCAGGACATGTAGACCCTCAGCCACCACCTTCTAGCACCCATATGATAAAAAATATTGGGGCTTGCCATAAGAGCAATAGGGTTGGGGCAATCATATAGGTGCTAGGGCTTGACTGTCTAGCCCAAGAATGAGCCAAGGTGGAGGACTGCAAGTTATGGATTGCTCAGCCACCTGGGCCTGGGTTCTATCCTTAAGCATCACGGGTCACCACTCACGGCCAACAGGTGGCCCCATTGGGGGAATTTTACCCCTCTGCAGAGATGCAGTCGATGCATTCTAATGCCCCAGCCGACAGGGTGGACTAGTATACTGAATATTTTGTGATCCAGTATACAACATGAATATAACAAAAGTAACTAGGAAGTAAAAATCACCGATTGTGATTAGACAAACCCACCAATCAAAGAATTACTAGAGGAACCAAAAGAAATACAAATATCACCACACACACATCAATGAAGGGTAAACTGAACATTAGCTACATAAATGAGAGTTACCCTTGTTTCTTTCACTTTGAGGAAGCCATATGTTTTAGTCGGCTATTTTCATTTCACCGTAAATCTACACTGAAAATACGAATTAGTTTGAATCATGAAAATATCATAAAATGTGTTAATTGTGCTTGCGCATTATTTGAAATGAACTTAATTGTTATTAAGAACACATTTTATGATATTTTCGTGTTAAAACATGCAGTTGTATTGATTCTAACAAATTTGTATTTTCAAAATGAAAATGGCCGACCAAAACGAGGGGAGATTACTCTCATTTATGTAGCTAATGTTCAGATTACTGAAAAAGTTTCTATTACATTCTCTCTCTCTCACTTCAAAGAGACTAACATCAGAATTTAATCAAAGACTATTGCTTATTCCTCACAATGATAAAAAATGCTTTCCTATAACGAGATTTCAAGAGTTTACTCATAGAAAAAGTCACTGAATAAAAATAAAAGAAAGCTTAAGATATTTTATTTGCCGATTACTTACTTTTGGAAATCAGAGTGAATATTATTATTATTATTGTAAACCACAAGGTTCCTAGTTAGGTATCAGCCCCCGCCAACTCAGCGTATGAGTAGCACAGGGATCTGTGCGGTAAAGTAAGGAGCGGATGCTAGGTGTGGCGCTCCACCTCAGATGCTAAAATAATCTCCATGGTCTAGCGCTAGTGAAAAGGGGATAGACTCCCTCGCTGTCTGCCTGATACTGACATTAGGCCGCCCTGACGACTTTACTTTTACTTACTTATTAATGTGGAGAAAGGTAGATAAACACGGGATGTTATGGAAACTGGATGTTTATTGTCAACAATGCAACGTTTCGGTCTATTAATTAGACCATCTTCAGGACTTGGATATAGTAATTGCTTACTAATATATAATATATATATATATATTATTTTTTTTTCTGATTTTGCAGTACAATTGTTATGTTCATTGGGTGAAGTCACATAATCAAGCAAATCACTTTGTTTCATATACATATCATTACCTGTCAATTGAATAAACAAATTCTTATTGTATAACTGATTAAGAGACGATACCTAATGATGATTGTGAAGAATAATTAAAGTTCCAATTACCGTCGAATTGCGAAGACATGGCAACAAACAATTGTAACCCAATACAAACCCGAATAGTCGCAAAGTCTACTGCAGAATGACAGGGTATTTATAAAACTTCACAATATCATTCAAATCAAACAGCCAATCAGAACTCAAATCACCCAAATTCATGAATGGATCATTCTTGATTTCTATATATACCAACTGTCTTGGACACTGCTTCAGTTGTGCTTAGTTAGCTGCTGTTATTCAAACCAACAGTAAACTAACTGACTTCAATATGGCGCTGCGAACAGTTTGGTTGTTTTGTTTTATGGCATATTGTCATATAGTACCTAAATAACATGTTACAATTTTAGTGTGGTAGCAGGGCGTAGTTTCAATCTATGATAAAGTTTGATTTGATTAATTCAGCATAAATTGTCGCATACTTTTCTGAAAAATCTGAGGCCTCATTTTGGTCAGATGGTGCGTGTATTATATTGTGTAGTTGAAGGATTCTTAAATACCCGAGAAACTTGACTTCCCAGAGTTCATACTTAGCTTCGTCATCATCAAAGAACATCCTTGTGTTCCTAGGCGCATAACATGTTACGATTTTAGTGTGGTAGCAGGGCGTAGTTTCAATCTACGGACCTCTGGTTCCCAAAAGTATTAGTATAAAGTGAAACACAAACAGACTTGTTCAGGATTTGAACACTGGTCAGCAATTCCATTTCTTACAATGATGACTTATGCTAAACACGCCTCCATCCTTATTTATAATTGGAATCGTCAAAAAGCTCTTCGACCAAATGTATCATCCATTGTAATAAGAGCTTTGCCAACAATGATTAGCCATTTCAAATGTAAAATAAATAGTTTGAGTTTTGTTTAACAGCATATCAACCTCTGTGGAATCATCTGTTTTTCTTATAAATAATGTCTGATGAAACCTTGGAAGAGAGAAACAATGAGACCTCACAGAACTTGTTAATTCAACCTAGCAATTGCTAATTACTGTGTTTACCTTGTATCCTTGCTTAGTAAACCTTTTTCCCTATCCTTAATTTTTGTAGTGTTTCTTCCTATTATTTCTCTGTTAACTCCGATACTTTAGTTACAAAAAAGAAAAAGAAAAGAGAAATTCAGAGACTCTTTACTCATTATATTTATGTATTAGACAAGTTTCTCCCCCTAATTCCATAAAAATAAAATCAATTAATTTCAAATTTGACAAATTCATAGTATGAAGTGAAGTGAAATTTTGAGATATTTTATGTGGAAAGAGGCTGCACAGACCCCAGTCCACTATCTTAGCAGTCCCGCAGTTAGTAATTTATAGTATACTGAATAGAAATCAAGCAAAATTATAAAATATATATATATATATATATATATATATATATATATATATATATATATATATATGCAAATGTAAACAAATCTAGCTATTTTTAGCCGACAGTATTTGGGAGAATATGTGCTTAATTGAAGTCAGACCTAATTTTTTGAAAGTTAATTCATGTCGTTTCGACATACGGGTTTCGAGTCACACACGAGGCGATCTTCATATCTATAGCTCTGCTGATGAGACCTAATAGGTCGAAATGTACATTCAGAGATTGATTTTTCTCGATTTGTTTAGCCTTACATTTAAGTAGTTAAATCCCGCCTAATTAATCATTAATGAATTAACTTTCAAAAAATTAGGTCTGACTTCAATTAAGCACATATTCTCCCATATATATATATATATATATATATATATATATTTTTATTGGTAAGAGGTCATAAATGTTAGTTGGTAGTGTGTGTGTGTGTGTGTATAAATTTTTTTTCTGTAGCGATAAACGACAGCGGAAGTGAAACCTCAAGGTTGTGTGTGTGTGTGTGTGTGTGTATATTGGTAAGAGGTAGGGGAGAGGTGTGTGTATAGATGGAAGTTTGGGTGTGTGTGTGTGTGTGCCCCCCAATTCAATTGGGGATTTAAAAAAATGAAAAGATTTTATTTTATTTCATTTTATTTGTTTATTTATTTATTATTTTTAAAAATAATAAATAAATAAATAAATAAACAAATAAAATGAAATAAAATAAAATCTTTTCATTTTTAAAATCCCCCCCCCCACACACACCCAAACTTCCATCTATACACACACCTCTCCCCTACCTCTTACCAATATATACACACACACACACACAACCTTGAGGTTTCACTTCCGCTGTCGTTTATCGCTACAGAAAAAAAATTTATACACACACACACACACTACCAACTAACATATATATATATATATATAAATTTTTATGAGCAGGATCAAATGGAGTCATTTGTGCTGCAAATATCATCTCTTGATCTATGGATCTGTTTTATTGCAACGGATTAATCATTTATATAAGAGATTCATTGTCAATCTATTTTAAAATGGCAGCGATTAATTAAAAAAAAAAAAAGTCTTGAGAGTTGATTAAACAAGGGAGATAACTTTGGTATTTCAAATCAAAGGATTTATCAATATTCATAAATACATTCTAATTTATTAGGCTGCACTGATATTTGTTCTGAAAATATAAGTATTTTTTTTAATTAAAAAAAAAAATCTAAATTGATAAATGTAAATGAAAATAGCATTTTTGCTTGATAGGAATATTTAGTCTAGCAATAAATCTATTTTGAAAAGTATCAAGATCTCATTGCATTTTCAATATTAATCCCAAATATACTCTTTGCATAATAAAAAAGACTTATCCTGTAATTTGGTTTGGTTGCGTGGGCGCGACTCATGTAGTGTGTCTTGGGCGCGACTCATATAGCAGGGCAAGAATAGCCTGGTGGAGCCCATTCCTTTCCTGTTTTTGAAACTGATGCCACAGTCCTGGCTGTAAATTTCAAGAAGCTATTTTCACCTCAACTTGCAATGAATTGGTACGTATTTAATTAGAGATGTTTGAATAGGTAGGAGTTTAGTTATAGAGGTTTATCTATATAGGCAGCTGTTTTAGGGTAAACAGGTTTTTCAGGAATATTAAGGATAAATGACGCTAACAGATAACAGAGTTGAAATGATTACAGGTTCTAAATCCCTGTTCCCTTTTATAACATGAAGATTAATGAGAGAGAGAGAGAGAGAGAGAGAAATGGCTACAGTTATAAATTTTATGAAAATCTTCATTGATTTTTTTTTAATATTACTTACTGTTAACATTTTCCAAAATGGTTGAATCTATTTCTTCTTTGATCTTCATTTTTTTCTTCTTTTTCTTCTCACTAACTGGTGTCATTTCTTCCTCAACAATAGAATTTGATGCAAGGGATTCTTTTAGTTTTGATGTTTCCTCTATAAAAGATAAAAGGAAGAAATTAGAATGAAATGAAAGAAAAAGGTACTGAAATTATTCAGGTATAACATACACCCCTAAATTTGGGCTATGAAATTCTGAAAAAAAAAAAATGTATCTTGTATACAATACACATTGACTTTTTATAATTTATAGCAACTAAATTTAACATTTGTTCAGCTTTTTATTCGGTTCATATTAAAATCAACCAAGATGAGGACACTAGTTTTGGTTTGGTATGTGTTTAGTTACAGAGGCTTGTCTATATAGGTAAGAGTTTTATAGTACAGGTATTTCTAATGAGTGTTGAGGCTAAATGACTGCAGCAGCTGACAGAATTGAAACTGGATCACCAGCTCCAAATCCTGGCAACTAAATTCTTGTTGTCTTTTATAACATGAATGGAAACTTAACATGAAAAAAAAAAAAAAAAAAAATGGCAACACTTCTACAAAAATCTTCACTGACTTTGGCTCCAATATAGACTATGTGAAGTTCACCCCCGAGGACACTGACAAAATGTTTTAGATATCTTTCTTCTGACCCCTCACATACCATTAATGTCTAGATTTACTATTTTAAATGCTCCTTAATGATGCAGAAACACCAACACATGGGAGGCTGGTGCAGAAAACTGAGTCGCCTGGCGCTTCCTCGTCAAACAAGGGATGAAAAGGAGTGAAAAAAGAGAGGAAAGAAGCCACCACAGAAAATATAGCCAGAAGGAAGGAGAGGCAACAGCAACTCCAGCAAGCATCACTGTTTATTTGCAGTCACTGCACCAGAGATTGCCATTCAAAAATTGGCCTATTCAGCCACTCACGCTGATGCAGACGGACGGATGCCAACAACAACAATGATGCAGACAATATGATTTTTTAAATAAAAATTAAACTTATCAGAAGTATATGTGGAGGAAACATTCTACCTCTCCACCGGCTTTGAGATAATGTCGCCTGAAAAGTTTTGTTTCCATCTGTTACTTTCCGCAAAACAATTTTCACTTTGTTATGCATTTTCTTTACAACCATTTAAAAGTTGCACCGAAGTTTTATTCAAGTTGGACTTAAATGCTGAAAATCTAGGTCCGATTTTTTATCCTAACATTCAACATTTTTCAGTTTTATATTCTGAATATGAACGTACAGTGTTACTTCAACATATGAGTACACCAACTTGGGTGTTTTTTGAGTTACGAGGTGTCACACAGTCGAATTTTTGCTTTGCTAAAATTTGAGGCCCGAGGGAGCTTTCTGTTATGGTTAAGAAAATATTTTTTTTTATCTACGGAAAATTTTAAGAGGGTCAACAAACAAATAAATATTTAAAGATTAAGAAACAAAACAAAAAACACACACACACACACAACCCCCCCCCAAAAAAAAAAGGTAATCTGAATATTAGCTACATAAATGAGAGTAACCTCCCCTTGTTTCTTTCACTTTGAGGAAGCCGTCTATTTTGGTCGGCCATTTTCATTTCACAGTAATCAATACAACTGCATGTTTTAACATGAAAATATCATAAAATGTGTTCTTAATAACAATTAAGTTCATTTCAAATAATGCACAAGCACAATTAAGAACACATGTTATGATATTTTCGTGTTAAAACGTTCAGTTGTATTGATTCGGACAAATTCATGTTTTCAGTGTAGATTTACGGTGAAATGAAGATGGCCGACCAAAACAGACGGCTTCCTCAAAGTGAAAGAAGCAAGGGGAGGTCACTCATTTATGTAGCTAATGTTCAGATTACCCAAAAAACAATAAACAGCTTATAGTAATCCTCCCCTCTAAGGATTCTGAACTTTTCAACACAAACCTTGAACATTTTTCAAAAGACTTTCATCTAAGCTTTCCCTGTTTTTCTTTTTCTTCTTCTTTTTCTCACTTGCTGATTTTTGTGCATCCCCAGTTAAAGAATTTGATAGATATGATCCGTCCAATTCAGGTGCTTCGACTGTGAAGATAGAAGGGATAAATTTTGTAAATTCAGAAAATAAAATCAATTTGGAAGTAATAACATGAGAAATGTAAAATACTCTTTTGCTCATTGTTGAACATAAACATAAAATCAAATCAGTTTTGAATGTCCTATCTGTTGGAATTATTTTGTAATAAAAGGCGTGCTGAAGCCCAGCATTTAAACTTATAGACTGTGTGTAGCCACGTCGATTCAATCAGCTAAGCAACACGCTTAAATACATGGTTAATTAACTATTTAATTGTTGATCTTGAAAGCCATTCAGTCGCCCATATTCGACACGGATGAACGGATCCACAACCAAGGACTCTGCTTAACACCGAGGAACAACCAAGGACTCTTTTTTTTGGAAGATTTTTTTAGATTTTGTTGTAGATGTGTGCTTCTTTTACGTATCCAAGTAGTTTTTCTGGGTTTATTTGGTAGAATATCTGTTTTAGATTTGTTGTTTGGTAGTATTTTTTTCGTATTTGTTTTAGGTTGCTACATTCTGTTAGTATGTGTTTGATTGTGTAGGGTTTTTGGCATGGTATGCAATATGGGGCTTCTTCTTTTTTGAAGGTGTTACATGGTTGAGTACATTGATTAATGCCATAGATATTTTATCGTAAGTTGCTCGCCCACTATAGAGAGCTCACTATAAAATAGTCTTTATGTTGTATTGTCCTCGCCCGGAAGACGAAGCTTCTGGCAAAAAGACAAAGAGAAATATAAAAATATATATTTAGAAAAAGGGGAAAACGGAAGCGAGGCTTTCTGGTCAAAGAAGCAGGGAGAAGATAAAGAAATATATAACAAATGTCCGTTATCAGATCAAAAGATAAAGATGTGTAGGAGTATCTATCAATATAAAGGCCCAAGGGCAGTCAGACAGAAGTCCTGGAACAAAGAACAAGTGAGCGAGAGACGCCCACGGTCCAAAGGCAGTGGGACCCACCATCCACCCCTTTACCTCACCATCGCCAGTCATCCCAGCAGTAGTAGTCATCGTCGATCCTCAGTCATTTCCATTGTCAACACTCGCCCGCCACCCACCCACCATGCAAGGAAGAAGAAATAAAGTCAAAGTTCCTACTATACCCATGTGTTGTGATTTTCTAAGTCTGACTACTAACATACACGATTTAGCAACGTGAATTTGATGCCGCAATATAACATTTAGATTAGTCTACCTTGTGGGGTTATTCCAGATACTCTACAACAGTAATACAACTAATTGAGCAAGTCTTCTACTAAAGAGTATTAAAAATGAGGATGTGTTACAATTTATATGATAGCATAAATTGTTGACAGACCCTGTAGCGAGAATTCAAGGGGGCCAGTGGAAAAATACCAGAACTGTTGGTAACCCTGAACCCAGAGGCTGCAGTTTTAGGGTAAACAGGTTTTTCAGGAATATTAAGGTTAAAATGACTCCAGCAGTTGAGTTGAAATGGGATCACCAGCCGCAAATCCTGGCAGTCAAATCCCTGTTCCCTTTTACAACATTTTTTTAATGAGAGAGAGAGAGAGAAAGAGAGAGAGAAAGAGAGAGAGAGAAAGAGAGGGAGAGAGAGAGAGAAGAGAGAGAGGAGGGAGGAGAGAGAGAGAGAGGAGAGAGAGAGAGAGAGAGGAGAGAGAGGAGAGAGAGAGAGGAGGGAGAGAGAGAGAAGAGAGAGAAGAGAGAGAGAGAGAGAGAGAGAGAGAGAGAGAGAGAGAGAGAGAGAGAGAGAGAGAGAGAGAGAGAGAGAGAGAGAGAGAAGAGAGAGAGAGAGAGAGAGAGAGAGAGAGAAAGAGAGAGAGAGAGAGAGAGAGAGAGAGAGAGAGAGAGAGAGAGAGAGTTGTAAATTTTATGAAAATCCTCATTGACCTTTTTTTTTATATTACTTACTTTTAATATTTTCCAAAATGGTTGAATCTATTTCTTCTTTGATCTTCATTTTTTTCTTCTTTTTCTTCTCACTAACTGGTGTCATTTCTTCCTCAACAATAGAATTTGATACAAGGGATTCTTTTAATGTTTCCTCTATAAAAGACAGGAAGAAGAAATTAGAATTAAATGAAAGAAAAAGTTACTGTATTTAATCATGTATAACATACACCCCTAAATTTGGGCTATGAAAATCTGGAAAAAAAAAAAGAAAAAAAAAAGGTCTTGTATATAATACGCATTAACGTTTTAGAATTTGTAGCAGCTAAATTTAATATTTGTTCAGCTTTTTATTAAAATTAACCAAGTTGGTTAGTTGTTTTTTTACGGCATGTCAACCCCCTTAGGTCATTTTATGCCGAATACTTCTAGTGGTAAAAAAAATGTTTAATGCCGACAAAGTTTTGAAATAATTTCATTTTTAATGGATAATACAATTTTGTTTATAAACTCATGTTTTCTATTTAACCCGTAGATGGGACCCTAACAGGTACTACCACTACTACTATGCCGATTGATTGGAGGGGGCCTCTCCGACCGCCCGTCTAGCCCAAAATAGGGCCAAAGTAGAGTATTGCAAGTCATGAACTGCTCATCCACCTGGGTTCTATCCTTAAGCATCATGGGTCGCCACCTATGGTCAACAGGTGGCCCCATTGGGGGAGTCTTACCCCTCTACAGAGGTTTGTCTCGATAGGCTGGAGTTTTAGGGTACAGGTATTTATATTTACCAACCCCTCCGCACGAGCAGAACGTGACACAAAGTCAATTTCTTAAGCAGAGTTTAACAGATTTGAATTAAGAGTTTTCCTTCTCCTATACTGGTTACCTAGCCATGGT
>CM042147.1:5895725-5908225 GCA_023376005.1 Doryteuthis pealeii
ACCTTAATACTGCAAAAAAGAACGAAAGTTGTTACATTATTCACCAATGTGGGCATTCGCGCCATATATATGTCGGTCATGTCGCTATGTATACCTTTTTGTCGGTAAAAACATGATGATTTTGTAAAATCGAAATATTGATCAGTATCAGCTATGATTATATTATAAATTGTTTTCTCTTTAACAGCAGTGTGATGTTTTCATTCCACCTTTCCATACTCATATATATATATATATATATATATATATATATATATATATATATATATATGTGAAGGCACACCAATCTTTTGAGGTAAATGACAAAATGTTTTATATATATTTCTTCTGCCCCACACATACCACTTATGTTGAGAATTACTTTTTTTAAATGCTCCTTTATGATGCAATATTATTAATCAAACGGACTATATGACCTTAAGGCACCCCTTTTGCCATCTCGACTAGTGGGGACACTTTTCTCATTTACACCTTAAAAATGTGGTTGTTTGTTAGGGGTTAGGGTTAGGGGTTAGTTTTATAATTTAAAAAAAAACAAAAAAAAAAACTCTAAAAATCATCTGTAAACAATTAACCGGATTTTGACGGTGTAAATGGAAAAAATGTCCCCACGAATCAAAATCGCAAAAGGGGTGCCTTAAGGTCATATGGTCCAAACAAAACAAACAGGTTATAGTAAGACTTTTTCAACACAAACCTTGAACATTTTTCAAAATGCTTTCGTCTAAGCTTTCTCTGTTTTTCTTTTTCTTCTTCTTTTTCTCACTTGCTGATTTTTGTGCATCCCCAGTTAAAGAATTTGATAGATATGATCCGTCCAATTCTGGTGCTTCGACTGTGAAGATAGAAGGGATAAATTTAATGCCGAATCAAGTCATTTTTGACAAACAAAGGACTCAGGTTGCTTACAGTTATTGTTGCTTAAGGGTATTTGCCTACTCATCCCACTTATGAGGGCTGGACAAAAGGTCTTGTTTTTACGTGGGCGCATAAAAATTGCGTCGATCTGGGGGGATGGCCCCCTGAGATCGATGCTATTAATTGTACTTTACCAGGCATAGAAGGTAAGTCTCAAAGCATAGAATCTGGAACAGATACTACACTTTGATCCTCCTATGCCAGGTAAGATGAGGATACTTGCCTGCTCATCCCACTTATGAGGGCTGGACACAAGGTCTCGTTTTTACGTGGGCGCATAAAAATTGCGTCGATCTGGGGGGATGGCCCCCTGGGATCGATGCTATTAATTGTACTTTACCGGTCCAGTGGCCGAAGCACACTGGACCCCCAGCCGAGTGTATTTGACGTGTGCCAAATACACTGTTTATTCACAAAAAAAGTTTTAAAACAAAAGATGTTACATAAAAGTGTATATGAGCACACATCTGGGCATACTGCCCAAAGTTTTTTTTTGGGGGGAATGGGGTACAAAAGTGGTCATGCTTCTATATCTTTTAGTTCTGTCTTAGCTAGTCTCACTCGCCGACCGATCCATACTACTAAATATAAAAGTACTTTCATCCATCACCTTACACTACTGTTTTCACCAAAAGATTCGCTGTCACTCAATGTGTGATGCCCTACTTAAACCCATAGGATAAAAATAAAAGCCTATTGAAGTTTTATTTACATTTTATGTACAATTCTAAAAGATGTGGGATTGGATCCCCAGCCGAGTCCGTAAGAATCAGAGCATAGTAACTGGAACAGATACTACACTTTGATCCCCCCAAATTCAGGGAAGTATTAGTTATTACAGTTATTGTTGCTTAAGTAGTCACCCAATTAACTATTGAACAGGCTCATCACTGGAGGAAATACTTGAGAATATTCATATGAATTTCAGCTGAATACAAAGTAGAAACAGTAATCTGAACATTAGCTACATAAATGAGAGTAATCTCCCCTTGTTTGTTTCACTTTGAGGAACCCCTCTGTTTTGGTCAGCCATTTTCATTTCACCTTAAATCTGCACTGAAAATATGAATTTGTTCGATTCAATACAACTGCATGTTTTAACACGAAAATATCATAAAATGTGTTCTTAATTGTGCTTGCACATTATTTGAAATGAACTTAATTGTTCACATTTTATGATATTTTTGTGTTAAAACACGTAGTTGTATTGATTAAAAAAAATTTGTATTTTCAGTGTAGATTTACGGTGAAATGAAAATGGCCAACCAAAACATACGGCTTCCTCAAAGTGAAACAAACAACAGGAAGTTACTCTCATTTATGTAGCTAATATTCAGATTAGTGTAGAAACTACCCATATTAATTAGCACGGATTCCTATGACTATGGCTGTCTATTCCTATTCGTCAGCGCTTCTAGCAGGTCTTCCACTCAGCATCCAGAATCCACACAGAGACGATTGAAGTAGGTTTTTGCTGGTTGGCCTACACTGGTGCGTCCTTGTGTAGGTGTCCACAGGATGATGTCACTTATGAGTTTGTCTTTGCTTCTCCAGCAATATCTGGTATGTCTTAATTGTCTTACTCGGATGATTCATATGATAGGAGGTAAGTGGCTCAGAGATGCTGATAGGTATGAGTCCTGCATCCCCGATGCACAAAAACCTAAAAGGATGTGGTAAAATCATATCCTTGTGTCCCAGTGTTTTTCTTTTTTCTTCCCCCACCATTTCAAGCTAATTGTAGATACATTTCAATAGTATCTTAGAAATGAAGGGAGAGGGAGCGAGATTAACATAAAATAGAAAGGGGGACGGAGAAAGAGAGAGAGAGAGAGAGAGAGAAAGAGAGTGTGTGTGTGTGTGTGTGCATGGCCCTATAGCTTCTTTTTTATGGGATGTTGCTTCCAAGACAGCCCGCAACATCCTTGTGTACTTCCCATCAATCTTTTTTTCTTTGAGGGTTTCATTAGAGTCCAAGTGGTGCAGCCATACAGTAGCACTGACACAGTTACAACTTGGAAGAATTCTTTGCTTTATCTTATCAGAGATCAGATTTCCATATGATCAATAATCTGTTTATAGCAGTCCATGTTGTTTCCTATGCATATACTGACTTTGCTTTCTGTAGAGGAGATATTACTACCTAGGTATGTGAACTGGTTTACCAATATGAGAGGCTTACCATTCAGCGTGAAGATGTCTCCATCTTGTTTAAAACGGGTAAATAAATAAATTAAAAAACAAACAAACTTTTACCTTAATGAAAAGCGTTAACACAAAGTTAAAATATAGAGCGTTCGGCTAGAAACCACAAGGTTTCTAGTTCGATACTGGTCCTCAGCGTATTAGTAGCACAGGGATTTGTGCGGTAATGTAAGGAGCTGATGGTAGGTCTGGCACTCCAGAACAGATGCAAAAACAACCTCCTTGATCTAGCACTAGTGAAAAGGGCTCTCTTGCTGATTGGCTGATATCGACTTTAGGCCACCCTGACGACTTTACTTAAAGAAGTTTAAAAGAACATGGAGTCAGGCTGTTGATGATGCTATTCCGATTGGTTAGTTGGTTGTTTTACGGCATATCAAACCTTTTTGGGTCATTAAATGCTGAATCAAGTCATTTTTTGATAAACAAAGGACTCAGGTTGCTCACAGTACCTGCTGTTGCCGGGGATCCAGTGAGCTTCAGGCACTGGACCAGTTAAGTAATTAGCAGCATTGATCCCCTCAGGCAATACCTGCCCCCTTGATTTCAAGAGGCAGGGCTGGGTTTACTGCCCAGTGCCGATGGGATCAACTCATTTTTTGCACCTAACACCCATGAGCTTTGGCCCATATCAAAAGACTTTGTGTCACACCCGTATATGTGGGGTATGCGATAAATACCTGCTATTGCTTAAGTGGCCACCCTAGTTCTTTTTTAAATTTTTTTTAAAGATGATTGTAAAAAGATCCAATTGGAACTCACTTGGTGTTTGGGGAAATAATGGGAGACAACTTTCATCTGTCATATCAACAGACATAAAACTTTCATCTTTTTTCTTTTTATGTTTCCTTTTCTTCAAAGGTGGCTGCTCCTCAGGGTCAACCTGGGTCACTTGAGAGGCATCAGGGTCAACCTGGGTCACTTGAGAGGCATCAGGGTCAACCTGGGTCACTTGAGAGGCATCGAGGTCAGGAATTGAGAAAGATACTGTAAAATAAGAAATATTCTGGGATGAATAATGATGATTCTTTTTTTTGGCAATCTGAACATTAGCTACATAAATCAGAGTAACTTCCCCTTGTTTGTTTCACTTTGAGGAAGCCGTTTGTTTTGGTCGGCCATTTTCCTTTCACTGTAAATCTACAGTGAAAATATGAATTTGTTTGAATCAATACAACTGCATCTTTTAACACGAAAATATCATAAAATGTGTTTGTAATTGTGCTTGCGCATTATTTTAAGAATGTGTTAGCACCATTAGGGATCATGTTGTATGGTATTGATTAAGTTAATGTCTATATTCTATGGTATAATTTTATTTCCCTCAAAAAGGACAGAATGTCCCTCGTGTTGACATTTTCAGATAGATCTGTCTTATTGTTTGCATTAAAATAATGGTTTCTGATGTGAGCAAAAAACCTGCATTCCAAGAATAAGTGTTTGACATGTTTCTGACTTGAAACCTAAAATTAATAGATTCCTTCATACAAAATGGCAACAACGCTAGAATAACAACATCCACAATAAACTCTTCCTAATCAATGGTAATTCTGATTTTGATGGTAAATTTGAAAGGTTTACATGGAAAACATAGTTTTATTATAATTTTGAGTTTAGTGATTATTTGGGTAATGACATGAAAATATTTGGGTAATTATGAACTTTAGGAAACTAGAGTGTCCCAGAAAAAAACAGAACCCACAAATTTTGTAATAAAACTTAATTTTAACTAGGGGTGTTTAGGGTTAGGGTCTAAGGTTAGTTTAATGGGAAAATAAATAAATAATTTGTGTTCTGTTATTTTCTGGGTCACCCTGTACAGGGCGACCCAGAAAAAACAGAATCCAAACCATAAACCCCCTAGTTAAAATTAACAGTTTTATTACAAAATTTTTTGGGTTCTGTTTTTTCTGGGACAACCTAATTTACTAAACAAAAGTTTATGATTACCAATATTTGATTGTATGTGAACCAAGATTACAATAGTGAATATGGATCAAAAACGTATTATTAAAGCTGTATAAACGCATTTAAGTTATTAAAGTTGTATAAAGCTATGGTGTGGCAACACTTGGAATTTGCATCACCAGTCTGGAACCCCCATCACGCTCAGAACAGTAACCTCCTGAAAACTGTACAGAAACGTGCAACCAAATGAATACCCTCCATCAGGCATCTGCCATATTCTGAACTTTCTTGCTGCCCTGAGAATTAATTCGTTGAAACTCCGGCATCTGGCAACTGACCTGGTAAACGCTCATAAGGTCATTAATCATCTTAACAACAGCAACCTTGAGAACCTTTTTGATCTTCATGTTTCTAACACACGTGGGCATGCCTACAAAGTCAGAAAACACCACTGCTCACGTGACTTTCGGAAACATTTTTTCATGCTCAGAGTTGATGAGGCATGGAATAAGCTGCCTGCATCCATTGTAGACTGCCGAAACACTGCATCTTTCATGAGTTGTGGTGCAATATATGGTATCAAGTATTCCTATCTAATACAAATAATTTACAAACAGATCTATTTGACTCATAGATGGGATCCTAACAGGTACTAACACTCCGGGTCAGAGTGGACCTAGGAGTAATGGCAATGAAGATGTACTCCACACTCCCCATATATCCAGAACTGGAGCCCCATCACCCGATTCTGTTTAGTTTCATATCAAGGACACCCTTTTTTCAGAGACGGTCATACCCCTATGCCGGGGATACAGTCAGCGTATGCTAACGGCAATATATTTACTTAATAAGATTGGAGTCCCCTAAGTTCTCAAAATGTTAGCACTCAAATGTACAAATGAGAATTTTACATAAAGTCTATGAGATTACGTATTCATTATGATATTCGTTTTATATATATATATAACAATATGATAATAATAACTATAACAATAAATATTATAACAATAATAATAATAATAATAATAATAATCAACTTCCACTAATATATTATATATATATATATTAGACACATTATTACTGTACACAGTAAATTTCATTCAAGTCCAACACAAAAAAAAAAAAATTCTTACGTGATTTTGATCTTTTTCGTTTTCTGGACTTTTCTTTGACAATTTCAGGTGACGGAATTCTCGGGGGTGAATCTGAAAAACAAGTCAGAAAGAACATTATCATAATCATTCTTACATATAAAACTATTGACACCACAACAGCACCTACAAAATATATATATGCTTCCAAAACCCAGTAGAGCTCTCTAGAGGGGACTTTAACAAACTTTCACTGCTTAGTGTAAGGCAATACTTGTCAGTTGTTTACAGACTTGAGTTCTCTGGTGATTGTAACATACATCTACGGATGTATGCATTTATCAGTTAAATGTTCACTTACTGACGGCTGAGAGGCAAAGAGTAGGACTGATGAAAATTCAGTCAGGTTTCGCTCCTGGCTAGTAGCTGTTAAATCTAGCCAGTGATGAGACGTAAATGTCGAAACACGGTGTCTGTGAATGACATATATATATATATAATCTGTCGCTTGTGACATGATGTCATTATAACCGTCTTTCTCGACCACGTTTGAACACTCTTCACATGATTTTTAAAAAAAAGTTATTTTTTCGAATATTTCAAAAATTCTCTGCTTTCCAACGACTTATTTTAAAAAATAAGGATTTACTCTGAGGAAGGTAGATACTTCTTTGTGTGCGGAACATTTCTACATTTTTTTCTATTATTATTATTTCATTTCATTTTGTTATTTAAAAATAATAATAGATAGAACAATGTACACATGGATAAACTCCTGACCAAAACATGTGTAAGTAAAATTGATTAAAATATCCTATTTTATCCATTCTATACTTTCTTTCCTTTATTTCTCTTTTCAACATATATATATATATATATATATATGCATTTTACTATTCAAATAACTATGTTGGTTGGTTGATTGTATTTTACAGCATTTCAACCATTGGGTTATTTTATGCCAAAGAAGTTTTTGTTTCATTAATTCTTCTTAGGTATTCAAATTTCTAAAAAAACTCATCACTACCACTCCAGGTCATAGCAGATCTAGGAGTAATGGTAATGAAGGAGTACTCCCCACTGTCCCAGAGCTTTAGAACTGGAAACTGACCAGTAAATACAGTTTAGTATCATACACAAGATACCACCGGGGGGGGGGGTCTTATCCCTCTGCAAGAAATACAATCAGCATATTCTAAGCCGCACTGACAGGGTGAGTCTTATTTTACCTATCTAGGTAAATATTTACAATGAATAAAAGAAACATTACTTGGAATTAAATAAACTTTATTTAAAGAGTTAAGTCAAAATTTAAAAAAGGGAAGGGAAGAAAGGAAAAAAAATTGAGAGAAATGTTGTTTTAATAAAAATTTAAAAAAAAGAACAAAAAAAAAAAAGTTGGTGATAGAGAAATTGAAAAAAAAAATTACATACGGGATCCATAAGGTATATATCGTAGCTTGAGATTTGACGGAATTTCATTTGGTTTATCTACAGGAAGAGTTGGTGAATCACATCTGGGTATTTTCACTGATTGAATAATATCAACATATCCTCTGAAGGAAGGACCTAGTAGAAAGAAAATTTTAAAATATTAAAAATAAATATTTGAATGACGGATACATTCAATGAGCTGATTTCTGATATTATATTATATATATATATATATATATATACACACACACACACACATGCTGATAGGTACGGGTTCTGCGTACCTGATGCACAAAAATCTAAAAGGACATGGTAAAATCATTTTTTTCTTTTCTCACCATTTCAAGCTAAGTGTAAATACATTTCAATAGTTTCTTAGAAATTAATTACACAGGATAAGTTACAATGTAGGAGTTAGGCTGTTTTAGTTGTTTCCCCAGATCATAAATAAAACACCCTACAATCTATTAAGAAACTTTAGTTGGGATCCATTAATTTTCCAAGGAACTCAGTCAAAGGAAAGGATGCACTAAATTTTATATATATATATATATATATATATATATATATATATATATATAGTATTATAGTCTGTACAGAAATAATCTACTCGAGTTTCACCATGAAACTCAAGTAGGTTATTTCTGTACAGACTACAATACTAAATCCGCTCTACTTACGTATTGAGCATTTTATATTTGTTATAACGCTGACTTATCCGAGTAACACTTATACCAACCAAATATTGAGACCAACCCAATATTTTTACCGGTAAGCCATTCCATTTACACACACACACACACATATATATATATATAGTATATTAAGAAAAATGAAAAAAAAAACACAGGTTTAAATGGGTTAAGTGGTGAGTTTATTGGCCGACGCTGCAGTGTTTTGATCTATTAATTAGATCATCTTCAGGGCATTTGTTGATATATGGAAGGTGATAAGAAATTTTTTATCACAGAATAACGAGAAAAGCGAGTGGTAGTTCTTGTTATTCATCTTGTTTAAAAATTTTTGAGGTTTGAAAAAAAAAAAAAAAAAGGGGAAGACGGTTTGAAATGTGACGTCAAATATTCTATTTTACGGCGTGGGTATGGGACGGTGTAAGTGTGTATATCAAAAGGTAACATTGTGCATTTTTTAGGTGTGTGGTTGATGAATAACAAGAACTATCACTTGCTTTTCTTGTTATTCTGTGATAAAAAATTTCTTATCACCTTCCATATATCAACAAATGCCCTGAAGATGATCTAATTAATAGATCGAAACACTGCAGCGTCAGCCAATAAACTCATCACTTAACCCATTTAAACCTGTGTTTTTTCATTTTTCTTAATATACTACATACCGTCGGATTCACTTCCTTTCTTCACACACACACATATATATATATATATATACATACACAAAGTTCAATGCAAAATTTCAAAGAATTTGAACATATAATCAATATTTCAAGGTAACCCCAAAAATGCTACTAGTACCATGTAAACCAGTACTACTTGCCACACATAACTAGTTGTGCCTAATAATGAGGATGGCTTGATGAAAAATGAGACTTTTACAGGGTAAAAACGAAAATAAATTAAACAAATACATTTTTTAACACTTAATCAGGCAATTAACAACTTTAGAAAAATAAAATTATGTTTAATTGTTTTAAAATATTTTAAAAGAAGAAAATTCCTAAAATAAACAATTATTATAATATGCAAATTCTTAGTTTCTTTTATTGTTAATATTAATTTTAATCAGTGTCACTTAAAACTTTTTAAAGAAAAAAGAAATAAACTTTTCATATAATAAATGAATACTGGATTTTTCCATCTACAAATAATAACACACTTTTAATTCTTAGCTTCTTTGTAAAAATGAAAAATTTTTTTTTCATTGTAATTCAACAGGCAATTAAAAATTGAATCAAATTTTCATCATATAAGGACTTATTTCTCAAAATGAAATATATTAATTTTTAATCAGTGTAACTCAAAAACTTAAAAAAATTTATTTAATAAATAAATGAATAATTTTTATTTGAATTAATACACAAAATGTTTCATCTACAAATAAGGACACATGTTAAAAAATAAAAAAAATTAATGAAATAAATAACCCCAAAAGCCTTACCTATTTTCAATTTATTTTTATGAGGAAAAACAGTTTGGACAGTTTCACACTGAAAAGAAAAAAAAGAAAAAAAAGAAAAAAAGTCAATCACTTGTTAAAAGAAAATGAAATATGTTATATTACATCTGTGTATATTTATGAGATGAAGTGCTGTTATTATTATTATTCTCCTTTGCACCTGAAGAAGACTGGAGTCTACAATGGCTGAAGCATTGTGAGTACAGTAGGTATACCCAATTTGTCGAAAAATCCGTGTTTTTACAAAACAAATTTACCCTCCTCGGGGGCCCCGTTTGAAAAGAATTTACCAAAAAAAATCAGGGAACTATCTGATTTTAATTAAATTTTCAGTGTTGATTTAGCAAAGAATGAATTTTATAATGTATCAGTTATTTTATTTGAAAAAATTCTGATTTTTTTCAGCTCACTTAACTTGAACCCCACCCCCCTATTTTTGGAGTGCAAAATATTGGTGGGGTTATATGTGATTGATACTTTTTTCTGCATAAATAAAAAGACAAAAGATTGAAGGTGTGAATAGAAAATTGTTTTAAAGAATCTGCTCGGGTAGTAAATAAATACCAAAAATTGGAAAATAAAATGAAAATAAAAACTAAAAAAATAATTAAAAAATTTTTTTTTTTTACTCATTTTGATAATTATTTAATTGGCTATTATCTTATAAAAGAAATAAAAATACATCAATATTTGTTCCGTTTAAGGGGGGGGGGGCTCTCTAAATTTCCAATACAGTTTTTGACCAAAAAATATGGGTGATTGATACTAAAGTAAAGTAGTTATTAAAAAAAAAAAAAAAGTTTTTAGAATCTAATAATATGACATTTTCAACTTAACATCATGCTTCTCATATTTTAAATGAATTTTATATATTAATTTATCATAGCAGAAATACCTAATTAAAGTTTTGAAATAAAATAACTGATGCATTATAAAATTCATTCATTGATAAATCAATACTGAACATTTCATTTGAATCGAATAATTCCCTGATTTTTGTTAAATTTTTTTCAATTGAGAATGTTAAATCTATTTTGTAAACACGGATTTTACGCCATCTTAAAACAGTGTTTACGACCATACGTGATCAAAATTGACCAAAGAAATCCTTTTAAATGTATTAAAAATAAATTACATGTGTAATATTATTTTGCTTTTTTTATTTATTTATTATACTGATGCTCATTATGTTACTACTTTTCGACTTATACAAAAATTTGATCTTAAATAATCAATTTAATTCTAATTCATTTTTAAAATGAAAAGCAAACAAAAAATATACCTAGAGTATAGTAACCATTTTGATTATAGCAGTCTGCAATGTGCAGAGAATAATAATGTCTTATATTCTTATATTCATCACTAAAACTTTTAAAAATTTTTTATCAAACCTCGAGAAATTGTTAGGGTCATCCCTGAAAAATTTGTAAAACTGTATTCAAGCTTGTTACAATTATTAATGTAAAAAAAAACAAAACCAAAAAACCAAAAAAACTAAACATACCATCGGATGGTTTTCTGTTGCTTTTGCAACAAATTCAATATCAGACTGAAAAAGATAAAGAGAAAGAGCATAAATAAACAATAAACAAAATTATGGGATTATCTACATATGGATTGGCACTTCTGCCTAGGATCAAAGTGTAGTATCTGTAGTGCTCATCCTAGGATCACTGTCACTCCCCAGCACTTTTGGCTAAGATCAGAGCGTAATACCTGGAAATCGCATAGTTATTTTAAAAACTAAGTTATGAAATAAGAGAATGAGAGTAGTTACTTCAAAAGAGGATGATTTCATACTTCCTAAAAATAAGAAAAAACAGACATGAATACATAGATGATAATTCTAATTTGTTTTTAGATTTCTATGGCTACAGATTAACAAAATTTTGAGCTTAATTGCTTGAAATTTTGTTAATTCAAATCCTGAACTGACGGCCATTTGCATTTTACATAGTACTAATACCATTGGGAAAGGCATGAATCTAACTATTCGTCCTCCAGCTATTTGTTAATAACCTTTGTTAAGAGGTAATCTGAACATTAGCTACATAAATGAGAGTAAACTCCCCTTTTTTCACTTTCACTTTGAGGAAGCCGCAGGTTTTGGTCAGCCATTTTCATTTGAAATGAACTTAATTGTTATTAAGAACACATTTTATGATATTTTCATGTTAAAACATCCAGTTGTATTGATTGGAACAAATTCGTATTTTCAGTGTAGATTTATGGTGAAATGAAAATGGCTCACCAAAACAAACGGCTTCCTCAAAGTGAAACAAACAAGGGGAGGTTACTCTCATTTATGTAACTAATGTTCAGATTACCATTATAACATGGTTGATATTACATAACAAAACAGTTGAAGCTGAAGGAGATAGGAATTAGTAGAGAATTATAAGACTCAGAGGGAAATGTTTTAAATAAATCTTCAAAGATAATGTAAAAATCAGGGGAAAAAAAAGTCTGATATACTTTACCTTTTCTTGCAAAGGAATGTTGAAGTGTTCTTTCAGTTCATGTCCAGATAAGAGGGAGATATCAAACTATAAAGAAAAAAAATAAACAAAAGCATTTTTTAAAAACTTTAAATATACAATGTAAATTTTTAATTCAAATATTTTAATTTCATACTTTTTTATGAAGTTTAATTTCATACTTTTTTAATTCTTTTAATTTTAAATAAAATTTCAAATTTTGCAGTCGGTAGAGCGTTTGGCTAGAAACCACAAGGTTCCTAGTTCGATATCGATCCCTGCCAACTCAGCGTATGAATAGCACAGGGATCTG
>CM042147.1:5913225-5965725 GCA_023376005.1 Doryteuthis pealeii
TAGAACATCTGGCTGATTACTGAGACCACAAAGATTACGGAACCATTTTTTAGCACTCTGTTGCGAGTTACTCTATGTTTGGCGCAAACTGTATTTGGATGTACTAATATACTGAATATTGTATGACCCATTTCTCTGAATGTTTGAGATGAGGCTTGAAGATTAGTATTATCTGCGTTATTTGGACTATTGTCCCCATCTTCATTGTTATTTGTACAACGATTTTGGCCGATATACCCTCCGGCCTTCTTCAGGTATTTCTTCTCGGACTCGGGAACTTTCTTGTATGACCCAGTAAACAACAATTTATCAGCTCTGGTTTGTGAGATGAGAGATAAGTGGCTATACAACTGCTGTTTTTCAGGATTTGTTCAAAATGGCATTTCTAGGATTTGTTCAAAATGGCATTTTTGTTTGTAGAATTCTCCACGGCATCTGATTCCATATACAGTGGAAAGATGGAGCAAATACGTCTAGCATATGATTTTCCCCAAAAAACTGTTATTGCTATAATGATGCTACACAAAGACACAAATTGTAATGTAAACCCTCACTATCATAGCCAGCCTGAAGAAGGAAATGAGTTGGGGTAATAATTATCAAAAATTTGTGGTAATCTGAACATTAGTTACATAAATAAGAGTAACCTCCCCTTGTTCGTTTCACTTTGAGGAAGCCGTATGTTTTGGTCGGCCATTTTCATTTCACCGTAAATCTACACTGAAAATATGATTTTGTTTGAATCAATACAACTGCATGTTTTAACATGAAAAAATTATACATCGATATTTTTTCTGCTTAAAAGGGGGGGGGGGCTAAATTTTCAATAGAGTTTTTCTTCAAAACTTATACTTTGTTTGACTAAAATAAGGTTTGCATTATATAGATATTTATTTCTAGAATCTAAAAATATAATATTTTAAACTTAACATCAAAATATTTATATTTTAAATGAATTTTATATATTAATTTTTCATAACAAAAATACTTAAAGTTTTGAAATAAAATAACTGATGCATTATAAAATTCATTAATTGATAAATATATACTGAAAATTTCATTAAAATCGGATAATTCCCTGATTTTTGGTAATTTAAAAAAAAATTTCCCAATCGGATAATTTGATCTTTGAATTAACTGTTTTTCTTTGTAACAACCCTGTACGATCTTTAATTGTTTTTTACGAGATTTTTGATAAACGAAGTTCGGAAATATTTATTTCCGTTTTATTCAAGATGACCTAAACTGATCACGTGACCGAATTGGTGGTCCCTACTACTTATCTATTTAGACAAAAGTTTGACCTTAAATAATAGATTTAATTAATTTTAATTCGTTTTTAAAAAAACTGTAGCATCCGATTTTGGGGTATACCTAGAATATTCCAAAAGTGACCACACTGTCTAAAAAGTATGGTTTCATTTTCTGATTCAGTAGCACATCACGGAGAAATTTTATAAAACCGAAAGGAAAAAACAAACAAACAAACGTGTTGATATCTTAAAACTTCATAAAAAAAAGTTGCTGATTCGACTGATTCAATCGAAAACTCTTATTCTTGGTCTTATTTTTGATAAATAATCATGTTTCTTCACTACACACAGAGTAACTGTCTGTTATAAGAATAATCGATAGAATGGAGATAATCAGGATATGTTAATTGAAATTCTTCACCATTTCTTTATAGAAACATCAATATTATCATAGATTGGGTCGTAATTTGGATGTAATATTTTTATCTCATTTTTAAGGTCCACAAAACTTTTCGAATAAAAACGAACCGTTTAGAAAATATTAAAAAATAACCTGCCCACTAAAAAAAAATAAATAAATAAATAAATAAATAAAAATCAATTTACTTACAAAACAAAAATCTAGAAAATCAAATTCTAAAGGATTGTAAAAGCAAGGGTGCATTTAAAAAAAAATAACAAACTTAAAAAGTTTTATATGTACTATCGACATTACACGAGTCTAACGGGACAGTGGTTCAAGATCGTATCTTTTTCGTATACAGACTATTACATAAATCGAAAGAGGTAAAATTAACGTGGACACGTTCCTGAAGTAATCCTAATTAAAATGTTTAGTTAGGCATATTAAAAGTAAAACGGAAAACGATATTTTTAAGGCTTTTAATTATTATAAAACAAAGATATGGGAACAACAAATAAAAAAATGACAGACATTATTAATAAATAAAAAATCACAAAGATGTTTTAAATATAACGCGTTTTATGTCTTTTTTTGTATTTTGGGGTAATATTTTTAATACTTACTCATGAACTTCTGCCATGACGATAAAGGGAGAAATTTAAACAAAATTTATCACGGAAAAATCGAATGTTCGTCATTAAAACGCACGTGGGCAAACCAGGAGAGTTCTACATTAAAGGGAGATAACTGTGCGAAAAATTATGATGTTATCACCCATAGACGTGTCATCTTGAGTTAGTTACCCTTTGATTCTAATTTATTTATTTTGAAGAAAGTGTGTTCATTTCTTTTTCTTATAATCGGTTCTTGTATAAGGGATGGGAAAAAGAGGATACAAATTCGCTTCACGTCTATGTATATGATTTAAAATTGAGTAAAGCAAATGCGAAAAAGAAGTATTAGTTCAGTTCAAACATTTTTGTTTTTACAAAAATATTGTTAGAGGTACAGTGGTACCTTGACGTAACGAGTTCAACATCCTAATTTATTTTGTTAGGTTTTTGTGAATAAGAAAATAGTACTTTATTGGGACCATATGGTTTTTGTGAATAAGAAAATAGTACTTTATTGGGACCATATGACCTTTAAGCACCCCTTTTGCTTTGCTGATTCATAAGTACATTTTTTTTCATTTACACCGTCAATATCCGGTTGTTTGTTAGGGATTAGGGTTAGGAGCTAGGGTTAGGGTTAGGGGCTAGGTTTAGGGTTAGGGGTTTTAAAATAGAATAAAAACCCTCTAAAAATCGTCTGTTAACAAACAACCGGATGTTGACGGTGTAAATGAAAAAATGTACTTATGAATCAGCAAAGCAAAAGGGGTGCCTAAGGTCATTATGGTCCCTTTATTATATAAAAATAAGGTTCCGGTTTAACCACCCAGAGCATGTAAGGGAGATAAATGCGTAAAAATAGACTAGATTTTTAATTTTTTTTAATGTGAAAATCTATAGTGTCCCTTACAATAAAATTATATATTGTATTTTATCGAACCGGGTCATCAAAGAAGATAACATTTTTTTTTTAATACGCTTGATGTCCTGGGTATGACGTTAGGGTCAGGGTGAAGTTCCCATTTTGGAGCTCTGGGGAATACCCTTTCATAAACATTACTCTCCGGTCCACTTTGACCCAGAGTGGTAGTACCTGTTAGGGTCCCACCTACGGGTGAAATAGTAGAAAAAATGTGTTTAAAAAATAATTGGTTTTAGTTAAAAATTAATTATAGAATACCCATAAAGTATAAATAGAAGGAAACATCTTCGGCATAAAATATCCCAACAAGGATTGACATGCCATAAAATCCAATCAACCAAACCAAATTAATGTGTAATCATGACATAATGACTTGTTCCTTTCTGGACGTTCTAAAGGCTGGTCTCCAATCTCCTAGAGTAGCTTTTATAGCAGATGACTACAGAGACTGAACTCGCAACCTCCTGATTGTGAGTCATGGCTCGAAGTCAGACTACTCACTCACCCTTGTTGGCGTGTATGCAAATTTTGCACTGGTTGGGCAGCATTAAACGTGATTGGCCCGGATGTGAGATCTTAGTGAATGCAGTGGTGTGTCAATTGTTATTTAAGGCCTATTTTCCCACTCCACAGAGCAGTTGTGTTTGATCTTCCTAACGAAAACAGAGATGTGCGTTGGACAAGAAACGAGTTTCCCCCCTTAGGTAATCATCAAGAGAAAATTTCTTGTGAAAGAAATTGTTTTTAGAAAGTTCAAAAATGTTTTCTAAGTGTTTGACAATATATATATTTGCTAGTATAACAACTTTGATGCTCATTGAGAATCCCAAAACCTGAGACCCTCAGCTAAACTAGGACTAATATATTAACACACAGACACAGACACAGACACACGCTCACATACAGGATGATAAAAAACAGACTTTTTAAAAAAAAAGTCAGGCCTGTCTTTTTTTGGTCACACTATATATATATATATATATATATATATATATTGTTGTTTAAGGATCTCTGTATGCTTCTCATAAGTATATATATTTGTGTGTTTATTTAGGGCCGGGTTAGCTCAGTTGGTAGAGCATTTGGCTAGAAACCACAAGGTTCCTAGTTCGATACCCACCCTCGCCAACTCAGCGTATGAATAGCACAGGGATCTGTGCGGTAAAGTAAGGAGCTGATGGTAGGTGTGGTGCTCCACTTCAGACGCTAAAATAATCTCCTTGGTCTAGCACGAGTGAAAAGGGGATAGACTCCCTCGCTGCATGGCTGATACCGACATTATGCCGCCCCAACGACTTACTTTACTTTTACTTAGGTATATGTATCCGTTTGTGGGAGGTACATATATCAGGCTTGTGCGTTAGTATGAAGCATTAAAGAAATAAATATAAGAAACTTTGTTGTTTTGGAGTCGAGTTTCGTTTATTTAGTAAATTTTTTGGGATTTTTATAAACTACCTTCTTCAGATGTGAAAAGAAATTGAACGTTGTACTCTGGCTGTTACTTATAGTGGGGTTGTGGTGTGGTGGTGGGGGTGGCTGCTGATCGTGATAGCGATGTTTTCTTCCTTGTGAGTGGGTGTACATGGTGCCGGTTGATTTGTAGGATTCTTTGAAGTTTGTTTATTTTGGTCGTGTGTGCTCAGTGTTCCTTGTAGTGGGATGGGGGTTGTGGTGTTGGTGTTGGTGGTGGTATTTTGAAAATATTTATAGGCTTTGAGCGCTCCAGTATCATTGTTGAGGCCCCTGATGTGAGTGTTTAGCCTAATTATCCATTTTATTTCTGTTTGTTTTCTTGATTGAGTGGATGGAAATCCATGATCAATCAAGATGCATTTGAGGTTTTCCAGGTTGTGTGATGGGGTGCTGAAGTGCTGTGTGATTTTGCTTTGTGGTGATTTGAGTTTTATGGTTGACTTGTGGTTATTTAACCGTAGTCTAAAAGGTGTTAATGTTTCCTCTATGTACCCACTGTTTTTGCATTTTGTGCAGCATATGTAATATATAATGTTTGCACTATATGCTTGTGAGTTGTGGGGTTTGGATTGTTATGTTAGTGTGTGGTATTTGGATTGAGGGTTTGGTGTTTAAGTGAGTGCATATTTGGCACCTAGGCTTGTTGCATCGTTGGTTGCCTTTTTGTGTGCTGTTGTGTAAGTGTTTTTTAGGGTGTTCCAGAGGTTGGATGGTTGTCTTTTGGCATTGATGGGGGTGGGTTGAAGGTGGGTTTTATTGTGGGGTCGGTTTGTAGGGTTTTGTATTGTTTAGTGAGTTGTTTGGTTAGTTTGTGCATGTGTTGACCGTGGTGGAATGCCATGGGGATTTGGTTGTTGGTTTGGTGTTGTTTGTATTTTAGGAGTTCTTGTCTGTTTAGGGATGATGTCTTGTCGATCGCTTTTTTGATTAGTTTTATGGAATAGTCACTGTTTAAGAATATCTGTGCTAGGTCAGCTGTGTGGTGTGTGTATTCTTGTGGGTCTGCACATATACGTCTTATTCTTATGCATGCAATATAGATTATGAATTTTTTTAGTTTATGGGGATGGTTGCTGTTTTAGTTGAGAAATGTGTGATTATCCGTGGGTTTGGTGTGTAGAGTAGTGGTTATAGTGTTGTTTTTTAATTTGGTTGTTACATCTAGGAATGGGATCGAGGTGGTGAAGTGTTCTATTGTGAATTTTATGGATTGGTGGTAACTGTTGCAGTGTGTGTGGAAGTCTAGGAGGCTATTGAGGCCGAGTGTCCATATGAGGAAGGTGTCGTCTATGTATCTGCATTAATATATATATATATATATATATATATATATATGAAGTGGACAAACAATGTGTTTGAAATGGTGATAGCCGACAATTTTTTGGGAGATTATGTGCTTAATTAAAGTCATACCTAATTTGTTAATTAATTAATTATAATTAAATGAATTAGGCGTGCATATCAGTTTAAATGTAAAACATAAACAAATCGAGAAAAAGTCAATCTCTGTATGTACATTAAAATAAACGAGAAATTATGGGGAAGCCAGCTAATGTAATGGTTAGAGTGTCCGCCTGTCAGCCATAACAGGTAGGGTTCGAATCACGCACAAAGTACTGCTCTGTCTATAGCTCTGCTGATGAGGCCTAATAGGCTGAAATGTACATACAGAGATTGACTTTTTCTTGATTTGTTTATGCTTTACATTTAAACTGATATGCACGCCTAATTCATTTAATTATAATTAATTAATTAACAATTAGGTATGACTTTAATTAAGCACATAATCTCCAAAAATATATATATATATACATATATATATATATATATATGATGAGCTTCTCTTTGTTTGTCATTTTTGTATGGAAATGTATTCCTCTCTTGTTTTGTTTACAAACAATGAAGCCAAATTATCCCTGTGTTAATTATTCTATGTTACTGTCGCCCTACATCAGGATTGAACCTGCAAACTGTCACTTAGAACTATATTAACCCAATGCCTATATCCACTGTGTGTGATGAGACACAAGAAATACCTGAAGAAGGTTGGAGGGCACATTGGCCGAAATGTTGTGTAGATAACAATAAAGATGAGGACAATAGTCCAAATAATCCTAATAATACTAATTATCAAGCCTCATCTCAAAAATTCAGAGAAATAGTGTAGATAACAATAAAGATGAGGACAATAGTCCGAATAATCCAAATAATACAAACTGTCATTTTTGTATGGAAATGTAATCCTCTCTTGTTTTGTTTACAAGCAATGAAACCAAATTATCTCTTGGCTAACAAGATGTATTTGGGTTTATCAATTCATTCCACTGAAGATTTTCTTATCATGTGACATGTTCAAAAAAACTATTATGTAACTCATACAACTAGTGGTGACATGTGATATTAATCTGTGGAGTAGGAAGTGACTCAAGGTCAATTTCTTATGCAGAATTTGAATTCAGAGTTTTCCTCCTCCTAGACTGGTTGCCAACCAAGGTTAAAGACCTCATCTGCCCTACTAAGTAAAATAAAGTTGTTGGAGTGGCCTATTGTCGGTATCAGCCAGACAGCGAGGAGTCTATGGCCTTTTCGCTAGCACTAGAGCCGAGGGAGCATTTTTGCAGAGGTACAGCATCACACCTACCGTCAGCTCCCCACTTTACCGCACAGATCAGATTATACAATCTGTGCTACTCATATGCCCCTACTACCTACCCATAAAAATAAAGTCGTCGGGGTGGCCTATAGTTGGTATCAGCCAATCAGTGAGGGAGTCTATCCCCCTTTTCACTAGTGCCAGACCAAGGAGATGGTTTTTGCGTCTGAGGTGGAGCGCCACACCTACCATCAGCTCCATAATTTATTGTACAGCTCCCTGTGCTACTCATACACTGAGTTGGTGAGGGCTTGTTTCGAAATAGGAACCTTGTGGTTCTAGGCGAACACTTTACCAACTGAGTACCTATCCATAGCTGGAGAGATAATATTTGTATGCATACCTTTCCCAAGGGTATTAGCGCTATGTGAAATGCAAACAGCCTTGTTCATGATTTGAACAAGGGTCACTGAGTCCATTTTCTACAACGATATCAATTACACCATGTGCCTCCACTTGTGGTTGGTTGTATTGTGGTAGTTAGTGTGCTGACATATTGTTGGAGGTGCGTGGTGTAATGGTTAGAGTCATAGAAAATGGACTTGTCGGCCTGAGTTCAAATCCTGGACGAAGCTACCGTTCACATAGCGCTAATACCCTTGGGAAAGGTATGAATCTAACTACTCTCTCTCCAGCTATAGATAAAATAGGAGGGCAGACTGGGCTCTTTAACCTTGATTACTTCCTAACCGTTAGGCATGACATAACCCCAGACGGGTTGATATGCCGTTAAAATCAACCAACCAACCAGCCATCTAACCATTATACCAGTCTAGGAGAAGGAAAACTCTGAATTCAAACCTGTGTAACTCCACTTGGGGTGGTCACTACTAGAATAGGCTCAGTCCTAATTAGTGATCTATTTCTTTAACCTTGGTTAGGCAACCAGTCTAGGAGAAGGAAAACTCTGAATTCAAACCTGTGTAACTCCACTTGGGGTGGTCACTACTAGAATAGGCTCAGTCCTAATTAGTGATCTATTTCTTTAACCTTGGTTAGGCAACCAGTCTAGGAGAAGGAAAACTCTGAATTCAAACCTGTGTAACTCCACTTGGGGTGGTCACTACTAGAATAGGCTCAGTCCTAATTAGTGATCTATTTCTTTAACCTTGGTTAGGCAACCAGTCTAGGAGAAGGAAAACTCTGAATTCAAACCTGTGTAACTCCACTTGGGGTGGTCACTACTAGAATAGGCTCAGTCCTAATTAGTGATCTATTTCTTTAACCTTGGTTAGGCAACCAGTCTAGGAGAAGGAAAACTCTGAATTCAAACCTGTGTAACTCCACTTGGGGTGGTCACTACTAGAATAGGCTCAGTCCTAATTAGTGATCTATTTCTTTAACCTTGGTTAGGCAACCAGTCTAGGAGAAGGAAAACTCTGAATTCAAACCTGTGTAACTCCACTTGGGGTGGTCACTACTAGAATAGGCTCAGTCCTAATTAGTGATCTATTTCACTGGGCTAAAGAGCCCTTGGTCACTACTAGAATAGGCTCAGTCCTAATTAGTGATCTATTTCACTGGGCTAAAGAGCCCTTGGTTACTACTAGAATAGGCTCAGTCCTAATTAGTGATCTATTTCACTGGGCTAAAGAGCCCTTGGTCACTACTAGAATAGGCTCAGTCCTAATTAGTGATCTATTTCACTAAAAGAGCCCTTGGTCACTACTAGAATAGGCTCAGTCCTAATTAGTGATCTATTTCACTAAAAAAAAAAAGAAGAACTATTACACCACACACCTCCAATGCTGCAGTATAGAAAGTAGAAAACAGAACCTGGTTAAAATTTTATGCAGATTTTTTTTTGTTTTGTTTAGAGGGTGCTTTAAGGAAGTCATGATTTAGCATTGTAATTAATCGTAATTTAATCCTTTTTGGTAAACAATGATTAATAAAGAAATATGCAAAATCATGGAGTGTAATTATCACAAATGCCATTACAAATCCGTTGTTAACAATCTTCCAATATCATCTTTGCCAAAAACTCTTTTGTTTTCTCGCTACTCAACCTGGTGAATATGTTTCACAGATGTACATACAGTAAGTCTTTGTTTGTTTTGTTTTTTTAAATCTACGAGGGTAAGTGAAAAAGTAATGCCATTTTGTTTAAGACAGGTATAATTACCAACATAGGAACATGTATCATGCATCAAAATGAAGCTGGTCCTCTGTAAATCACATCCTTACTTCTTCACATAGTCACCGTTTCTCTCAATAGCAATTTTCTACCTTCAAAACGTAATGCCATTTTGTGTAGGATAGGTATAATTACCAACACAGAAACATATATCATACATCAAAATGCAGCTGGTCCTCTGTGGATCACATCCCTACTTCTTCACATAGTCACCGTTTCTCTCAAATAATGTTTGCCTCTCAACCCTCATTCATGGGGCCGAAGAGACGATAGTCTGAAGGCTAGTGATGAGGAAGTGAAATCTGTAGTGAAGAAGTGGAGAAGTAGGGATGTGATCCACAGAGGACCAGCTTCATTTTGGTGTATGATACATGTTCCTGTACTGGTAATTATACTTGTCCTAAACAAAATGGCATTACTTTTTTACTCACCCCTGAATTCAATTTTCCATTTATCATTATTACTAGCTTAAAGACCACCCTATCAGCGGCAATTAAGCTATTCCCAAATTTATTTCCAAGTTATAAAAATTGTTAACGTACAAAAAAAAACCAAAAACAATTGTTGCAAAAAATCACGTAAAAAGTCATTGAAAAAAATCGCAGTAATTAAAACTTCAGATTCAAAAATTACTGGATTGTGGGTCCGTGTTCGGTCTAGAATTTTTTTTTGATTTGCTCATGGAGTGGGCCTGATTCTAAAATGGTATAATATGTTGGGCTATGGCCTCTTGGAGTAAAATTGAAAAAATCTACAGCACTGACATTCACATTTATTATTAAAGATTATTATTATTATTCGAGGGCTCATTTAGCTCAGTTGGTAGAGCGTCCAACAAGGAACCACAAAGTTCCTGATTCGATACCGGCCCTCACCAACGCAGCATATGAGTAGCACAGGGATCTATGTGGTAAAGTGAGGAGCTGATGGTAGGTATGGTGCTCCACTTTCAGATGCTAAAATGATCTCCTTGGTCTAGTGCAAAAAAAGAAAAAAAATTTCTTAAGAAACACGTACACAAAAATGTAAATATAAACATGATTCCTTAACTTCTAGGCATAGAATAAGTGATGAGTTGACATGTCATAAAAAAATTAATTTTCTTTTAGAAATATAAAAAATACAAATATCTATGTATACATATCAGCACCACAAAGAAAAATATGAACCCATATTGTGTTAATCTATCTCTATATAACTTAACTCTAATTATATATATATATATATATATATATACAAGGTGTGTCAAAAAGATATTGAGATTGAAGTTGTATTTACCAAGATAGGAATGAACAATAAATGTAATGTTAATTTTTTTCAGAAAACAAGGTTTGTCAAAAAGTTCCGAAAATCTCAATACTTTTTTGACACACCTTGTGTGTGTGTGTGAATGTTTACTCCTCTGAAAATATTTATCCATAAACACTACGGATTTACCTATACTTGTGGGCTACTTATTTAACAGTTGGATTGTATTATGATCAATTTTGATATTTTATTATACACTTTTTATATAATTATACACTTTTTTAAATAATTCTACATCAGGCTCTTTTGAGTCTTATTTACTATAATGCTTCTGATTTTTAAAAAATTAAAAATAAAATTCATTTTATTTTTAAATAAAATTCATTTTATTTTTAATACTGACAGCGCATTTTTTCTTTTGAATAATTCCAACTTTTGACTAGCAGCGTTCATATATATATATATATATATATATATATATATATATATATATATATATATATATGTGTGTGTGTGTGTGTGTGTGTGTGTGTGTAGAAAATAAGAAAAAACAAAGTATTCCAAAAAGATAAGTTCATTTTAGATAATGAAGTTGACATTTACTATTTCGTATTTTTAAACTTTCATCAGAACATTAGGATGAAAATCGTAAGATTCCCATTACTGTTTAGACAACACTTTTTTTTTTTCATCTGAATTCTTAAATAATTTTGTTTAGATCTCTAAAAGTTTAAAATTTCATTTAGAATCTACTTAAAAATTTTTTTTTGACAAGAGTCGATGTTTTCTGCTTCTACTTTACTAAATTGTTTTGTACATTTTTCAATAGATATTTCTCAAAGAGTTTTTGTTTTAACAATGAATTAACTTTTTTTCTCAATAATGAAATTTGAGATTACTAAATTAAAGTTTTGAAATAAAATAACTAATGCATTATAAAATTCATTAATTGATAAATCAATACTGAAAATTTCATTAAAATCGGATAATTACCTGATTTTTGGTAAATTTTTTTGCAATCGCGAATATTGCATAAAAATTGTAAACAAGTGTGTAAAACCATTGAATAGACAAAATGGCGGATTGCGTCGAAATTGACCAAAACAAATAGTTTTAAATCTATTAAAAATAAACTGCATATGTAATGATATTTTTCTTTTTTTAATGATGGTTATTATGTTACTACTTATCGATTTTGACAAAGTTGGACCTTAAATAATAGATTTAATTATTTTTAAAATTCGTAGCAGATGCAAAATTGCCAGTGCCTAGATATATTTATTAAAAAATGGCCAATGTAATCTATGCATATATAAAGGGCAATTTGTATGTATATGTGTATGTCGGGATGAAACTATGAAAATAAAACAATGATAAAGTAAATAGATATACACATTAAATATTACCAGTTCTTGCTTTTTGTGCAAAAATTTAAGTAGAATTTGAATGCTGTTTCTATGTATATTCTAATTTCTAAATAGCTTCAAATATAAATCAAATCTTCATAAAAGTCCAGCATTTGTTAATCTCAAAAGTAAACAAATCAATACACCAGTTTTCTCCCTCTACCCAGTCAATGCTGGATAGCCACTTCTAGTTTAGTATAAAACAAAATTATTCAAGAACTCAAATAAAAAGCAAGTTTAATTTCACAAAAAGAAAAAGAAAAGAAAAGCAGATAAAAAGAGTGTGCGAGGCTGGCTTCTGCTGCTAATTTGAAGGGAATATTCCTTAATAAAAAAATAAAAAAAAGAGATGAAAAATTTGGGAGTGCATATCTTGAAGATATCCAGAGAATTTGTTTTCAATGAAAATCCAGTTTGCCTTTTGCAAAATTATTGCTAGAAAAGGAAATACATCTGACTTATCTATAACCTTTCATTCAGTATTATCTCCAAACCTATGGGGTAGCAAAAGGTTTTGGATGTTTTAAAGGTTTAAAGGTAGCTGGATATTCTTGGTGCGTATTCCTAGGGTTTTTGCTTTCAAACCCATCTCATTTGGTGGTCGTACTAAAAAGGAAGGAATTTAAGGAATGAAAAAGGAAGAGACAAAGGCAGAAGGTGGTTTTATGATTTAGGCTTTATTCCCAGTCATAGTCACCTGTGGCAAGGGAATACCTCCCTGACCAGTAGGAGCGACTAAACCCAGTTAAGGCCTAAACTAGAATGGCCGAGATATTCTCTTGGGAGTCGGAATTCGGTCCCTTTTCTTGCACATGCACGGGGTGTTCGACTGGTGAAGGCCCATGGGAGTTTGTTGTTTTTTTTAAATTTAAATTTTATTTTATTTTGATTTTAATCCCCACAAACCCACTGACTAGGTGGGCATGAGCATAACTTAAGGGCCCCAGAAGAGTGGGCTTCATATATTTTCAATAAATAAAAATACTAGGTTTTGTTAATGGATTTTTTTTTGAAGTATGAGTATAAATATCTCCATAGGGCAGTATCATCTACACTATTAATTTGGACACAATAGGTAAGCGAACAGTATTCTTTAAATATTAGTCTAGATGTAGTTGAGTGAGACCTGTGGGGATTAAAATAAAACTAAAAAAAAAACAAAATAGAAAAAACAACAAACTCTTATGGGCCTTCACTGGAAGAATCCTCTGCACATGCGCAACAAAAAGGACTGACTCCCAGCCCTCAAAAAAATATCTTGGCCATTTTCGAGTTTAGGCCGTAACTGGGTCTAGTCACTCCTACTAGCCAGGGAGATATTCTCTTGCTACCAGCGACTATGACCCAGTCAATAAAGCCTAAGTCATAAAAACTCCTTCTGTCTCTGTCGCTTTCCTTTCTGTTCCTTAAATTCCTTCTTTTCAGCGTGACCACCAAATGAGATGGGGTTGAAAGCGAAAACCCTAAGAACATGCAACAAGAATATCCAGCCACCTTTAAACCTTTAAAACACCCCAAACCTCTTCCTACCGCATAGGCCCCATATCATTAATTGGTGGGGAGTGTATTATAGATTCGGGGGGTGGGGAGTGCATGAGACGCTAGAATTTGTCAACTGCATACCATATCACTCAGCAGACCCGTAAATAATCTCAATTTCTCTATTTGTAATGTAGTACTCCAAGGCCACTCATATATCTACTAACCATGACAAATGCATTAACGTTATCAAAGAGAAAGATATAGTGGTCTTATATGTTTCTGTATTATTGTTGTGTGACAAGACATTGATGTCTTTAAAAGGTTTGTACTTAAATGACCTTTCCTTAAGATTTATTCTGAATTATAATGAACAGTGATGAAAAATTTCAAACAAACAAACACTGTTTTAGGCATGAACTGACTGACGTTCATATCTGAAATTTCCTGAAAGTTATCAAGTACAACACTCACTTATTTAAAAGTAGACAGCAAAGTCAATGAATAATTGAATAATACCAAACCTTATATATATATATATATATATATATATATATATATATATATATTATATTATTCAATTATATATATATATATATATATATATATATATATATAATAGGGTTGGAATCACACACAAAGTGGCTTCCTGTCTATAACTCTCCTGATGAGGCATAATAGGCTGAAATGTACATACAGAGATCGACTTTTTATCGATTTGTTTACGCCTTACATTTGAACAGATATATTCGCCTAATTCATTGATTATCAACTAATTAATTTTAAAATTAGGTATGACTTCAATTAAGCATATATTCTCCCAAAAATTGTCAGCTATCGCCATCTCAAACAAACTGTTTGTTTACTCTCATACTATCGTGCAGTAAGTCTCCAAAAAATGTAGGATATATCAGTTTAAAAACACACGAGAAATCTGGGAAAAAACAACTAGTGTAATGGTTAGAATCCCTGCCTGTCAGCCTGGCAGTTAGGGTTCGAATCACACACAAAGCGGCTTCCTGTCTATAACTCTGCTGATGAGGCATAATAGGCCGAAATGTACATACAGAGATTGACTTTTTCTCGATTTGTTTACGCCTTACATTTGAACAGATATATTCGCCTAATTCATTAATTATCAAATAATTAATTTTCAAATTAGGTATGACTTCAATTAAGCACATAATCTCCCCCCCCCGCCCCAAATACATATATATAAGGTAGTTTTTGAGACCCTTCCCAGGGAAACTGTAATATCAGCTTGCTCCAGGTTCCGGAGCAGGATTGAGGCTGTGATCGATGCTAATGGTGGTTATATTGAGTAAAACTTGTTGACAGTAGTGTAATTTCTGTGCCTGTTGAATTTCTTTATAATTTGATAATCCCAATGGCTATGGAAAATTCCCCACCTCCGATTTTAAATCAAACAAACTTTATTTAAATATTCTAACTACAGGTACGTTCATAATTTATAAGCTGCTTATAAATTATGTAACAATATCAAATTTTATTAATTTCTGAATGCTTTTAATGTTTATTTATTAAATTCTTTTTTTTTTATCTAGTTGCCAGTGTGGGCAGACCTTGCTTCTTGTGGGGTCATGTCCATTTGATCCCGATGTCCACACACATTCAAAATGGTCAGCATATTGTGCAACCGACTGGAACAAACCATCTGGTGTCTGGTATAAATGACAAGAAACAGTTGACCTTTGATAATTACAAAGAGGTTTTCAACAAAAAGAAATTCAGTGAGCTTCTGCGGGCCGTTTTCATCTTTCGACTTTGCTCATTTGATTGGCTTTTAACGCATAGTAGCAAGGTAATGCTATAATGTTATATACGCACACATCTTTACACACACACACACACACACACACACACACACACACACACACATGTACACATACATATTCATACACACACTTGTTTATTTGACTGGCTTTTGTAGCAAGGTGATGCTATAATGTTATATACACACATCTTTACACACACACACACACACACACACACACACTCACACACACACACTCATGTACACATACATGTTCATACACACACTTGTTTATTTGACTGGCTTTTAACACACAGTAGCAAGGTAATGCTATAATGTTATATACACACATCTTTACACACACACACACACACACACACACACATGCGCGCGCACACACTCACACACACACACTCATGTACACATACATATTCATACACACACTTGTTTATTTGACTGACTTTTAACACACAGTAGGAAGGTAATGCTATAATGCTATATAAATTCTTTCTTTTGGAAGTCCGTCACAGACGTCGATGAGGTCACTCCACATCGCAACTGAAGAATAAGATTAAATACGGAATCCTAAATTGAATCCTTTAGAATTTTAACTCTTACAATTCAAAGAGTAGATATCTATCTAAAAATAATCATTTAGAATTTAACTAATTATTTTTCAATTTAAGGAATAATGTAGCATTTATTTTTTGTAATCTGTTTTTTAGATATTAATGTTTAAAATTGATGATAGTTTTTTTTTCAAAGAAAAAACATTAAAACATTGAAGAGTAACAGTAAGAATACAATTGTAAAACCAAAACGCTCTTTCTATTCGAGTGTAAGGGAAGCAACTCTGGTGGGATTATCAACACTTCTTCCGTTTGGATATAAGGGAAGTAACTCTGGTGGATTAACTGTTTTGTTGTGAAGATATAAACAAAAATAAACAAAATCAGGGTCTTTTAATTTTGATATATTTATAATCATCTCTTAATTTCAGAAAAGAAAATTTAAAGAAAAAACAAATCTTTTTTTTTTCTCCAGATCCTCGTTCACGGTGAAAGACTTCTTGGGAAAAGTTTATGGGCTCAGTTACTGAAACCAACTCTGTATGGACAGTTTGTTGCAGGAGATACCCGTAACCAGATAGAAAGGACAGTGAATGCACTGAGGTCTGCTGGGATAGGTTCTTTGCTGGGAGTTCCCATGGAAGAAGATGCTGATGATGTTCAAAGGTTTGATAAACAATAATTACTTAATTAATAAATTAAAACAATTTTATTAATAATTGAGGTTTAAACAAAAATAAAATCATGGAGATTGTGACGTAAATAACTAAGGGAATTGTGACTTAAGTAGTGATATAGTTTCGGTTATAAGATGATGTTAGGATGGTCATGAGTCCAATTGAGTTATCTTTCCTTGCTGCAGATTTTTGCCGATAGGTGGCTAGAGTATTTAGGCAGCAGCCCGGGAGAAAATCACTTTCTTTCTCTAGGTCTAGTAACCACTGCACATGGGTTAGGCGTTTGGTGCCTCTGCTGCTTAGACGGGGGCTCCCCCCCAGCAATTATCAGTAAGTGACTTATTTCTACAAGTAACTCTGTATCACTTTGTTAGGACTTAGTCCTACATCCTTTGTCCATATTTATGTATCTGTTCCATATATTTTACAGTTTGTCATGAGCATATGTATACCTGTATTTGTATGTATTTGCTCCACGTACTCACAGAATAAAGTCTATGTTTGTTATTATATATAACTTCTTTGTCAGATTAATTTATGTACACATATGTACCCATGCTGGAAGGTTACTTTGAACCTTCTAACTTATAGTGTTATCTGCATTATTCAGACTATTGTCCTCTTCTTGATTGTTATCTGTACAACGTTTTGGCCGATGTGCCTTCATAGAATAATAATTAACACAGCTTAACACCTCTACCCCAGCTATGATTAGCAGAATGAGAACAGGATACCCCCGTGGACTAAATAAAGGGTTTGGTTCAAAGTTCCATGATGGCTCCCGATTATGACAAGAAGGTCCCAAGTTCAAAAAGAAGGTTCCCGTGTTAGAGATGGTTCCCAAGCCCGAGAAGGTTCCCAAGTCTGACAAGAAATACCTGAAGAAGGCCGGAGGGCACATTGTCCGAAACGTTGTACAAATAACAATGAAGATGAGGACAATAGTCCGAATAATGCAGATAACACTAATCATCAAGCCTCATCTCAAAAATTCAGAAAAATAGTATATAATCGGTACGGACTCGATATAATCCGTCAATTGAAATTCCTAGAGAAGCTAAATCAATATACAGATAAAAATGAAGATGAGGATGTTAAGTATCTAGCTGCCATCCTTGGCCAGTTGTAAAAGAACTTAAAGTAAATAAGTAAGTAAGTCAATAAGTCCTGTGATATACTATCCTTTGGTAAGTCAAAAAGTCCTGTGGTATAGTATCCTTTGGTAAATGAATAAGTCCTGTGCTATAGTATCCTTTAGGTCCGACGTCCAAGAAGATCCAAGTAATAATGAGCTAAGATTAGAATCAGCCAGTATAAATACAACAACAGCAGCAGCAGCACTGCCAGTGATTGGATAAGAGGTTGCCTTCCCTGGTCACGTGCTTATCGGCGAGTCTATAAGTAAATGTAGCCGTCTGGCACACGCCTTATATTACAAAAACTCCAACAGAGGACAATAGTCCGAATAGTCCAAGTAATACTAATTATCAAGTCTCATCTCAAAAATTCAGAGAAGTACTTCTAATATATTATAAGAACATTTCTTATCTTATAATGACATATCTATCACAATATTTGGACCATATTACCTTTAGGCACCCCTTTTTGATCTCGATTAAGAAAGGACATGTTTTTCATTTACACCGTCAATATCCGGTTGTTTGTTAGGGGTTAGGGTTAGGGGTTAGGGTTAGGGGTTAGGTTTATAATATAGTTTTATAATTATTCTCATAAAAATTCATTGGACCATATTATCTTTAGGCACCCCTTTTTGATCTCAATTAAGAAAGGACATGTTTTTCATTTACACCGTCAATATCCGGTTGTTTGTTAGGGGTTAGGGTTGGGGTTTAGGGTTAGGGGTTAGTTTTATAATTTAAAAAAAAAATCTAAAAATCGTCTGTTAAAACAACTGGATATTATCCGGTTGTTTGTTAGTGGTTAGGGTTGGGGGTTAGGGTTAGGGGTTAGTTTTATAATTTAAAAAAAAAATCTAAAAATTGTCTGTTAAAACAACCGGATATTGACGGTGTAAATGAAAAACATGTCCTTTCTTAATCGAGATCAAAAAGGGGTACCTAAATGTCATATGGTCCCAATATTTAATACTCAATGTTTTTTGGTTCCGATATTTAATACTCAATGTTTTTTGGTCCCAATATTTAATACTCAATGTTTTTTGGTCCCAATATTTAATACTCAATGTTTTTTTTATTACATTCAAGTGATAAGAGTAAATGGTATGAGACAAACCTTGATGTCATCTTGGAAAGCATCAAATTAGCCTATGATCTGGATTCCAAACATCCTATGGTTCATGCTAAAGCAACAGCACTGATGCCTTCAAAACTTATTGTAAGTATTAAAACTTAAATCCTCATAAAATGAGCTATATGGCACCACATGTGATGTAATGGTTAGCAAGCTAGATTTGATGACCATTGTTAGTGAGTTCTTTTCTCGCTGGGTGCCCCAAAAGCCTTGTGTTGCATACCCTTCTCATTACTTACTTCTTTACTTCTTCTTCTTTTCATCTTCTATCTTAGGTTCTTCTTCTTGGGGACTTCGTCTTGGTGGTCGTTCGCACTCAACTCATTTCTTCTTCTATATCAGTCTTGTTACCAAGACATTCATTAATCACAAAACTGTGTTATTTTCTTAAGGTTTTATTTACCTAACTATACATTTCATGTAACTAAATATCTGACTAACATAGCGCGCGTATGCAGTGTGAGTTCCAGTTAAGGCAGAACATCCTCTCTGCCCGACGTCCAACTGAAAACTGAGGACCAAAACAGGTCCCACGTGACTTCTTGTAATTTGGCGGGCTTTCTGTACTATTCCATGGAAAGTCCCGCTTGTGATATGAAAAGGGCCATCCCTTTAGAATTACTGGGGATTGACAATAATCTTATGCAACTGCATAGATTATGTAACACTTGTGCCACATCTAAGCTAAGCTTAGTAAATAACTATAAAATAAACTATAGAGGCTCACCATACACACATACACAACACCTTGAATATACAATAGACACCCATTATTATGGTATCCTTGGAGACTTAAGTATACCCTTATTATGAATTTGCCTTTATGACAGGTGAGGCTTTGTTGGAATTAATATGGATATATATATTTACCAACCCCTCTGCACGAGCAGGATGCAACACAAGGTCAATTTCTTAAGCGGAGTTTAACAGGTTTGAATTCAGAGTTTTCCTTCTCCTAGACTGGTTACCTAGCCATGGTTAAAGAGTCCAGTCTGCCCTGCTATTTACCCATAGCTGGAGGGAGAATTGGATTCATACCTTTCCCAAGGGTATTAGCACCATGTGAAATTCCAAGAGCTTCGTCCAGGAATTGAACTCGTGTTGACGATATAAGGTGTGCTCTAATTCCTCACCTAGATTTATAGACTAGCCAAGGTCACGTGAGTTATTCTTGCAGCCAATCACTAGCAATACTGCCTGGCTGATAGAATACTTACCCCCCCCACATTGGATATAATTCTAACTGCACTCCTTGAGGATGGACTTATACGATTACCAGAGTAACAAAAGGATTCATTATCGAAGGACTCTATACCAGGAACTGAGAACTCTTTACCAGAGTAATCAAAGGATTCATTATCGAGGGACTCTTTATTAATGATCCAATTCCACTGGATAAGTACTCTTGTTTAAGGGCTCCATGATGACCCAGAAGATTGTAACAGGTTTTATACAATGTATTAATAATTATTTAAAGCTTACAGTATTAGGCAAAAAAAAAAAAAAAACAAATAAAAAAAAAAACAGACCAAAAACTGAACCACTTTTTATTTTTGCCATAATTTTTAATGAAACTTCAATGGCTTAGTTACACATAGGAAGTGATTATTTTCCTGGACCATATTTTAAACAGGATGTTAAGAGTTAAATAACTCATAACAATTTCCTATAGATTATCAAAGTACATCAGTGTCTAATAATTGTTGTTAGTTCTCATAAAAATTCATTGGACCATATTACCTTTAGGCACCCCTTTTTGATCTCAATTAAGAAAGGATATGTTTTTCATTTACACCGTCAATATCCGGTAGTTTGTTAAGGGTTAGTGTTAGGGGTTAGGATTAGTGTTAGGGGTTAGTTTTATAATTTAAAAAAAATAATCTAAAAATCGTCTGTTAAAACAACCAGATATTGACGGTGTAAATGAAAAACATGTCCTTTCTTAATCGGGCCATAGATGCACCGGTTTTTATCATATCTCTGTATACCCAGTGTAGCTGTTGCCTTAGAGTGTGCTAATAGCTATATATGATTAATATAATAATAATAATGAAACTGTTCAGCAATAGGCCACTCTACAGGCTTTTTTTTTTAATATTTGATTTTATAATTGTTGGATACTCTTATGATTTCTCAACATAGCACCAAATCACAATAGTGATATAATAATAATGAAATGAAATTTATTGTGTACAGTGCTCAGGTGCACCACAACTCATCAAAGTCTCATGTCAAGTACACAGAATAATGTAGTGTCGAGAACATGAACAGTTTACAGTAGTAATATGCATGTATGTGTGCACGTGTGTGCATATGTATGTGGAGAGTAGCATCAGGTATAGTGTCGGCGGACTACAGGAAGCATGGAGGCTTTGAAAGATTCAGTGTTTCGCCAGCCTACAACAGACGCGGGCAGTTTATTCCATGTCTCCGCAATTCTGAGCGTGAAAAAATGTTTCCGAAAGTCACGTGAGCAGTGCTGTTTTCTGACTTTATAGGCATGCCCACGTGTGTTGGAAAGATGGAGATCAAAAAGGTGCTCAAGGTTGCTGTTGTTAAGATGATTAATGACCTTATGAGCATTTACCAGGTCAGTTGCCAAATTATTTTCCACTCTCTAGATAAACCCTTAAACATGGACAGTGTAAGGGAAACAACTGCGTAGAGACTTTCCACCCAAACTAGAAAAAGGTAAAAAATAGGGACTTATGCCCAGGCTAGAAGCAGTAAAGGTTGTGTGGGAAATATTGTTCTGAAGTTAGAATTTAGTCTTAAGTTAGTTCTCGGTACTGGTTACGGCACACAGGTAAGTTTCTTCCCAATTTCCCGTGAAGTTGCTGGTATTTTTCTGATATAATGAATATGTAAATACCTTGGTACCCCACCACTATAATCTGATTGGACAGTGCCATGTATAAATAGTCGACACTGTGTTGGTCTTACAGCTAATGCCTACAAGCTAAACTTACTCGCTAGACGACACCATGACTGCTCGGAGACAGATTGCTATTCGATGTACCAATTACTACTGCGATAATATACCAAATACCAACTTCATAATATATCCCTTAACCCGGATATATCATTTTCAAAAACCCTTTTTGTAAAATTATTAATTGTTTAAACCACATTTTATTTCAGTATTTCATGGTATTTGGAAGTTCGATAAAATCTTTGTACATTCAACATCAGTCGATCTTCGTGTCTTGATTTGCATCACCAGAAAAAATTACCATGGAACTGCTACACCCAGTAAAGATAAATAAAAGTATATTCTATATAATAATGCCTTTGTTATAGCTAACATTATAACAATACAAGACTTTATTCTGTAGCAAGTTTGTGAAACAAGGCTGTTACACAAAAATATAGTGAAAACTCATTTTCATGAAAACTAAATAAGTGAGGACCAATATTGAATGAGAACAAAAGAGTGGCAACCAGAGTTTATTATTATCATTGACAATTGATGTAGGTGAGAAAAATGTAAATGAATCTGAAAAATATGTTGAAGAAAATTAATTTTTTTTTCACTTTTAATCATTTTCTTCAAAACACACACACAAACACACACACACACACACACACACACACACACACACACACACATATATATATATGTGTGTGTAAGTTGAAAAATTGAAATGAATCTGACAATATGTTGAAAGGATAAATAAATAAAGGAAAGAAAATGTTGAATGGATAAAATTAATTTAATGAATTACCAACACGTGTTTCAGCCAGGAGTTTGTTCATATACACATTGTATTCTATTTATTATTATTTTAAATATGAAATAAAACAATAATAATAGAAAATTATAAAATATTTAAGTATACAAAGAAAACGGCATTGTTCAGGGTAAAATGTTTGATATTTTGAAATAATATTTTGAAATATTGATATTTTGAAATAATATTTTGAAATATTGATATTTTGAAATAATATTTTATAAATATTTTTAAATAAATATTTTATAGATATTTTTCAATATATATATATATATATATATATATATACACACACACAACTGATGCTTTTTGTACTTCTAATTTATAGGCCAATATTAGTAAATTAATTCCAGAACCAACTGAAAGACCAGAGATTTTAAAACATCTTGCAGAATGTATGAAAAATGGAAGCAAAGTAAGTAAATATTCTTTGTTTTTTTTCACTGATTTTATCTAAAACTTCTCTGATAAAATAATCTAATTATGGATTAATCTTTAGTCCATAATATTATTGTTGTTAAACAAACCCAGGGAATCAATTTCCAGATGAAAGTATATCCAGTTCTAGTCTGACAACAAAAGTCCACCACAGCAATCTGCAACAATAGTTCAGCAGTCTTTTATGACACACACTGTACCAAGTTCCGAAAATGCCTGCTTGTTTTGTTGCTCGTGCTTTCTTTTATTGTGTAACTGATCTCAGGGAAATTTGCATACACCAAAAATCTAGTCATATCAATTCTCTTGGCTCCTGGATCATGTCTCTTAAATTACATCTATGGAGTGGACATGTTGTTTTTTCTGAATTTTTAACTCCTGAACACCAGGTATGTGCAAATGCATTTCGTTCCTGGAAGTAAGCCATCTTCACTTCTACAACTATACTATTATTTATTAAGCTTTGCATAATCTGGTACATATACCTAATGCTGTTTACAGTACCTTCTGTGATGAAGTGGTCACTCATCTAAGCACCGAGAGACTTGTTGTTGCTTAACTTTAGTGATCTGACAGGATGCAAAAGGTCATATGGTCCAAATTGTTAGAGCATGCGATTAGGAACCACAAGTTTCTGAGTTTGATACTGGGCCTCACCAACTCAGCGCATGAGTAGCTCAAGGATCTGTGCAGTAAAGTGAGGAGCTGATGGTAGGTGTAGTGCTTCAACACAGACGCAAAAACAATCTCCTTGGTCTAGATCTAGTGAAAAGGGGATATACTCCCTCAACATCTTTAGGCCACCCTGACAACTTTACTTTTACTATAATTGTCTCAGAATATCTACTACACTCTAAAATGTATATCTTTTTTTTTTTATCACCAATTTTAATGAATTTAATGAAATTTCAGGTTCAAATTGATGGCTTGGATCTGGGTGAATTAGAAGAATTACAGAAAGGACTGGAAAAATTATGCAAGATAGGGGAGGTAAGTCATTACTACACTGATAAGAAAATTTGGACCATATGAACTTTAGGCACCCCTTTTGCTTTGCTGATTCATAAGTACATTTTTTTCATTTACACTGTCAACATCCGGTTGTTTGTTAGGGGTTAGTTTTATAATTAAAAAAAAAACCCTCTAAAAATCGTCTGTTAACAAACAACGACGGTGTAAATGAAAAAATGTACTTATGAATCAGCAAAGCAAAAGGGGTGCCTAAAGGTCATATGGTCCAAAAATTTGATTAAATAATTTATTTTGTAAAGACACTACAATGCTTAGATTGAACCACACTCCACACTGCCCAGATCTCCAGAATTGGAACTTCACCATCAACAAAAAGGAAGGCTTATTTACATATTAATATTAAAAATTTGATTTTAATAAATATGTGCTTTATATTATTGATTTCTAATTGTTTAGTTTTATCTTAACTCTTAACATCCTACACCGCCTCATTCCACCCAACCAGAAGTCACATTCATTTTCCTAATCTACCCGAAATGATAGCCTTTGTTTAAATGTAATATTAAACATAATTAGAAGTCTTGGATTTAAGGGAAATAACAGGCAACTTTAAATGAAAAAGCCATTTTTAGCCATCTTTTGATAAATCCTTATAGGAATGGGGCTCTGGACTTAAGAAATTCTCAACAGGATGTTAAGAGTTAATGAACATGTGCAAAAATCTTGGGGATAAATCTTAAAAGAAATCCATTAACAAGAAGAAATAACTGTAATTTTATTCTTTACTTCCTGTTTTAACTAAATAGTTAAATAATGAAAATTTAGCAATGAAAAACGGGAGTGATGGAAGAGTAAGTTTTCAGCTGTTCTATTTTTAATTATACCCCCGCTCTGTTTCAAATCTTTTTATCTGCATTCTTATTTAGTTTCATTAGTCTTTCTAATTTAACATAATATTTTATTACATTAAAATCCGTCTTCATATATAGCTATATATATATAATGTAAGGCTATCACTTACATTTATTGCATAATAACTAAAAAAGAAGACATAAGTCACACAATATTGGAAATTAACCCTGAATGCATATACGCCTTTATGTACAGTATGTGTACAAAATGTATAGTATGCATATCTAAAAAAACTAGAGATGATGAGTAAAAACGGATTTCAAATCTGAATTCAGCACCCCCAAATTAGGTTAAAACAGCTATTTTTGTGCTTGTCTCAATTTCTTTGTAAACCAGTGTAATTAAATACTGATAAAAAATTATTGAATGTTGATGTAAGTTTAAAGTTTCTTTTTTCTTTTTAGAGTGCTTTTGAGAAAGGAGTGATATTTATGTTTGATGCTGAACATACATATGTAAATGCAGGTATAAATCTACTGACATTAGCTATGATGCTCAACTACAACATCAAATCTCCTCTTATATTCTACACATACCAAAGTTACCTAAAGGTAAGAAGGACAGGATAAAAATGTTCAGTTTTTTGCCTTAAATTCACACAGTCTATCTATCTATCTTAGATTCACACTTCTATCTATCTATCTATCTATCTATGTCTGTCTCTGCCTGTCTGTCTGTCTGTATGTCTTCTCTCTCTCTCTCTCTCTCTCTCTCTCTCTCTCTCTATATATATATATATATATATATATATATATATATATATAAGGACAGGATAAAAATGTTCATTTTTTTGCCTTAAATTCACACTTCTATCTATCTATCTATCTATCTATGTCTGTCTGCCTGCCTGCCTGTCTGTCTGTCTGTCTGTCTCTCTCTCTCTCTCTCTCTATATATATATATATATATAAGGACAGGATAAAAATGTTCATTTTTTGCCTTAAATTCATACAGTCTATCTATCTATCTATCTATCAATCTATCTATGTCTGTCTCTGCCTGTCTGTCTGTCTGTCTGTCTGTCTTTCTCTCTCTCTCTCTCTCTCTCTCTCTATATATATATATATATATATAAGGACAGGATAAAAATGTTCATTTTTTTGCCTTAAATTCACACTTCTATCTATCTATCTATCTATCTATCAATCTATCTATGTATGTCTGTCTGTCTGTCTCGCTTTCTCTTTCTCTCCCTCTCTCTCTCTTTCTCTCTGTCTCTGTCTCTGTCTCTCTCTCTATACATATATATATATAATCGGGCTGTTCATTTCTTGTTTAAATAAATCAACAAGACTTGTTGTTTTTCTGATAAGCTTTTATTTAAAACAACCCATCTTCAACTCTACCCTGTCGGCTGGGGTAAGACTCTCCCAATGGGGCCACCTGTTGGCCATGGGAGGCGACCCGTGATGCTTAAGGATAGAACCCTGGTGGCTTAGCAGTCCATGACTTGCAATATTCCACTTTAGGCTTTTCTTGGACTAGACGGGCGGTCGGAGAGGCCCCCTCCGATCAATCGACTGGTCACGTCAAGCCCTAGCACCTATATGATTGTCCTAACCCTATTGCCCTTATGGCAACCCCCAATCCTTCTTATCATATGGGTGCTAGAAGGTTGTGACTGAGGGTCTACATGTCCTGGGAATGATGTTAAACTCTATCTGATGGTGAGGTTCCAGTTTTGGAGGTTTAAGAAGATCTTTGAGTTAAAACAAAACAAAACAAAAAATGAATAAATTCGAGCGAGTGGCAGTTTGGCAGTAAAGAAAAAGTATTTGTAGAATCCTAAATTTACATGATTCAAAGTTGTTTTCTTTATTTAAAACTTTAAATTTTCTAAGCTAAAAAATATTACATTTTAAAAATAAAATAAATGTTTGGTCTTGGTCGTACTCGTGTAAGCGAAGAGACGTTTGTTTTCATAAAAATTTGTGGGCGTGTCTTAAGCTGATGTCATAGGCCGAACTTGAGCGAGTGGCAGTTGATCGTACCAAAAAAGTATTACCATGATAAGATGTAGAATTTGACAAACCCCCTGTTGATATTCCTGTACAATTTGAATGTTGAATTTTGAGGTGCGTGGAGTTATGATTAGAGTTTTAGGTAATGAATTCATTGACCTGAGTTCAAATCCTGGATGAAGCTACAGTTCACATAGCACAAATACTCTTGGGAAAGGTAGGAATCCAACTACCCTTTCTCCAGCTATGGGTAAATAGTAGGGCAGTCTGGGCTCTTTAACCTTAGTTAGGCAATCAGTATAGGAGAAGGAAAACTCTGAATTCAAACCTCTTAAAACTCCACTTGGGGTGGTCACTACTAGAATAAGCTCAGTCCTAATTAGTGATCTATTTCATTGGGCTAAAGAGCCCTTGGTCACTACTAGAATAGGCTCAGTCCTAATTAGTGATCTATTTCACTGGGCTAAAGAGCCCTTGGTCACTACTAGAATAGGCTCAGTCCTAATTAGTGATCTGTTTCACTGGGCTAAAGAGCCCTTGGTCACTACTAGAATAGGCTCAGTCCTAATTAGTGATCTATTTCATTGGGCTAAAGAGCCCTTGGTCACTACTAGAATAGGCTCAGTCCTAATTAGTGATCTATTTCAATGGGCTAAAGAGCCCTTGGTCACTACTAGAATAGGCTCAGTCCTAATTAGTGATCTGTTTCACTGGGCTAAAGAGCCCTTGGTCACTACTAGAATAGGCTCAGTCCTAATTAGTGATCTGTTTCACTAATTTAAAAAAAAAAAAAATTCTTAATATAAAAAAAATTTTTTTTTGAATGTTTATTGCTATTTGGTGCTGTTCGCAGAATTGCATCCCGGCCTCCTGCCTTAAAAAACGCTATAGCTGAAAAAACAACCATACCTACGAATGAATTCCCTAGCTGAAGTGGTGCCTGCTGAAAAAAACAACCAGTGCTTAAGGTGTTTTTCCTGAAAAGTTAATGCGATATTTTACCTCAAGTCTTTTTTTGACAAGTAAATGTAAATATTTTAACCCTCCCCCTCTTTAAAATATTTTAAGGGAGCGGGGGGGGGCTAAATATTTACATTTTTGTTTTATTTTAATATATTTATTTCCAACAATCAATTACAAATAAAAAATCAAAATATTTAGATATTCTTCATTCGTAGGTGGGGTTGTTTTTTCAGCTATCACCGCCTAGCGTTTTTTTTAAGGCAGGAGGCCAGGACACAATTCCGTGAATGGCACCAATTTTTCTTAATACAAAATATCATTGCAGGGTTCTTCATCAAATTTGGACAAAGACACTGCATTCACAGATGCCCATGGTGTGAAATTTGGAGCTAAGATTGTACGAGGAGCTTATATGGACCAGGAACGCAAACGTGCAATCAGTCATGGCTATCCTGACCCTATCAATGACACCTATGAAGAAACGAGTTGGCGATACCAGTTCAATGTAGAAGGGATGCTGAAGAAAATACAAATGAAACCCAACAATTATCGAATAATTATTGCAACCCATAACGAAGAAGGTGTAAAAAAATCTGTTGCCAAGTAAGTTTTATAGAGGAATCTATTTTGAAGATATAAAGTAAAAGTAAAATGGTCGGGGAGGCCTAAAGTCGGTATCAGCCAACCATCATACATAAGAATACTAGAAATCATATTAATGTGTGTAAACTAATAGTTATTATGAAATGAAATAATAATTATGGAAAAAATGTAGAAATGTTCTGCACACGATTTTTTCTATTATTTTTATTTCATTTGATTATTTAAAAATAATAATAGTTTGAATAATGTACACATGGATAAACTCCTGACCGAAACATGTGTAAGTAATATTGATTAAAATATCCTATATTATCCATTCTATACTTTCTTTCCTTTATTAATAATTTTTTCAGCATATACACATATATATATTTGTGTGTGTGTGTGTGTGTGTGTGTGTGTAGGTGCCTGTCTTTGAAAAATGATAAGTCTCCTAGACATTCTTACCTGTTATATTACTTTCAACCTCATCTCATTGTCAATTCTTCTACTATACTCTTTTTTTTGCACTCTCTCTCTCTCTCTCTCTCTCTCTCACTCACACAATCATACACACATACACACTCAAACACATACAAATATATATAATCTCATAATACTTTTTATACTTTCTTAATTTTGTTACAGTTGTTGCATACCTCTTTACTTTCTTCTATTCTTCTGCTGTTCATCTTCTAACATCTCTTCTAGCATCTAACTTCTCTTGGTGACTTCGTCTTGGTGGTCGGTTGCATTTAACTCATTTCTTCTTCTAGATCAGTCTTGTTACGAAGACATTCACCAACCACAAAACTGTGTTATTTTCTTAAGCTTTTATTTACTTAACTATACATTTCATGTAACTAAATATCTGACTAACATAGCGCACGTATGCAGTGTGAGTTCCAGTTAAGGCAGGACATCTTCTCTGCCTGACGTCTAAACTGAAACTGAGGACCCAACCAGGTCCCACATGACTTCACGTATTTCGCAGGCTTTCTGTAATCTTCCATGGAAAGTCCCGCCCGTGATATGAAAAGGGCCATCCCTTTAGAAATACAGGGGATTGACAATAATCTTATGCAACCACATAGATTATGTAACAACACTCATCTGCATGCCACTTTCCACATACATATGCACACACGCGCACACATACATGCATATTACTACTGTAAACTGTTCATGTTCCTGACACTAATACATTATTCTGTGTACTTGACATGAGACTTTGAAGAGTTGTGGTGCACCTGAGCACTGTACGCAATAAATTTCATTATTATTATTATTAAACATTTTATCTCATTGTTGAAATTGCATGCCAATGTATTTTACAAGCTGCGTGTCTAATGCTTACAAATATCTTTTTGTTTTTTTATTTCTGTAGGGTTGATGAATTGGGTATCGATCGACTTGGAGGGGATGTGTTCTTTGGTCAGATCTATGGAATGGGAGATCACATCACTTATGCTCTTGGTAAGAAATTTCAATTTCTGACTTCTTATACTGTAGAAGAAAAGTTTATCACTCTCTTTAAATAAAAAAAAAAAGAGAGTTTTATAATTTGCTTGAAGCATTGTGTATATATTGGTTTGGAGGTTGATTTTGAAGGCTATCACAATACAGGTGTAAAGAAAAAAAAATAATAAGGTAACAATGGTGTGTGTGTTAACCTGTATTTTATTCTTGAATTTTCGAGATAAAATCTCTTTTTCAGAAGATCACTGGAACTGAAGTCGTCTTGTTATGGCATTTCTAGTTAAAATAGTTTTTATTTCCCTTTTAACAAGTTTAGGGCCGGTATAGCTCAGTTCGATACCGGCGCTCGCCAACTCAACGTATGAGTAGCACAGGGATCTGTGTGGTAAAGTGAGGAGCTGATGGTAGGTGTAGCACTCCGTCTCAGACGCTAAAAAACAATCTCCTTGGTCTAGCACAAGTGAAAAGGGGATAGACTCCCTTGCTGTCTGGTTGATACCAACTTTAGGCCGCCCTGATGACTTTACTTACTTTATTTTTATATAAAGCAGTGGTACTCAACTCTGGCAGTGGTTCTCCATATATTATACCTGGGTAATTTCATGTCAAATCATCCAGGCTATGTCACCCCCCCCCCTCGACATAACTCCATCAATTTTTGGAATTGGAAGCTCAAATGTTGGGGATTGTCTAATGTTAACATAGTCCACACCTGGAAAAAAAATCAGAAAAATTGAAGATGGTGGGTGACAATTTTACTTTGTTCTGGATGATTTGACATGAAATTACCCCCCTATGACATTTTTTTGATCCAGCGAAGTGCTTAATTGTGCTTGCGCATTATTTGAAATGAACTTAATTGTTATTAAGAACACATTTTATGATATTTTAGTGTTAAAACATGCAGTTGTATTGATTCAAACAAATTCCTATTTTCAGTGTAGATTTATGGTGAAATGAAAAGGCTTCGTCAAAGTGAAAGAAACAAGGGAAGGTTACTCTCATTTATGTAGCTAATGTTCAAATTACCAAAAATCAAGCTCATAATATAGTATGGTCATGGCACCATAAAAGGCTTATGTAGGGTTGTGGTGGGCCAGGCAGCTAACGGGGCATTAGCAACATTCAACATAGGTAGTGGGTTAAAAAAAAAACAACATACAAAAGAATAGTGTGTTGCAGATAGGCCTGAGGGGTTGTTTATTTATCTCATTTATGTAGCTAATGTTCAGATTACCTGATTTTTTTCTTTCTTTCTGTATGATTTATTTAAGGTGAATGATTTTATTTTTAATTACAGGTCAAGCTGAACTGTTGGTTTACAAAGCTCTTCCATATGGTCCTGTCACGGAGACACTGGCCTATCTGGTTCGACGAATACATGAAAATAAATCCATATTGAAAGGAGCGCGCAGGGAAAGACTTTTAATCCAGCAGGCACTTAAAGATAGGATTTTTTAACTCCATTAGTGACTTACAGACGAATCAAAGATCTTCACACTTCCTTTAAAAACAAATATTACTAGCAGGACCAGTGAATTTACCACAGTATGATAATTTAGTTATTACAACATTTGATATGTTTACTTAAGAGCTATTGAAAATAGTTCAATATGTAAAAAGTATAATAATCTTGATTTAACTCTCTCTCTCTCTTTTTTTTCTTTCCTTCTTTTCATCTTTTCATTATGTTCGATTGAAACAGATTAGCGTTATCACTTCTGTGTGCTCACACTCTCTATCTGTCTTTCTCATACTCTCTTGCTTTCTTTCTTTCTTTTTTTCTTTCTTTCTTTCTTTTTTTCTTTCTTTCTTTCTTTCTTTCTTTTTTCTTTCTTTCTTTTTTTCTTTTCTTCTTTCTTTTTTTCTTTCTTTCTTTTTTCTTTCTTTCTTTCTTTCTTTTTTTTTCTTTCTTTCTTTTTTTCTTTCTTTCTTTCTTTGTTCTTATTATATTATTCTGTGTAGCATGTCCCTTTTCTTCTCTTTGTTTCCTTATATTAAAAATGGAAGAGTCCATTATTTAGCTGAGGTTACGACACTCATAAGAAAGAAGAATTTGGTGAATAAGCAACACCAGACAATCAGGATTTACATTTTTCCATTTCATTTTGGATGATTTGAACAATCTCATTTTTTAACCTGGACGTGTTGCAAGCTGGTTACCTAGCCAAGGTTAAAGAGCCCAGTCTGCCCTACTATTTACCAATAGTTGGAAGGAGAGTAATTGGATGCATACCTTTCCCAAGGGTATTAGCGCTATGTGAAATGTAAACAATCCCGTCTGGGATTTGAACTTGGGTTGACGAGTCCATTTCCCACAACTCTAACCATTACACCACACGCCTCCACAGATTTGTCATTTAGTCTGAAATCAGTTAAAAGTGTGAACGTTTGCTTGATGACTGTACACAACACATACAGTGATACACCTATTGTAGCGTTAGTTTGTATTCGCCTGGTGGAGTTGTCTGCCCCTTTTAGTTCGAGGATGCCCGCTAGGGCACCAGTATTTAAGCGCCGGTTTCAAACACTTTCGCTCTCTTTGCCGGTTTCACCAACTACGAGCCACATGGGGTAGATTCTATCTAAACCCTCTCGTGGGGCTCCGCCCCCCCTTACATTACTGTAAGTTCTTTACAGCATGGACTATCGCTAGTCTCATGTCTGTACTCTTTTATGTTATATCTGTATCATTCATGAATGTGTCTTATCTTTATTTGTGTATATCTTGTAATGTGTACTCTTTATTATGAACGTTGTATTCTACTGTTATCCATGTGCTGTGTTATTAAATGTTTGTCTATTAACCTTCGTCGGAGTCATTTGTATCCAAAGTATGTATAACTTTAAACCATCCTTACACTATTACCACATGCCGAATGAATGAATGTGGGGATCTATGACTTTTTAGTGAGTTTCAGCTTGATGTTGACAAGTTGATATCCCTGCACCAAGTACATCTATCCCATTAGCAATAACTGTAACATAGTAATATATTCACGGTACCAGAACGGATATACGTAACGTTCTAATAGCGATATATGGTCACAGTACCAAAAGCGATATATGTTGTATAGCAGGTCTTGTCAACGTGCCTCCAAATTCACGACACTAAAAAGGTATTCGGCACGTGGCGGTCATCTTGTCGGTAAAAAAGTACAACGCGAGAAATATATCGTCACAAGCTGCTTAGCTTTTATTTTCGGGCTTGTTTTGTGGGTTGTGTCGGAGAGGAGGAAAGGCAGAGAGAAAGAGAGAGAGAGGACACTGTTAAATTACTGTAATCCCACACTAGGGACCAGAGGCCCGTCTGTACCCTAGGCCTCGGAAAACAAAAAGAGGCCGGTATTTTTCTTTGTTGTTCTATGTCACCATGTGACTTCCGGTTCTGGTCAACATCCGAAACTTCCGGTTGGCTTTCACTTTCTCATTCGGGGGTCATGCCCCGGTCAAATCATCGTTCATCACTCCACGCTTTTTTAAAGCCTCCACCTTGTCTCATTTCTTATTCCTCCTTTTCTAATAGTAGTCCTCGCAAAACTCAGGACCTTCACCATCTCGCTACAATAACTAAAGATAATGAACTATGTTACTGAGATGTTGATTTACTCTTCCATATTGCTAACACAGCGAAAATTGCTACATAAATTGATTCAATAAATTAAGGTTTTATTTGTGAAATACATCTTTGTGTTTAATTTTGTTTTCAATTTGAAGCATATAAAGAAGTAGTATGTGTTTGCATGTGTGTATTATAAAGTACAAAAGACCTGATCTGTGGTGTTGAGATGTCAAAAGCAGGAATGCAAATGGCTGCTTCCATCATAGTCTTTATACTCTATCCTGGTCAAGGGCAGATCACCCTGTTCAGCCTAGACACAGGGGCAGATCACTCTATTCTACTTATACATGTATGAGATGGGTGCTAGGAATCCACTGGGAAACCAAGGGGGTGCTAGCCAGAAAAAGTTTGTTAACCACTGATTTAAATGCAGGGCGATGGGAAGAATCAATAAGTCTGCCGCCTAACACTGTAAAATCTATGTTTGATTACTGATGACTAAATATGAGCATTAACAAGGAAGAGATTATGTTGAAAATTAGATATTTATTTATTCGTTATGGTACAGACTTATTGATGTACCTATGTGTATGTCAGTTTATTTGTGTGTACACACACACACACACACATATACACACACACACACATATATATATATACACACACACACACACATATATATATACATATACTCACATACACATACACATATATATATATATATATACATATACACACATACACACACACACACACACATATATATATATATATATACATACACACACATACACACACACACACACACATATATATATATATACATACACACACATACACACACAGATATATATATACATACACACACACATACATTATGCTAGTGAAGACTTAAAGTCAAAGGATCTTGGGAACTGTCAGTTTTTTACCTTTGTGATTTTCAAACCAAGATATCTATTATTATACTAAAGCTGAGATAATCACCTTTTATTGTCTGAAGGCTTTTTTCCTGTTTAGTTTAATGACACAAAATTCATACTAAAATATACCTTGGTTTTAGGATTGAGTTATGTTTGAAAAAAATGTCATTTTGGTTATAATTAGTTGTAATTAGCAATTAAGTAAAAAACCGACCCATCTCTCCCTCACATTCTGCATATTACTTTCACTCTCTCTATGTATATCTTAATTATCTCTTCCTCCTTATAGTATATTAGTCTCTCTGTGTGAGTAAGAGGATGATGGGAGAGTCATCCTGATAGAGACATTCAACTACTTACTTTGTTTGCATATTAAGATTCAGCAACAACCCATGATCCATTTCAATTTGAATTAGGTCAAACGTTTCCTTTCTTAAAAATCTCCGGATGTATTTTTCTTTTCTTTCATTTTTATTTAATTCACTTTGCAAACTCTCTTTTCCCTAATCCTAGGGACTGCCAAAATTTTGTCTCATTTTCATTTTAAAAACGAATTAAAATTAATTAAATTGATTATTTAAGGTCGAATTTTTGTTGGTGAATATCGTATTGTGTTAGTATAACATTCAGTTCTAAGACTAACAACAAGAAGAAAGGAATTAATATTTCCTTTAATTCAAACTATTTATTGGCTAGACATAAAACAACAAACAACAATATAAAGTCCTTCCTGTATATAAAGTTGAGTTTAAGGGACTTACCAGAGCGTTGGAGAAGATATCTTAGGGTGGTTTCCTTGAGCCCCTGAATTCGTTGCCTTGTGGTACCACGGGTGGACTCTGTCTGAACACTTTTTGGATATTGTGCCAAAACTCTGGGCAATCACGTGATTGGTATATCCAATCACAGAGCCTCTCCCTCACTCACTCTATATACAGGAATAACCATTTTACTGACCCAACAATCGCATAAATGAGTCCTAGCCTCCTACTCTAAAAAATGCTAAAATCCGACCCGTACTACATATGAACTCCCTAGCCATTTGAAGGTATTTTTCCCAAAAAGTTAATGCAATATGAAAGTGATATTTTACCCCCCTCCCAAGTCTTTTCTCGACAAGTAAATGTAAATATTTTCTATTTGTTTTTATTTGATAATGTATTGATTGTTTTTATTTTTTAAAATATGAATATTTTTTCTTTTTTTAAGTTTGTAAGATTGGATTTTATTTTTGTATGTAAAATTTTGAATAATTTTTAAATATGAACCCCCCTGCCCTAAAAAAAACCAATTTAATATAAAATAACTAACTCAACTTATCTTAAAATTTTTGACAGTTGTTTTGAATTAACATGAAATGAAAATGCCAAAAGAAAAAAGTATTTTAAAGGAGGGGGGGGTAAAATATTTACATTTACTTGTCGATAAAAAACCCTGGGGGTGGCTTACTTTTAACACCTTCAAACCACTAAAAAAAGTTATTTGTTGATAAAAACATCTTCAAACTGCTAAAAACTATTTTAAAGAGGGGGTGGGTGGGTAAAATATTTACATTTATTTATCGAGTAAAGACGGGGGGGGGTAAATATCGCTTTCATATCACATTAACTTTTCGGGAAAAGTGCCTCCAATCAGCTAGGAGTTAATAAGTAGCATAGATCAGATTTTCAGCCAGCACTGCTTAGCGTTTTTTAGGGCAGGAGGCCAGGACACATTAATGTGATATGCACCTTTTCGTATAAGTCGAAAAGTAGTAACATAATGAGCATTATATATATATATATATAATGGGTACAAGAGATAACCTAATCGAGTTTCACCATAAGGATCTTCAGGGTTAAATTCACTGAATTAATTGAGACACCGATTAATAGCAGTCGATTTCACGTGTGTGGTCATTGAAATCGAAATCGTGAAATCGACTGCTATTAATCGGTGTGTTGATTAATTAAGTGGATTTAACCCTGAAGAACCTTATGGTGAAACTCGAGTAGGTTATCTCTTGTACCCATTTTATAATAAATTTGCTCTACTTAGTATTGAGCACTTTGTATTTGTTATATCGCTGACTTACCCCCTGAATACCACACTTACTAACCATCGTGACCAAATTCACCGGTAAGTCACCTTTTCCTTTATAAATATATATATATATATATATATATATATATATACATATGTATATAATGTAATAGAATTATCACTAGCTCACTTGGTAAGTTAGTAATGGACCAAGTATTTTTGTGGTATTACCAGTGGAATGCTCAATATCAGTGATAGACCTGTTATATATATATATATATATATATATATATATATATATATATATATATATATTACATGGAAATATTTGTGACCCTGGGTTTCATGCTTTTATGCATTCATCAGACAGTTTTTTCATATCTTTATATTCACACACACACAATTCTGACCAATATATATATATATATATATATATATATATATATATATATATAATATATAAATATATATATATACATGTAGAATTAAACAAAAGACACATCTCCTGTTTAACAATTTTATTTTTGATCTTTTCGAGTTTTCTGGCTAAATATTAAAAAAATCAAATTAATGTGGAGGCTGGAAGGAGAAGAATTGATGAGAAAGGTGTTATAGGCATTTTAAAATGTGTGTACTGCATTGGAAATTAATTTTGTTTAAGGATGGTTTGTATTGTTTTATGTATAAAGCTTCTAGTATTTGGAGTTTTTGTTTATTTTTTTTCTTTGGGCAGAATGTGTGTATTTTCCGTTTTTAAAATGCCTATAACACCTTTCTCATCAATTCTTCTCCTTCCAGCCTCCACATTAATTCAATTTTTAAAAAACTGGAACACATCACCCCTGATGATGGCACTTCGAAGTGCCGAAAGTACTCGGGACCTGAACTTTGGTGGACTTATCCACGAATTCCAACCAAACATTAAAAAGTTGGCCAGAAAACTTGAAAAGATCAAAAATAAAATTGTTAAACAGGAGACGTGTCTTTTGTTTAATTCTACATGTATAAATGAAAGAATGCTAACCAAACACACACACACACACACACACACACACACACACATATATATATATATATATATATATATAATAGACCATTTATTGGAATAGAGTTATTGATATTTCATTTGACTAACAATCTACAATGAATCAATATAAGTCAATAGAAACAATTCTTTATAGTTTAATGAATGTAATGTAAACAATGTGGAATTATTTGAGAACAATAGTAAGACGTATGGATCCTGATGATGGCCCATTCACTAAAGAACAGATGATCAACTATACAATCTCATTGACTGGTCCACCCAGTCTCTGTATTTGGCCACACGTGTAAAGACGCCAGGATAATTTTCAGGATGGTCCTTGCTTGTAAATGATGCCACTCCAACCTGCACCCAACCATGGGGAGATGGACACACCAGGGGACCACCACTGTCACCCTGAAACAAACAGGAAGATTGAAAAAGATAGAAGGAAACATATAAATACATATGCATACAATTAATTATGAATTACAAGATTAGTTGGCTGGTTGTTTTATTTTATGGCATATCAACCCTTTTTGGGTCATTTAATTCCAAATCAAGTCATTTTGATAAACTAAGGACTCGGGTTTGTTGGTTGTTTTATTTTATGGCATATCAACCCTTTTCAGGTCATTTAATTCCGAATCAAGTCATTTTGATAAACTTGTATGATATGAAAACAAAATATTGTGTAGTATCTATTTATTTGATATAACATTGTGTTCATTTAAGAGCACCCTGTTAGTGGGCTTAGAATTTGCTGACTGTATCCCCCTCTGCAAAGGGCTAAGACCCCCCCCCCCAAAAAAAGTGGTGTTTTGGGTATGACACTAAATTGCATCTGATGGTGAGGCTCCAGTTCTGGAGATCTGGGGAGTGTGCAGTTCCTTTTCATTGTCATTACTCCCAGGTCCACTGTGATTTGGTGTGGTAGTACTTGATAAGGTTCCATCTATGGGGTCAAATGGATGCGTTGAAAAATTAGAATTTTGAGTTGTCTTTGTTAAAATTTGAGATCATTTGAATGAGAATTGGTCTAGTTAGTAGAAATGATATCAATTTTTATGAAACACCACATACACCTCAAATGAAATAAAGATTTTTTAGAAATATTCTGTATATCCCAAATGAAAATGTTTTAAACAAAGATTATCCTCAGGATAAAGAAATGATTTCTGGAATTCGATCAAATCCACTTGGAAGAAAAATGTCCTGGCTAGATGCAGTTAAACCTGGAAAAAAATACTTCCCCATGCTTATCGCAAAGTGGTTCACCCATTCTCTTCTGCTACTTAGCCCCAAAATTTCTACCTCAGGCCCGCCAGGTTAAGTCTCTGAAAAAGCCTAACAAAGAATTAAAGAAAAATAATGGACATTTTGTCTTCCAGGGACAAAATTTCGCGTTTCAAATCTCCAGATAGAAAAGTGAAGACACTCCTGTTTCAAATATCTCAACCTTTTTTCTCTACTTACTCTGCATATTCCTTTTGCAAGGTTATCAGAAATCTGATAGAGAATTATCTTCCCCTGCCGCTAGAGGGCGAATCACCAATACGATGTTGGCGCCAAAACGAAATTTCTTCACTTATCAAGGAGCAGTTATCGAGGAGAGACGCTAAAATAAGCGCTCCCATCACCTTGCCCTTAACCAGCATACTACTGAAGGCTGTTTCGACAGCATACTTATCAGAAGGCTGAGGAACGAGAACCGATCTGACGAAGCGTCTTAACAACATTCAAAACCAGCGAGTAGAACACCTTTCTAGTGCTCTTCACCAAGAACTTTTTATTGCACCTCTCAGATAAGTCCGGTAGCAAATGCCATTAAAATTTGCAACAATTCTCTACTTTTTGATAATACATGTGTCTGCATTTTATATTCGTGTTTGTTTCCTTCTTTCGTCTGAACAATAACCACTAACGGAGAATAAGGGCTCCAACAAAACCCTGTAAATACTCTTAAGGCCTTTAAACATTTAGCATCGAATTATGAGTTATTTCTACATATGCTGTTAAAATTTGAGATCGTTTGAATGAGAATTCATCAAGTTATTAGATTATGAAATTCAATCAATGTTTCTGAAACACCACATACACCTCAAATGAAATAAAGATTTTTAAAAACATTCTGTATATCTGAACATTTTTTTTCTTTACTACTTACTCTTTTTAAATGGAGTTTTTCACTCTGGCCAGCACAAAAGTAAAACTTACAGTTCAAGTCTGGGAGTCCTATTTTTCTCTAAGACTAATTTATTATTATATTCATTATCTATCTATCTATCTATCTATCAGCATCATCTATATATTAATACTCTTGTTCCTTAATCTTCAGACTGTTATCATCTTGCAGCATCCTCTGGTTAAAAATGAAATCGTCCAAGATCAAGGTTAGTTGGTTGGTTGGTTGGCTGGTTTTGCGGCATGTCAAACCCATTGGGTCATTTTATGCCGAAGATGTTTGTTTTATTTATTCTTTATGGGTAGTCAATATTTTTAACTCATTTTTTTAAACACAATTTTAAAATCATGTTTTTCTATTTAACCTATAGATAGGACACTAACATCTTTGAGACTGAGTGGGCGTAGGAATAATGGTGATGAAGGGGTACTCCACATTCCCCAGAGCTCTAGAATTAGAATTCTAACTACTAATGTATAATTTGTCAGGGCAGTGTGGGAGTGGGGTAGGGGAATATAAGCACATGGTCAGTATGTAAAACAGAGTCAGTAAAAAAAAAAAAGAAAAGAAAAAAAAAGAAAAAGAAATTACAGTTAGAAAAGGCATTGAATAAACTTAAAATAAAGAGTAAAAAAAAAGAAAAAAAAGTGGACACTACTCCATCGTCTTTAGTAGATGGAAGGATGCCAACACTACTTACTCTGCATATTCCTTTTGCATGATTTGTAAATCCAGCACAGATTTTCTCATCACTAACAGCTCCAAAATAGTGAGAACATTCATCATTGGACATTATAGGAAGGCTCAGTTCTTGAGCATATTTCGTTACACTGCCACCTGCAAAAATGGTAAAGACAAACAAAATATAAAATAGAAAGTTTGGAAATAGAAAGAAAGTTGGAATAGAAATAGAAAGTTTGGAAATAGAAGTTTGGAAATAGAAAGTTTGGAAATAGAAAGTTTGGAAATAGAAGTTTGAATAGAAAGTTTGGAAATAGAAAGTAGAAGTCTTCAAACAATAAAGCAATGGTAAACTCTCTTCAAGAACATATTGATAATTTTCAAGCAAATCTTTTTGACCCATATGTAGGATCCAAACAGCTACTACCATTTTGGGTCAGTGTGGACCTGGGAGTAATAGCAATAAAATGTATTCCACACTCCACAGAGTTCTAGAAGTGGAATCTCACAACCTGATGCAGACTTAAGACCCCTCTTTTTTGAATGAGATATCATCAGCCTATTCTAAACATAACTGATATAACTAATTGTGTTATCGTTAAAAATTACTTTACTCTAGAAATAGTTTGAAGAATGATGAAATAGAAATCTATATGTTATCACAAATTAAGATAAAGGTTTCTGAACTGATAGAGCTTCAATATATATATATATATATATATAAATATATATATATGTGGTGTGTGTGTGTGTATGTGTGTGTGTGTGTTTGTGTGTGCATACGTCTGTGTGTGTGTGTGTGCAAACGTGTGTGAGCGTGTTTAAAGGAACAAGTCATTGTTATTGGTTATAATCCAGTCGGCAAAGATGGACACATTATGAGGTGCTTTAATTGTAACTCTACAAATCATTTTTTAAACTAAATTCTTTAAATAAATAAGAAAAATAAACTAGAATGTAGAAAAAAGAAAACCCTTTTTTCTTCTTTTTTCTCCTTTTATAAAACCAGTAGGTTCCCTCTCCTACAAACACATCCACATAAAAGAAACCTTATATTTGATGACAATAAAAACAAAAATAAAATAATCAAATACATCAGATAAATAAAATAAGAAAATAAAGAACTGAATTTGAATTTAGTTTCATCAACAAGAAATATGTAATATCTTTAAACTTCTTTAAACTTCTCTCTATATTATTTATCTTATATCTGATATATTATTTATCTTATATCTTATATCTATCTTATCTATATTATATCTCTAAACTTTTTTGTAGTAATACAATTAACTCTTACGTGTCAGCCAGAATCTATGAATAAATTAATTTATATTAATTTAAGAAGAAAACTCTCCATTCTTTAATTTAAACTGCCTATTGACATTGGTAGCAGATCGAGACCCAATTGTGGGAGAATTTATATTGTTTTGTGTTTTAGACATTGCCACCTATACTGCGTCTCAAGATGACGAACCAACAGACTTTAAAATCACCACCAATTTTGGAAAAAGAGGATTTCTATAGAGAATGGAAGCATAACTTGACAATATGGCAAATGTATACAGACTTGCTGAGGAATAAACAGGGCCCAGCAGTTTTTCTTACTTTAACTTGACAAGAGATTTTGTTAGAGACCTACATCCTGCCCATCAACAATTGTGTTCCGATTGCACATTAGTCACACAAGACTATCACACTCCTATATACTCAAACAAGAACAACAACCACAGTGTGAAACATGTCAAACACCTTTGACTGTTAAACACTTATTCATGAAATGCAGGTTTTTTGCTCACATCAGAAACCGTTATTTTAATGCAAACAATATGAAAGATCTATTTGAAAATGTCAACATGGAGGACATTTTGTCCTTTTTGAGGGAAATAAAATTATACCATAGAATATAAACATGAACTTAAACAATACCATACAACATGATCCCCAATGGTGCTAACACATTGTTAAAACCAAAAAAGTATAAATATAAATACACAACATATATTACTTCCTAACTGTTAGGCATGACATAACCCCAGATGGGTTGATATGCTGTGCAAATCAATCAACCGACCAACCAAACTCTCTTCATTGTTCACCATTCTGTCTGAGAAGAAATGATGATAAGATGACAAGATAAACAACACAAAAGCAGACGATAGGCAGAAGATGACAAGAACAGATTGAAGAGTTGGGCACTAGCTGATAACAATAATCATAGATAAGTAAAAAACAACTCGAATATAAGTAATGAAGTTTGTAACATATATTACAATCTGGTGCTGGTCGATCATAATCTATATAATACAGTAGGTACCACCAAAATATGTCACGTGATCAGTTTAGGCCATATTGAAAAAAGAAACGTAAATATTTCTGAACTTTAAAAAAAATCTCACAAAAAAGAAATAACGAACATAAAGAGTTGTTACAAAGAAAAACAGTTAATTCAAAGATCAAATTATCTGATTGGGGAAAATTACTTACTGTTATACCTGCCCCCTTGATTTAAAGGGGCTGGGCTGGGTTTATTGCTCAGCGCCTGAGCCCCCCCCCCTCCCTTGAGGGGGAATGCCGACGGGATTGACGCATTTTTTGTGCCTGCCACCCATGAGCTTTGGCTTGTGGGTGGGCCCACATAAAAATGTTCTTGTGTCACGCCCTCATAAGTGGGACGAAAGGCAAATATCCTGAGACTGCAAAGATTATGGAACCATTACACAAACCGTCTACCTCAATATTTTAGCATTCAGCTGCAAGTTACTCTATGTCTGGCGCAAACTGTATTTGGATGTACTAGTATACTGAATATTCTATGATCCAGTATACAACATTAACCAACATTGAAATTGTAACATCTCTGTAACCAAAAATAAAAGAGGAGTCCTCTAGGCATATTGGCTAATGTGCTGGACTGCAACATTGTAGTAAGCAAGTTTGAACTCCAGTCATGTTAACATTTACACTAAGAATGCAGGCTAGGCTAGTCCACAACAGTTAAAGAGTTTCAATGCTGTAGAGTTTGGTAATAAATAATACCTAACAGTATCTGTTTTGATAGTCCACTAGAAATGATAAAATCCTGGTACCTTTTGGTTTAGAAGAAAATTAAATTTTTATAAAAAGACTAGACAAAACATGACCTGTTGGGTCACCCATTCAGCTCTGGGTAGATAATTGAGATTAGGGAAAAGTGAGTCTTGGACCAGCTCATTTACTCTCTATGAAAGGTAAACTAGGGTAGTCCACAACAGTTAAAGAGTTACAATGCAGTAGATTTTGGTAATAAATAATACCTAACAGTATCTGTTTTGATAGTCCACTAGAAATGATAAAATCCTGGTACCTTTTGGTTTAGAAGAAAATTAACTTTTTATAAAAAGACTAGACAAAACATGACCTGTTGGGTCACCCATTCGGTCACCCATTCAGCTCTGGGTAGATAATTGAGATTAGGGAAAAGTAAGTCTTGGACCAGCTCATTTACTCTCTATGAAAAGTAAACTAGGCTAGTCCACAACAGTTAAAGAGTTACAATGCTGTAGATTTGGTAATAAATAATACCTAACAGTATCTGTTTTGATAGTCCACTAGAAATGATAAAATCCTGGTACCTTTTGGTTTAGAAGAAAATTTAACTTTTTATAAAAGACTAGACAAAACATGACCTGTTGGGTCACCCATTCAGCTCTGGGTAGATAATTGAGATTAGGGAAAAGTAAGTCTTGGACCAGCTCATTTACTCTCTATGAAAAGTAAACTAGGCTAGTCCACAACAGTTAAAGAGTTACAATGCAGTAGATTTTGGTAATAAATAATACCTAACAGTATCTGTTTTGATAGTCCACTAGAAATGATAAAATCCTGGTACCTTTTGGTTTAGAAGAAAATTAAATTTTTATAAAAAGACTAGACAAAACATGACCTGTTGGGTCACCCATTCGGTCACCCATTCAGCTCTGGGTAGATAATTGAGATTAGGGAAAAGTAAGTCTTGGACCAGCTCATTTACTCTCTATGAAAAGTAAACTAGGCTAGTCCACAACAGTTAAAGAGTTACAATGCAGTAGATTTTGGTAATAAATAATACCTAACAGTATCTATTTTGATAGTCCACTAGAAATGATAAAATCCTGGTACCTTTTGGTTTAGAAGAAAATTAAATTTTCATAAAAAGATTGTTTGGTGTGTAATTATTCATGGGTGATTCTGTGTATACAAAATATATTGCTGATATAGATATAAGTGTGAAGAAAAGGAAGTGAATCCGACGGTATATAGTATATTAAGAAAGAATGAAAAAACACATGTTTAAATGAGTTAAGTGGTGAGTTTATTGGCTGATGCTACAGTGTTTTGATCTATTAATTAGATCATCTTCAGGGCATTTGTTGGTATATGGAAGGTAATAAGAAATTCTTTATCACAGAATAACGAGAAAAGCGAGTGGTAGTCCTTGTTATTTAGTCTGTTTAAAATTTGAGGTTTGAAAAAAGGAGACGGTTTGAAATATGATGTCAAATATTCTCTTTTACAGTGTGAGTATGGGACTGTGTAAGTGTGAGTATCGAAAAGAAGGCATTGTGCATTTTTTAGGTGTGTGGTTGCGTGTGTGTGTATAAAATCTTTTGCGATAATATACTACATAGATATAAGTATATCCTGGTTGGTAAATACCAATTTTGTTGTGAAATAGGAGATCAGTTTAAAAAAAAAGAATTTCAACATATTGTTTGTTTTAACTTACCACCTTCAGTGCAACCCCATCCTTTCATCATACAAAGAGTTCCTGCATCAGGGAAAAGGATATCCTCCTTTTGAGCCAAAGGAACTGGCTGAAGAGTTGATATAATTTCAGTTGGAACTGGGTGTGTCAACTTTAACAGTGCAATATCGTCATGAAAATCTGATAAAGAAATTTATTAGATAAATTAGTACAAAATAAAAAACGCCCTCCAGGCGATGTAAAAATAGATTTTTGAAACATATTGCCTGAGGGGTGGGAGTAAAAAATTCAATGTCAACGAGTTTGTACCCTAAGTAAGTAAAATCATCAAATTCATTAAAGGATTAAAAAAATAAAACAATTTGAAATATAAACTTTAAATATGTATTAAAATAAAACAAACTATATATAAATATATAATACCAGTCACGTATTTATTAAAACTTGTTTTAAAAAAACAATGAGGACTGTCTAATGCTGCATGTTCAAATTTTGAGTGTATTTATTCTGTTATATGACGATCTTGGGTAATGTGACGTAAGCAGTGACGTAATTTTTGTTACAGACAAAAACCAGAAGAGAATCTCCATTATTAATAGATTAGTAGAAACATTTTACTGTAGATTTTGAAAACAAATACTCAAGAAAAAAAATGCTAGAAACCACAAGGTTCCTAGTTCGATACTGGCCCTCGCCAACTCAGCGTATGAGTAGCACAGGGATCTGTGCGGTAAAGTGAGGAGCTGATGGTAGGAGTGGCGCTCCACCTCAGATGCAAACAATAATCTCCTTGGTCTAGCGCTAGTGAAAAGGGGATAGACTCCCTCGCTGATTGGCTGATACTGACTTTAGGCCACCCGATGACTTTTACTTTACTCATTTGGAAAGAATGTTCTATCAATTGTATTGGGATGAAAACTTTGGGTGTTTGTTTGATTGTTTAGTTAATTTTAGGACACATCAACCCTTGTTGGGTTATTTTATGCCAAGGTCAGTCATTTTTTGTTATATATTTTCAAGTAACTATTCCTATTCAATAATAATAACTATTAGTTTACGTACATGTGTCAAAATTGAAAGGCAGCCCTATGAACAAGCAGATTCCCAAAAACCAGAGAGAAAGATCGGCCATGCGATGTTATCTCTGCAACAAAACGGGGCACCTAGTGAAAAACTGTCCGGGAAATGGAAACAGGGGCGAGATGTCAAACAATCTCCTTGGTCTAGCGCTATTGAAAAGGGGATAGACTCCCTCGCTGACTGGCTGATACCGACTTTAGTCTGCCCCGTCGACTTACTTATATATATATTATATATATTTTTTTTTTTTTTTTCTCGATTTGTTTAGCCTTACATTTGAATAGGTATGCCCACCTAATTCATTAATTATCAATTAATTAATTTTCAAAATTAGGTACAACTTCAATTAAGCACATATTCTCCCAAAAATTGTCGGCTAAAAAGCCATATCAAACACATTGTTTGTTTACTTCTCATATATATATATATATATATATATATATATATATATAAAAGTATTTTATAATTTTATAATCTTTACACGAAAGAATGTCCTATCAATTGTTTTGCGATGAAAACTTTGTGTGTTTGTTTGATTGATTAGTTAATTTTAGGACACATCAACCCTTGTTGGGTTATTTTATGCCAAGGTCAGTCATTTTTTGTTATGTATTTTCAAGTAACTATTCCTATTCAATAATAATAACTATTAGTTTACACACATTAATATGATTTCTAGTATTCTTATGTAAAAAAAAGTAAAGTAAAGTCGTCGGGGTGGCCTAAAGTCGGTATCAGCCAATCAGCAAGGGAGTCTACCCCCTTTTCACTTGTGCTAGACCAAGGAGATTATTTTAGCGTCTGAGAAGGAGCGCCACACCTACCATCAGCTCCTTACTTTACCGCACAGATCCCTGTGCTACTCATACGCTGAGTTGGCGAGGACCGGTATCGAACTAGGAACCTTGTGGTTTCTAGCCGAACGGTCTACCGACTGAGCTAACCCGGCCCCAAAATTCTTATGTACTATTAATAATTCTAAAACAGATCTATATAACCTATAGATTGGACCCTAACCGATACTACTTCTCGAGGTCAGAATGGATCAGGAAGTAATGGTAATGAAGACGTGACTCCACACACCCCAGAGCTCTAGAAGTGTAGCCTCAGTACCGGATGTAGTTTAATGTCATACCCAGGACATCCTGTATTCTACGCCCTACCGGCAGGGTGGTGATAACTTTGAAGTTGTTGTTTGATTATATAAATTATCATTCTGCACAATGTTCTGATTGTTCCTCTTCTATTTCAGAAATATTTAATGTCAAGTTGAATTATTTTTGCATTTTTGATGTGATCTATAAATAAAGAATGTAGATGAGACACATTTCCGACAAGTCTTACTTTTCTTTTTTTTACTTCAAGATGGTACAATATACCGAAATGCTTAAGTATTGAAACAAAAAAATTGTTTCCTGATCATAACATCTTCTGTTATATTTTTAAAATATTTTCTTCTCATATTGTCGGATTAATTTCCTCACCGTATTTCCATATATATATATATACATAAAATAGAAAAACATAAAATATTCAAAAAAGAAGAATCTACTGGAACAGAATGAATAGTCATGTGACTATACCATGTGACTATTTCATGAGAAATTAATGATTTATGAGAATTGGTTATTGCCTATTTGATGAGTCCCCAAAAATGACCATTTAACAAAATGGCACCTGATAAGAATTTCTTTTTCTTCCTGTCTTTGGTTTCCCAAGTGTTTTTAAAGCACATTCTTTATAACACACACACACACACACATAGACACAGGCACACACATACACACATGCATTTGCACACAGGCACATTTTTTTCTTGATGTTCTTAAATATGTAGTTGTTGCTTGGTTTAATATATATATATATATATATATATATATATATATATGAGGAAAAAATGAGTAAAGAAAAGAAATGTAGATGGATAAAAATGAATTTAATCGATATCACTTACACATGTGTTTCGGTCCGTTTATCAAAATGTATACGGATTACGCTATTATTATTATTAAAATAATCAGATGAAATTGAAATAATGATAATAATAATAGGAAAAATGTAAAAATATTCCGTACACAGAGTCCCTTTCCATTCTTACATATATATATATATATATATATATATATATATATATATATATATATAATTTAGAATAACATAGACAAAATCAACAGCGCTTGGTAACTGTCAGTTTCTCACCTATACGAGGATGATCATATTGGCAAGAAACTTACACCAAGTGTTGTTGACTCTGCTTCTATGTTATCCTAACTTAAATAACTTTAAAATTTTTTTCAGGTCAGTTAACTTTCAACCACGTATCTTTGAGGCATAACACAGATTCTCAAAGATACATGGTTCAAAGTTAACTGACCTGAAAAAATGTAAATGTTTTTAAATAAAATAACTGGTGCATTAAATCTTTTATTCATTGAAAAATTTCATTAAATTCAGTTAATTCCTTGATTTTTGGTATTTTTTTTTCTTTCGGTGGAGTGACAAATGATGGTGGAATTTAGATCCATTAAGTTCGATTTAACTCATATTAATTTATTATGTAAGTAGTCGTCATCATCTAAAAACAAATATTTATTTAATAACTACTTTAGTTTATTATTATTATCTAATCATTTTTGTAGAAACCCTCTATTGAAAATTTCGGCCCCCTCCTTTTAAACAGATAAAATATCAATGTTTATTTTTTCTTTTATAAGATAATAGCCAATTAAATCGAAAAAAGTAAAAAAATATCTACAAAAATTATTTTTTAATTTTTTATTTTACATTTTATTTTCTGATTTTCGGTATTTATTTTCTACCAGGATAGCTCCCTTAAAATTTGTTCTACTATTTACACCTTTAGTCTTTTGTCTTTTTATTTATACTGTATATTAATTTCAACTTTATATAATTTTAAAAGGAAAAAAAAAATCAAATCTTCATATTGAATACTTTTTTGATAACACTTTGTATGATACTGAATTGTGGGTCATCTGCTTAGCATCCCCAACACCTACTTGAATTTTCCCACCACTACTGACTCCATTTTCAGTGGGTATTGCGCTGACTTCATTACCAACACTGAAGACCCATATTTTTTCTTTATTTTTTTATTGAAAGTGACAAAGATTTTTTAAACATTTTTAAAATAATATTTTTCGTCTGAATTTTTTCTTTTTTGTTAGACAGGGTTATTTAATCATTGTACATAATTTAGTTCATAGTAATTTCTAAAGCGTTCAAAATAATTCATAAAAGAACTGTTCTTGCTCTGTTGGAGGGGCTTAGAATACACTGTATCATCTGCAGATGGGTAAGCCCTGGTAATCTGAACATTAGCTACATAAATGAGAGTTACCTCCCCTTGTTTGTTTCCCTTTGAGGAAGGCACGTTTTGATGGGCCATTTTTATTTCACCATAAATCTACACTGAAAATATGGATTTGTTCGAATCAAAAACAACTGAAAGTTTTAACACAAAAATATCATAAAATGTGTTCTTAATTGTGCTTGTACATTATTTGAAATGAACTTAATTGTTATTAAGAACACATTTTATGATATTTTCATGTGAAAACATGCAGTTGTATTAATTCGAACAAATTCGTATTTTCAGTGTCGATTTACGGCGAAATGAAAATGGCTGACCAAAACATTCGGCTTCTTCAAATTGAAACAAACAAGGGGAGGTTACTCTCATTTATGTAGCTAATGTTCAGATTACCTAGGCCTTACCCTGATGTCCTAGATTTGACCCTAAACTGCATCTGGGGCTGAGGCTGTATGTACATCTTCATTACCATTATTTCCTGGTCTACTCTCACCTGATGGGGTAGTACCTAGAGGTTAGGGAATGACATTCATATTTACTTGTGCATAGTTGAGAGTTTTTGTTTTTTGCACACAGTGCTATTAAATACAAATCATTTTTAAACAGATCTATTTGACCCATAGATTGTACCTTAATAGGTACTACCACTCCAGGTGGACCTGGGAGTAATGTCAATGAATGGGTGATGCCAGATACAGATAATTTATTTATTTTTTTTTTTTTTACTCTACGCCATCATCCTTAGTGGACACATAAGTACATATATATATACATTTACCAACCCCTCCGCACGAGAAGGATGTGACACAAGGTCAATTTCTTAAGCGGAGTTTAACAGGTTTGAATTCAGAGTTTTCCTTCTCCTAGACCGGTTGTCTAACCAAGGTTAAAGGGCCCAGTCTGCCCTACTATTTACCCATAGCTGGAGGGAGAGTAGGATTCATACCTTTCTCAAGGGTATTAGCGCTAAGTGAAATGCAATTACCACATCCAGGATTTGAACTCGGGACGACGAGTCCATTTCCCATGACTTTAACCATTACACCACGCGCTTCCATAAGTACATATACTTATATTTTCATGGGAAAGTTAAATGCAGAAAGTGCTTTCTGGATTACAATCTTCACAAATATAAATCAAATCCTCGTTATTTTTACTCAAAAAGCAAGATCTGGTGATAGTGATAGTGAATGTGTATATATGTTTACTTTGTCATTAATTGTTTTATTTTTGTAGTTTCCTCCGGACATACATACATACACACAACTGCTCTTTGTATATGTATAGATGGGAACGTTCAGAAGGCAGAAAGTGCTTTTTGGATTACAACACCTTTTGAAGAAAGTATTTCAGTGTGTCAAGAATTGAAGCTTACTTGATCTCACAAGTGGATATGGATGGGGTGGGGTGGGGGAATGTCAAGAGATCTGTTTCCGCTCCCATACACCTACACACATGGAATGGTACAGTCTGTAAGGAAAAAGGAAATAGAGAGGATGGATTTTTTTCTCTCTTTGTTGTTAGTTGTTAACAGATGGCAAATTATTTGCTTGAAGATCATAAGACCTTTTCTTCTTCTGAGTTTATTCTCAAGCTTTAAACACAAAAAAAAATGTCCACCATTGTCCCTTGACTTGCACTTGACAAAAATTAGGTCACAGAAATTGTGGGGGTAACGAGGATTTGATTTATTTATTTATATATTTGTTGACTGTACACTAATTGTAAAATGGAGGTGTTATGGTTATTGTCAATGGATATGACAATCCGAATTCAAATCCTGGATGAGGCTGATCCCCACTGGATGCTACATACATGTAACCTTGCGTCAGATCCTACCCTTTTGTCTTTGCCTCTTCCTTTATCTTTCCTTGAATTCCTTTTTCAGCACGACCACCAAATAAGATGGGGTTAAAAGCAAACCCTAGGAACACGCACCAAGAATAACCAGCTACCTTTTTAACCTAAAACATTAAACTTCTTGTCACCCGACAGGTTTCAAATTAATGCCCACTAATTCTTATATCATTTAGATATTTTTCTTGGAGAAGCATAAAAAAAAATAATAATAGAGAAATGATAGAATTTTGAAGAATCTTACCATTTATTTGGAAGTCAGGATAAACAAAACTACACACACACACACACACACATCTCTTTTTGGTACAAGATGGTTTTCTTAGTAAAAAAAAAATGGTACTATTCGCAGAGTTCCGTCCCGGCATCCTGCCTTAAAGTGAGTGAGGGTTAAAATATTTACATTCACTTGTCAAAAAAAGACTGGAATGGGTAAAATATCACATTTACGTTTTTTCAGCTATCACCGGCTAGCGTTTTTTAAAGCAGGAGGCCGGGACAGAACTCTGTGAATAGTACCAAAAAAACTATTCTCATGTGAGATGTATTTACGTATGATCATGATTTTATTCGACTTAGAATTTTTTCAAAGAAACCAAACAATTTTGAAGAATCTTACCATTTATTTGGAAGTCAGGATAAACAATTATTCTTTCAACTTTGACATTCCATTGGCGCCATTTCATCTTTCGGAAGATTTTTCCAAAGACGTGTAGAACCCTTTCTCTAATGTTTGGCTGTCATTGAGAAGAAGAAGAATTGTGATAAAACATTATTTGTAAGAAATATCAAATAAAAAAAAATGTTGCAGAAATAGACTAAATAAAAATTGCTGTATCAAGTATCAGAAGTAGTAAGAGAAGTAATATTAACAAAGGTGAAATCAGAACATTTTACTATAAAAATGTATTGGAAATTATCATAAAAATGCACTGGAAATTATTTACTATAAAAATGCATTTTAAATTATTTTACTATAAAAATGTATTGGAAATTATTATAAAAATGCATTGGAAATTATTTACTATAAAAATGCATTTTAAATTATTTTACTATAAAAATACCTTGAAAATTATTATAAAAATGCATTGGAAATTATTTTACTATAAAAAATACCTTGGAAATTATTATAAAAATGCATTGGAAATTATTATAAAAATGCATTGTAAATTATTTACTATAGAGATGCATTGGG
>CM042147.1:5970725-5995660 GCA_023376005.1 Doryteuthis pealeii
TCGTTGCGAAACCCAAAATCTTTAATGATGCTTGCGAAACATTACCAATTGTCCTTCTTTATGTATCTTGACGATATTTTACAAGACTACAATGTTCAAATGTATCTACATAATATCTTATTATAATGGAGATTGTGTGTTTTTCTGTCTGTAACCGAAACTATATTACTACTCAAGTCACAATTCCCTTAGTTATTTACATCACATTCTCCATGATTCTATTTCTATTTAAATCTCAATTAATAATAAAACTGTTTGACTTTATTAATACTGTTGGCCTTACCTAAATACTAGAAACATGCAATTGTATTTATATATACAACAAAATACCAGTTTTCAGTGTAAATGTAAAGCTAATTTGCATATTGATATTAAAAAAACTGATTTTAATAAAAATGTGCTTGGTATTATTGATTTCTAATTGGTTGGTTTTATCTTAATGAATATGAGTAAAAATCTCTTCAATAAATCCTAAAAGAAATTCATTAACAAGAAGAAATAACTGTAATTTTATTCTTTACTTCTTATTTTAACTAAATAGTTAAATTAGGAAAATTTAGCATTGAAAAACGGAAGTGATGAAAGAGAAAGTTTCGGTTGTTCTATTTTCCGATTATACCCCCTCCGTTTCAAATCTTTTTATTTGAATTCTTAATTAGTTTCATTAGCCTTTCTGATTTAATATAATAATTTATTACATTTAAACTTAAATACTTGCACCCGGAGGGTGCATATATTTGCTAGTCTATATAATATTCAAGTCTACATATTTTTTATCTAAAGTTTAAGTGTGTGTATATAATATTTTTGATAATACATTAAAATTTTTTTTGAAATTACTTACTTTTCACCAAAAAAGCAATGAGCTGCAGACATAACCCACTGATCAGAGATGAGTGATCCTCCACACCAATAGTATCTGTAGACCGGAAAGATGCCAAATATTCGATTGATGACAACCTTTGACTGTAAAGAGACCAGCCATGGCCAGCGTCCTCGGGGTATTGAGTGACCTCCTATAAGTGCCATTGCCACAGGTGGGTGAAAATTTGTGTCATTGTGGACTGTGATATTGGGAAGAAAAAACAATGGAAATTAAGATTAGGCTTTTGAAAAGTTGACATTTTTTTACAGTAAAATAACATAATTAATGACATATAAGATATCTCCAATCTTTTGTACTTAGGCTAGGTACAAGTACTAGAGAGATGTGTGTAATTGATGGCATACCTCCAACTTTTTGTAATGGGGAGATGTGTGTAATTAATGGTATACCTCCAATCGGGTGTACTTAAGCTCGGTACAAGTACTAGGGAGATGAGTGTAACTGATGGCATACCTCCAATTGGGTGAACTTAAGCTAGGTACAAGTACTAGGGAGATGAGTGTAACTGATGGCATACCTCCAACCTTTTGTATTGGGGAGATGAGTGTAATTAATGGTATACCTCCAGCTTTTTGTAATGGGGAGATGAGTGTAATTGATAGCATACCTCCAATCTTTTGTACTTAGGCTAGGTACAAGTACTGGGGAGATGTGTGTAATTGATGGTATATATATATATATTATATTATATATATATATATATATATATATATTTACCAACCCCTCTGCACAAGCAGGATGCAACACTAGGTCAATTTCTTAGGCAGAGTTTAACAGGTTTGAAGTCAGAGTTTTCTTTCTCCTAGTCAGGGTGCCTAACCAAGACTGAAAAGTCCCGTCTGCCCTACTATTTACCCATAGCTGGAATGAGTATAGTTGGATTCATACCTTTCCCAAGGGTATTGATGGTATATAAGATACCTCCAACCTTTTTAACTTAGGCTAGGTACATGTACTGGGAAGATTGTATATAAGATACCTCCATGTAGAGGTGTTTATAAACACATACTATTTACCCATAGTTGGGTAGGTGTGGGGGGTAAGAGATGGATTCATGCCTTTCTCAATGGCATTAGTGCAAAGTGAAACTCAAACAGCCCTGTCCAGGATTTGAACTCAGGTCACCAATTCCTACGATGGTACCCATTATGTTAAACATACCTCCGCTCAAAGATCATTTCTTATTGCTGGTAGCATGTAACCCAGAACAACCTGTCTCATAACTTGGAAAGGAGATGGACACTGCTTAGTAACATCTACTGCACCAAGAGATTGTTACAATTCATGAGAGGTCAGGAATCGTGAACAAACCTGTAGCTAAGATGAAATCCGAGGTATGTCCTCAAATTCTTTCCCCCAATAGAGCCACCTGTTGGCCGTCGGTGGTGACCCGTGATGATTAAGGACGAAATCCTGGTGGATGAGCAGTCCATGCCATAGAATACATTTTGGTCCTTATTTTGGCTAGAGGGGTTGGCTAGACGGGCAGTCGGAGAGGTCCCCTCCGATCAATCGGCTGGTCACGTCAAGCCTCAGCACCAATATGATTGTCCTAACCCTATTGCCCTAATGGAAAGTCTCAACCCTTTTTATCATATATGTGCAAGAAGGTGGTGGCTTAGGCACGTAGTGTCCAGGGTACGACGTTAAACTCTATCTGATGGTGAAGTTCCAATTTTGAAGCTTTAGAGAATGTGAAATGCCCCTCCATCAACATTGCTCCCAGGATCACTCTGATCCGGTGTGGTAGTATATGTTAGGGTCCCATTTGTGGGTTAAATAGAAAAAAACGTGTTTAAAACTAATTGAGTACCAATCTGTAATGTAATGAATAAAACAATAACCTCTTTGGCATAAAATGACCCATTGGGTTGGCATGCTTTAAGAAAAAAAATCTAGAAAAATTCTTCAAAAAAACATAATAATAAATCTAACCATCCCTCACAATTTACCTCTTGGTATGAAATAAGCCCAAAGGGGTTGAAGTGCCGTAAAACCCAACCAACCAAATTAAATTCTTCCATCTGGATGCTATTAAGATGATAGATATAAGATTGATTTAAGTTGTATCGCTTGAATTTTTTGCGGATATGTTTCCCAAGGAGGATTGACAGATTCACTTATTACAATTCATGAGAAGTTATAGATTGTGAACAGACCTGTAGCCAGGAATATTTAAATTTAGGTCTGTTGATTTAGAATCAAGGAGTCCCCATGGAAATTACCGGTGACTGTTAATAACCCTTTGACCCCTTAGAAGCATGTGATAGTTAGAGTTAGATTTGACTCAGTTTTGAAGGAGGGCAGATGTGATCGTTGACTCTCACAGGGTCCAATCTTATCCCCTGTGGTGGAATAATCAATATGGGCTAATAAAACTTGATCAAGAATAAACAAGGTCTTGTTGTGTTTGTCGATTATTAAGACAATAACCAGCTCAGCCCAGCCCAAAGAAGTAAGAAGAACAGAAAAAGAAAAACCAGCAGAAGGAAGTCCACCAGATAAAATGGCAGCCAACAAACTAGATGAAAAGCAGTCAGCAAGAACCAGCAACAAGTAGAAATATCGAGTAAAACAACCATCCACATCTCTAATCTCTCTCTCTCTCTCTCTCTCTCATATACCTGAGTATGTCAGAAGGGTATATTTACCAATCCCTCCACATGAGCAGGATGTAACACAAGGTCAATTTCTTAAGCAGAGTTTAACAGGTTTGAATTCAGAGTTTTCCTTCTCCTAGACAGGTTACCTATCCAAGGTTAAAGAGACCAGTCTGCCCTGCTATTTACCCATAGCTGGAGGGAGAGTAGGATTCATACCTTTCCCAAGGGTATTAGCGCTAAGTGAAATGCAATTACCACGTCCAGGATTTGAACTCGGGGCGTGGAGTCCATTTCCCATGAGTTTAACCATTACACCACACGCTTCCTGACAGAAGGGTATATATGGTATACAACAAGATACCATGAAGGCAAATTACTCAGCATGGTACCCTGTTGACCTAATAGGTCATAGGAGACATCTGTGACACATCTGTGGGGATTGAAATAAACTTAAAAAAACCCAAAAAAACAAACTCCCATGAGCCTTCACACCGAAATAACCCTCAAAACATGTGTGGGTAAAAGGACCCACTTCCGACCCCCAAGATAATCTCTCGGCCATTCTGACTTAGGCCTTACCTGGGACCAGACACTATTTCTGGACAGGCAGAAATTTCCCCTCCACGTGGCGGCTATGACCCATGAATAAAGCCTAAATTCAAAAATTACCTTTTGTCTTTGTCTCTTCCTTTTCTTTCCTTGAATTCCTTTTCAGTGTGACCGCCAAATAAGATGGGGTTAAAAGAAAACCCTAGGAACACGCACACCAGGAATAACCTTTTAAATCTAAAACATTAAACCTCTTGCCACCCCCACACATTGTAAAGGTCTTGGCCATCTTATAGGCAATGTCCTTCTCCTTGGATTTTTTCCTTCTTTCATCTAATCTCATTAACAAACTGTCACTAACATAAAACCCCCACGTCTAACAGAAAGAAGAAGAAAAAATGACTGATTTGGCATATACCCATGGGACACTATTTGGACTCAACATGTGCAGTCACAGATCCTTGGACAGATAAATTATGTAGTGTGCTTTTAACAAGAGAGAGAGAGAGAGAGAGAGAGAGAGAGAGAGAGAGAAAGAAAGTGTGTGTGTGTGAGAGAGAGATAGAGAGAGAGAGAGATGGATGGAGAGAGAGAGTACAAATTATGTAATGCTGCTTTTAACAAGAGAGATAGATAGATAGATAGATAGATAGAGATAGATAGATAGATAGAGAGAGAGAGAGAGAGAGAGTAAGATTGTGTGTGTGAGAGAGAGATAGAGAGAGAGAGAGAGATGGATGGAGAGAGAGAGTACAAATTATGTAGTGCTGCTTTTAACAAAGAGAGAGAGAGAGAGAGAGAGAGAGAGAGAGAGAGATGGATGGAGAGAGAGAGAGTACAAATTATGTAGTGCTGCTTTTAACAAGAGAGAGAGAGAGAGAGAGAGAGAGAGAGAGATGGATGGAGAGAGAGAGAGTACAAATTATGTAGTGCTGCTTTTAACAAGAGAGAGAGAGAGAGAGAGAGAGAGAGAGAGAGAGAGAGAAGATAGAAGAGAGAGGGGGTAGAGAGAGGAATGAAGAGAGAGAGAGAGAGAGAAATAGAAAGAGAGAGAGAGAGAGAGAGAGAGAGAGAGAGTACATGTGCATGTGTGTGTATTTGTGTATTTGTGTGTGTGTGTTTTGGACCAGGCCACCAACCAAGCAGTGCGCTGACTAAAACCTTTAAAAAGGTTACCATTAAAATATAATATTTAATCGAGTAGCATAAAAATGTCAGTTACGGAAAATATGGAAAATGAAAAAAAAAAAAATCCCCAAAAACTGCCAAGCTTAAACAATTTTTTTAAAATTGAGCTCATATTTCTAAAAATGTATGTACAAATTAATAATCAAATCTTTTAAGTGGTAATAAATTAAATAATACATTAAATTATAAATTGAATAATAAATCAAAGCTCTTTATTCTTTTATTCACGCAGAAGGATACCAAATTCATACAGCTAGATGTGTATGCAAGTATAAAGATACAGACACACACACACAGACACACACAGGTGCACAGATAGATGTAGACAAAGAAACACACATAGACAGATTGACAGACAGATATACATACACACATACACTCACATACACACACACACACAGATGTACACAAAGAGTCTCAGACAGACAGACAGACACACACACACACACACACACACACACAAACACACAGAGATGCACACAGATGCACACAAAGAGACACAGACAAAGATACACATGAACACGCACACACACAGGCACAGACACACACACGGATGTACACAAAGAGACACACAGACACACAAATATGCATACACACACACATACAGACACACACACAAACATGCATACACACACACATACACACACACACACACACAGATGCACACAGATGCACTGAAAAGACAGAAACAAAGAGACACATAAAGACACACACACGGACACACACACAGACGCACAGAGATGCACACAGAGACACAGACAAATAGACACACAAACACACACAAACACACACACACACACACAGATGCACACAGAAACGTACACACAAACACACAAACACACAAACACACACAGATGCACACAGATATACACAAAGAGACACAGACAAAGAGACACATAAAGATGCACACACACAGGCACAGACACACATGGATGTACACAAATAGACACACAGACAAACATACAGACACACAAACATGCACACACACACACACACACACACACACACACACACAGATGCACACAGATGCACTCAAAGAGACAGAGACAAAGAGACACATAAACACACACACACAGACACACAAAGATGCACACAGAGACACACAGATGCACACAAAGAGACACAGACAAAGGGACACACAAACACACACACAGACAGATGCACAGAGATGTGCACAAAGAGACACAGAGAAATAGACACATAAACATGCACACACACACATGCACACACACAGATGCACACAAAGAGACACAGACAAACGAACACACAAACACCCACACATCACCCCCCCAAACATAATTAATCAAATGATAATAATCATAAAAGAAATATTAATTCTCATGGCTACAGACTTATTGGTCTCTTGTTTATTTAAAATCTGTGCCTTTCATTCTTATCTCTTTCATTCTTTCAATAGTTCATTTACTTGTATGTGTGCATTCATAGAAATGCACCGCATTTTTAGCTTCACTTCAGATGACCGATATTTGATGCCATGTCTCTGTAAGTGCAAATTTTTTTTTTTTTTAAACTTTTTTCACACAAATGTAAACTCTGCATTATTTGGAATTGGTTCATAGCAAAAATTATTTGAACCTTGCAATATTTATTTTAGGCATATTCAAAATAGCAGCAAATCAACAGAGTGCTCCAGGCTTGAACAGAGGTCTGTCATCAAATTTTTGGTGGCTTCAAAGTACAAACCATGTGATATTTATAACAAAACATATGATATGTATGGAGAAGCTCCAGGCTTGAACAGAGGTCTGTCATCAAACATTTGGTGGCTTCAAAGTACAAACCATGTGATATTTATAACAAAACATATGATACGTATGGAGAAGCTCCAGGCTTGAACAGAGGTCTGTCATCAAACATTTGGTGGCTTCAAAGTACAAACCATGTGATATTTATAACAAAACATATGATATGTATGGAGAAGCTCCAGGCTTGAACAGAGGTCTGTCATCAAATTTTTGGTGGCTTCAAAGTACAAACCATGTGATATTTATAACAAAACATATGATATGTATGGAGAAGCTCCAGGCTTGAACAGAGGTCTGTCATCAAACATTTGGTGGCTTCAAAGTACAAACCATGTGATATTTATAACAAAAACATATGATATGTATGGAGAAGCTCCAGGCTTGAACAGAGGTCTGTCATCAAACATTTGGTGGCTTCAAAGTACAAACCATGTGATATTTATAACAAAACATATGATATGTATGGAGAAGCTCCAGGCTTGAACAGAGGTCTGTCATCAAACATTTGGTGGCTTCAAAGTACAAACCATGTGATATTTATAACAAAACATATGATACGTATGGAGAAGCTCCAGGCTTGAACAGAGGTCTGTCATCAAATTTTTGGTGGCCGACAAGTACAAAACATGTGAAATTTATAGAAGAATGTGTGATGTGTTCAGGGAAGTATGTTTTAGTAAAAAAAAAAGATTGTTTACAAACGGGCTAAATATGGGTTTGCCGCTATGAGCTTGAGTTGAAAAGTCTGTGGAGTGGAATCACTCTGACTCTGCTGTGAAGAAAATGTTCTGTGCACAGTGGTCAGTAAAGAAGGTCATGCTGACAGACTTCTGGAAGATGAAAGGATTAATCGCTATTAATTTCCTTGAAAAAAGTGCAACTGTAAATGGTTTTTGTTTTATTTTTTTTATTTTTACCTCGGTTGTCGTGATGGTTGGTGTCATCATCATCATCATCATTATAACCATCATCATTATCATCATAATCATCAACAACAACATCATTATGAGGAAGAAAATATCCAGGGAAAGAAAGGAAGGAAGGAGGGAAGAAAGAAAGAATGAAAGAAAGAAAGAAGAAAAAAGAAAGAAAAAAGAAAAGAAATGAAGAAAAAGAGAGCAAAAAGAAAGAAAGAAAAGAAGATGAAAGAAAGAAAGAAAGAAAGAAAGAATAAAAGCATTAATTTCAAATAGTTTTACTTTAATCTTTAGGCAAAATTCAGCTTATTTAATTTGATATTTTTTAAAATTTTAAAGTTTAAGTGAAGTTATGTGTACAGCTGAGCAATATGAGAGAAAGTGAAGGTGTGTGGTGTAATGGCTTCTATGGTTTCAAATAGAGTTAATACCCTTGGAAAGGTATGAATCCATCTATTGGCCCTCCAGCTATGGGTAAATAGTAGAGCAGACTGTGCTGTTTTTATATATATATATATATATATATATATATATCTTTGAAAGGAAGAAAAAACTCAACACCGTTATTCCATAATAAATTTATTTCGACCAAAATTGGGGTCTTATAAATCTAAGTTGATTTAATAAAGCTCCCCAAAATTCCGTCTCATCAGATGGTAAATCAAAATAATTTGAATTGCACAACAGAAAAATTTACTTCTCAAAAAAGTTTACAAATGTATACATTATAAGGCTGTCACCATCGCGACAGGAAGTCAAACCATCTGATGAAACGGAATTTTGGGGAGCTTTATTAAATCAACTTAGATTTATAAAGGCCCCAATTTTGGTCGAAATAAATTTATTATGGAATAATGATGTTGAGTTTTTCCTTCCTTTCTAAGATAAATATTGCTCTGTATATAATCTAAAAAGTTTATTATTACATTGAGCTCTTTTTAGTGATTTAAAGATTCACTGTATTTATACATACTGGTTCATACAATAATAATACAGTGTGTCTTTGAAATCACATATAGAATCATCCCTTACTACCAAGTTTTGGATACCTCTCATCATATATATATATATATATATATATATATATATATAGGGTGACCAACAAAAAACACGCCTGACTTTTAAAAAATGTTTGCCTTTTGGGATCACCCTATATATATATATATATATATATATATATATATGTTGAAATGAAAAATAAAGGAAAGAAAATGTTGAATGGATAAAATAGGATTTATTTTATATTATTTTACTGACATGAGTTTCGGTCAGAAGTTTATCTATGTATATATGTATTCTACCTATTATTATTTTAAATACAAAATAAAATAAAATAACAATAATAGAAAAAACTACAGAAATGTTTAGTATACAAAGAAATAGCAACCTTCGTCAGAGTAAATCCTTATTGTTTTTTGTCTGAAACACATGTCAGTAAAAATAAAATAAAATAAATCCTATTTTATCCATTCAACATTTTCTTTCCTTTATTTTTCATTTCAGCATACCGTCGGATTCGCTTCCATTTTCAACTTACACACACCACACACACACACACACACACACATATATATATAATAGTAAAAAACGTGACCCGTTGAGTCACCCATTCAGTCACCCATTCAGCTCTGGGTAGATAATTGAGATTAGGGAAAAGTGAGTTAGCAAAGTGAATAAAATTAGAAAAATGAATAAATAAATACCTCTGGACAAAACTTTAAAATCATTTTGTAAACTTTCAAAGAAAGGGAAGGTTTGACCTAATTCAAGTTACCAGTTGCTGCTTGTGAAATTTAACATAGAAATACATTTCAAATTCTCCCATCTCTCTCTCTCTCTCTCCTTTCCTAGAGAAACTAACATTATATAACAAGGAGGTAATCAAGAGATACATAGAGGGGAAGAAAGTGATTTGCAATAAGTAAAGTAAGGGATTAGCCAGTTTTTGATTTTATTGCAAATTATGACTAATTAGAACCAATTAAAACGGAATTTTTTTCAAACATAATTCAATCCTAAAAGTAAGGAATAATTTAGTATAATTTTCATGTCCTTAAACTAAACAATAAAAAAGCCTTTAGGGGATAAAAGTTGATTAACTCAGCTTTAGTATAATAATAGATATACATTCATTGGCAATTCAGTCTCGAAAGACTATGATAAAAGTTTTTGTGTGCCCCTGAGGTTGCAGCGCCTCCTGTGACTATGAAGTCCTATGTTTGAGAAACATTCTCGACCACAGATTTTGCATTTGTAGGTTGTCCCTGTAGATGATGATGTTCCGATGCTTTGTTGCCGTTGCTTTCTTATGGACCTCTTAGCTTCATGATGTTGTATCAGGGTGAATTCTGACATGTACAGGCCTCTATGGAGATTCTGCCGCCACCGAGGGTGGTCTTGAGCCAAATTTTCCCGGCTGGAAAGGACTGCCAAAGCACCTGAGATCATTTTTTGCAGACATCCTTGAATCGCAGTAGATAGATATACAGGGTGCGGTATAAGTAATGCCTTTTTTAATTTCATATCTTATAATGTATATTTTCTTTATCTTTTCTTTAACCATTATATCAATTTTGTTAATATATTAATCCATTATCCTGTGGCAATACATTCATGTTCGAAAAAATAAAGGATAATCAAAAAGGCTTTAATTTTGTTCCACTTAAACAAAGGGGCGTTACTTATGCCGCACCCTGTATATATTTGGATATAATTATGACAGCCTACAAAAAGGGGCCGGGTTAGCTCAGTCAGTAGAGCGTTCGCATAAAAACCACAAGGTTCCTAGTTCGATACCGGCCCTCGCCAACTCAGCATATGAGTAGCACAGGTATCTGTGCGGTAAAGTAAGGAGCTGATGGTAGGTGTGGCGCTCCACCTCAGATACCAAAAACAATGTCCTTGGTCTAGCGCTTGTGAAAAGGAGATAGACTCCCTCGCTGATTGGCTGATACCGACTTTAGGCCGCCCCGACGACTTTACTTACTTACTTACAATGAATGTTCTGTTTTATTACATAGCTACAATGAAACGTATGGTTTTGAAATGTGACTGATATTATATTAAGTAATAGAATTAAAAAAAAAAGCAATTTCCCCAATTCCACCAAATTCAATGGATTTAACCCTGATGAGCCTAACCGCGAAACTCGAGTAGGTTTCTATTGTATCCATTTCTTTAATAAATTTGCCCAATGATTATTTCTGTCTTTCTTGAAGAATGTTTTGATAAACTTTGGTGCAGTTAATTAAAACAAAAATTTATCTTTTCCTTTTAAAACTATCCGATTTCAAAATCAGACACCACAAAATTTCAACTAACATACTAAGAATTGTTCTATATACATATATATATATATATATATATAATTGTTGGCCTTCGCCATTTCAAACACATTGTTCACTTCATACTGTTGTGCTATAAGTCATCCAAAAAGTGCGAAATACATATCAGTTTAAAATAAACGAGAAATCCTGGGGAAGCCTGCTAGTGTAATGGTTAGAGTGTCTGCCTGTCAGCCTGACAGGTAGGGTTCAAATCACGCACAAACCATAGCTGGTGTACAGGCGTTAAGCTGTGTTAAGTATTATTCTATGTTACTGCTGACCAAGATTGAACCTGCAGTCTAGGAATAACTGTCACTTAGAACTGTCTTAACCTAACTCCTTTATCCACTAGGCTATGTGTCCAATTGGACATATAGTGGATAGATAGAGGGCATATCAGCCAAAATGTTGTACAGATAACAATGAAGATGAGGACAATAGTCCGAATAATACAAATAATACTAAAAATAATTGTTTTTCTTTGGATTGTGGGCATGGCTTCTCATGTCATGTGACTGTTGGTCACATGATAATTGAGCCTCTTGAAACGTTCTCTGATATCCCAAGCTTCAAACAATCTGTCTTTTGGTCCTCACTAGTTGAGCAAAAAGGACATATTTCCTAGTTCTATAGAATAGAGAGAATTAATCTCCAAATTTATCATTGCATTTTATTGTACCTCACCATGGTCAACAGTATTAATAATAGTATTAATGACATTAATGACAGTATTAATGACATGGTCAACAGTATTAATAATGTAAAACAATTTTAATGATAATTGAGGTTTAAATAAAAATAAAATCATGGAGAATGTGACATTAATAACTAAGGGAATTGTAACTTGAGTAATAATATAGTTTCAGTTACAGACAGAAAAACATACAATCTCCTTTATAATAAGACTTCATTTTTGGTGTTGTAATTGTATTTTTGGTTACAGAGTTTCAATGCTGTAGAGTTTGGTTATAAATAATAACTAATTATTGGCATTTCAGTCTCGGAAGACTATAATAAAGTTTTTGTGCCCCTGAAGTTACAGTGCCTCCTGTGACTGTAAAGTCCAATGTTTAAAAAACATTCTCAACCACAGATGTCGCATATGAAGGTTGCCCCTGAAGATGTTGATATGCCGGTGCTTTGTTGCTGCTGCTGTCTTCTGGACCTCTTGGCTTCATGGTGTTGTGCCAGGGTAACTTCAGACATGAACAGTCCTCTATGGAGAGCCTGCTGCCACTGAGGGCAGTCCTGAGATGAATTTTCCCAGCTGGAAGGGGTAATGTCAAAGTGCAACTAATAATATCTGTATTATTTGTATAACATTTCACCAGAAATAATCTTCTATTTTTAGTTTTGAGAAGAAAATGAGCTTTTTATATAAAAGGTTTTAAAGGTGTATTTATTTATTGGCAATATTGTATATCCTCATTGGGCATTAACACAGACCTATATTCTCACATACATATAATTGCACATGTGGTGAATGGCATTCTGTGATAAATTATTCCACATTATCAGAATAACTACGACTGCCAAGTTTGCATTTACTGTAGACAGGCATCATCTTTCAGGTTTTTGTAATTTTATTTTCTTTCAGTGTATATTGATATGTATAGAACCTTTAGGGTGGGGATTTTATGTCTCAGTTATTTGATAGTTTTTTTGAAAAGTCAGAACAAAAACTCAGGTTCATTCATCTTTTTCTTAGGATTTTATTATTGCAACCATTTTGAAATTAACTGAGACAGAAGGCTTATCTCTTGTTGGCCATTGTATTTCTCTATACTTACATATAAAAGAATATGAACAAAATTATGTAAATACATATGTGTGTGTGTGTGTGTGTGTGTGTGTGTCATTGTATTTCTCTATACTTACATATAAAAGAATATGAACAAAATTATGTAAATACATATGTGTGTGTGTGTGTGTGTGTGTGTATGTGTATGTGTGTGTCATTGCGTTTCTCTATACTTACATATAAAAGAATATGAACAAAATTATGTAAATACATATGTGTGTGTGTGTGTGTGTGTGTGTGTGTATGTGTGTGTCATTGCGTTTCTCTATACTTACATGTAAAAGAATATGAACAAAATTATGTAAATACATATGTGTGTGTGTGTGTGTGTCTCATCGTGGTGTATGGCACAAGTCTGGGAATGGTAAATGCATTTTATTATTGCAACCATTTTGAAATATTAATCGGATACATCAGTGTGATAACAAATATAAAGTGCTCAATACATTAGTAGAGCAGATTTAGTATTACAGTGTGTATAGAAATAACCTACTCGAGTTTCACAATAAGGATCAGGGTTAAATCAACTGAATTAATCGTTATTGATTAATTACAGTTAACTGCGGAATATATATATATATATATATATATAATATATATATATATATATATATCAAAGTATTATCGAGAATGTGTATTTTACTGCTTTGGTTTATTCATCAGAAACATGAAAAGGTTCCTTGCAGGCATTTTTAGAATATCTTCGTCAAAAATTCCTGTGGTTTTACAGAACTTTACATAACTTTACATATATGCATACATATACATGCATATACAGACATTTTTAGTAAAAAAAAAAAAAATGAAGGGAGCAAGGGAGAAAGGGAGGGAAGGAAAAGAAAGAAAGAAGCAATAAAAAAGAAAAGAAGAAAATAAATAAAAGATTAAAGAAAGAAAGAAAGAAAGAAAGAAAGAAAGAAAAAAAAATTAATGCAAAAGAAAGAAAGAAAGAAAGAAAGAAAGAAAAAAAAAATACTGAATGAAAAAAAAAAGGCAGAACATGAAAGAAAAGAAGAAGAAGAAAAAAAAGAAACAAGAAAGCAGTGAAAAAAGAAAAGAAGGAATAAAATAAAAGATTAAAAAAGAAAGGAAGAAAAAAGAATTAATGAAAAAGTATTTATGTAAAGAGTGTTTGATTATTGAAAATGAAATGCACTGGCCAGGAGGATACATTGTGCATATAAAAGAAACAATGGTTTCTTAAATGTCTATTCTATGATAAACTGCTACATGGCAAGTGTCCCCAAAAACAAGCCAAGGAAATGCTACAAACACAACATCTATTTTTGCACATTGTTTGGTTTGAATAATAAAACTAAGTAAAATAATTTAAATTTTTGTTTAACCTCTTTGAAAAAAAGTATAAAAGTGAAACCTTTTTAGTTACACAATTATATAAACGTTTTATATGAATACAAGCAAGATTTCAAGTTTATAATTTCATAAATGAAGAATACATGATTTAAATAAACTATTTATAGTAGGATGAGTCAAGGATTGTTCCGTGCTGCTGGTACCAATTCTTAAATTGATGAAAATTTATATTCTGGGCTGGTAAATGCTAACTTTGAGAAAATCTTAATGGTGAAAAACACTGAAGACAGGATGCGCCTTCTTTGAGGAGAGTCGTAAAAGTCATGAAATGTTGGGACCATATTACTGTTGAGATTTTTGTAATATATATATCTACCAACCCCTCTGCATAGGCAGGATGTGACACAAGGTCAATTTATTAAGCAGAGTTCAACAGGTTTTGAATTCAGAGTTTTCCTTCTCCTAGACCGGTTGCCTAACCAAGGTTAAAGAGCCCAGTCTGCCCTACTATTTATCCATAGCTGGAGGGAGAGCAGGATTCATACCTTTCCCAAGGGTATCAGCACTAAGTGAAATGCAATTACCACGCCCAGGATTTGAACTCGGGGTGACGAATCCATTTCCCATGACTTTAACCTTTACACCACGCGCTATCCAAAATTTTTGTAATATAAGGTGTGTGCTAGATGCCCACTTCTACTTATGGACTCGCCGATAACCATGTAACCAACCTATTGGCCAACCACTGGTGATATTGATATTTATACCGACTGTTCTGGTCATACCAACTCATAACTACTTGAACCTTCATGGACGACAGAACATAGGATTATATCACTGGACCTTTGACACTACGTAGGATTCCATAACTCAGGACTTATTCACTAACCAAAGGATTCTATAGCTCAGGACTTACTTACATTAAGTCCTTTTCAACTGGTCTAGGATGGCGGCTTTAGGCACCCCCTTTTGATCTCGATTAAGAAAGGACATGTTTTTCATTTGCAACGTCAATATCCGGTTGTTTGTTAGGGGTTAGGGTTAGGTTAGGGGTTAGGGTTAGGGCTAGGGGTTAGTTTTATAATTAAAAAAAAAGATCTAAAAATCGTCTGTTAAAACAACCGGATATTGACGGAAAAACATGTCCTTTCTTAATCGAAATCAAAAAGGGGTGCCTAAAGGTCATATGGTCCAAATGTTGAAGCAACAGCTGAGGAAGGGAACAATGTTGAACTCTCAGGTTCAAGAACTTGCTTGGCGGTGTAATGCTTGTGACTGTAGTCTTCTCTCTAAAACTGGATATGTCAATCACGTGAAGTCTTATGGGAGATGTGAACAAGATACACTTCCTTTGAGGTGAGGTGATACCACTTGCGTCATTTGCAGTAAAGTCTAGAATTTTTTATACAGCTTGGAAAGACATATGGCAGTACACAAAATCTTTCTCCAAGTAACGCATGAAGTCATCACTCTATTTGTCTGTCATCTCTGCTTCAAGGTTCACAAGACTGTTGATGGACTGAAAAGTCATTTGAGGACACAAAGAGAAATCTCTCTCTCTATCTCTCTATCTCTCTCTCTCTCTCTCTCTCTATGTATATATATACATATATATATAAAGGAAAGTCATGGTATGTGTGTGGTGTCTTATAACTACAAAAAGTAATGCATAAAGTTATCACTCGATTTGTCTGTCATCTCTGCTTCTAGGTTCACAAGACTGTTGATGGACTGAAAAGTCATTTGAGGATACAAAGAGAAATCTCTCTCTCTCTCTCTCTCTCTTAATATATATATATATATATATATATATATATATATATATGTATAATAATAATAATAATAATGATAATAATAATAATAATATTAGAGGAAAAATTAAGGGTCTACCATGGTTTCAATCAAATTGAAATGGTTTCATCAGGACCCTACCCTAGTTAAATTAAAGATATTTTTCAGATAATAATGGTGGAACGCTACGTTATTTTTCTCTCAATTTTTGCGTGCCGACTACTTTCTTGAGAAACAAACAATGTATTGTTCCACACATATATTCATTCCTTAGTTCTCATTTCTGTATTGTTATCAATTTAATTCTAATTCTAAATAATAGTTAGTAAAAACAGTTAAGATTTAATTCTAATTATATTTTAGGGGTTTAATATTACTAATTCATAGTTTTTATTGCTCTTTTTTGTATTTATCCTATTCAAAATGAATAAATATTGAAGAAATAAACATCTAATTTATCTAGTTAAATTTAATTTTGTAGTTCTAACAATATTTTAGTGACCGACCCAACCTATGTCTATGATTGCAGATTGATTCAAATCTATTATTTAAAAAGTTTTTCTTATCTGGGAATTTAATTATAGTTAACTTTTCTTGTAGACAAAGGTGGCATGGATCATTTAGAGATGTGCACACATTTGATTTGAATATCAAATGTGTGGATACGTGAGTGGACATAAAAGACATCTGCTTACCCTGGCAAACATGAAGTTATTCAGTGAACAGGTGTTAGTCAGTCAGGAAGTAAAAAGAAAAAAAAGAACGAGAGAAGAGAAAGGAAAGCAGCAGGAGAAAGGAAAAGAAGAGGAGAAAGGAGGGAATACATGATAGCTCAAATTTTTTTTGGGGGGGGGGGGGGCTAAAAGTGACACCTACGAGAAAGACCGAGGAAATGATAATAGAATTGATACTATTGTAGCGATTGTCCGCCCCTGTTGGGAGAGACATGGGTCCAAAAGGGTTATCTTCCCTTTCCACCAGTTTTTTGCCAATAGGTGGCTAGAGTATTTAGGTAGTAGCCCGGAAATTCTGAGTTCTCTTTCTCTTGGTCAGGCAACCACTGCACATGGGTTAGGTGCTTGGTGCCTCTGCCCCTTAAGTGGGGGGCTTTCCCCCCCAGCAAACTATCAGTAAGTGACTCATTTTTACATGTAACTCTGTATCATTTCTTTATGACTTAATCCTACATTCTTTATGTATGTCTGTATCTGTTCTCCATGTCTTACTGTACCTTGTCATATGTGTATACCTGTCATGTATATATTTTCGCCACGTGCTCACTAAATAAAGTCTATGTTTGTTATTATCTTATAACTTCTTTGTCGGATTAATTTATGTACACATATGTAACAACATTGGAAGGTTACTTCAAACCTTCTTACATATTATAAAAACATTTCAATTTCATACTGTTATAGGTAGATAATACTACACAGGTGACAGCTTAAACTGTGTTTGGGTGTACTACTGAATTACTTACCTGTTTCAGTTACTGTCCCCATTGTTAGTACAGTACACAATGACAGGAAGAGGAATAAACAGGAAGTGCACAAAGTCTGATGCATTCTGGGATTTGCAAATAAGAGACTGAAAAATAGAAAAAGAAAATTTAGAGAAAAATGGCACATAAATTATTAAAATGATTTAACATTTTCTTTTTAAGGACATACATTTTTTTTTAATCCTTTAAATTTTACCCCTCTGCAGGGGTGAAGTCAGTGTATTTTACTGACCCAGCAGACAGGGTGGAAATACACAAGGTGATGTTTATAGTGGTAATGGTTTGTATAGAACCAGTCACATGTTTTGGATTCATTTCACTATGTGAAATGCGAACAGCCTTGTCCAGGATTCAAACTCATCTTGTCGTGTCCATTTCCAATCACATTAACTATCACACTGTGCACCTCCATATAAAGAAGATGCCGCAAAGTCATCTTCAATATTGACAGAATACAAGAATAATTTCTCGATTAAAAAAAAAATTATTTCAATGTTGTTCATTTGCTGGTCCTATTGATATTAAAGCTTTTTTTGGTAATCTGAACATTAGTTACATAAATGAGAGTAACCTCCCCTTGTTTGTTTCACTTTGAGGAACCCCTCTGTTTTGGTCGGCCATTTGCATTCCACCGTAAATCTACACTGAAAATACGAAATCGTTTGAATCAATACAACTGAATGTGTTAACAGGAAAATATCATAAAATGTGTTCTTAATAACAATTATTTCAAATAATGCACAAGCACAATTAAGAACACATTTTATGATATTTTCATGTTAAAACAAACAGGAAAACTCTGAATTCAAACCTGCTGAACTCCGCTTAAGAAATTGACCTTGTGTCGCATCCTGCTCGTGCGGAGGGGGTTGGTAAATATATATATGATAAGGATTGGAGGTTTGCTATAAGGGCAATAGGTTCGGGACAATCCTATAGGTGCTCAGGTTTGATGTGACCAGCTGATAGATCGGGGGTGGGGATGGAGCAAGTGGCCATACATCTGCTTTCTTGTGGGGTGCTGCTTCCAAGATTTGTTCAAGACAACATGCAACATCATTGTGTAGTTCACATCTAGCTCTTTCTTTAATTATTTCCTTAGACTTTAAGTGGTGCAGCCTTACAATAGCACTGACATGGCTATAGATTTGAAGAACTCATAAATGCCTTTCCTATATGCATATTGACACTGATTTCTGTAGATGAGATGTTGCCAAGGTATGTGATATATCCGGGTTAAGGGATATATTATGAAGTTGTAGTAAGGTATATTCTCGCATGTAAATAGAACCTGATGCGTCGAGTAGCAGTAATAGCAGTACGTTTTCCGAGCAGTCGACGTGGTAGTCTTGCTAGTAGGCTAGTAGGCGCTTGTACCACCACAGTGTCGAGTATTTATGGAGGACACTATCCAATCAGATTATAGTGAGTGGGTATCTAGGTATTTGCATATTCATTACATCAGTATGTTAATTGGTGTACTAATTTGAGAAGTTTACCATCCAGTGTGGAGATGTCTCCATCTTGTTTGAAACACTTTTTGTATATGACATATTGTTGCCTAGGTATTTGAACTGGTCTACTAATTTGAGTGGCTTAATATCCATGCCTTTTCTATGTGTGTATTGACATTGCTTTCTGTAGATGAGATATTACTACTTAGGTATATGAACTGGTCTACTAATTTGAATTGCTTAGTAGACACATTCATTTGAAGTTTACCATCCAGTGTGGAGATGACTCCATCTTGTTTTAAACACATGTACTCCATTTTATATGAGTCCACACAGATGCCAATGTATCTTGCTGCCTTAATTCCACAAAAATAAACAACAATTCTTGAAAATGTCTGGAGACACAACTGAAAACGTTTGAAACTCTGAATCTTTTCAAAGATTTCTATCCTGAATTATATTCTTTTAGTTGGAAACAAGAAATATATTTAAAAAAAAAGTCCTACCAGTTTCCTTGTCTGTTCTTTTTTAGCAAAACATTCATCCACAAAAAACAAAAAACAAAAAATGCTGCTCAAATATACATGGTTTAAACTGCATTTTTGTATAAATGCAAATGTAGACATACTTTTGTCCAACAGACTTTTAAAAATCATTTACAATTGTTGGGTCAGTAAAATATATTTATTCCTGTGTTTGGGGTTAAGTGAGGGAGAGTCTTTCTGTGATTGGATATAGCAATCACGTGATGTGCCCAGAAGTTTTGGCACAAGTACCAAAAATCACCGAATAGATTCCAGACCAGTTCCAGGGTGCTGGTTGACCAAAAATTCTCCCCAAGAAACTTCTAAATCAGAAGATACCAGATATCCTCTCCATCACACTGGTAAATCTCTCAAACTTGACTCAATACACAGGAAAGATTTTATATTGTTAGTCATTGTTTTGTTCTTAAATAAATTGTTAGAATTGAAATAGGTTTTAATTCATTTATTTATTGCTGTTAGTCTTAGTGCCAATGCTATACTAATATCTGTAGTGAGATAGCCAATGGCGTGTTATCTCATTTACATATGTGTATTACAGCAGGAGATATATAGAGACAGTTTAGAGGACATGGGAGAACTAGCTACGAGAAGCTTAGAGATAGAGCTACGATACGCTCAGAGAATTACTAATTATTTGTTGCTGTTAGTCTTAGTACCAATGCTATACTAATACCAATACCTTCATCTTTGGTAAAATCATTTAAAAATGGAAAAAAAAATGAATAATTCATTTTTAAATAGATTGTATGAATCCTTATAACTACTCATTAAGATATTTCCCAACCCTATTGCCCTTATGGCAAGCCCCAACCCCTCTTTATCATATGGGTGCTAGAAGGCGGTGACTGAGGGTCTACATGTCCTGGGAATGACGTTAAACTCTATCTGATGCTGAGGTTCCAGTTTTGGAGGTTTGGGGAATGTGGAGCACCCCTTCATCACCATTGCTCCATGGTCCACTCTAACCCGAAGTGGTAGTACTTGTTAGGGTCCCATCTATGGGTTAAATAGAAAAACATGAGTTGACAAACAAAATTGTATTATCCATTAAGAATTAATTTATTTCAAAACTTTATCGGCATTAAATGACCCACTGAGGTTGATATGCCGTAAAACCAAACCAAACCAAAATCATTAAGATAATCAGCATAACCTTTGTTAAATAAACTAACATTTTAAGTGTGTGTGCGTGTGTATGTGTCTGTGTGTGTGTGTGTATTTAAATTGTGTGTGATTTTGGTAATGTGCATATCTGGTTGTGTGTGTAACTGGGAGAGTGTATTTATCTGATTCTTTACATGTATGCATGCATATGGTTGCATGTTCTGTGTGTATATGTGTATTTGTGTGTGTGATAGTGTATGTATCTATTATGGACTCTCTCGTCGATTTTCGATGCATGAGGATTCACACACAATGAACACCCACACAGTGATTTGTTTATAGTGGTGAAGGCTTGTGTTGGACCATCCACACTTTTTGGCACAGTCGATAGGAAAGAATTGGTGCATCAAGAGTTGCCACAAACCCAATCAACGACCGACCTCAGGAATTTTAAATTCAGAGTTATCCCTCTCCTAGACTGGTTACCTACCCGAGGCTGAAGGGCCCAGTCTGCTCTACTATTTAATCCATAGCTGGAGGGAATTTTGAATTCAGAGTTATCCCTCGCCTAGACTGGTTACTTACCCAAGGCTAAAGAGCCCAGTCTGCCCTACTATTTAACCCATAGCTGGAGGGAGAATATATGGATTCATACCTTTCCCAAGGGTATTAGCGCTATGTGAAATCCCAACAGCTTCATCTAGGAATTGAACTCGAATCGATGAGTCCATTCCCCACGACTCTAACCACTAGCCCACGCGCCTCCATGTATCTAGTAACGTGCATGTCTGTTTGTGTGTGTATAACTAAGAGTGTGAGTGTATCTGATTATTTATATGTATGTATGCATGTGGTTTCATTTTCTGTGTGTGTGTGTGTGTGTGTGTGTGTGCACGTTAAGTAGTGTGTGTATCCAGTAGTATGCATATCTTGTGTGTATTTATCTGGTAGTGTGTGCATCTGATTGTATATTATTCTGATAGTGTGTATATATGGTTGTGTGTGTAACTGGGAGTGGGTGTGTCTGATACTCTATATATAAGTATGCATGTGGTTGAATGTTTTTGTGTGTGTGTGTGTGTGCATGTTTGTTTACTTATCTGGTAGTGTGTGTATCTAATAGTGTGAATATCTTGTGTGTATATATTTTGTAATATGTATCTGGTAGTGTATGTATCTGGTTGTATGTGTGTCTGGTAGTGTGTGTATGTATCTAGTTCTTTATAGGTCTGTATGAATGTGGTTGCATGTTCTGTGTGTGTGTATATATATATATATATATATATATATATATACACATACATACACATATATGCACAATTACAATATTGAAGTCCGCAGTTAACTGTAATTAATCAATAACTTAATTAATTCAGTGGATTGAACCCTGAAGATCCTTATGGTGAAACTCGAGTAGGTTATTTCTATACACACTGTGATACTAAATCCGCTCTACTAATGTATTGAGCACTTTATATTTGTTATAACACTGACTTATCCAATTAATACTTGTATCAACCAAATATTGAGATTAACCCAATATTTTTTACCAGTAAGTCATTCCCTCTCTCTCTCTCTCTCTCTCTCTCTCTATATATATTATATATATATATATATATGTATGCGTGTGTGTGTGTGTGTGTGTGTGTATGTGTGCATGCGCGTGTGTTTGTTTGTTTATCTGGTAGTATGTGTATCTAATAGTGTGAATATATGGTTGTGTGGACATATATGGCAGTATGTATCTGGCAGTGTGTATATCTGGTTGTATGTGTATCTGGTAGTGCGTATATATATATATATAGTTCTTTATATGTCTATATGAATGTGGTTTCATGTTCTGTGTGTATATATATATGATAATGATAATGAAATTTATTGTGTACAGTGCTCAGGTGCACCACAACTCATCAAAGTCTCATGTCTAGTACGTAGAATAATATATTAGTGTCAGGAACATGAACAGTTTACAGTAATAATATACATGTATGTGTACAGTGCTCAGGTGCACCACAACTCATCAAAGCCTCCTGTCTAGTACACAGAATAATGTATTAGTGTCAGGAACATAAATAGCATACAGTAATAATATACATGTATGTATATAATGTATGTAAATAATAATATACGTGTATGTGTGTATATGCATGTATATGTGTGTGGAGGGGGGTATCAGGTATAGTGTTGGCAGATTACAGGAAGCATGGAGGCTTTGATGCAGTGTTTCAGCAGTCTAAAATGGATGTAGGCAGTTTATTCCATGCCTCAGCAACTCTGGGCGGGAAAAAATGTTTCTGAAAGTCATGTGAGCTATGCTGTTTTCTAACTTTGTAGACATGCCCACGTGTGTTAGAAACATGGAGATAAAAAAGGTGCTCAAGGTTGCTGTTGTTAAGATGATTAATGACCTTGTAGGCGTTTACCAGGTCAGTTGCCAGAGGCTGGAGTTTCAACGAATCCATTCCCAGGGGATATATATGGGTGTGTGTGTGTGTGTGTGTGTGTGTGTGTGTGTGTGTGTGTGTGTGTGTGTGTGTGTGTGGGCGCGCTTCGAATAACCATTTTGTAAACCATATTCCATGTAATGCAATTATTTGGAAAACACTTCATGCATATATCTTGATTTGCCTTAGGGGTAACACATGGGCACATTTCTGTGCATAATATATGTGTGTTTATATATATGAACAGAGGTGGGGGAAAAATATCCCCTGGGTCAAATATATACAAAGTTGAAATATCTGGTAGGTTAATTTTTAAACAGATATCATAGATTTCAAGAACTTGTACATTAGGGTAGGACGATTTTTCTACTAAAAAAAAAACACAAAATAATATTACACGTGTAATTTATTTTTAATTAATTTTAAACTATTTTTTCAGTCAATTTTGCTCAAATATATCCTATACATGACCGCCAAAGATGACGTAAAACTCGTATTTTACAACATAATTTACCCCCCCCCCCAATTGAAAAAAACCCGCAAAAAATCAGGGAATTATCCGATTTTAAAGAAATTTTCGGTGTTGGTTTATCAATAAACGAATTATATAAGGCATGTCATTTTATTTCAAAATTATCAATTTATTCCAACCAAATAAGATTCATGAGGAAATTCTCTTTGAAATTTGGAATCTTGAATAATTTGTGTAATGCAAAACATTTTACAAATTTCTATGCACCAATAATAAAATGATGGAAGTATGTATATATGTATGTGTGTGCTTATTTTATAAATAAAGTTTGTTAATAAGATGTTAAACAATCTAGATTTTCTGTAAAGATTATAAAATCCTCGTTTTCACAAAATTTAGCCAAGAAATTGGTTAGGAAATTTACCATTTTCAATATTTAAATCAAAAATGTTATTTTATTTGATCAAAATGAAACGAATTAAATATCATAAATAGATTTCAAATTGAAAATGTGTCCCCGCCATCACCACCGACACCTCTGATATGGTGCTTTTTACCTCAGCAAAGACATACATTGACCAGCTCTTGGCGGATACTGGATGCTACGTAGAGGACCTCCCCGAGAACAATGTGTGATAGAGATGGCTGGAGAGAGATTGTCATGGATATCCGTGCTAATTGCGCGACATGATGATGATGATGAATTAAGCTGTAACAGACGATCTTTGATGCTATTTCCTCGAAAGATGGTACAAATAAAAGACCTAATTTTTGGTATCAGTATTCAGTATACTAACACTCAACTTTTGCATAGATGGACAATTTGATATTTAAAAAAGTGAAAAATCGACCTACTGTATTGTACATAGCCCAATACCATAATAATACTGCACTATTAAATGTAGGAAATCACTTATATGCTGGTTAAGGGATATATTATGAAGTTGTAGTAAGGTATATTATTGCAGTAGTAGCTGTAATAGCAATACGTCGAGTAGCAGTAATAACATTACGTCTTCCGAGCAGTTGTCGTGGTAGTCTTGCTAGTAGCCTAGTAGGCGCTTGTACCACAACAGTGTCGAAAATATTTATAGAGGACACTATCCAATCAGATTGTAGTGAGGGGGTACCTAGGTATTTACATATTCAATACATCATATGCTATCAGATATAATAATTTAGAAATTTGTTTGTTTTTAGAATAGTTTTTACTTCGATAGTTTTGAGGATATCTCTTCAAGAATTTTTCTATGACAGGTATCCTCTCTGTG
>CM042147.1:5995760-6079872 GCA_023376005.1 Doryteuthis pealeii
ATATATCGAATAATTATTGCAACGCCATAACGGAAGAAGGCTGCTAAAAAAATCTGTGCAAGTAAGTTATAGAGGAATTAATTTGAAGATATAAAGTAAAGTAAAATGGTCGGCGGAGCCTAAAGTCGGTATCAGCCAACCAATCATTTTACATAAGAATTACTAGAAATCATCATTAATGTGTGTAAAACATAATAGTTATTATGAAATGAAATAATAATTATGGAAAAAATGAGAAATGTTCTGCACACGATTTTTTCTATATTTTTATTTCATTTGATTATTTAAAAGAATAATAGTTGAATAATGTACCATGGATTAAACTCCTGACCGCAACTATGTGCTAAGTAATATTGATTAAAATATATCCTATATTATCCATTTTCTATACTTTCTTTCCTTGTATTAATAATTTTTTCAGCATATACACATATATATATCTGTGTGTGTGCTGTGTGTGTTGTGTGTGTGTAGGTGCCTGTCTTTGAAAAATGATTAAGTCTCCGTAGACATTCTTACCTTTATATTACTTTTCCAACCTCATCTCATGTCCAATTCTTCTACTATACTCTTTTTTTTTGCACTCTCTCTCTCTCTCTCTCTCCTCTCTCACTCACACAATCATACACACATACACACTCAAACACATACAAATTATATTATAATCTCATAATACTTTTTATACTGTCTTAATTTGTTCACAGTTGTTGCATTGACCTCTTTACTTTCTTCTATTCTTCTGCTGTTCAATCTTCTTAACATCTCTTCTAGCATCTAACTTCTCTTGGTGACTTCGTCTTGGTGTCGGTTGCATTTAACTCATTTTTCTCTTTCTAGATCAGTCTTGTTACGAAGACATTCACCAACCACAAAACTGTGTTATTTTCTTAAGCTTTTATTTACTTAACTATACATTTCATGGTAACTAAATATCTGACTAACATAGCGCACGTATGCAGTGTGAGTTCCAGTTAAGGCAGGACATCTTCTTCTGCCTTTGACGTCTAAAACTGAAACTGAGGACCCAACCACGGTCCCACATGACTTCACGCGATTTCGCAGGCTTTCTGATCTTCCATGGAAAAGTCCCGCCCGTGATATGAAAGGGCCATCCCTTTAGAAAATACAGGGATTGACAATAATCTTATGCAACCACCATAGATTATGCTAACAACACTCATCTGCATGCCACTTTCAACATACATATGCACACACGCGCACACATACATGCATATTACTACTGTAAACTGTTCATGTTCCTGACACTAATACATTATTCTGTGTACTTGACATGAGACTTTGAAGAGTTCGTGTGCACCTGAGCACTGTACGCAATAAATTTCATTATTATTATTATTAAAACATTTTATCTCATTGTTGAAATTGCATGCCAATGTATTTTACAAGCTGCGTGTCTAATGCTTACAAATATCTTTTGTTTTTTATTTCTGTAGGGTTGATGAATTGGGGTTTATCGATCGACTTGGAGGATGTGTTTCTTTGGGTCAGATCTATGGAATGCGAGATCACCAATCACTTATGCTCTTGGTAAGAAATTCAATTTCTGACTTCTTATACTGTAGAAGAAAAGTTATCAACTCTCTTTAAATAAAAAAAAAAAGAGAGTTTTATAATTTGCTTGAAGCATTGTGTATATATTGGTTTTGGAGGCGGTTGATTTTGAAGGCTATCACAATACAGGTGTAAAGAAAAAAAAATAATAAGCGGAACAATGGTGTGTTGTGTTAACCTGTATTTTATTCTTGAATTTTCGAGATAAAATCTCTTTTTCAGAAGATCACTGGAACTGAAGTCTCTTGTTATGCATTCTAGTTAAAATAGTTTTTATTCCCTTTTAACAAGTTAGGGCCGGTATAGCTCTCAGTTCGATACCGGCGCTCGCCAACTCAACGTTATGAGTAGCACAGGGAATCTGTGTTGGTAAAGGAGGAGCTGATGGTAGGTGTTAGCACTCCGTCCCAGACGCTAAAAAACAATCTCCTTGGTCAGCACAAGTGAAAAGGGATAACTCCCTTGCTGTCTGGTTGATACCAACTTTAGGCCGCCCTGATGACTTTACTTACTTTATTTTTATATAAAGCAGTGGTACTCAACTCTCGGCAGTGGTCTCCATATATATTACCTGGGTTAATTTCATGTTCAAATCATCCAGGCTATGTCACCCCCCCCCCCTCGACATAACTCCATCAATTTTTGAATTGGAAGCTCAAATGTTGGGGATTGTCTAATGTTACATAGTCCACACCTGGAAAAAAAATCAGAAAAATTGAAGATGGTGGGTGACAATTTTACTTGTTCTGGATGATTTGACATGAAATTACCCCCCTATGACATTTTTGATCCAGCGAAGTGCTTTAATTTGCTTGCGCATTATTTGAAATGAACTTAATTGTTTATTAAGAACACCATTTTATGATATTTTAGTGTTTAAAAACATGCAGTTGTATTGAATTCAAACATAATTCCTATTTCAGTGTAGATTTATGGTGAAATGAAAAGGCTTCGTCAAAGTGAAAGAAAACAAGGAAGGTTACTTCTCATTTATGTAGCTAATGTTCAAATTACCAAAAATCAAGCTCATAATATAGTATGCGTCATGGCACCATAAAAGGCTTATGTAGGGTTGTGTGGGCCAGGCAGCTAACGGAGGCATTAGCAACATTCAACATAGTAGTGGCGTTAAAAAAAAACAAACATACAACAAGAATAGGTGTTGCAGATAGGCCTGAGGGGTTGTTTATTTATTCTCATTTATGTAGCTAATGTTCAGATTACCTGATTTTTTTCTTTCTTTCTGTTATGATTATTTAAGGTGAATGATTATAATTTACAGGTCAAGCTGAACTGTTGGTTTACAAAGCACTCTTCCATATGGTCCTGTCACGGAGACACTGGCCTATCTGGTTCGACGAATACATGAAAATAAAATTCCATATTGAAAGGGAGCGCGCAGGGAAAGACTTTTAATCCAGCAGGCACTTAAAGATAGGATTTTTTAAACTCCATTAGTGACTTACAGGACGAATCAAAGATCTTCACACTTCCTTTAAAAACAAATTATTTACTAGCAGGACCAGTGAATTTACCACAGTATGCATAATTTAGTTTAATTACCAACATTTGATATGTTAACTTAAGAGCTTTATTGAAAATAGTTCAATATGTAAAAAGTATAATAATCTTGATTTAACTCTCTCTCCTCTTTTTTTCTTTCCTTCTTTTCATCTTTTCATTATGTTCGATTGAAACAGCGATTAGCGTTATCACTTCTGTTGCTCACACTCTCTATCTGTCTTTCTCATACTCTTCTTGCTTTCTTTCTTTCTTTCTTTCTTTCTTTTCTTTTTTTCTCTTTCTTTCTTTCTTTCTTTTTTCTTTCTTTCTTTTTTTTCTTTCTTCTTTCTTTTTTTCTTTTCTTCTTTTTTTTCTTTCTTTCTTCTTTCTTTTTTTTTCTTTCTTCTTTTTTTCTTTCTTTTCTTTCTTTGTTCTTATTATATTATTCTGTGTAGCATGTCCCTTTTCTTCTCTTTGTTTCCTTATATTAAAAAATGAAGAGTCCATTATTTAGCTGAGGTTACGACACTCATAAGAAAGAAGAATTTGGTGAAATAAAGCAACACCAGACAATCAGATTTACATTTTTCCATTTCATTTTGGAAATGATTTGAACACATCTCATTTTTTAACCTGGACGTGTTGCAAGGCTGGTTACCTAGCCAAGGTTAAAGCAGCCCAGTCTGCCCTACGATTTACCAATAGTTGGAAGGACAGAGAACTGGATGCATACCTTTCCCAAAGGGTATTAGCGCTATGCTGAAATGTAAACAAACTCCCGTCTCGGGATTTGAACTTGGGTGACGAGTCCATTTCCCACAACTCTAACCATTACACCACACGCCTCCACAGATTTGTCAATTTAGTCTGAAATCAGTTAATAAGTCGTGAACGTTTGCTTGATGACTGTACACCAACACATACAGTGATACCACCTATTGTAGCGTTAGTTTTGTATTCGCCTGTGGAGTTTCTGCCCCTTTTAGTTCGACGGGATGCCCGCTAGGGCACCAGTATTTAAGCGCCGGTTCAAACACTTTCGCTCTCTTGCCGGTTTTCACCAACTACGAGCCACATGGCGGTAGATTCTATCTAAACCCCTCGTGGCTCCGCCCCCCCTTACATTACTGTAAGTTCTTTTACAGGCATGGACTATCGCTAGTCTCATGTCTGTACTCTTTATTGTTATATCTGTATCATTCATGAATGTGTTCTTATCTTGATTTGTAATGCTACTCTCTTTTAGTATGTACTCTTATTATGAACGTTGTATTCTACTGTTATTCCATGTGCTATGCTTGTGTTATTAAATGTTTGTCTCATTAACCCTTCGTCGGAGTCATTTGTATCCAAGTATGTATAACTTTAAACCATCCTTACACTATTACCACATGCCCGAATGAATGAATGTGGGATCTATGACTTAGTGAGATTTCAGCGGTGATGTTGACAAGTTGATATCCCCGCACCAAGTTACATCTATCGCATTAGCAATAACTGTAACGTAGTAACTATATCACGGTACCAAAAACGGATATACGTAACGTTCCTAATAGCGATATATTGTCACAGTACCAAAAGCGATATATGTTGTTTTATAGCAGTCTTGTCAACGTGCCTTCCAAATTCACGACACTTAAAAAGGTATTCGGCACGTGGCGGTCATCTTGTCGGTAAAAAAGTTACAAAACGCGAGAAAATATATCGTCACAAGCTGCTTAGCTTTTATTTTCGGGCTTGTTTCGTGGTTGTGTCGGAGAGGAGGAAAGGCAGAGAGAAAGAGAGAGAGAGGACACTGTTAAATTACTGTAATCCACACTAAGACCAGAGGCCCGTCTGTACCCTAGGCCTCGGAAAACAAAAGAGGCCGGTATTTTTCTTTGTTCGTTCTACATCACCATGTGACTTCTAGTTCTGGTCAACACCCGAAACTTCCGGTTTATTGGCTTCACTTCCCCATTCGGGGGTCATGCCACCTTGTCTAATTTCTTATTCCTCCTTTTCTAATAGTAGTCCTCGCAAAACTCAGGACCTTCACCATCTCGCTACAATAACTAAAGATAATGAACTATGTTACCGAGATGTTGATTTACTCTTCCATATTGCTAACACAGCGAAAATTGCTACTAAATTGATTCAATAAATTAAGGTTTCTTTTTGTGAAATACATCTTTGTGTTTGATTTTTGTTTTCAATTTGAAGCATATAAAGAAAGTAGTATTGTTTGCATGTGTGTATATAAAGTACAAAAGACCTGATCTGCGGTGTTGAGATGTCAAAAGCAGGAATGCAAATGGCTGCTTCCCATCAAGTCTTTATACTCTATCCTCGTCAAGGGCAGATCACCCTGTTCAGCCTAGACACAGGGGCAGATCACTCTATTCTACTTATACATGTATGAGATGGGTGGCTAGGAATCCACTGGGAAACCAAGGGGTGCTAGCCAGAAAAAGTTTGTTAACCACTGATTTAAATGCAGGGCGATGGGAAAATCAATAAGTCTGCCGCCTAACACTGTTAAAATCTATGTTTGATTACTGATGACTTAAATATGAGCATTAACAAGGAAAGAGATTATGTTGAAAATTAGATATTTATTTATTCGTTAGGGTACAGACTTATTGATGTACCTATGTGTATGTGTATGTTTATGTCAGTTTATTTGTGGTGTGTGTATGCACACGCGCACACACACACACACACACACACACACACACATATATATATATATATATATCTGTTATGCTAGTGAAGACTTAAAGTCAAAGTATCTTGGTAACTGTCAGTTTCTCACCTTTGTGATTTTCAAACCAAGATATCTATTATTATACTAAAGCTGAGATAATCACCTTTTATTGTCTAAAGGCTTTTTTCCTGTTTAGTTTAATGACACAAAATTCATACTAAAATATACCTTGGTTTTAGGATTGAGTTATGTTTGAAAAAAATTTCATTTTGGTTCTAATTAGTTGTAATAAGCAATTAAGTAAAAAAAAACGACCCATCTCTCCCTCACATTCTGCATATTACTTTCACTCTCTCTATGTATATCTTAATTATCTCCTCCTCCTATAGTATATTAGTCTCTCTGTGTGAGTAAGAGGATGATTGGAGATCATCCTGATAGAGACATTCAACTACTTACTTTTGGCATATTAAGATTCAGCAACAACCCATGATCCATTTCAATTTGAATTAGGTCAAACGTTCCTTTCTTAAAAATCTCCGGATGTATTTTTCTTTTCTTTCATTCTTATTTAATTCACTTTGCAAAACTCTCTTTTCCCTAATCCTAGGGGACTGCCAAAATTTTGTCTCATTTTCATTTAAAAACGAATTAAAATTAATTAAATTGATTATTTAAGGTCGAATTTTTGTTGGTGCATATTGCATAAATGAGTCCTAGCCTCCTACTCTAAAAAATGCTAAAATCCAACCCGTACTACATATGAACTCCCTAGCCATTTGAAGGTATTTTTCCCAAAAAGTTAATGCAATATGAAAGTCTTTCTCGACAAGTAAATGTAAAATATTTTTCTATTTGTTTTTATTTGATAATGTATTTGATTTGTTTTTATTTTTTTTAAAAATATGAATTATTTTTTCTTTTTTAAGTTTGTAAGATTGATTTTATTTTTGTATGTAAAAAATTTTGAATAATTTTTAAAATATGAACCCCCCCCAAAAAAAAAAAAACAACAATTTAATATAAAATAACTAACTCAACTTATCTTAAAATTTTTGACATGTTTTAATTAACATGAATGAAAAATGCCAAAAGAAAAAAGTATTTTAAAGGGGGGGGGTAAAATATTTACATTACTTGTCGATAAAAAACCTGGGGGTGGCATACTTTTAACACTTCAAACCACTAAAAAAAAGTTATTTTGATAAAACATCTTCCAAAAACGCTAAAAACTATTTTAAAGAGGGGGTGGGTGGGTAAAATATTTACATTTATTTATTCGAGTAAAGACGGGGGGGGGGGTAAATATCGCTTTCATATCACATTAACTTTTCGGCGAAAAAGTGCCTTCAATCAGCTAGGGAGTTTATAAGTAGCATGGATCAGATTTTCAGCCAGCACTGCTTAGCGTTTTTTTAGGGCAGGAGGCCAGGACACATTAATGTGATATGCACCTTTTTGTATAAGTCGAAAAGTAGTAACATAATGGAGCATTATATATTGATATATATATATATAATATATATAATATAATTATATATATATAAAATAGGTACAAGAGATAACCTAATCGAGTTTCACCATTAAGGATCTTCAGGGTTAAATTCACTGAATTAATCGAAGACACCGATTAATAGCAGTTGATTTCACGTGTGTGTCATTGAAATCGACAATCGTGAAAATCGACTGCTATTAATCGGTGTGTTTTGATTAATTCAGTGGATTTAACCCTGAAGATCCTTATGGTGAAACTCGAGTAGGTTATCTCTTGTACCCATTTATAATAAATTTGCTCTACTTAGTATTGAGCACTTTGTATTTGTTATATCGCTGACTTACCCCTCTGAATACCACACTTACTAACCATCGTGACCAAATTCACCAGTAAGTCACCTTTTCCTTTATAAATATATATATATATATATATATATACATATGTATATAATGTAATAGAATATGGTTATCACTAGCTCACTTGGTAAGTTAGTAATGGACCAAGTATTTTTGTGGTATTACCAGTGGAATGCTCAATATCAGTGATAGACCTGTTATATATATATATATATATATTACATGGAAATATTTGTGACCCTGGGTTTCATGCTTTTATGCATTCATCAGACTGTTTTTTCATATCTTTATATTCACACACACACACACACATATATATATATATATATATATAAAAGTATTTTTATAATTTGCTTAAAGCATTGTGTTTATATTGGTTTGGTGGTTGGTTTTGAAGGCTATCAACAATGCAAGTGTAAAGAAAAATAAGTAAACTATGGTGTTTGTTGTTAACCCTTGATTAACGATTAACAAACAACACCACACACAAACCAATATATATATATATATATATATATATATATAATATATATATATATATATATGTAAGTATATGAGAAAAATGAAAAACACCAGGTTTAAATGGGTTAAGTGGTTAGTTTATTGGCCGATCGTTGCAGTGTTTCGATCTATTAATTTAGATCATCTTCAGGGCATTTGTTGGTATGTGGAAGGTGATAAGAAATTATTTATCACAGAATAGTGAGAAAAGCGAGTGGTAGTCCTTGTTATTCAGTCCGTTTTAAAAATTTTTGAGGTTTGAAAAAGACGGTTTTGAAATATGACATCAGTATGGAATGCTGTATTCTGATGACAATTGTGTGCTAGTGAATGTTTATGCAAATAGTGTTAGTGTGGTTATAATTATGTGAAAATAATTATTGGTTAATAAGGATGTATGTTTTGATTTTTATTTTTATCATAGTTATATTGTAATTGTGCATATATTAATTGTCTGGTATGCATTTACATAAAAATCCATATATATGGTTATTGTGGAGGTTTTTCTGGAAAAAATATGAAAGTATGAGGGTGGTGAAAAAATGAATGGTGTCAATAGGGAGTATAAATGTGTGTGTGTGGGGGGTTAAAGGGAAATATTGTTATATATAATTATTATCAAAAATATATCATTATTGTTGAAAAATGTTGGTTAAATAGGTGAAGTGTGATAATATCACATTTTATAATACATCTGACAATATCTCATTTTATTTTCTACATATTAACTCTCCTCGTTTATTACTGAATGACCTCCAACAATTTTTCTTACATCACACACTTATTTAGTAACATGATAATTTCCATTTTATCTCAACACACAACAGATTATCACACTTTTTCAAACCTCAAAATTTTTAAAAACGGACTGAATAACAAGGACTACCACTCGCTTTTCTCACTATTCTGTGATAAATAATTTCTTATCACCTTCCACATACCAACAAATGCCCTGAAGATGATCTAATTAATAGATCGAAACACTGCAGCGTCAGCCAATAAACTCACCACTTAACCCATTTAAACCTGTGTTTTTTCATTTTTCTCAATATACTTACATACCGCTGGATTCACTTCCTTTCTTCACACATATATATATATATACATATATATATATATATAATAGACCATTTATTGGAATAGAGTTATTGATATTTCATTTGACTAACAATCTACAATGAATCAATATAAGTCAATAGAAACAATTCTTTATAGTTTAATGAATGTAATGTAAACAATGTGGAATTATTTGAGAACAATAGTAAGACGTATGGATCCTGATGATGGCCCATTCACTAAAGAACAGATGATCAACTATACAATCTCATTGACTGGTCCACCCAGTCTCTGTATTTGGCCACACGTGTAAAGACGCCAGGATAATTTTCAGGATGGTCCTTGCTTGTAAATGATGCCACTCCAACCTGCACCCAACCATGGGGAGATGGACACACCAGGGGACCACCACTGTCACCCTGAAATAAACAGGAAGATTGAAAGAGATAGAAGGAAACATATAAATACATATGCATACAATTAATTGTGAATTACAAGGTATATATGGTTGGTTGGCTGGTTGTTTTGTTTTATGTGCCTTTTCAGGTCATTTAATTCCGAATCAAGTCATTTTGATAAACAAAGGACTCGGGTTGGTTGGTTGTTTTGTTTTATGGCATATCAACCCTTTTTGGGTCATTTAATTCCGAATCAAGTCATTTTGATAAACAAAGGACTCAGGTTGGTTGGTTGTTTTATTTTATGGCATATCAACCCTTTTCAGGTCATTTAATTCTGAATCAAGTCATTTTGATAAACTAAGGACTCGGGTTGGCTTTTTGTTTTATTTTATGGCATATCAACCCTTTTCGGGTCATTTAATTCTGAATCAAGTCATTTTGATAAACAAAGGACTCAGGTTGGTTGGTTGTTTTGTTTTATGGCATATCAACCCTTTTCAAGTCATTTAATTCCGAATTCAGTCATTTTGATAAACTAAGGACTCAGGTTGCTTACAGTACCTGCTGTTGCTTAAGTAGTCTTCACAATTAAGTATTGAACAGGCCTATTGCTGCTTAACTGGTAAATATGGTGGAGATCATTTTTATTTTATTTTGAAAAAGATGATGAGAAGATTATAATTTCGGCAATTCTATCATGGTGAATTATAAGGTAAATATAGTGGAGAGGTCTCTTGTTGTCTTCTCACTGGTTTGAATCAAGGTTTGGTTGAACACCACAACAGCTAGAGAGCTCAACCAATCCAGAATCTACCACTCCACCCAGTTTGGAAAAAATCATGTAAAGTGAGGTTTGTCTGAGACAAAAACAAGATGAAGAGGAGTTCACATCTATTAATAATGGAGATTCACTTCCAGTTTCTGTCTGTAACAAAAATTATGTCACTGATTATGTCACATTACCCAAAATTGTCGTAACATAGAATAAATACACTCAAAATTTGAACATGCAGCATTAGACAGTCCTCATGGTTTTTTTAAAAACAAGTTTTAATAAATACATGACTGGTATTATATATCTATATATAGTTTGTTTTATTTTAATACATATTTAAAGTTTACATTTCAAATTGTTTTATTTTTTAATCCTTTAATGAATTTGATGATTTTACTTACTTAGGGTACAAACTCGCTGACATTGAATTTTTAACTCCCACCCCTCAGGCAATATGTTTTAAAAATCTATTTTTACATCTATGGGGTCAAATGGATGCGTTGAAAAATTAGAATTTTGAGTTGTCTTTGTTAAAATTTGAGAAGATTTGAATGAGAATTGGTCAAGTTAGTAGAAATGATATCAATTTTTCTGAAACACCACATACACCTCAAATGAAATAATGATTTTTTAGAAATATTCTGTATATCCCAAATGAAAATGTTTTAAACAAAGATTATCCTCAGGATAAAGAAATGACTTCTGGAATTCGATCAAATCCACTTGGAAGAAAAATGTCCCGGGTAGAAGCAGTTAAACCAGGAAAAAAATACTTCCCCACGTTTATCGCAAAGTGGTTCACCCATTCTCTTCTGCTACTTAGCCCCAGAATTTCTACCCCAGGCCCACCAGGTTAAGTCTCTGAAAAAGCCTAACAAAGAATTAAAGAAAAATAATGGACATTTTGTCTTCCAGGGACAAAATTTCCAAGAAATCCTCTTCTTTGCACAAAGGGTGCCAAACAGAAGTGAATAACAGGATGCTTAATAACAGACTGAATGACAATCAAGCAGGTATGTCCTGGTGGATTAGTGCACCTCCGAGAGCGAAAAAGAAACCATCTTCCAGGATTCAGCAAATCTATACCAGCAGATTACCACCCTCGGTTCCTTTGGTTACTGTCAAAGGTGTTGGTAAAGAGTGTGTTGGTAAAGAGTCGCGTTTCAAATCTCCAGATAGAAAATTGAAGACACTCCTGTTTCAAATATTTCAACCTTTTTTTTTCTCTACTTACACTGCATATTCCTTTTGCAAGGCTATCGGAAATCTGATAGAGAATTATCTTCCCCTGCCGCTAGAGGGCGAATCGCCAATACGATATTGGCGCCCAAACCAAATTTCTTCACTTATCAGGGAGCAGTTATCGAGGAGAGATGCTAAAATAAGCGCTCACATCACCTTGCCCTTAACCAGCATACCACTGAAGGCTGTTTCGACAGCATACTTATCAAAAGGCTGAGGAACGAGAACAGACCTGACGAAGTGTCTTAACAACATTTAAAACCAGCGAGTAGAACACCTTTCTAGCGCAGTTCACCAAGAACTTTTTATTGCACCTCTCAGATAAGTTGGGTATAGTTGGGTAGCAATTGCCATTAAAATTTGCAACAATTCTCTACTTTTTGATAATACATGTGTCTGCATTTTATATTCATGTTTGTTTCCTTCTTTCGTCTGAACAATAACCACTAACGGAGAATAAGGGCTCTAACAAAACCCTGTAAATACTCTTAAGGCCTTTAAACATTTAGCATGGAATTATGAGTTATTTCTATACATGCTGTTAAAATATAAGCACATGGTCAGTATGTAAAACAGTGTCAGTAAAAAAAGAAAGAAAAAAAGTGGACACTACTTCATCGTCTTTAGTAGACAGAAGGATGCCAACACTACTTACTCTGCATATTCCTTTTGCATGATTTGTAAATCCAGCACAGATTTTCTCATCACTAACAGCTCCAAAATAGTGAGAACATTCATCATTGGACATTATAGGAAGGCTCAATTCTTGTGCATATTTCGTTACACTGCCACCTGCAAAAATGGTAAAGACAGAAAAAAAATATAAAATAGAAAGTTTGGAAATAGAAAGTTTGGAAATAGAAAGTTGGAAATAGAAAGTTGAAATAGAAGTCTTCAAACAATAAAGCAATGGTAACTCTCTTCAAGAACATATTGATAATTTTCAAGCAAATTTTTGACCCATACGTAGGATCCAAACAGCTACTACCATTTTGGGTCAGGGGTGGACCTGGGAGTAATAGCAATAAATGTATTCCACACTCCACAGAGTTCTAGAAGTGGAATCTCACACCTGATGCAGACTTAAGACCCCTCTTTTTTGAATGAGATATCATCAGCCTATTCTAACATAACCGATATAACTAATTGTGTTATTGTTAAAAATTACTTTACTCTAGAAATAGTTTGAAGAATGATGAAATAGAAATCTATATGTTATCACAATTAAGATAAAGGTTACTGAACTGATAGAGCTTCAATATATATATATATATATATATAAATATATATATATGTGTGTGGGTGTGTGTATGTGTGTGTGTGTGTTTGTGTGTGCATACGTCTGTGTGTGTGTGTGTGCAAACGTGTGTGAGCGTGTTTAAAGGAACAAGTCATTGTTATTGGTTATAATCCAGTCGGCAAAGATGGACAACTTATGAGGTGCTTTAATTGTGACTACAAATCATTTTTTAAACTAAATTTTTTTAAATAAATAAGAAAAATAAACTAGAATGTAAAATAAAGAAAACCCTTTTTTTCTTCTTTTTTCTCCTTTTATAAAACCAGTAGGTTCCCTCTCCTACAAACACATCCACATAAAAGAAACCTTATATTTGATGACAATAAAAACAAAAATAAAATAATCAAATACATTAGATAAATAAAATAAGAAAATAAAGAACTGAATTTGAATTTAGTTTCATCAACAAGAAATATGTAATATCTTTAAACTTCTTTAAACTTCTCTCTATATTATTTATCTTATATCTGATATATTATTTATCTTATATCTTATATCTATCTTATCTATATTATATCTCTATACTTTTTTGTAGTAATACAATTAACTCTTACGTGTCAGCCAGAATCTATGAATAAATTAACTTATATTAATTTAAGAAGAAAACTCTCCATTCTTTAATTTAAACTGCCTATTGACATTGGTAGCAGATCGAGACCCAGTTGTGGGATAAATTATATTGTTTTTTGTGTTTTACATATTGCCACCTATACTGCGTCTCAAGATGACGAATCAACAGGCTTAAAATCACCACCAATTTTGGAAAAAGAGGATTTCTATGGAGAATGGAAGTATGACTTGACAATATGGCAAATGTATACAGACTTGCTGAGGAATAAACAGGGCCCAGCAGTTTTTCTCATTTTAACTTGACAAGAAATTTTGTTAGAGACCTACAACTTGCCTATTAACAATTGTGTTCCGATTACACATTAGTCACACAAGACTAACGCACTCCTATATACTCAAACAAGAACAACAACCACAGTGTGAAACATGTCAAACACCTTTGACTGTTAAACACTTATTCATAGAATGCAGGTTTTTTGCTCACATCAGAAACTGTTATTTTAATGCAAACAATATGAAAGATCTATTTGAAAATGTCAACATGGAGGACATTTTGTCCTTTTTGAGGGAAATAAAATTATACCATAGAATATAAACATGAACTTAAACAATAACATACAACATGATCCCCAATGGTGCTAACACATTGTTAAAACCAAAAAAGTATAAATATAAATACACAACATATATTACTTCCTAATCGTTAGGCATGACATAACCCCAGATGGGTTGATATGCCATGCAAATCAATCAACCGACCAACCAAACTCTCTTCATTGTTCACCATTCTGTCTGAGAAGAAATGATGATAAGATGACGAGATAAACAACACAAAAGCAGACGATAGGCAGAAGATGACAAGAACAGATTGAAGAGTTGGGCACTAGTTGATAACAATAATCATAGATAAGTAAAAAACAACTCGAATATAAGTAATGAAGTTTGTAACATATATTACAATCTGGTGCTGGTCGATCGTAATCTATATAATACAGTAGGTACCACCAAAATATGTCACGTGATCAGTTTAGGCCATATTGAAAAAAGAAACGTAAATATTTCTGAACTTTAAAAAAAATCTCACAAAAAAGAAATAACGAACATAAAGAGTTGTTACAAAGAAAAACAGTTAATTCAAAGATCAAATTATCCAGTTGGGGAAAAATTACTTACTGTTATACCTGCCCCCTTGATTTAAAGGGGCAGGGCTGGGTTTATTGCCCAGCGCCTGAGCCCCCCCTCCCTTGAGGGGGAATGCTGACGGGATCGACGCATTTTTTGTGCCTGCCACCCATGAGCTTTGGCTTGTGGGTGGGCCCACATAAAAATGCTCTTGTGTCATGCCCTCATAAGTGGGACGAAAGGCAAATATCCTGAGACTGCAAAGATTATGGAACCATTACACAAACCGTCTACCTCAATATTTTAGCATTCAGCTGCGAGTTACTCTATGTCTGGCGCAAACTGTATTTGGATGTACTAGTATACTGAATATTCTATGATCCAGTATACAACATTAACCAACATTGAAATTGTAACATCTCTGTAACCAAAAATAAAAGAGGAGTCCTCTAGGCATATTGGCTAATGTGCTGGACTGCAACATTGTAGTAAGCAAGTTTGAACTCCAGTCATGTTAACATTTCACTAAGAATGTAGGCTACGTTAATCCACAACAGTTAAAGAGTTTCAATGCTGTAGAGTTTGGTAATAAATAATACCTAACAGTATCTATTTTGATAGTCCACTAGAAATGATAAAATCCTGGTACCTTTTGGTTTAGAAGAAAATTAACTTTTTATAAAAAGACTAGACAAAACATGACCCATTGGGTCACCCATTCAGCTCTGGGTAGATAATTGAGATTAGGGAAAAGTGAGTCTTGGACCAGCTCATTTACTCTCTATGAAAGGTAACCTAGGCTAGTCCACAACAGGTAAAGAGTTTCAATGCTGTAGAGTTTGGTAATAAATAATACCTAACAGTATCTGTTTTGATAGTCCACTAGAAATGATAAAATCCTGGTACCTTTTGGTTTAGAAGAAAATTAAATTTTCATAAAAAGATTGTTTGGTGTGTAATTATTCATGGGTGATTCTGTGTATACAAAATATATTGCTGATATAGATATAAGTGTGAAGAAAAGGAAGTGAATCCGACGGTATGTAGTATATTAAGAAAGAATGAAAAAACACAGGTTTAAATGAGTTGAGTGGTGAGTTTATTCGATTGTTTCGATCTATTAATTAGATCATCTTCAGGGCATTTGTTGGTATATGGAAGGTAATAAGAATTTTTTTATCACAGAATAACGAGAAAAGCAAGTGGTAGTCCTTGTTATTCAGTCTGTTTAAAATTTGAGGTTTGAAAAAAGGAGACGGTTTGAAATATGACGTCAAATATTCTCTTTTACGGTGTGAGTATGGGACTGTGTAAATGTGTGTATCGAAAAGAAGGCATTGTGCATTTTTTAGGTGTGTGGTTGCGCGTGTGTGTATAAAATCTTTTGCGATAATATACTACATAGATATAAGTATATCCTGGTTGGTTGATACCAATTTTGTTGTGAAATAGGAGATCAGTTTAAAAAAAAAGAATGTCAACATATTGTTTGTTTTAACTTACCACCTTCAGTGCAACCCCATCCTTTCATCATACAAAGAGTTCCTGCATCAGGGAAAAGGATATCCTCCTTTTGAGCCAAAGGAACTGGCTGAAGAGTTGATATAATTTCAGTTGGAACTGGGTGTGTCAACTTTAACAGTGCAATATCGTCATGAAAATCTGATAAAGAAATTTATTAGATAAATCAGTACAAAATAAAAAACGCCCCCCAGGCGATGTAAAAATAGATTTTTGAAATTGCCTGAGGGATGGGAGCAAAAAATTCAATGTCAGCGAGTTTGTACCCTAAGTAAGTAAAATCATCAAATTCATTAAAGGATTAAAAAATAAAACAATTTGAAATGTAAACTTTAAATATGTATTAAAATAAAACAAACTATATATAGATATATAATACCAGTCATGTATTTATTAAAACTTGTTTTAAAAAACAATGAGGACTGTCTAATGTTGCATGTTCAAATTTTGAGTTTATTTATTCTATGTTATGATGATTTTGGGTAATCATGTAATGTGACGTAAGCAGTGACGTAATTTTTGTTACAGACAAAAACCGGAAGAGAATCTCCATTATTAATAGACTAGTAGAAACATTTTACTGTTGATTTTGAAAACAAATACTCAAGAAAAAAAATGCTAGAAACCACAAGGTTCCTAGTTTGATACCGGCCCTCGCCAACTCAGCGTATGAGTAGCACAGGGATCTGTGCGGTAAAGTGAGGAGCTGATGGTAGGAGTGGCGCTCCACCTCAGATGCAAACAATAATCTCCTTGGTCTAGCGCTAGTGAAAAGGGGATAGACTCACTCGCTGATTGGCTGATACCGACTTTAGGCCACCCGATGACTTTTACTTTACTCATTTGGAAAGAATGTCCTATCAATTGTTTTGCGATGAAAACTTTGTGTGTTTGTCTGATTGATTAGTTAGTTTTAAGACACATCAACCCTTGTTGGGTTATTTTATGCCAAGGTCAGTCATTTTTTGTTATGTATTTTCAAGTAACTATTCCTATTCAATAATAATAACTATTAGTTTACGTACATGTGTCGAAATTGAAAGGCAGCCCTATGAACAAGCAGATTCCCGAAACCAGAGAGAAAGATCGGCCATGCGATGTTATCTCTGCAACAAAACGGGGCACCTAGTGAAAAACTGTCCGGGAAACGGAAACAGGAGCGAGATGTCAAACAATCTCCTTGGTCTAGCGCTATTGAAAAGGGGATAGACTCCCTCGCTGACTGGCTGATACCGACTTTAGTCTGCCCCGTCGACTTACTTATATATATATATATATATAATATATATATATATATATTTTTTTTTTTGCTCGATTTGTTTAGCCTTACATTTGAATAGGTATGCCCACCTAATTCATTAATTATCAATTAATTAATTTTCAAAATTAGGTACAACTTCAATTAAGCACATATTCTCCCAAAAATTGTCGGCTAAAAAAGCCATATCAAACACATTGTTTGTTTACTTCTCATATAATATATATAATATATATATATTATATATATATATAAAAGTATTTTTATCATTTTTATAATCTTTACACGAAAGAATGTCCTATCAATTGTTTTGGGATGAAAACTTTGTGTGTTTGTTTGATTGATTAGTTAATTTTAGGACACATCAACCCTTGTTGGGTTATTTTATGCCAAGGTCAGTCATTTTTTGTTATGTATTTTCAACTAACTATTCCTATTCAATAATAATAACTATTAGTTTACACACATTAATATGATTTCTAGTATTCTTATGTAAAAAAAAGTAAAGTAAAGTCGTCGGGGCAGCCTAAAGTCACTATCAGCCAATCAGCGAGGGAGTCTATCCCCTTTTCACTTGTGCTAGACCAAGGAGATTATTTTAGCATCTGAGAAGGAGCGCCACACCTACCATCAGCTCCTTACTTTACCGCACAGATCCCTGTGCTACTCATACGCTGAGTTGGCGAGGACCGGTATCGAACTAGGAACCTTGTGGTTTCTAGCCGAACGGTCTACCGACTGAGCTAACCCGGCCCCAAAATTCTTATGTACTATTAATAATTCTAAAACAGATCTATATAACCTATAGATTGGACCCTAACCGAAACTACTTCTCGAGGTCAGAATGGATCAGGAAGTAATGGTAATGAAGACGTGACTCCACACACCCCAGAGCTCTAGAAGTGTAGCCTCAGTACCGGATGTAGTTTAATGTCATACCCAGGACATCCTGTATTCTACGCCCTACCGGCAGGGTGGTGATAACTTTGAAGTTGTTGTTTGATTATATAAATTATCATTCTGCATATGTTCTGATTGTTCCTCTTCCATTTCAGAAATATTTAATGTCAAGTTGAATTATTTTTGCATTTTTGATGTCATCTATAAATAAAGAATGTAGATGAGACACATTTCCGACAAGTCATACTTTTCTTTTTTTTTACTTCAAGATGGTACAATTCACTATACACTTAACATCTTTCATTTTGTCCCTCACATAAACATTACTTAACAGTGTCCTGAAGATGGTACAATATACTGAAATGCTTAAGTATTGACACTAAAAATTGTTTCCTGATCATAACATCCTGTGTTTGTTATATTTAAAAAAAATATTTTCTTCTCATATTGTTGGATTAATTTCCTCACCGTATTTCCATATATATACATATACATAAAATAGAAAAACATCAAGTATTCAAAAAAGAAGAATCTACTGGAACAGAATGAATAGTCATGTGACTATACCATGTGACTATTTCATGAGAAATTAATGATTTATGAGAATTGGTTATTGCCTATGATTTGATGAGTCCCAAAAAATGACCATTTAACAAAATGGCATCTGATAAGAATTTCTTTTTCTTCCTGTCTTTGGTTTCCCAAGTGTTTTTAAAGCACACTTCTTTATCACACACAACACACACAGACACATACACACACATACACACATGCATTTGCACACAGGCACACATTTTTTCTTGATGTTCTTAAATATGTAGTTGTTGCTGGTTAATATATATATATATATATATATATATATATATATGAGGAAAATGAGTAAAGAAAAGAAATGTAGATGGATAAAAATGAATATAATCGATATCACTTACACATGTGTTTCGGTCCGTTTATCAAAATGTATACGGATTACGCTATTATTATTATTAAAATAATCAGATGAAATTGAAATAATGATAATAATAATAGGAAAAATGTAAAAATATTCCGTACACAGAGTCCCTTTCCATTCTTACACACATATATATATATATATATATATATATATATATATATATATATATATAATTTAGGATAACATAGACAAAATCAACAGCACATGGTAACTGTCAGTTTCTCACCTATACGAGGATGATCATATTGGCAAGAAACTTACATCAAGTGTTGTTGACTCTGCTTCTATGTTATCCTAACTTAGATAACTTTTACATTTTTTCAGGTCAGTTAACTTTGAACCATGTATCTTTGATGCATAACACAGATTCTCAAAGATACGTGGTTCAAAGTTAACTGACCTGAAAAAATGTAAAAGTTTTTAAATGAAATAACTTGTGCATTATATCTTTTATTCATTAATATATCAACACTGAAAATTTCATTAAATTCAGTTAATTCCTTGATTTTTGATATTTTTTTTTCTTTCGGTGGAGTGACAAATGATGATGGAATTTAGATCCATTAAGTTTGATTTAACCCATATTACTTTATTATGTAAGTTGTCATCATCCTCTAAAAACAAATATTTATTTAATAACTACTTTAGTTTATTATTATCTAATCATTTTTGTAGAAACCCTCTATTGAAAATTTAGGCCCCCTCCTTTTAAACAGATAAAATATCGATATATATTTTTTCTTTTATAAGATAATAGACAATTAAATCAAAAAGAGTAAAAAAAGATCTACAAAAATTATTTTTTTAGTTTTTATTTTACATTTTATTTTCCAATTTTCGGTATTTATTTTCTACCAGGATAGCTCCCTTAAATTTTTTTCTACTATTTACACCTTTAGTCTTTTGGCTTTTTATTTATACTGTAATTAATTTCAACTTTATATAATTTTAAAAGGAAAAAAAAATCAAATCTTCATATTGAATACTTTTTTGATAACACTTTGTATGATACTGAATTGTGGGTCATCTGCTTAGCATCCCCAACACCTACTTGAATTTTCCCACCACTACTGACTCCATTTTCAGTGGGTATTGCGCTGACTTCATTACCAACACTGAAGACCCATATTTTTTCTTTATTTTTTTATTGAAAGTGACAAAGATTTTTTAAACATTTTTAAAATAATATTTTTCGTCTGAATTTTTTCTTTATTGTTAGACAGGGTTATTTAATCATTGTACATAGTTTAGTTTTTAGTAGTTTCCAAATCTTTCAAAAAAAAAATTCATATATATATATATATATATATATATATATATATATATATATATAGAGAGAGAGAGAGAGAGAGAGAGATGTATATATATATATGAGACAAGAGAATAAGAAGACCCGATTTTTTATATACATATATATACATACATACACATATATATATATATATATATATATGTATATATTAAACTGGTTTTATATTCTCTTATCTCAATGTATATGCTAATCTACTCAAATTAATATATCTCACCTACCACTGCGAGATGCTATAATAATTTTCATATCTTCAGGATGTTTTTTCTTTCATTACAATTCCACCTTTTTATACGTAAATGATATTCTTATACATTAACACAGATTCTTAAAATAACAGGTTCGCTCTTATATACAAAACAGGGACAATGAACATCTCATTTAGTTGTTCTTGCTCTGTTAGAGGGGCTTAGAATACACTGTATCATCTGCAGATGGGTAAGCCCTGGTAATCTGAACATTAGCTACGTAAATGAGAGTTACCTCCCCTTGTTTGTTTTCCTTTGAGGAAGACATGTTTTGATGGGCCATTTTTATTTCACCATAAATCTACACTGAAAATACGAATTTGTTTGAATCAATACAACTGCACGTTTTAAGACAAAAATATCATAAAATGAGTTCTTAATTGTGCTTGCACATTATTTGAAATGAACTTAATTGTTATTAAGAACACATTTTATGATATTTTCGTGTGAAAACATGCAGTTGTATTAATTCGAACAAATTCGTATTTTCAGTGTAGATTTACGGCAAAATGAAAATGGCTGACCAAAACATTCGGCTTCTTCAAATTGAAACAAACAAGGGGAGGTTACTCTCATTTATGTAGCTAATGTTCAGATTACCTAGGCCTTACCCCGATGTCCTAGATTTGACCCTAAACTGCATCTGGGGGTAAGGCTTCTGGCTGTATGGAGTACATCTTCATTACCATTATTTCCTATGGGGTAGTACCTAGAGGTTAGGGAATGACATTCATATTTACTTGTGCGTAGTTGAGAGTTTTTGTTTTTTGCACACAGTGCTATTAAATACAAATCATTTTTAAACAGATCTATTTGACCCATAGATTGTACCTTAATAGGTACTACCACTCCAGGTGGACCTGGGAGTAATGTCAATGAATGGGTGATGCCAGATGCAGATATTTTATTTATTTATTTTTTTGGCCTCTATGCCATCATCCTTAGTGGACACATAAGTACATACATATATACATTTACCAACCCCTCCGCACGAGAAGGATGTGACACAAGGTCAATTTCTTAAGCGGAGTTTAACAGGTTTGAATTCAGAGTTTTCCTTCTCCTAGACCGGTTGTCTAACCAAGGTTAAAGGGCCCAGTCTGCCCTACTATTTACCCATGGCTGGAGGGAGAGTAGGATTCATACCTTTCCCAAGGGTATTAGCGCTAAGTGAAATGCAATTACCACATCCAGGATTTGAACTCGGGTCGACAAGTCCATTTCCCATGACTTTAACCATTACACCACGTGCTTCCATAAGTACATATACTTATATTTTCATGGGAAAGTTAAATGCAGAAAGTGCTTTCTGGATTACAGTCTTCACGAATATAAATCAAATCCTCGTTATTTTTACTCAAAAAGCAAGATCTGGTGATAGTGATAGTGAATGTGAATATATGTTTACTTTGTCATTAATTGTTTTATTTTTGTAGTTTCCTCTGGACATACATACATACACACAACTGCTCATTGTATATGTATAGATAGGAAAGTTCAACACCTTTTGAAGAAAGTATTTCAGTGTGTCAAGAATTGAAGCTTACTTGATCTCACAAGTGGATATGGATAGGTGTGGGGTGGGGGAATGTCAAGAGATCTGTTTCCGCTCCCATACACCTACACACATGGAATGGTACAGTCTGTAAGGAAAAGGAAATAGAGAGGATGGATTTTTTTTCTCTCTTTGTTGTTAGTTGTTAACAGATGGCAAATTATTTGCTTGAAGATCATAAGACCTTTTCTTCTTCTGAGTTTATTCTCAAGCTTTAAACACAAAAAAAATGTCCACCATTGTCCCTTGACTTGCACTTGACAAAAATTAGGTCACAGAGATTGTGGGGGTAATGAGGATTTGATTTATTTATTTATATATTTGTTGACTGTACACTAATTGTAAAATGGAGGTGTTATGGTTATTGTCAATGGATATGACAATCCGAATTCAAATCCTGGATGAGGCTGATCCCCACTGGATGCTACATACATGTAACCTTGTGTCAGATCCTACCCTTTTGTCTTTGCCTCTTCCTTTTTCTTTCCTTGAATTCCTTTTTCAGCACGACCACCAAATAAGATGGGGTTAAAAGCAAACCCTAGGAACACGCACCAAGAATAACCAGCTACCTTTTTAACCTAAAACATTAAACTTCTTGTCACCCCACCGGTTTCAAATTAATGTCCACTAATTCTTATATCATTTAGATATTATTCTAGGAGAAGCTTATTTTTATATCATTTAGATATTATTCTAGGAGAAGCTTATTCTTATATCATTTAGATATTATTCTAGGTGAAGCTTATTCTTATATCATTTAGATATTATTCTAGAAGAAGCTAATTCTTATATAATTTAGATATTATTCTAGGAGAAGCTTATTCTTATATCATTTAGATATTATTCTAGGAGAAGCCAATTCTTATATCATTTAGATATTATTCTTGGAGAAGCTTATTCTTATATCATTTAGATATTATTCTTGGAGAAGCGTAAAAAAAATAATAATAGAGAAATGAAAGAATTTTGAAGAAACTTACCATTTATTTGGAAGTCAGGATAAACAATTATTCTTTCAACTTTGACATTCCATTGGCGCCATTTCATCTTTCGGAAGATTTTTCCAAAGACGTGTAGAACCCTTTCTCTAATGTTTGGCTGTCATTGAGAAGAAGAAGAATTGTGATAAAACATAATTTGTAAGAAATATCAAATAAAAAAATTGTCGCAGAAATAGACTGAATTAAAATTACTGTGTCAAGTATCAGAAGTAGTAAGTGAAGTAATATTAACAAAGGTGAAATCAGAACATGTGTAGCCATGACAATGGAATAATGTGAAAAATATAAATGGAAAGGTGATTAATATTTTCTTTCTTTTCTTTCTTTCTTTTGGAAGTCCGTCGCAGACAATGATGATGTCACTCCATATCTTCAGTTGTGGACCCTCTGGTGGCTTGTTAGTCCAATTCTGGACTTGCAGATGCGGTCACACACATTGCAGGGGAAATTCCCATATACATTTAATAGTTCATGAGGATGAAGACATCGCTGCTGTGCAGTCCTGTTTATCTCGATATTGAGCTGCTTAGATCCTGTGCAGCAGATTTATCTTTTATTATATATATATATATAAATATATATATATATATATATATATATATATATATATATATATGTGTGTGTGTGTGTGTGTGTGTGTGTGTGTGTGTGTGTGTGTGAAGAGAAATGAAGTGAATCTGATGGTATGTGTAGTATAGTGAGAAATTTGAAAAAACACTTATTTTATTTAAACCTGTGTTTTTTCAAATTTCTTACTATACTACATATATATATATATATATATATATATATATATATATATATATAGAGAGAGAGAGAGAGAGAGAGAGAGAGGGGGAGAGGTGGAGAGAGCTAAACAGAGAGAGATACACATACATATCATATGTACCTTGGAAATTATTATAAAAATGCATTGGAAATTATTTTACTATAAATATGTATTGAAAATAATTTGATTATAAATATAAACTTGAAATAATTTTTCTATAATTATGCATTGGAAATTATTTTACTATAAAAAGTGTTATGGAAATTATTTTACGATATAAATGTATTGAAAATGATTTGATTATGAAGATACACTGGGCATTATTTTACTATAAAATGCATTGTAAATTACAAGAGAAGGTGGGAAGATTAAAAAAATTCTACCAACTTTTAAAGAATTTGTTGCCATTCGAGCTGTCCAACTTGTTGCAGGAATTGCTTTTGAGCTGTGAAAAAAAAAAAAAAAAAAAAAAAGAAAGAAAAAAATACATTATACACATTATACACTACTCAGTAATAATGGATCTGCAAGACTAGCTTACTAACTATTACACAGACTTTCTTGTGTAAATAAACAATTTTCATCATCATCATCATCATCATCATCATCATCATCAATTTTTTATTATGCATCTTTTATTATTATATATATATATATAATATATAATATATATATATATATAAAACACACACACACACACACACATATATATATATATATATAAACACACACACACACACACACACACACACATATATATATATATATATATATATATAAACACACACACACACACACACATATATATATATATATATATATATAAATTAGCTGGAGACATGTGTCATAATGGTTAGAGTTGTAGGAAATGGACTTGTCGACAGGAGTTCAATTTCTGGACGTTTGCATTTCAAGTGTCCCTAATACCCTTGGGAAAGGTATGAATCCTACTCTCCCTCCAGCTATGGGTAAATAGCTGGGCAGACTGGGCTCTTTAACTATGGCTAGGTAACCAGTCTAGGAGAAGGAACACTCTAAATTCAAACCTGTTAAACACTGCTTAAGAAATTAACCTTGTGTTGCATCCTGTTTGTATGGAGGGTTTGATAAATATATATATATATATATTATATATATATATCAATTAGCTCTAGTTGGATACTAGATGCTGTGTAGAAAACCAGCCAGGGGCAATGACTGATAGGGTCGTGCAATTAGCACGGATATCCATGACAATTTCTCGCCAACCCTCTCTATCACTCATTGTCACAGGGAGTCCTCTACGCAGCATCCTTGCATAGTTAGTCAATGAAGGTCCTTGTTGAGTGGCCCACATTAGCACGTCCATGATGACCAGATATATTTCTACATATATAAACCCCCCACCAAAGCAATACAGTTTAGAATCTCAGATTACTAGGCCTATTAAAACAGAGCATAATTACCCATATATTTCAAGAACTGATATGTATTGGCAGGACCTTATCCGTTGGGTTGGGGTGGGTTGTCAAATCTAGCAACCAGCTGACTCAGAGAACTCCACACCTTATTTTAATTCAAAGTTGTCCTTCATATTGACTGGTTACCACCAAGGCTATTTATTTTGAACGGACTTGCCAATCCATTTTCTGTGGTGTTATATATATATATATATATGTGGAGAAAAGTAGACAAACACAGGATGTTGTGGAAACTTTGATGTTTATTGTCGACGGTGCAACGTTTCGGTCTCTTATTAGACCATCTTCAGGACTTGAATATAGTTCTTACTCCAATGATGGAAATTCTCAAGATGCATTTGAGAATTTCCATCATTGGAGTAAGAACTATATTCAAGTCCTGAAGATGGTCTAATAAGAGACCGAAACGTTGCACCGTCGACAATAAACATCAAGTTTCCACAACATCCCGTGTTTGTCTACTTTTCTCCACATACTGTCAGATTAACCTCCTCACATTTCTACCCATATATATATATATATATAATATATATAATATATACACACACACACACATACATATATATATATATATATATATAAAATGTTGTTCTGGTTCCAATGGGAGAGAAAATTCAATATTTTATAAAAAAAGAAGGTCCGCAAAAAGTATTATGTTTCAGAAAAAAATGTATTCTTTTTATCTTACATATGCAACACGTGTTTCAGATCTTCTGGTATCTTCTTCAGGCTTTAATCAATAATATTATTGATCAAAGCCTGAGAAGAGATACCAGAAGATCTGAAACATGTATTGCATATGTAAGATAAAAGAATACATTTTTTTTCTGAAAACATAATATATTTTGTGACCTTCTTTTTTATAAAATATATATATATATATATATATATATATGAATGCACACACATACATACACACTCACATACACACACACACATATATATGTTATATGCACACACATACAAATATATATATCATTTACTAAACTTTGCTCTGTCAAGGCCAGATGTATGGGGCAAAAAAAAAAAAATGAATAGTGAGAGTTACTCCCTTCTGCTGCTTTCTTGACTCAAATCTTTCTCCAAGAATGGCTACTCCCATCCCCTATCAGGTTCTCTCACCTACCTCCCCCAACTCTCTTCCCATCTGATTTCCTTCTCATCCTCCCCAAAGATTCCCCTATAACCAATCAAATCTTTCCTTCACCACAAAACTTACCCACCCACCCACTTCCCCCTTCTATAAAACACTTGTATGATCCTGGTAATTCAATAAATCCTGATGAAGCCGAGTTCAATACTCCAGCAAAATATACTACGCATTTTGGTTTGAGTTTTGTTCTTTCATTTTTCTACCATATTCTGTCGGATTCATTCCAATCCACTTTCCTCATATATATATATATATATATGTATATATATATATATATATATATATTTGAGGTGAATGTTAGTATTTGTATCCGTTTTAGGAGATACTTATACTAGGTTTGGGCTGAGGAGTGAAACATTAATGTACTTATTATGCTAAGCATACGGAGACGCAAAATTCACATCATATATATATATATATATATATATATATATATGTGTGTGTATTTGGGCAGCATTCTTTCATTTATACATGTAGAATTAAACAAAATACACATCTTCTGTTTAACAATTTTATTTTTGATCTTTCCGAGTTTTCTGGCCAACTTTTTAATATTTGGGTGGAATTCGTGGATAAGTCCACCAAAGTTCAGGTCCCGAGTACTTTTGGCACTTCGAAGTGCCATCATCAGGTGTGATATATATATATACACAAGCACATACATAATATTTGAGTTTACATAATGTCAATGGAATCTTTGATTTGCCGATTCCATGATCAATTGTACTCAGTTGACTATCTTAGATATTTTTCAAACTTTACTCACAGATTCTTTGGGGGTCAGACATGACTGTATCCCCTGCAAAGACACTTACAAAAATATGTGTCCTGGATATAACATTAAACTGCATCTGATGGTGAGACTCCGTTTCTGGAAAACCTTGGGAGCATGGAGTTTACTTCTTCATTACCATTACTCCCAGATCCACTCTGACCTGAAGTGGTAGTACCTGTTAGTATCCCATCTATGGGTCAGATAGATCTGTTTAAAAATTATTCATATTCCAATGGATCATATGCAAAACAAAACCTCTTAAAAAGTTTTTAATTTTTTTTTACTCTATTCATAAATTTACTTATAATACAAATCCTCTGACAGTGAATTTTTACCCCCCCCCCCACCTCAGGCAATATCTTTCAAAAATTAATTTTTACACCACCCGGAGGTTGTTTTTTTTTTTGCTAGATTATATAATAGGATCCGCCTGGAGAGGGGAGTCTAATGTTGTAAGACCCGAAACTCCCGGGGAACCAGGCTTTGACATCACTGATGACGCCCTCTAAATCGTATTAAAGCACATATTCAATGACTAACTTTTATTTACGGATATTCCAAGTCTCTTATAAGATTTAAGTACTGAGCAAGTCTCAGCATGACTGTTGCGAATCCCTGGGCCAATATTCTAATAAATCAAAGATCTACTCGTAAAACTACACAGAGCGAATCTGGAAAGGAGGCGGACTTAAAACATGACATGTTTACCAGTGGAACAGAGAATCGTTGCTGTTGGATTTTGTGTAAAGTATTCAACTCTGTTACAAGATGAATGCAAGACTAAAACTAGAGTTTGGTAGGTGGCTTATATGGAGCTTTGGATTGTTCCATTATGAACTCAGGCAAGTTCATTTCCAGAGTTCTGATTGGCTGTTGGATTTCAGGGTGAGTAAGAACATGGATAAGAACCCACTCTTCAGCCATCACTTTGCATTATGCCAGCAGCATGCAAGGACTGTATTTAAGTTACAGCTTGCCTGTTGTTTTCATCTACTAACTCGACAGTAGTTAGAACCCCACTGCGACGGTGAGTATCATATTGTTTCTATATCTGGAGGATAACTTCTACAGTTGCGAAACCCAAAATCTGTAATGATACAGGCGAAACATTACCAATTGTCCTCCTTTATGCATCTCGACGATATTTTACAAGACTACAATGTTCAAATGTATCTACATAATATCTATTTAATATTCAAGTCTACATATTTTTTTATCTAAAGTTTAAGTGTGTGTATATAATATTTTTGATAATACATTAAAATTTTTTTTTGAAATTACTTACTTTTCACCAAAAAAGCAATGAGCTGCAGACATAACCCACTGATCAGAGATGAGTGATCCTCCACACCAATAGTATCTGTAGACCGGAAAGATGCCAAATATTCGATTGATGACAACCTTTGACTGTAAAGAGACCAGCCATGGCCAGCGTCCTCGGGGTATTGAGTGACCTCCTATAAGTGCCATTGCCACAGGTGGGTGAAAATTTGTGTCATTGTGGACTGTGATATTGGGAAGAAAAAAACAATGGAAATTAAGATTAGGCTTTTGAAAAGTTGACATTTTTTTACAGTAAAATAACATAATTAATGACATATAAGATATCTCCAATCTTTTGTACTTAGGCTAGGTACAAGTACTGGAGAGATGTGTGTAATTGATGGCATACCTCCAACCTTTTGTACTTAGGCTAGGTACAAGTACTGGGGAGATGTGTGTAATTGATGGTATATATATATATATATATATATATATATATATATATACCGTGGAGTTTAACAGGTTTGAAGTCAGAGTTTTCTTTCTCCTAGACAGGGTTCCTAACCAAGGCTGAAAAGCCCAGTCTGCCCTACTATTTACCCATAGCTGGAATGAGTATAGTTGGATTCATACCTTTCCCAAGGGTATTGATGGTATATAAGATACCTCCAACCTTTTTAACTTAGGCTAGGTACATGTACTGGTACTTAGGCTAGATACATGTATTGTATATAAGATACCTCCATGTAGAGGTGTTTATAAATACGTACTATTTACCCATAGTTGGGTAGGTATGTGTGTGTGTGGGGGTAAGAGATGGATTCATGCCTTTCTCAAAGGCATTAGTGCAAAGTGAAACACAAACAGCCCTGTCCAGGATTTGAACTCAGGTCACCAATTCCTACGATGGTACCCATTATGTTAAACATACCTCCACTCAAAGATCATTTCTTATTGCTGGTAGCATGTAACCCAGTACAACCTGTCTCATAACTTGGAAAGGAGATGGGCACTGCTTAGTAACATCTACTGCACCAAGAGATTTTTACAATTCATGAGAGGTCATGAATCGTGAACATACCTGTAGCCAGGAATATTTAAATTGAGGTCTGTTGATTTAGAATCAAGGGGGTCCCCATGGAAAATTACCGGTGACTGTTAATAACCCATGACCCCTTAGAAGCGCGCAATTTGGGTGCCATGACAGACACATGATAGTTAGTTAGAATTAGATTCACCTCAGTTTTGAAGGAGGGCAGATGTGATCGTTGACTCTCTCGGGGTTCAATCTCATCCCCTGTAGTGGAATAATCAATATGGGCTAATAAAACTTGATCAAGAATAAACAAGGTCTTGTTTGTAGATTATTAAGACAATGACCAGCTCAGCCCAGCCCAAAGAAGTAAGAAGAACAGAAAAAGAAAAACCAGCAGAAGGAAGTCCACCAGATAAAATGTCAGTCGACAAACTAGATGAAAAGCAGTCAGCAAGAACCAGCAACAAGTAAAACTACCATCCATATCTCTAATATATATCTCTGTCTCTCTCTCTCTCTATTATTGTTACATAATAATTGGATCCCTAATACATTTTTAAGGTAGTGTAGAAATCATTATGGCGATCAGTAGAGCTGATGGCCTTGAGAGTGAGTGACAATGCTTGACCTCACTCTGACCTTGCCTTGCGGGACAAACCGTGAGAACCGGGAACCCCGATAGAAAGCCCTTCCGGTTTAAGGAGTAAGCAACTCAGTTAGAGTTATAAGTTAGAAGCCAAGCTAGCAAGATGTGAGTCTCACTGCGCAGATTGTCTTGTCTGGGGATCTACGAATAAAGTAACATCATCGTAAATCGAAGTCTTGTGTTTATTACTAAAAACCAACAATGACACAGGGCTTCTGATAACAAGAAATCCCTAGCAACAGAAACCAGACCCGGAATCCTCAATAGAAGACCAGACGAGACCTTAGAAGATATACCAGACCAAGATAGATGATAGACGATCAGAATAGCAAAGCCGGCCAGAAGAATAGACGACAGAGTAAGAAGTAAGAAAGGTATATAACGTTATATAGATTGGTACTGTGAAAAGACCAGTATATAACTTATACCTATTTAGTGCTGGTAAAGAAGGCGCTATGCAACATTATATACCTGAGTATGTCAGAAGGGTATATATTTATTTACCAATCCCTCCACATGAGCAGGATGTGACACAAGGTCAATTTCTTAAGCAGAGTTTAACAGGTTTGAATTCAGAGTTTTCCTTCTCCTAGAATGGTTACCTATCCAAGGTTAAAAAGACCAGTCTGCCCTGCTATTTATCCATAGCTGGAGGGAGAATAGGATTCATAGCTTTCCCAAGGGTATTAGCACTAAGTGAAATGCAATTACCACATCCAGGATTTGAACTCGGGGCGACGAGTCCATTTCCCATGAGTTTAACCATTACACCACAGAAGGGTATATATGGTATACAACAAGATGCCATGAAGGCAAATTACTCAGCATGGTACCCTGTTGACCTAATAGGTCATAGGAGACATCTGTGACACATCTGTGGGGATTGAAATAAACTTAAAAAATCCCCAAAAATAAACTCCCATGAGCCTTCACACCGAAATAACCCTCAAAGCATGTGTGAGAAAAAGGACCCACTTCCGATCCCCAAGATAATCTCTCGGCCATTCTGACTTAGGCCTTAACTGGGACCAGACACTATTTCTGGACGGGCAGAAATTTCCCCTCCACGTGGCGGCTATGACCCATGAATAAAGCCTAAATTCAAAAATTACCTTTTGTCTTTGTCTCTTCCTTTTCTTTCCTTGAATTCCTTTTCAGTGTGACCGCCAAATAAGATGGGGTTAAAAGAAAACCCTAGGAACACGCACACCAGGAATAACCTTTTAAATCTAAAACATTAAACCTCTTGCCACCCCCACACATTGTAAAGGTCTTGGCCATCTTATAGGCAATGTCCTTCTCCTTGGATTTTTTCCTTCTTTCATCTAATCTCATTAACAAACTGTCACTAACATAAAACCCCCACGTCTAACAGAAAGAAGAAGAAAAAATGACTGATTTGGCATATACCCATGGGACACTATTTGGACTCAACATGTGCAGTCACAGATCCTTGGACAGATAAATTATGTAGTGGTGCTTTTAACAAGAGAGAGAGAGAGAGAGAGAGAGAGAGAGAGAGAGAAAGAGAGAGAGTGTGTGTGTGTACGAGAGAGAGAGAGAGAGAGAGAGGGATGGAGAGAGAGAGAGAGAGAGTACTAATTATGTAGTGCTGCTTTTAACAAGATAGATAGATAGATAGATAGATAGAGAGAGAGAGAGAGAGAGAGAGAGAGAGAGTGTGTGTGTGTGTGCGAGAGAGAGAGAGATGGATGGAGAGAGAGAGAGTACAAATTATGTAGTGCTGCTTTTAACAAGATAGAGAGAAGAGAGAGAGAGAGAGAGAGGAGAGAGAGGAGTGTGTGTGAGAGAGAGAGAGAGAGAGAGAGAAAGAGAGATGGATGGAGAGAGAGAGTACAAATTAAGTAGTGCTGCTTTTTATAACAAGAGAGAGAGAGAGAGAGAGAGAGAGAGAGAGAGAGAGAGTAAGATTGTATGTGTGTGTGAGTGTGAGAGAAGAGAGAGGAGAGAGAGAGAGAAAGAAAGAGAGAGAGGGGGTATAGAGAGGAAGGAAGAGAGAGAGAGATGGATGGAGAGAGAGAGTACACATTATGTAGTGCTGCTTTTAACAAGAGAGAGAGAGAGAGAGAGAGAGAGAGAGAGAGTACATGTGCGTGTGTGTGTATTTGTGTATTTGTGTGTGTGTTTTGGACCAGGCCACCAGCCAAGATAGTGCGCTGACTAAAACCTTTAAAAGGTTAGCATTAAATATATAATATTTAATCGAGTAGCATAAAATGTCAGTTACGGAAAATATGGAAAATGAAAAAAAAAAAAAAATCCCCAAAAACTGCCTAACTTAAAAAAATGTTTTTAAATTGAGCTCATATTTCTAAAAATGTATGTACAAATTAATAATCAAATCTTATAAGTGGTAATAAATTTAATAATACATTAAATTATAAATTGAATAATAAATCAAAGTTCTTTATTCTTTTATTCACACAGAAGGATACCAAATTCATACAGCTAGATGTATATGCATGTATAAAGATACAGACACACACACACAGACACACACAGATGCACAGATAGATGTAGACAAAGAGACACACATAGACAGATAGACAGACAGATATACATACACACACACACACACTCACAGATTCACACAAAGAAACTCAGACAGATAAACAGACAGACAGACAGACAGACACACACACACAAACACACAAAGATGCACACAAAGAGACACAGACAAAGAGACACATAAACACGCACATACACAGGCACAGACACACACAGAGATGTAAACAAAGAGACACACAGACAAACATACAGACACACAAACATGCACACACACACACACACACACACAGATGCACACAGATGCACTCAAAGAGACACTGACAAAGAGACACACAAACACACACACAGATGCACAGAGATGCACACAGAGACACAGACAAATAGACACACAAACACACACAGATGCACACAGAGATGCACACACACACACACACACACACACACACACACTCACAGATGCACACAAAGAGACTCAGACAGATAAACAGACAGACAGATAGACAGACAGACACACAAACACACACAGATGCGAACAGATGTACACAAAGAGACACAGACGAAGAGACACATAAACATGCACACACACAGGCACAGACACACACACGGATGTACACAAAGTGACACACAAACAAACATACAGACACACAAACATGCAAACACACACACACACACACACACATACACACACACACACACATAGATGCACACAAATGCACTGAAAGAGACAGAGATAAAGAGACACATAAACACGCACACACAGACACACACAGATGCACACAGAGACACACAGATGCACACAAAGAGATACAGACAAAGGGACACACAAACACACACACACACAGATGCACAGAGATGCACTCAAAGTGACACAGACAAACAAACATACACACACAAACACCCACACATCACCCCCCCCCCAAACATAATTAATCAAATGATAATAATCATAAAAGAAATATTAATTCTCATGGCTACAGACTTATTGGTCTCTTGTTTATTTAAAATATGTGCCTTTCATTCTTATCTCTTTCATTCTTTCAATAGTTCATTTACTTGTATGTGTGCATTCATAGAAATGCACCGCATTTTTAGTTTCACTTCAGATGACCGATATTTGATGCCATGTCTCTGTAAGTGCAAATTTTTTTTTTTTTTAAACTTTTTTCACACAAATGTAAACTCTGCATTATTTGGAATTGGTTCATAGCAAAAATTATTTGAACCTTGCAATATTTATTTTAGGCATATTCAAAATAGCAGCAAATCAACAGAGTGCTCCAGGCTTGAACAGAGGTCTGTCATCAAATTTTTGGTAGCTTCAAAGTGCAAAACATGTGAATATTTAAAAACAAAACATGTGATATGTATGGAGAAGCATTTTTAGTCAAAATATGTTTAATAATGAGCTAAGCCTGAGTTTGCCACTATGAGCCTGAGTCAAAAAGACAGTCAATGGAACAACACTGATTCTCCAGTAAAGAGAAATGTTCCTGGCACTGTAGTCAGTAAAGAAGGTCATGCTGACAGTCTTCTGTTCAAAATAGCAGCAAATCAACAGAGTGCTCCCGGCTTGAACAGAGGTCTGTCATCAAATTTTTGGTAGCTTCAAAGTGCAAAACATGTGAATATTTAAAAACAAAACATGTGATATGTATGGAGAAGCATTTTTAGTCAAAATATGTTTAATAATGAGCTAAGCCTGAGTTTGCCACTATGAGCCTGAGTCAAAAAGACAGTCAATGGAACAACACTGATTCTCCAGTAAAGAGAAATGTTCCTGGCACTGTAGTCAGTAAAGAAGGTCATGCTGACAGTCTTCTGTTCAAAATAGCAGCAAATCAACAGAGTGCTCCAGGCTTGAACAGAGGTCTGTCATCAAATTTTTGGTAGCTTCAAAGTGCAAAACATGTGATATTTAAAAACAAAACATGTGATATGTATGGAGAAGCATTTTTAGTCAAAATATGTTTAATAATGAGCTAAGCCTGAGTTTGCCACTATGAGCCTGAGTCAAAAAGACAGTCAATGGAACAACACTGATTCTCCAGTAAAGAGAAATGTTCCTGGCACTGTAGTCAGTAAAGAAGGTCATGCTGACAGTCTTCTGTTCAAAATAGCAGCAAATCAACAGAGTGCTCCAGGCTTGAACAGAGGTCTGTCATCAAATTTTTGGTAGCTTCAAAGTGCAAAACATGTGATATTTAAAAACAAAACATGTGATATGTATGGAGAAGCATTTTTAGTCAAAATATGTTTAATAATGAGCTAAGCCTGAGTTTGCCACTATGAGCCTGAGTCAAAAAGACAGTCAATGGAACAACACTGATTCTCCAGTAAAGAGAAATGTTCCTGGCACTGTAGTCAGTAAAGAAGGTCATGCTGACAGTCTTCTGTTCAAAATAGCAGCAAATCAACAGAGTGCTCCAGGCTTGAACAGAGGTCTGTCATCAAATTTTTGGTGGCTTCAAAGTACAAACCATGTGATATTTATAACAAAACATATGATATGTATGGAGAAGCTCCAGGCTTGAACAGAGGTCTGTCATCAAATTTTTGGTGGCCGATAAGTGCAAAACATGTGAAATTTATAGAAGAATGTGTGATGTGTTCAGGGAAGTATGTTTTAGTAAAAAAAAAGATTGTTTACAAACGGGCTAAATATGGGTTTGCCGCTATGAGCTTGAGTTGAAAAGTCTGTGGAGTGGAATCACTCTGACTCTGCTGTGAAGAAAATGTTCTGTGCACAGTGGTCAGTAACGAAGGTCATGCTGACAGACTTCTGGAAGATGAAAGGATTAATCGCTATTAATTTCCTTGAAAAAAGTGCAACTGTAAATGGTTTTTGTTTTATTTTTTTTATTTTTACCTCGGTTGTCGTGATGGTTGGTGTCATCATCATCATCATCATTATAACCATCATCATTATCATCATAATCATCAACAACAACATCATTATGAGGAAGAAAATATCCAGGGAAAGAAAGGAAGGAAGGAGGGAAGAAAGAAAGAATGAAAGAAAGAAAGAAGAAAAAAGAAAGAAAAAAGAAAAGAAATGAAGAAAAAGAGAGCAAAAAGAAAGAAAGAAAAGAAGATGAAAGAAAGAAAGAAAGAAAGAAAGAATAAAAGCATTAATTTCAAATAGTTTTACTTTAATCTTTAGGCAAAATTCAGCTTATTTAATTTGATATTTTTTAAAATTTTAAAGTTTAAGTGAAGTTATGTGTACAGCTGAGCAAATATGAGAAAGTGAAGGTGTGTGGTGTAATGGCTTCTATGGTTTCAAATAGAGTTAATACCCTTGGGAAAGGTATGAATCCATCTATTGGCCCTCCAGCTATGGGTAAATAGTAGAGCAGACTGTGCTGTTTTATATATATATATATATATATATATATATATATATATATATATATCTTTGAAAGGAAGGAAAAACTCAACATCGTTATTCCATAATAAATTTATTTCAACCAAAATTGGGGCCATTATAAATCTAAGTTGATTTAATAAAGCTCCCCAAAATTCCGTCTCATCAGATGGTAAATCAAAATAATTTGAATTGCACAACAGAAAAATTTACTTCTCAAAAAAGTTTACAAATGTATACATTATAAGGCTGTCACCATGGCGACAGGAAGTCAAACCATCTGATGAAACGGAATTTTGGGGAGCTGTATTAAATCAACTTAGATTTATAAAGGCCCCAATTTTGGTCGAAATAGATTTATTATGGAATAATGATGTTGAGTTTTTCCTTCCTTTCTAAGATAAATATTGCTCTGTATATAATCTAAAAATGTTATTATACATTGAGCTCTCTTTAGTAATTTAAAGATTCACTGTATTTATACATACTGGATCATACAATAATAATACAGTGTATCTTTGAAATCACATATAGAATCATCCCTTACTACCAAGTTTTGGATACCTATCGTGTATATATATATATATATATATATATATATACATATATATATAGGGTGACCAACAAAAAACACGCCTGACTTTTAAAAAATGTTTGTCTTTTGGGATCACCCTATATATATATATATATATATATATATATATATATGTTGAAATGAAAAATAAAGGAAAGAAAATGTTGAATAGATAAAATAGGATTTATTTTATATTATTTTACTGACATGAGTTTCGGTCAGAAGTTTATCTGTGTATATATGTATTCTACCTATTATTATTTTAAATACAAAATAAAATAAAATAACAATAATAGAAAAAACTACAGAAATGTTTAGTATACAAAGAAATAGCAACCTTCGTCAGAGTAAATCCTTATTGTTTTTGTCTGAAACACATGTCAGTAAAATAAAATAAAATAAATCCTATTTTATCCATTCAACATTTTCTTTCCTTTATTTTTCATTTCAGCATACCGTCGGATTCGCTTCCATTTTCAACTTACACACACACACACACACACACACACACACACACACATATATATATATATAGTAAAAACGTGACCCGTTGAGTCACCCATTCAGTCACCCATTCAGCTCTGGGTAGATAATTGAGATTAGGGAAAAGTGAGTTAGCAAAGTGAATAAAATTAGAAAAATGAATAAATAAATACCTCTGGACAAAACTTTAAAATCATTTTGTAAACTTTCAAAGAAAGGGAAGGTTTGACCTAATTCAAGTTACCAGTTGCTGCTTGTGAAATTTAACATAGAAATACATTTCAAATTCTCCCATCTCTCTCTCTCTCTCTCCTTTCCTAGAGAAACTAACATTATATAACAAGGAGGTAATCAAGAGATACATAGAGGGGAAGAAAGTGATTTGCAATAAGTAAAGTAAGGGATTAGCCAGTTTTTGATTTTATTGCAAATTATGACTAATTAGAACCAATTAAAATGGAATTTTTTTCAAACATAATTCAATCCTAAAAGTAAGGAATAATTTAGTATAATTTTCATGTCCTTAAACTAAACAATAAAAAAGCCTTTAGGGGATAAAAGTTGATTAACTCAGCTTTAGTATAATAATAGATATACATTCATTGGCAATTCAGTCTCGAAAGACTATGATAAAAGTTTTTGTGTGCCCATAGGTTGCAGCGCCTCCTGTGACTCTGAAGTCCTATGTTTGAGAAACATTCTCAACCACAGATTTTGCATTTGTAGGTTGTCCCTGTAGATGATGATGTTCCGATGCTTTGTTGCCGTTGCTTTCTTATGGACCTCTTAGCTTCATGATGTTGTATCAGGGTGAATTCTGACATGTACAGGCCTCTATGGAGATTCTGCCGCCACCGAGGGTGGTCTTGAGCCAAATTTTCCCGGCTGGAAAGGACTGCCAAAGCACCTGAGATCATTTTTGCAGACATCCTTGAATCGCAGTAGATAGATATACAGGGTGCGGTATAAGTAATGCCTTTTTTAATTTCATATCTTATAATGTATATTTTCTTTATCTTTTTCTTTAACCATTATATCAATTTTGTTAATATATTAATCCAATATCCTGTGGCAATACATTCATGTTCGAAAAAATAAAGGATAATCAAAAAGGCTTTAATTTTGTTCCACTTAAACAAAGGGCGTTACTTATGCCGCACCCTGTATATATTTGGATATAATTATGACAGCCTACAAAAAGGGGCCGGGTTAGCTCAGTCAGTAGAGCGTTCGCATAAAAACCACAAGGTTCCTAGTTTGATACCGGCCCTCGCCAACTCAGCATATGAGTAGCACAGGTATCTGTGCGGTAAAGTAAGGAGCTGATGGTAGGTGTGGCGCTCCACCTCAGATACCAAAAACAATGTCCTTGGTCTAGCGCTTGTGAAAAGGAGATAGACTCCCTCGCTGATTGGCTGATACCGACTTTAGGCCGCCCCGACGACTTTACTTACTTACTTACAATGAATGTTCTGTTTTATTACATAGCTACAATGAAACGTATGGTTTTGAAATGTGATTGATATCATATTAAGTAATAGAATTAAAAAAAAAAGCAATTTCCCCAATTCCACCAAATTCAATGGATTTAACCCTGATGAGCCTAACCGCGAAACTCGAGTAGGTTTCTATTGTATCCATTTCTTTAATAAATTTGCCCAATGATTATTTCTGTCTTTCTTGAAGAATGTTTTGATAAACTTTGGTGCAGTTAATTAAAACAAAAATTTATCTTTTCCTTTTAAAACTATCCGATTTCAAAATCAGACACCACAAAATTTCAACTAACATACTAAGAATTGTTCTATATACATATATATATAAAGAAATATATATATATATATATATATATATATATAATCCAAAAGTCCAGAGAAGAAATCTTCCTTACGACATAGGTTTTTTTTAAAACCAACTTGTCGCAGTTTGAGAGCTCAATGTGTGCTCTTATTGTTAGAGTCACAGAGCAAATTTATATTTAAATAAATAACAAAAGACTTAGAGATCTTGCATTATAGACTATTTCAGGGAGCTTAGACAAAAATGTCTAATTCTCCCGAATCTGTTTTCAAATGCCTTAAAAATAAAGAATTCATCATTCGCATCTGATGAGTCGGGAGAATTAGACATTTTTGTCTAAGCTCCCTGAAATAGTCTATAATGCAAGATCTCTAAGTCTTTTGTTATTTATTTAAATATATATATATATATATATATATATATATATATATATATATATAATTGTTGGCCTTCGCCATTTCAAACACATTGTTCACTTCATACTGTCGTGCTATAAGTCACCCAAAAAGTGCGAAATACACATCAGTTTAAAATAAACGAGAAATCCTGGGGAAGCCTACTAGTGTAATGGTTAGAGTGTCTGCCTGTCAGCCTGACAGGTAGAGTTCAAATCACGCACAAACCATAGCTGGTGTTAAGGCGTTAAGTATTATTCTATGTTACTGCTGACCAAGATTGAACCTGCAGTCTAGGAATAACTGTCACTTAGAACTGTCTTAACCTAACTCCTTTATCCACTAGGCTATGTGTCCAATTGGACATATAGTGGATAGATAGAGGGCATATCAGCCAAAACGTTGTACAGATAACAATGAAGATGAGGACAATAGTCCGAATAATACAAATAATACTAAAAATAATTGTTTTTCTTTGGATTGTGGGCATGGCTTCTCATGTCATGTGACTGTTGGTCACATGATAATCGAGCCTCTTGAAACGTTCTCTGATATCCCAAGCTTCAAACAATCTGTCTTTTGGTCCTCACTAGTTGAGCAAAAAGGACATATTTCCTAGTTCTATAGAATAGAGAGAATTAATCTCCAAATTTATCATTGCATTTTATTGTACCTCACCATGGTCAACAGTATTAATAATAGTATTAATGACATTAATGACAGTATTAATGACATGGTCAACAGTATTAATAATGTAAAACAATTTTAATGATAATTGAGGTTTAAATAAAAATAAAATCATGGAGAATGTGACATTAATAACTAAGGGAATTGTAACTTGAGTAATAATATAGTTTCAGTTACAGACAGAAAAACACACAATCTCCTTTATAATAAGACTTCATTTTTGGTGTTGTAATTGTATTTTTGGTTACAGAGTTTCAATGCTGTAGAGTTTGGTTATAAATAATAACTAATTATTGGCATTTCAGTCTCGGAAGACTATAATAAAGTTTTTGTGTGCCCCTGAAGTTACAGTGCCTCTTGTGACTGTAAAGTCCAATGTTCGAAAAACATTCTCGACAACAGATATCGCATTTGAAGACTGCCCCTGAAGATGTTGATATGCCGATGCTTTGTTGCTGCTGCTTTCTTCTGGACCTCTTGGCTTCATGGTGTTGCGCCAAGGTAACTTCAGACATGAACAGTCCTCTATGGAGAGCCTGCTGCCACTGAGGGCAGTCCTGAGATGAATTTTCCCAGCTGGAAGGGGTAATGCCAAATTGCAACTAATAATATCTGTATTATTTGTATAACATTTCACCAGAAATAATCTTCTATTTTTGGTTTTGAGAAGAAAATGAGCTTTTTATACAAAAAAGTTTTAAAGGTGTATTTATTTATTGGCAATACTGTATATCCTCATTGGGCATTAACACAGACCTATATTCTCACATACATATAATTGCACATGTGGTGAATGGCATTCTGTGATAAATTATTCCACATTATCAGAATAACTACGACTGCCAAGTTTGCATTTACTGTAGACAGGCATCATCTTTCAGGTTTTTGTAATTTTATTTTCTTTCAGTGTATATTGATATGCATAGAACCTTTAGGGTGGGGATTTTTATGTCTCAGTTATTTGATAGTTTTTTTGAAAAGTCAGAACAAAAACTCAGGTTCATTCATCTTTTTCTTGGGATTTTATTATTGCCACCATTTTGAAATTAACTGAGACAGAAGGCTTATCTCTTGTTGGCCATTGTGTTCCTCTATACTTACATATAAAAGAATATGAACAAAATTATGTAAATACATATGTGTGTGTGTATGTGTGTGTGTGTGTGTGTGTGTGTGTGATTGTGTTTCTCTATACTTACATATAAAAGAATATGAACAAAATTATGTAAATACATATGTGTGTGTGTGTGTGTGGGAATGGTAGATGCATTTTATTATTGCAACCATTTTGAAATATTAATCGGATAAATCAATGTGATAACAAATATAAAGTGCTCAATACATTAGTATAGCAGATTTAGTATTACAGTGTGTATAGAAATAACCTACTCGAGTTTCACAATAAGGATCTTCAGGGTTAAATCAACTGAATTAATCGTTATTGATTAATTACAGTTAACTACGGAATAGTCCGGTTTCAAATCATGCACAGGGCGGTCTTCCGATCTATAGCTCTGCTGATGAGGCCTAATAGGCCGAAATGTACATACAGAGATTGATTTTTCTCGATTTGTTTAGCCATACATTTAAATAGGTATTCCCGCCTAATTCATTATTAATTAATTAATTTTCAAAATTAGGTACGACTCCAATTAAGCACTTGTTCTCCAAAAATTGTCGGCAAAAAAGCCATTCCAAACATACCTTGTTTACAATATATATATATATATATATATATATAATATATATATATATATATCAAAGTATTTATCGAGAATGTGTATTTACTGCTTTGGTTTATTCATCAGAAACATGAAAAGGTTCCTTGAGGCATTTTAGAATATCTTCGTCAAAAATTCCTGTGGTTTTACATAACTTTACATAACTTTACATATATGCATACATATACATGCATATACAGACATTTTTAGTAAAAAAAAAAAAATGAAGAGAGCAAGGGAGAAAGGGGAGGGAAGGAAAAGAAAGAAAGAAGCAATAAAAAAGAAAAGAAGAAAATAAATAAAAGATTAAAGAAAGAAAGAAAGAAAAAAAGAAAAAGAAAAAAAAAAGAATTAATGCAAAAGAAAGAAAGAAAGAAAGAAAGAAAAAGAAAAATACTGAATGAAAAAAAAAGGCAGAACATGAAAGAAAAGAAAAGAAAAGAAGAAAAAAAGAAGCAAGAAAGCAGTGAAAAAAGAAAGAAGGAATAAAATAAAAGATTAAAAAAGAAAGGAAGAAAAAAGAATGAATGAAAAAGTATTTATGTAAAGAGTGTTTGATTATTGAAAATGAAATGCACTGACCAGGAGGATACATTGTGCATATAAAAGAAACAATGGTTTCCTAAATGTCTATTCTATGATAAACTGCTACATGGCAAGTGTCCCCAAAAACAAGCCAAGGAAATGCTACAAACACAACATCTATTTTTGCACATTGTTTGGTTTGAATAATAAAACTAAGTAAAATAATTTAAATTTTTGTTTAACCTCTTTGAAAAAAAGTATAAAAGTGAAACCTTTTTAGTTACAAAATTATATAAACGTTTTATATGAATACAAGCAAGATTTCAAGTTTATAACTTCATAAATGAAGAATATATGATTTAAATAAACTATTTATAGTAGGATGAATCAGGGATTGTTCCTTGCTGCTGGTAGGTACCAATTCTTAAATTGATGAAAATTTATATTATGGGCTGGTAAATGCTAACAATGAGAAAATCTTAATGGTGAAAAACACTGAAGACAGGATGCGCCTTCTTTGAGGAGAGTCGTAAAAGTCATGAAATGTTGGGACCATATTACTGTTGAGATTTTTGTAATATATATATTTACCAACCCCTCTGCACGGGCAGGATGTGACACAAGGTCAATTTATTAAGCGGAGTTCAACAGGTTTGAATTCAGAGTTTTCCTTCTCCTAGACCGGTTGCCTAACCAAGGTTAAAGACCCCAGTCTGCCCTACTATTTATCCATAGCTGGAGGGAGAGCAGGATTCATACCTTTCCCAAGGGTATTAGTGCTAAGTGAAATGCAATTACCACGCCCAGGATTTGAACTTGGGGCGACGAATCCATTTCCCATGACTTTAACCTTTACACCACGCGCTATCCAAGATTTTTGTAATATAAGGTGTGTGCTAGATGCCCACTTCTACTTATAGACTCGCCGATAACCATGTGACCAACCTATTGGCCAACCACTGGTGATATTGATATTTATACCGGCTGTTCTGGTCATACCAACTCATAACTACTTGAACCTTCATGGACGACAGAACATAGGATTATATCACTGGACCTTTGACACTACGTAGGATTCCATAGCTCAGGACTTATTCACTGACCAAAGGATTCTATAGCTCAGGACTTACTTACATTAAGTCCTTTTCAACTGGCCTAGGATGGCGGCTTTAGGCACCCCCTTTTGATCTCGATTAAGAAAGGATATGTTTTTTATTTTCAACGTCAATATCCGGTTGTTTGTTAGGGGTTAGGGTTAGAGTTAGGGTTAGGGTTAGGGGTTAGGGCTAGGGGTTAGGGCGAGGGGTTAGTTTTATAATTTAAAAAAAAATCTAAAAATTGTCTGTTAAAACAACCGGATATTGACGGAAAAACATGTCCTTTCTTAATCGAGATCAAAAAGGGGTGCCTAAAGGTCATATGGTCCAAATGTTGAAGCAACAGCTTAGGAAAGGAACAATGTTGAACTCTCAGGTTCAAGAACTTGCTTGGCGGTGTAATGCTTGTGACTGTATTCTTCTCTCTAAAACTGGATATGTCAATCATGTGAAGTCTTATGGGAGATGTGAACAAGATACACTTCCTTTGAGGTGAGGTGATACCACTTGCGTCATTTGCAGTAAAGTCTAGAATTTTTTATACAGCTTGGAAAGACATATGGCAGTACACAAAATCTTTACCAAGTAATGCATGAAGTCATCACTCCATTTGTCTGTCATCTCTGCTTCAAGGTTCACAAGACTGTTGATGGGCTGAAAAGTCATTTGAGGATACAAAGAGAAATCTCTATCTCTCTCTCTCTCTCTCTCTCTCTCTCTCTCTCTATATATATATATATATATTATATATATATATATATATATAAAGGAAAGTCATTGTATGTGTGTAGTGTCTTATAACTACAAAAAGCAATGCATAAAGTTATCACTCCATTTGTCTGTCATTCTGCTTCAAGGTTCAAAAGACTGTTGATGGACTGAAAAGTCATTTGGGGATACAAAGAGAAATCTCTCTCTCTCTCTCTCTTCTCTCTCTCTCTCTCTCTCTTTATATATACACACACACACATATATATATATATATATATATAATAATAATAATAATAATAATAATAATAGAGGAAAAATTAAGGGTCTACCATGGTTTCAATCAAATTGAAATGATTTCATCAGGACCCTGCCCTACTTAAACTAAGTCGATGTAATTACTTAGTTAAATTAAAGATATTTTTCAGATTATGGTGGAACACTACGTTATTTTTCTCTCAATTTTCGTGTGCGGCCTGCTTTCTTGAGAAAAAAACAATGTATCGTTCCACACATATATTCATTCCTTAGTTCTCATTTCTGTATTGTTATCAATTTAATTCTGATTTTTAATAGCTAGTAAAAAGGCAGTTAAAATTTAATTCTATTTATATTTTAGCTTTTTAATATTACTAATTCATAGTTTTTATTGTTCTTTTTTGTATTTATCCTATTCAAAATGAATAAATATCTAAGAAATAAAACATCTAATTTATTTTGTTAAATTTAATTTTGTAGTTCTAACAATATTTTAGTGACCGACCGAACCTATGTCTATGATTGCAGATTGATTCAAATCTATTATTTAAAAAGTTTTTCTTATCCGGGAATTTAATTATAGTTAACTTTTCTTGTAAACAAAAGTAGCATGGATCATTTAGAGATGTGCACACATTTGATTTGAATATCAAATGTGTGGATACGTGAGTGGACATAAAAGACATCTGCTTACCCTGGCAAACATGAAGTTATTCAGTGAACAGGCGTCAGTCAGTCAGGAAGTGAAAAGAAAAAAAGAACGAGGGAAGAGAGAGAAAAGCAGCAGGAGAAAGGAAAAGAAGAGGAGAAAGGAGGGAAATACAGGATAGCTCAAATTTTTTTTTTTTGGGGGGGGGCTAAAACTGACACCTACGAGAAAGACCGAGGAAATGATAATAGAATTGATACTATTGTAGCGATTGTCCGCCCCTGTTGGGAGGGACATGGGTCCAAAAAGGGTTATCTTCCCTTGCCACCAGGTTTTTGCCGATAGGTGGCTAGAGTATTTAGGCAGTAGCCCGGTAATTCTGAGTTCTCTTTCTCTTGGTCAGGCAACCACTGCACATGGTTAGATGCTTGGTGCCTCTGACCCTTAAGTGGGGGGCTTTCCCCCCCCCCAGCAAACTATCAGTAAGTGACGCATTTTTATATGTAACTCTGTATCACTTCTTTACGGCTTAATCCTACATTCTTTATGTATGTTTATGTATCTGTTCTCCATATCTTATTGTACCTTGTCATGAGTATGTGTATACCTGTCATGTATATATTTTCGCCACATGCTCACTAAATAAAGTCTATGTTTGTTATTATCTTATAACTTCTTTGTCGGATTAATTTACATACACATATGTATCCACGTTGGAAGATTACTTTGAACCTCTTAACATATTATAAGAACATTCTCATCTCACTCAGTCGTAGTCAGGATTGAACCTGCTACCTACAGATGATTGTCACTTAGAACTGTATTAACACAACCATTATATCTGTTGTGCCAGGTGAACATGGTTTGGGCACTTGGTACCCTTGCCCCTTAAGCGGGGGGTGGAGGTCTTTGCCTCCCAGAAAACTATCAGTAAGTGACTTATTTCTACATATAACTCTATATCACTTTTTTAGGACTTAGTTCTACATCGTTTGTGTTTATTTATTTATTTGTTTTCTATATCTTACTGTACCTTCACATGTATATATTTTCGCCACGTGCTCACTAAATAAAGTCTATGTTTGTTATTATATATAACTTAGTCAGATTAATTCATGTACACATATGTACCCACATTGGAAGGTTAGTTTGAACATTCTAACATATTATAAAAACATTCCAATCTTATACTGTTATAGGTCGATAATACTACACAGGTGACAGCTTAAACTGTGTTTGGGTGTACTACTGAATTACTTACCTGTTTCAGTTACTGTCCCCATTGTTAGTACAGTACACAATGACAGGAAGAGGAATAAACAGGAAGTGCACAAAGTCTGATGCATTCTGGGATTTGCAAATAAGAGACTGAAAAATAGAAAAAGAAAATTTAGAGAAAAATGGCACATAAATTATTAAAATGGTTTAACATTTTCTTTTTAAGGACATACATTTCTTAATCCTTTAAATTTTACCCCTCTGCAGGGGTGAAGTCAGTGTATTTTACTGACCCAACAGACAGGGTGGAACTACACAAGGTGATGTTTATAGTGGTGATGGTTTGTATAGAACCAGTCACATGTTTTGGATTCATACCTTTCCCAAAGGTATTAGCACTATGTGAAATGCGAACAGCCTTGTCCAGGATTCAAACTCATCTTGTGTCCATTTCCAATCACACTGTGCACCTTCATGCAGCATATAAAGAAGATGCCGCAAAGTCATCTTCGATACTGACAGAATACAAGAATAATTTCTCGATTTAAAAAAAAATGATTTTAATGTTGTTCATTTGCTGGTCCTGTTAATATTAAAGCTTTTTTTTGGTAATCTGAACATTAGTTACATAAATGAGAATAACCTCTCCTTGTTTGTTTCACTTTGAGGAAGCCGTATGTTTTGGTCAGCCATTTTCATTCCACCGTAAATCTACACTGAAAATACGAAATTGTTTGAATCAATACAACTGCATGTGTTAACAGGAAAATATCATAAAATGTGTTCTTAATAACAATTATTTCAAATAATGCACAAGCACAATTAAGAACACATTTTATGATATTTCCATGTTAAAACAAACAGTTTTACTGATTTGAACAAATTTGTATTTTCAGTGTAGATTTATGGTGAAATTAAAATGGCCAACCAAAACATACGGCTTTCTCAAAGGGAAATAAACAATGGGAGGTTACTCTAATTTATGTAGCTAATGTTCAGATTACCCTTTTTTTCTAGTTTTTTTTCGATACCGACCCTTGCCAACTCAGCGTATGAGTAGCAGTGTGGTAAAGTGAAGAGCTGATGGTAGGTGTGGTGCTCCACCTTAGATGCTAAAATAATCTCCTTGGTTTAGTGCTTGTGAAAAGCGGATAGACTCCTTTGCTGTCTGGCTGATACCGACAATAGGAACCCACGATGATGACAACGATGTACAGTGATCTCTTTTTTTTTCTTTTTTCTTTTTTTTTTTGTAAAACAATCCAAATAACATTTTAATTCTGATTTTAAAAAAATTCAATTTGAAGTTCTGGTAAAAACACAGAAAAAAGAAAGCATTGAATTACTTTAAAATACTTCACTTGTATATTACATATACTACAGATACTCTTTTTTTAAAAAATTCCTGCCTCAACAGAAGTAACAATGCACCTGTTGTATTAATAAGGTCGGGACAATCCTATAGGTGCTAGGGTTTGATGTGACCAGCTGATAGATTGGAGGTGGGGATGGAGTAAGTGGCCATACATCTGCTTTCTTGTGGGGTGCTGCTTCCAAGATTTGTTCAAGACAACATGCAACATCATTGTGTAGTTCCCATCTAGCTCTTTCTTTAAGTATTTCCTTAGACTTTAAGTGGTGCAGCCTTACAATAGCACTGACATGGCTATAGATTTGAAGAACTCATAAATGCCTTTCCTATGTGCATATTGACACTGATTTCTGTAGATGAGATGTTGTTGCCAAGGTATGTGATGTATCCGGGTTAAGGGATATATTATGAAGTTGTAGTAAGGTATATTCTCGCATGTAAATAGAACCTGATGCGTCGAGTAGCAGTAATAGCAGTACGTTTTCTGAGCAGTCAACGTGGTAGTAGGCTAGTAGGCGCTTGTACCACCACAGTGTCGAGTATTTATGGAGGACACTATCCAATCAGATTATAGTGAGTGGGTATCTAGGTATTTGCATATTCATTACATCAGTATGTTAACTGGTGTACTAATTTGAGAAGTTTACCATCCAGTGTGGAGATGTCTCCATCTTGTTTGAAACACTTTTTGTATATGACATATTGTTGCCTAGGTATTTGAACTGGTCTACTAATTTGAGTGGCTTAATATCCATGCCTTTTCTATGTGTGTATTGACATTGCTTTCTGTAGATGAGATATTACTACTTAGGTATATGAACTGGTCTACTAATTTGAATTGCTTAGTAGACACATTCATTTGAAGTTTACCATCCAGTGTGGAGATAACTCCATCTTGTTTTAAACACATGTACTCCATTTTATATGAGTCCACACAGATGCCAATGTATCTTGCTGCCTTAATTCCACAAAAATAAACAACAATTCTTGAAAATGTCTGGAGACACAACTGAAAACGTTTGAAACTCTGAATCTTTTCAAAGATTTCTATCCTGAATTATATTCTTTTAGTTGGAAACAAGAAAAATTAAAAAAAAAAAGTCCTACCAGCTTCCTTGTCTGTTCTTTTTTAGCAAAACATTCATCCACAAAAAACAAAAAACAAAAAATGCTGCTCAAATATACATGGTTTAAACTGCATTTTTGTATAAATGCAGATGTAGACATACTTTGGTCCAACAGACTTTTAAAAATCATTTACAATTGTTGGGTCAGTAAAATATATTTATTCCTGTATGTGGGGTTAAGTGAGGGAGAGTCTTTCTGTGATTGGATATAGCAATCACGTGATGTGCCCAGAAGTTTTGGCACAAGTACCAAAAATCACCGAATAGATTCCAGACCAGTTCCTGGGTGCTGGTTGACCAAAAATTCTCCCCAAGAAACTTCTAAATCAGAAGATACCAGATATCCTCTCCATCACACTGGTAAATCTCTCAAACTTGACTCAATACACAGGAAAGACTTTATATTGTTAGTCATTGTTTTGTTCTTAAATAAATTGTTAGAATTGAAATAGGTTTTAATTCATTTATTTGTTGCTGTTAGTCTTAATGCCAATGCTATACTAATACCTGTAGTGAGATAGCTAATGGCGTGTTATCTCATTTACATATGCGTATTACAGCAGGAGATATATAGAGACAGTTTAGAGGACATGGGAGAACTAGCTACGAGAAGCTAAGAGATAGAGCTACGATACGCTCAGAGAATTACTAATTATTTGTTGCTGTTAGTCTTAGTGCCAATGCTATACTAATACCAATACCTTCATCTTTGGTAAAATCATTTAAAAATGGAAAAAAAAATGAATAATTCATTTTTAAATAGATTGTATGAATCCTTATAACTACTCATTAAGATATTTCCCAACCCTATTGCCCTTATGGCAAGCCCCAACCCCTCTTTATCATATGGGTGCTAGAAGGCGGTGACTGAGGGTCTACATGTCCTGGGAATGATGTTAAACTCTATCTAATGGTGAGGTTCCAGTTTTGGAGGTTTGGGGAATGTGAAGCACCCCTTCATCACCATTGCTCCCTGGTCCACTCTGACCCGGAGTGGTAGTACCTGTTAGGGTCCCATCTATGGGTTAAATAGAAAAACATGAGTTGACAAACAAAATTGTATTATCCATTAAGAATGAATTTATTTCAAAACTTTATCGGCATTAAATGACCCACTGAGGTTGATATGCCGTAAAACCAAACCAAACCAAACCAAACCAAAATCATTAAGATAATCAGCATAACCTTTGTTAAATAAACTAACATTTTAAGTGTGTGTGCGTGTGTATGTGTCTGTGTGTGTGTGTGTATTTAAATTGTGTGTGATTTTGGTAATGAGTGTATCTGGTTGTGTGTGTAACTGGGAGAGTGTATTTATCTGATTCTTTACATGTATGCATGCATATGGTTGCATGTTCTGTGTGTATATGTGTATTTGTGTGTGTGATAGTGTATGTATCTATTATGGACTCTCTCGTCGATTTTCGATGCATGAGGATTCACACACAATGAACACCCACACAGTGATTTGTTTATAGTGGTGAAGGCTTGTGTTGGACCATCCACACTTTTTGGCACAGTCGATAGGAAAGAATTGGTGCATCAAGAGTTGCCACAAACCCAATCAACGACCGACCTCAGGAATTTTAAATTCAGAGTTATCCCTCTCCTAGACTGGTTACCTACTCAAGGCTGAAGTGCCCAGTCCAGTTTAACATAGCTGGAGGGAATTTTGAATTCAGAGTTATCCATCTCCTAGACTGGTTACCTACCCGAGGCTGAAGGGCCCAGTCTGCTCTACTATTTAATCCATAGCTGGAGGAATTTTGAATTCAGAGTTATCCCTCGCCTAGACTGGTTACTTACCCAAGGCTAAAGAGCCCAGTCTGCCCTACTATTTAAACCATAGCTGGAGGAGAATATATGGATTCATACCTTTCCCAAGGTATTAGCGCTATGTGAAATCCCAACAGCTTCATCTAGGAATTGAACTCGAATCGATGAGTCCATTCCCACGACTCTACCACTAGCCCACGCGCCTCCATGTATCTAGTAACGTGCATGTCTGGTTGTGTGTGTATAACTAAGAGTGTGAGTGTATCTGATTATTTATATGTATGTATGCATGTGGTTTCATTTTCTCTGTGTGTGTGTGTGTGCGTGTGTGTGTGTGTGTGTGTGTGCACGTTAAGTAGTGTGTGTATCCAGTAGTATGCATATCTTGTGTGTATTTATCTGGTAGTGTGTGCATCTGATTGTATATTATTCTGATAGTGTGTATATATGGTGTGTGTGTAACTGGGAGTGGGTGTGTCTGATACTCTATATATAAGTATGCATGTGGTTGAATGTTTTGTGTGTGTGTGTGTGCATGTTTGTTTACTTATCTGGTAGTGTGTGTATCTAATAGTGTGAATATCTTGTGTGTATATTTTGTAATATGTATCTGGTAGTGTATGTATCTGGTTGTATGTGTGTCTGGTAGTGTGTGTATGTATCTAGTTCTTTATAGGTCTGTATGAATGTGGTTGCATGTTGTGTGTGTATGTATATATATATATATATATATATATATATATTATATATATACACATACATACACATATATGCACAATTACAATATTGAAGTCCGCAGTTAACTGTAATTAATCAATAACTTAATTAATTCAGTGGATTGAACCCTGAAGATCCTTATGGTGAAACTCGAGTAGGTTATTTCTATACACACTGTGATACTAAATCCGCTCTACTAATGTATTGAGCACTTTATATTTGTTATAACACTGACTTATCCAATTAATACTTGTATCAACCAAATATTGAGATTAACCCAATATTTTTTACCAGTAAGTCATTCCCTCTCTCTCTCTCTCTCTCTCTCTCTCTATATATATATATATATATATATATATTATATATGTATGCGTGTGTGTGTGTGTGTGTGTGTATGTGTGCATGCGCGTGTGTTTGTTTGTTTATCTGGTAGTATGTGTATCTAATAGTGTGAATATATGGTTGTGTGGACATATCTGGCAGTATGTATCTGGCAGTGTGTATATCTGGTTGTATGTGTATCTGGTAGTGTGTATATATATCTAGTTTTTTATATGTCTATATGAATGTGGTTTCCTGTTCTATGTGTATATATATATGATAATGATAATGAAATTTATTGTGTACAGTGCTCAGGTGCACCACAACTCATCAAAGCCTCATGTCTAGTACATAGAATAATGTATTAGTGTCAGGAACATGAATAGCATACAGTAATAATACACATGTATGTATATAATGTATGTAAATAATAATATACATGTATGTGTGCACGTGCATGCATATGTGTGTGGAGGTGGGTATCAGGTATAGTGTTGGTGGACTACAGGAAGCATGGAGGCTTTGAAAGATGCAGTGTTTCAGCAGCCTAAAATGGATGTAGGCAGTTTATTCCATGCCTCAGCAACTCTGAGCGGGGAAAAAATGTTTCCGAAAGTCATGTGAGCTAAGCTGTTTTCTGACTTTGTAGGCATGTCCACATGTGTTAGAAACATGGAGATAAAAAAGGTGCTCAAGGTTGCTGTTGTTAAGATGATTAATGACCTTGTAGGCGTTTACCAGGTCAGTTGCCAGAGGCTGGAGTTTCAACGAATTCATTCCCAGGGGATATATATGGGTGTATGTGTGTGTGTGTGTGTGTGTGTGTGTGTGTGTGTGGGCGCGCTTCGAATAACCATTTTGTAAACCATATTCCATGTAATGCAATTATTTTGGGAAACACTTCATGCATATATCTTGATTTGCCTTAGGGGTAACACATGGGCACATTTCTGTGCATGATATATGTGTGTTTATATATATGAACAGAGGTGGGGGAAAATATCCCCTGGGTCAGATATATACAAAGTTGAAATATCTGGTAGGTTAATTTTTAAACAGACATCATAGATTTCAAGAACTTGTACATTAGGGTAGGACGATTTTTCTACTAAAATGCACTAAAAATCCTCATTTTTCTACTAAAATACACTAAAAATCCTCGTTCTCATAAATTTGGCCTAGAAATTGGTTAGAAAATTTACCATTTTCAATATTTAAATCAGAAATGTTATTTTATTTCATCAAAATGAAACAAATTAAATATCATAAATAGATTTCAAATTGAAAATGTGTCCCCCACCATCACCACCGACAGCTCTGATATGGTGCTTTTTACCTCAGCAAAGACATACATTGACCAGCTCTTGGCGGATACTGGATGCTACGTAGAGGACCTCCCCGAGAACAATGTGTGATAGAGATGGCTGGAGAGAGATTGTCATGCATATCCGTGCTAATTGCGCGACATGATGATGATGATGATGATGATATTGATGATGATGATGATGAATTAAGCTGTAACAGACGATCTTTGATGCTATTTCCTCGAAAGATGGTACAAGTAAAAGATCTAATTTTTGGTATCAGTATTCAGTATACTAACACACAACTTTTGCATAGATGGACAATTTGATATTTTAAAAAAGTGAAAAATCGGCCTACCTTAATGTGCAATGCGTTGAGTGATACAAACGTCTCGTCTGATGAAGTTTGCATTCACAAGCATCGTTATAAATTAACTTTGGATTTCTACATAGCTCAATACCATAATAATACTGCACTATTAAATGTTAAGTCCGGTTTAGCTCAGTCGGTAGAGTGCTCGGCTAGGAATCACAAGGTTCCTGGTTCGATACCGGCCCTCGCCAACTCAGCGTATGATTAGCACAGGGATCTGTGCGATAAAGTGAGGAGCTGATGGTAGGTGTGGCGCTCCACCACAGATCTTAAAATAATCTCCTTGGTCTAGCACTAGTGAAAAGGGAATAGACTCCCTCGCTATCTGGCTGATACCGACATTAGGCCGCCCCGACGACATTATTATTAAATGAAGGAAATCGCTTATATGCTGGTTAACGGATATATTATAAAGTTGTAGTAAGGTATATTATCACAGTAGTAGCTGTAATAGCAGTATGTTGAGTAGCAGCACGTCTTCCGAGCAGTCAGCATGGTAGTCTTGCTAGTAGGCTAGTAGGCGCTTGTACCACCACAGTGTTGAAAATATTTATAGAGGACACTATCCAATCAGATAGTAGTGAGGGGGTACCTAGGTATTTACATATTCAATACATCATATGCTATCAGATATAATAATTTAGAAATTTTTTGTTTTTAGAATAGTTTTTACTTCGATAGTTTTGAGGGATATCTCTTCAAGAATTTTCTATCACAGGGTTCGATTGGTGCATGTTGGGTTTGAACTTAGATCAATCACACAACTTTGATGTATGTTTGGTACATATATATATATGTATATGTTTGGTAGATAGGGAGATATGACACTCAGTGGGAAATAGACCAACTATAATTGTCCTGTGAAACTAGTGCCCTACCACTGAACTATAGTAATTACTCAGACAAGAATGTTGTACAACAATATGATAAAAAAAAAGAAAAAGAGAAAAATGTTTTAATTGGCGAATCCCAACTTCTAACCTACTATATGTATGAATAAAAGAATGAGAGAGAGAGAGAGAGAGAGGGGGGGAGAAAGAGAGAGAGAGAGAGGGAGAGTGAGAGAGGGGGTAGAAAGAGAGAGAGAAAGAGATAGATAGATAGATAGAGAGAGAGAGAGAGAGAGAGACACACACACACACACACACACACACACACACATATCTATATCTATATATATCTCTCTCTCTCTCTCTCTCTCTCTCTCTCTATATATATATATATATATATATATATATATATATAGATAGATAGATAGATAGATTGATAAAATATCTAAAAATTAAAAAGAATCAGAGAAAATAAAATATTTACAGTTTTACTGTTAACAAAAGAGTAGAAAAATTAGTTTAAAGATGTACAACAAATTTTCTTAAAATTTTGATATTATCTATGCGTATATATATATATATATATATATATATATATATATATATATATATATATATATATATATGATAATACTGAGGGCTACCCTTTTTAGGAAGGCTAATATTCTATCCATTAGTGATCATTTTTACAACTTCCTTATATAGAGAGAAGCAATATATATATATATATATATATATATATATATATTGCTTCTCACGTGAAATGCAAAGTTTCATCCAAGATTTGAATTCAGGTCAAATTATATATATATATATATATAATATATAATATATATATATATATATATATACAACCACACAAACCAATAGCTAAAATATACAGCAGAATGGAAGAAATTATGATGTGAAAACTAAAAAATCTGGTGGTGTAATTATGTATACACATGGACACATATATATATATATATATATATATATATATATATATAATATATATATATATACACTTGAATTACACCAATAGAAACAGTTTTTAAACTTTCTTCAACCACAGTTGCAGCATCTTGTTCACCAAAGAGAAAGCTGAAGAAAAGCTGAATACTATATTCTTGTTTGTTATTTTTACCAAAATATCCCTACAAGAGAACCTGCTGTCTAAATACACATTAATATATATATATATATATATATATATATATATATATTATAAGTAAAGAAATAACAAAAGACTTAGAGATTTAGCATTATAGTCTATTTCAGGGACCTTAGACAAAGTGTCTAATTCTCCCGACTCATCAGTATAGACTATAACGCTCAATTTCTAAGTCTTTTGTTATTTCTTTACTTATATATTTGCTCTGTGACTCTAACATTAAGAGCACACAGTGAGCTCTCAAACTGCGACAGGTTTTTTAAATAAAACTCTTGTGTCGTAAGGAAGATTTCTTCTCTGGACTTTTAGATTATATATATATATATATATATATATATATATATATTCTCCCAAATATATATATATATATACTAGATAAAAAGTGACCCATTGTGTCACCCATTCGGCTCTGGGTAGATAAATGAGATTAGGGAAAAGGGACTGAGCAAAGTGAATAAAATTAAAATAAAAAAATAATAAATACGACCAGACAAAACTTTAAAATCATTTTGTAAGCTTCCTAAGAAAGGGAATGTTTGACCTCATTTAACTCACGGGTTGCTGCTTATGAAATTTATATAGAAATACATGTCAAATTCTCCCATATCTTTCACTCTCTCTCTCTACCTCCAGAGAAACTAACATTATATAAGGAGAAGGTAATCAAGAGATACATAGAGGGAAAGAAAGTGATAGACAGAAATTAAAGTAAGAGATTGGTCGATTTTTGACTTAATTGAAAATCAAGACTAATTAGAACCAATTAAAACATAATTTTTTTCAAACATAATTCAATCCCAAAAGTAAGGAATAATTTAGTATAATTTTTGTGTCATTCAACTAAACAGTAAAAAAAGCCTTTAGGAAGCCAAAGTTGATTAACTCAGCTTTAGTATAATAATAGATATACAGAGAGAGAGAGAGAGAGAGAGAGAGAGAGAGAGAGAGGACAAAGAGAGGACACATACAGAGAGAGAGAGAGAGAGAGAGGACAAAGAGAGGACACAGAGAGAGAGAGAGAGAGAGAGAGGACAAAGAGAGGATACACACACACACAGAGGACACACAGAGAGAAGAGAGAGAGAGAGAGAGAGAGAGAGAGAGAGAGAGAGAGAGAGAGAGAGAGAATTGCACATATTGCAACTAATATTTTCATGCTTTCACAACCATCAGGTTTGGTTTGGTTTCTTTGTTTTAATGACATATCAACCTTCATGGGTTATTTAATTCTAAAGCCACCCTTGTAGAATAACAGTAGTGGTATTATTTAACCCATAACTGGGAAAAAATAAAGGAATTACAAGTGGTACAAGATAATAGTACATAGAAATCAAGGAGTATTTAAATGGAATTGGATTTATATTACAGATATCAAGGACTCTCTGTAAACATAGCATATAATATATATATATATATATGTATGAAAAGTAAATACACAAGCGATGTGTTTATGATATGGCTTTTTTAGCCGACAATTTTTGGGAGAATATGTGCTTAATTGAAGTCATACCTAATTTTGAAAGTTAATTAATTAATAATTAATTAATTAGGCAGGCATACCTATTTAAATGTAAGGCTAAACAAATCGAGAAAAATCAATCTCTGTATGTACATTTCGGCCTATTAGGCCTCATCAGCAGAGCCATAGATAGGAAGACCTATACATATATATATATATATATATGTAAGTTGAAAAATGGAAATGAATCTGACAATATTTTGAAAGGATAAATAAATAAAGGAAAGAAAATGTTGAATGGATAAAATTGGTTTAATGAAGTACCAACATGTGTTTTGGCAACCATTTTAACTTCAAATATCAAACATTTGCCCTGAAGAAGGCCATTTTCTTTGTATACTTAAATATTTTATAATTTTCTATTATTATTATTTTATTTCATATTTAAAATAATAATAAATAGAATACAATGTGTACATGAACAAACTCTTGGCTGAAACACATGTTGGTACTTCAACAGCAACCTTGAGCACCTTTTTGATCTCCATCTCTCCAATACACGTGGGCATGCCTACAAAGTCAGAAAACAGCACTGTTCATGTGACTTTCGGAAACATTTTTTCATGCTCAGAATTGCGGAGACATGGAATAAACTGCCTGCATCTGTTGTAGGCTGCCGGAGCACTGAATCTTTCAAAGCCTCCATGCTTCCTGTAGTCTGCCAACACTATACCTGATGCCACTCTCCACATACACATGCACACACATACATGTATATTACTACTGTGAACTGTTCATGTTCCTGACACAACATTATTCTGTGTACTTGACATGAGACTTTGATGAGTTGTGGTGCACCTGAGCACTGTACACAATAAATTACATTACATTACATTAAACTAATTTTATCCATTCAGCATTTTCTTTCCTTTATTTATTTATCCTTTCAACACACACACACACACACACACACACACACATACACATATATATATATATATATATATATATTGATCTTAAAGAACAATGTAAACATTTCAATGGATGTTTCTTTATATTGTAATTTTAAAGTCTCCACCAGTCAACACATTTTTGGAATCTTCTCGAGGAGTTCTTCATAATATCAGTTCTGCTTTTCTAATAAAGATATTCCCACAGAAATATCAACATCTTTTTTTTTCTTTAATCACCTGTGGGAGATTCCAAGAATTTGTTGATAAGAATGGTGAACATATGGAAACTGTTTGAAATTTTCCTGAAGGTACTCCCATAAGGGTGTTAGCTTTTTTCAATACTCCATATACATACACACACACACACACACACACACACAAACACACACACACATATATATATATATATATATATTATATTAATTGCACATAACATATGTAACCAAAAATACCAAACACAAATACGTATATTCATATGCACACACGTGCGTGGAGACAATTATATCATCACAGCCTTCATGCATTCCCACGCGCACGCACATGACATCACACACACATGCACAAACAAAAATACGCACACACGCGCGTGGACACAATCATATCATCACAGCCTTCACGCACTTCCACGTGCACACGCATGACATCATACACATACTCACAAACAAAAATACGCACACGTACAAGCAAAAAGAGCATTCGACATCACGTAAATACGCAAACATGCAACACGAGAGTATAGACGAACACATTTGACCATTTACACCATTTCTGTCATTTAAAAAAAAACTATTTCGTTTACCTGATGAATGCTTTTAGCAGGAAACCATTGGTAGTAATATCGTTCCCAAATAAAGGAATAAAAGCTAAAACTTTTATTTGTCACTTCATTCAACTATATATATATATATATATATATATTTTAAAATATATATATTATATTTATATATATATATATATATAAAATATATATATATATATATATAAATATATATATATATATATATATATATATATATATATATAGTAAATATATGAAAAGAAATATCCATAGGATGTATTTATGAATACATCCTCTGAATATTTGTTTTTTTTCATTTTTTTCTACTTACATCCTGTCAGATTAGTTTCTATTTTTAAAGGGGCCGGATTAGCTCAGTCGGTAGAGCGTTGGGCTAGAATCCACAAGGTTCCTAGTTCGATACTGGTCCTCGCCAACTCAGCGTATGAGTAGCACAGGGATCTCTGCGGTAAAGTAAGGAGCTGATGTTAGGTGTGACTCTCCACCTCAGACGTCAAAACAATCGCTATTGAAAAAGGGATAGACTCCTTCGCCGACTGGCTGATACCGACTTTAGGACGCCCGACAATTACTACTATATATATATATATATATATATATATATATATATATGTAGTATATTAAGAAAAATGAAAAAACACAGGTTTAAATGGGTTAGGGTTAAGTTTATTGGCCGATGCTGCAGTGTTTCGATCTATTAATTAGATCATCTTCAGGGCATTAATAATTAATAGATCAAAACACTGCAGCGTCGGCCAATAAACTCACCACTTAACCCATTTAAACCTGTGTTTTTTCATTTTTCTTAATATGCTACATACCGTCGGATTCACTTCCTTTCTTTACACATATATATATATATATATATATATATATATATATAAGAGGGTCATTCAATAAATTAGAGAAATTTTTGGAAATAATTTTTTTTTCAGAATTTTTTTCCATTCTCTGCATTATTTGGAATTTGTAGATAGCAAAATTATTTAAATCTCCCAAAATATTTGTTTGTTTTTGAGGCCATTCAAAATGGTGGCAAATCATTGAAGAGACATCTGTCATCAAATTTTTGGTGGCTGAGAAGTGCAAAACATGTGAAATTTACAGAAGAATATGTGACATATAAGGAGAAGCATGTTTTAGTCAAAAAAATCTTCTCAAATGGGCTAAACAAATTTGCCACTATGAACCTGAGTCAAAAAGACAGTCAATTGAATGGAAATACTTTGACTCTCTGGTAAAGAAAAAGTTCTGGGTGCAGTGGTCACTAAAGGGTAATCTGAACATTAGCTACATAAATGAGTGTAACTGCCCTTGTTTATTTTACTTTGAGGAAGACATATGTTTTGGTCAGCCATTTTCTTTGAGGCGTAACACAGATTCACAAACATACGTGGTTCAAAGTTAATTGACCTGAAAAAATGTAAGAGTTTTCAAATAAAATAACTGGTGCATTATATTGTTTATTCATTAATATATCAACACTGATTTGGTTAAATCCTTGATTTTTTAGTGTTTTTTTTTCTTTCAGCGGGGTGACATACGATGGTGGAATTTATGTCCGTTAAGTAGGATTTAACCTCAGGATTTTACCATTTCTAAAGCGGAGGGTCTGTTGTTGATATTAACCAGACAACAAGGGAGTCTATTCCCTTTTCACTTACACAAGACCAGTTAAATTGTTTTTTTAGTCTGAAGTGAAACGCCACACCCACCATCAGCTCTCCACGATACTGCACACATCCAAGCTGTGCTACACATATGCTGAGTTGACGAGGGCCAGTATCGAACACAGAACTTTGTGGTTTTCTAGGCAGATGCTCTACTGACTGAGTTAAACTGGCCCTTAAAGCTAAACCAGCCCTTATTATTTCCAGTGGAATTTTAAACAATAAAAACGGATATCATAAGTTATTATTTATTACCAAATTCTCCAGCATTGAAACTCAGTAAGTGTTATATATCCAACCTATGAACATTAATGGGTATGTCCTAATCCTCATAAATATGGGAGTATTATGCTGACTGAGTAGTCTTATACCACTAGTGGTTTACCTTTCTTCATGCTGCTGGCCAGTATTGTATTTTGTTAGATTCCAACCTCCGTTTGGTTATTTCTCATTTAGTAACCTTTGTTAGGTTATAACAGTAAGCAAAAATATAATTGAATGAATATATATATATATATATATATATATATATATATAAAATGTTGTTCTGGTTCCAACGGGAGAAAATTCAATATTTTATAAAAAAGAAGGTCCGCAAAATATATCATGTTCTCAGAAATTTTTTTAAATTTTTAAATTTTTTTTATTATTCTTTTTATCTTACATATGCGACACGTGTTTCTGATCTGTTGTTACACAGCCATTATAATAGAAAAGTTACAAAAACACACACAACCTATCAAATATTGGACATATTCTGCCAAAATAATAACTCAATGCCTGAAGAAGACAACAGATCAGAAACACGTGTCGCATATGTAAGATAAAAAGAATTTAAAAAAAAAAAAAAATTTCTGAGAACATAATACATTTTGCGGACCTTCTTTTTTATAAAATATTGAATTTTCTCCCATTGGAACCAGAACAACATTTATATATATATATATATATATATATATATATATATATATATATATATATATATACCTTTGAAAGGAGGGAAAAAATGATGGTTTATTGAGTTTTTCCTTCCTTTCAAAGGTAAGTATTGCTCTGTATTTAATCTAAATTATAGATTATTATACATTGAGCTCTCTAGGGATTTATATAAAAATGCTTGTATTTGCATCTACTAAAACATGCAATATAATTATACAGTGAGATTTTGAAGATCCCATATAGAATCATCCCTTACTACCAGTTTTGGATACCTTACATTTATACACACACACACACACACACACACACATATATATATATATATATATATATATACATAAGAGGTGTACTTATTTTTGAACAACTATATTCATGTTCTGATTTACACAGTTTCATTGTAATAAGTTGTCGGGGTGGCCTAAAGTCCTGTATCAGCCAATCAGTGAGGGAGTCTATCACCTTTTCACTAGTGCTAGACCAAGGAGATTGTTTTAGCATCTGAGGTGGAGCACCACACGTACCATCAACTCCTTACTTTACCACACAGATCCCTGTGCTACTCATATGCTGAGTTGGCAAAGGCCCGGTTTTCGAACTAGGAACCTTGTAGTTTCTAGCTGAACTCTCTACCGAATGAGCTAACCCGTCCCCTTTTGATTGTATAAAGTTCCCCTGGATATAATAAATTTCTGGTATTTTTGGTTTAGAAAAAGATTAACATTCTATAAAAGAAATTGCTTATACATATTTATGGGATATACTGTATTCATTCCTATCCACATATGTAGACATAAGGCCATGGACTAAGGATGAAAGGAGAATTTATATTATAGAACAAATATTTATTTTGCAACATAATCTCTTTCCTTGTAAATACATTTACTTCATTGGGGAAGATTAATTAATTTGAATATTATTAAGAGAAAATTCAGTTAACAACCATGTGTGTGTAAGGTGTCAGATTTATTGATACTTCCTGGTGTGTGTGTATGTGTGTGTGTGTGTGTGTGAGTATAAGTGTGGGAATATATGTGTGTGTGAGAGTGTGTGTGTGTGTGTATGTGTGCATGTGTATATGTATGTGTGTGTGAGTATAAGTGTGGGAATATATGTGTGTGTGTATGTGTGTATGTGCGTGTGTGTGTGAGTATAAGTATGGGAATATATGTTTGTGTGTATGTGTGTATGTGTGTGTGTTTGAGTATAAGTGTGGGAATATATGTGTGTGTCCGTGTGTGTGTTGTGTGTGTGTGAGTATAAGTGTGGGAATATATATGTGTGTGTGTGTGTGTTGTGTGTGTATGTGTGTATGTGTGTGTGTGAGTATAAGTGTGGGAATATATGTGTGTGTGTATGTGTGTATGTGCGTGTGTGTGTGAGTATAAGTGTGGGAATATATGTGTGTGTCTGTGTGTGTGTGTGTGTGTGTGTGTGTGTGAGTATAAGTGTGGGAATATATATGTGTGTGTGTGTGTTGTGTGTGTATGTGTGTATGTGTGTGTGTGTGAGTATAGTGTGGGAATATATGTGTCTGTGTGTGTGTGTGTGTGTGTGTTGTGTGTGTATGTGTGTATGTACATGTGTGTGTGAGTATAAGTGTGGGCATATGTGTGTGTGTGTGTGTGTATGTGTCTGTATATATGTGGGTGTGTGTGAGTATAAGTGTGGGAATATATGTGGGTGTGTATTTATGTGTGTGTGTGTGTGTGAGTATAAGTGTGGGAATATATATGTATGTGTGTGTGTATGTGTGTGTATGTGTGTGTGTGTGTGAGTATAAGTGTGGGAATATATGTGTATGTGAGTATATGTGAGTCAATACACTGAATATTATAAAGAGAAAATTCATTTAACAACTATGTGTGTGTAAGGTGATAGATTTATTGATACTTCCTGGTGTGTGTGTGTATGTGTGTGTGAATATAAGGGTGGGAATATATGGGTGGATGTGTGTGTGTGTGCATGTGTATATGTGTGTGTGTGTGAGTATAAGTGTGGGAATATATATGTATGTGTGTGTGTGTGTGTTGTGTTGTGTGTGTATGTGTGTGTGAGTATAAGTGTGGGAATATATGTGTATGTGAGTATATGTGAGTCAATACACTGAATATTATAAAGAGAAAATTCATTTAACAACTATGTGTGTGTAAGGTGATAGATTTATTGATACTTCCTGGTGTGTGTGTGTATGTGTGAGTGTGTGAATATAAGGGTGGGAATATCTGGGTGTATGTGTGTGTGTGTGTGCATGTGTATATGTGTCTGTGTATGTGTGTGTGACTATAAGTGTGGGAATATATGTGTGTGTGTGTGTGTGTGTGTGTGAGTATATGTGTGTGAGTATATGTGAGTTAATGCATTGAATATTATATAGAGGAAATTCTGTGAACAACTATTTGTGTGTAAGGTGACAGATTTATTGATGCTTCCTGGTGTGTGTGTGTGTGTATGTGTGCGTGTGTGTGAATATAAGGGTGGGAATATATATGTGTGTGAGTGTGTGTGTGTGTGTGTGTGTGAATATAAGGGTGGGAATATATGTGTGTATGAGTGTGTGTGTGTGCATGTGTATATGTGTGTGTGTATGTGTGTGTGTGAGTATAAGTGTGGGAATATATGTGTGTGTATGTGTGTGTGAGTATATATGTGTGTGTGTGTATGTGAGTTTATACATTGAATATTATATAGAGAAAATTCTGTGTGTGTAAGGCAACAGATTTATTGCTGCTTCCTGGTGTGTGTGTGTGTATATGTGTGTGTTTGAATATAAGGGTGGGAATATATGTGTGTGTGAGTGTGTGTGTGTGTGTGTATGTGTGCATGTGTATATGTGTGTGTGTATGTGTGTGTGAGTATAAGTGTGGGAATATATATGTGAGTATATGTGTGTGTGTGTGTGTGTGTGTTTTAATACATTGAATGTTATATAGAGAAAATTCAGTGAACAACTGTGTGTATGTAAGATGACAGATTTATTGTTGCTCCCTGCTATGTGTGTGTGTGTATGTGGGAGTATATGTGTGTGTGAGTGTGAGTATATGTGTGTGAGTATATGTGTGCGTATGTGTGTGTGTGTGTATGTGTGTGTGTGTGTGTGTGTGTGTGTGTATATGTTGGTATGTACTCTTATGTTTGACTATCCATGCTATTGTGCACACACACACATACACACACACATATATATATCCTAAGCCGTCGGGGTGGCCTAAAGGTCAGTTTATCATTCTCTCTTCTNTGTGTTGTGCTCTTGTATGTGTGAGCGTGAATGTATGTTATACTCATATATATATATAAACATACATTCATATTTACATTTACACATGCTCACACTACATAGATGTAAATGTGTGTACAAATTCATACATACATGGTATCTGTTGTTGATGGTGTTAAAAAATAAGGACCATATGACCTTTAGGCACCCCTTTTTGATTTTGATTCAAAAGACATGTTTTTCATTTACACCGTCAATATCTGGTTGTTTGTTAACAGGACGATTTTTAGAGATTTTTTTTAAATTAAAAACTAACCCCTAACCCTAACCCCTAACAAACAACCGGATATTGACAGTGTAAATGAAAAACATGTCCTTTCTAAATCGAGATCAAAAACGGGTGCCTAAAGGTCATATGGTCAAAATAAATCCGCATCTGGGTGGGTGGGGGCATTTTCTCAAAGCAGGATCAGCCCTTCTAAAGAGTAAGGCTTGGTTTTGTTTTGCAATGTCCCCCACATTAAAGCAATCTTGAGTCACATTCCAACAGTGTGAAGGGTTAGATAAATACCTATATATAGATGTATACAATGTATATGTCTTATATATATATATATATTTATCTAATATATATAAATGGATGTGAATATGTGATATCTGAAAACGTGTATGTATATTATACATACACTGTTCTCAGATATACACATATCACATCCATTTATATTTCACATACACATATGTATACACATTCACATACACACACACACACACACACACACACATATATATATAATATACAGGGGTGTTTGGGAAAATTTGACAGTTTCATAAGGAAAAAGAAAAAGTGCTTGGTAACTACAAAATTTAATGGATTGTAAAGAAGTTCAACAGGGCACGGAAATTACTCTACTGTCAACAAGTTTCACTCCAAATAACTGCCATTAGCATCAATCACAGCCTCAATCTGCTTAGAATCTAGAGCAAGCTGATGTTACAGTTTCCCTGGGAAGGTCTCAAAAACTACCTTAATTCTGCTGATTAACTGAGCTTTTGTAGTACTGCGCACAGCGATTGGTGTCTTTCTCAACAGCACCACAACTAATCCATGGGGTTAAGATCTGGGCAGTTTGGATGCCAAATATTAGGACGGTGAATCGTAAAAATTTGCCGACAACCATTTTTTACTTTTCCCAGAGGTGTGGCAGGGGACCTAATCCTGCTGCCATACATATGCCTACCATTGGCTACCCTTGTTATTCCAGGGCTTGATTACAGTGTTCAGCAACTCCACGTAGGCATCGAGTGTCCTCCAACTTTTTTTTCTGCAGATTTTCAAGGAATTCTGCTGTACAAACGCAATCAAATCATCTGTTATGTTGCTTTCTTCTAGCCACAGTCTCATAGACTCCATTGCAATTCTCCAATTCATGCCTGATTGTTTTTACAGTGTTCAGGGAGCATTGGGCAAGCAACCATAATCTCCTTATTTTGTTGCCGTATGCAGATCATTTTGATACAAGTTATTCTCTTCCATGATTCAGGTGGGTCCCAGTCATCTATTCATCTGTCATCACATATATGAATGAAGAAGGTTCCAAGCTTTTAAAATGCGTAGTGTGTATCAATACCTCCAGCCTATGGAGAAAAATAACCAAATATAAATATGTCAAATTCATCCCGAATACCCTGTATACTTCTTTGCCCGATGAGCAACTAAGTGAAACTATTAGTATGTATATTTGACTCATTAGGATTAACTATATAATATATATATATATATATATATATATGCTGCTAGATAGAAGAAAGTGGTCAAAGAAATGAATAACTCAAAACAAGTCACAGGGTGATATTCTCGTCTGTGTGCACAGACGTCCTCAGTCAAATGACTGAGGACGTCTGTGCACACAGACGAAACGTATCACCCTGTGACTTGTTTTGAGTTATTCATTTCTTGACCACTTTCCTTCTATCTACAGCTATCATCGGATCCTAAAACCCATCCACCCTTCCTTCATATATATATATAATATATATAATTATGTGTATATATATATATGTTATATATATTATGTAAAATGAAACTGAAGTGAATCCGACGGTATGTTTGAAAAATGAATAAAAGAAAGAAAGTATAGAATGGATAGTATAGGATATTTTAATCAATTTTCCTTACACGTGTTTTGGTCAGGAGTTTATCCATGTGTACATTATTTAAACTATTATTATTTTTAAATAACCAAATGAAAATGAAATAATAATAATAGAAAAAATGTAGAAATGTTCCGCACACATTATCCATATATTATCCATTCTATACTTTCCTTCCATTATTCATTTTTTCAACATATATATATATATATATTTACCAACCCCTCTGCATGAGCAGGATGTGACACAAGGTCAATTTATTAAACGGAGTTCAGCAGGTTTGAATTCAGAGTTTTCCTTCTCCTAGACCGGTTGCCTAACCAAGGTTAAAGAGCCCAGTCTGCCCTACTATTTACCCATAGCTGGAGGGAGAGTAGGATTCATACCTTTCCCAAGGGTATTAGTGCTAAGTGAAATGCAATTACCACGTCCAGGATTTGAACTTGGGGCGACGAGTCCATTTCCCATGATTTTAACCATTACACCACACGCTTCCTACTTAATATCCTATATATATACAATTATGTGTGTGGATATATATGTATATATATATATAATTATGTGTGTGTATATATATATATAAGGGTCAGCTTAGCTCAGTCGGTAGAGCGTCAGCCAAGGAACCACAAGGTTCCAGGTTTGAGCCTGGCCCTCGCCAACTCAGTGTATGAGTGGCACAGGGATCTGTGTGGTAAATTAAGGAGCTGATGGTAGGTATAGCGCTCCACCTCAGATGCAAAGAACAATCTCCTTGGTCTAGTGCTAGTAAAAAGGGGATAGACTCCCTCACTGTCTGACTGATACCAACTTTAGGCCACCCCATCGACTTTACTTTACGACTATATATATATATATATGTGTGTGTATATATATTTATATGTGTGTCCTGATATATATATATATATATATATATATATATATATATGGTAAAATAAGGAATGAAAGAACAAGACTCAGACAAAAATGTGTAGTATATTTCGCTGGAATATTGAATTCAGCTTCTTCTGCGAATATTCCATTGAAATATACTACACATTTTTGTCTGAGTTTTGTTCTTACATTCCTTATTTTACCTCATTCTGTCGGATTCATTCCAACCCCATTTTCCGCATATATATATATATATATATATATATATAATTATGTGTGTATATATATATATATATATATATATATATATATATATATAATATATAAAATTAATTGGTAATTTGCTTGAAGCATTGTTAAGTATGTTATAATATATTAATAATTTGAAGGCAATACAATGCGTATAAAAAATAAAAACAAAAAGATGTTTTTTTGTCTTATTGATTTCAAAGAACACTTTATCTTCAGAGACGAAAATCAGATTCTGATTTTCGTCTCTGAAGATAAAGATTTCTTTGAAATCGATAAGACAAAAAAACAACATCTTTTTGTTTTTATTCTTATACGCATTGTATTGCCTTCAAATTATTAATATATTATATATATATATATATATATATATATATATGTATGTATGTATGTATGTAGGTAGGTAGGTAGGTATGTATGTATATGCTTTTAGTTATATATTAATATCAGCAACTAGTTTAAATAGCATGAATTATGAACGGATAAACACTGTCTGACTGATAGCAACTTTAGGCCACCCCATCGACTTTACTTTACGACTATATATATATATATATATGTGTGTGTGTGTGTGTGTGGTAAAATAAGGAATGAAAGAACAAAACTCAGACAAAAATGTGTAGTATATTTCGCTGGTATATTGAATTCAGCGTCTTCTGTGAATATTCCAGCGAAATGTACTACACATTTTTGTCTGAGTTTTGTTCTTTCATTCCTTATTTTACCTCATTCTGTCAGATTCATTCCAAGCCCCCTTTCTCATATATATATATATATACATATATAATTATGTGTGTGTATATATATATATATATATATATATATATATATATTTATGTTGAAAAAAATGAATAAAGGAAAGAAAGTATAGAATGGATAATATAGGATACTTTAATCAATTTACTTACATGTGTTTCGGTCAGGAGTTTATCCATGTGTACATTATTCAAACTATTATTACACACTATTATTGTACACATGGATAAACTCCTGACCGAAACACGTGTAAGTAAATTGATTAAAATATCCTATATTATCCATTCTATACTTTCTTTCCTTTTTTCATTTTTTTCAACATACTGTCAGATTCACTTCCAGTTTCATTTTACATATATATATATATATATATATATATATATATATATATGTATGTATGTATGTATGTATGTATATGCTTTTAGTTATATATTAATATCAGCAACTAGTTTAAATAGCATGAATTATGAACGGATAAACACTTACATTATGACAGACACTAAAACTAATTCAAAACGAGTGTATGATTTAAAAGGGACTTTGAAGTATTTCCTAAATACCAAATCTAGCCACAAAATGATCTCAGACTTAGAAAAAAATCCCAAGCCCAAATGGGGACAATTGTTAGCATACTTCAGATGTATATGTATAAAAGAAAAAGACAACAACAAAAAAAAAAAAAAAAAAAAAGAAGTAGCAAAAACCCTGTCATTTTCAAGCTCGTTTCTGACATATGAAAAGGTTTCATATTTTTCATACCAAATGTCAATTTATATTTGGTCACTGAGTTACCCAGAGGTTACGACCTTCGGCATCCAGTCATATCCTTTGTGTGTTCCTGAAATCGATAGTGGTGGTTTCCGACTATTAATAAGCCTGTGAATTGTCATCCATAAGGGTGGGAGGGGGGTTGAATACAGGAGTGGTTGGGTGGGATCTAACTCTCCCATGAAATATGTAGGATTGGTTCTCTAATGTGGAGGTAACTTGTGTGTCTGTCTGTGATTCATTTTTCCCAAACAACCAACAGATGGAGCCACTAGTTAGTGCTTTGTGTCTTCCATTATTATAATTACATACAGAAACACAAAGATACAAGAACTTTTGAACTCATGACACACACGTGCATACATACACACACACACACACACACATACACACACACATACACGTACATACATACATAAACACACACACTCACACACATACATGCATGCATAAATACATACACGCACAGACACCCACCCTTGTTAGATAGCAGAGATATATAAAGTCAAATATGCACACATACATACACATACATACATACATATATAAATATATACACACACACACATACATGTACATGCATGCATAAATACATATACACACGTACACACATACACACTACCCTTGTTAGATAGCGGAGATATATAAAGTCAAATATGCACACATATATACACGTACATACATACATAAGTACATACATAAATACACACACACACACATACACGTACATGCATGCATAAATACATACACACACATACACACACATAAATACATACATACACATACACACACCCTTGTTAGATAGCAGAGATTTATAAATTCAAACATGCATACACACATACACATACATACATACATACATAAATACACACAGACACACATACACATACATGCATGCGTAAATACATACACACACATACGCACACATAAATACATACATACACATACACACACCCTTGTTAGATAACAGATATTTATGAATTCAAATATGCATACACACATACACATACATACATGCATAAATACACACACACACACACACACATACATACATGTACATGCATGCATAAATACATACACACACATACACACACATAAATACATACATACACATACACACACCCTTGTTAGATAGCAGAGATATATAAAGTCAAATATGCACACACACATACACGTACATACATACATAAATACACACAGACACACATACACGTACATGCATGCATAAATACATACACACACATACACACACATAAATACATACATACACATACACACACCCTTGTTAGATAGCAGAGATATATAAAGTCAAATATGCACACACACATACATGTACATACATACATAAATATACACACACACACACACGTACATGCATGCATAAATACATACACACGCATACACACACCCTTGTTAGATAGCAGACATTTATAAAGTCAAATATGCACACACACATACACGTACATACATACATAAATACATACACACACACACACACACACACACACATACATGCATGTACATGCATGCATAAATACATATACCCACATACACATACATAAATACATACATACACATACACACACACTTGTTAGATAGCAGAGATATATAAAGTCAAATATGCAGATATACAGACACACACTCACATACATATATAAGAAATATAGATAATTAATTATGTAGGCAAATGCACACACATATATATTTACTGAGAGAGAGAGAGAGAGAGAGAGAGTGGGAGGGAGAGAGAGAGGACACACACACACACACACACACAATATACTGACTTATCTACATCTACTCACAAATATTTACACATTAGACATAATCAAACATGCATATTTACAATTGTAGATAACACCTTCCCCACCCCACAGACACAAACAAACACACACGCACTCACAACAACACCCACACCCACACCTACACAGACACACAATCAAACTAGCACACACACACACACACACACACACACATATATATATATATATATATATATATATATATATTCAAGTACTTCCTTACAAAATAGATATAAGCCTATATAATTATACCTATGAAAGCATAATGACTTATCCATCACATGATGAAACATATATATATATATATATATATATATATATATATATATATATATATATATATACCTATTCATTTGTGCATGATCTTGTAAATATAGATAATAATTTTGCACTTAATAATGTGAGTGCTTTGCTTATATGATACCTACTAGTCAAGAGGATTTAGTAGTAAGTACTGAGATGGGATACTAGAGTTTGAGTAAAACACGTGCTTATGAACTATACAAAACATACAATAGTACTTATGAACTATATCAAACTTTTAATAGTACCTATGAACTATATCAAACTTTTAATATACGTAATAACTATATCAAAACTTTTAATAGTACCTATGTATAAACTTTTAATAGTACCTATGAACTATATCAAACTTTTAATAGTACTATGAACTATATCAAACTTTTAATAGTAACTATGAACTATATCAAACTTTTAATAGTACCTATGAACTATATCAAACTTTTAATAGTATCAACTTTTAATAGTACCTATGAACTATATCAAACTTTTAATAGTACCTATGAAATATATCAAACTTTTAATAGTACCTATGAACTATATCAAACTAATAGTACCTATATCAAACTTTTAATAGTACCTATGAACTATATCAAACTTTTAATAGTACTATGAACTATATCAAACTTTTAATAGTACCTATGAACTATATCAAACTTTTAATAGTACTTATGAACTTATGACACTGTCCAATCAGATTATAGTGAGGGGGCACCAAGGTATTTACATATTCATTACATCAACATATAATAAGAAAAGAGTTCTATAATACAGAGCATTTCATAAAAATATTTTTTTTTTTTTTAAAGATGCAAAAAAGCATCTACTTAGTCAGAATAATTCTGATTATAAACCAGACCTAAAAAGACTTTTATAATGCAGTGTCTTCCAATACTCAATTTTGTTAACTATTAAAATAAATAACATTTCTTGAATGTAATTTTAGGAGCTCTTCAATACAAGAGTTAAAAAAAAACAAGTGAGTCAGCTTGAACCCACATTCTTAATCATTCAAAATTTCTATTGTTTTTTTTACAGAACCTTTTTAATTGACTAATTTTGAAGAAATGAATTATTAATCTAGAAGTGAAACATTTTAAGAGAATAATGCAAACTTATCTTAACTTGTTTATTTCATTTCTTTTATAGTTTAAAAATAGCATTTCAATTTTTTAGTTTCACTTGAATCAGCATAAAAAGATTTCATCTTAAGAAATTCTCAGGAATTCTATTTTACAATACACTTGAGAAATTAATTGAGACGAGGCTCTTTAACCTTAGTTAGGCAACCAGACTAGAAGGAAAACTCTGAATTCAAATCTGTGACTCCCTTGCTGATTGGCTGATACTGACTTTAGGCCACCCCGATGATTTTACTTTACTTTTTTATTGTAATTAATTAAAAATTTGACAAGAAAAATATTGAAAAATTACTTATATGTTTGTGGAATATCTGATGTCTATTAATGTATTTTTATTTAGTGTTTTTAAACAAAACTAAATTTTAATTTAAGATATTGACATTTAACAGTAGAAAATACTGTCAACGTGACTTAGTAGAATTCAATGCTATTACTATGTAATTTTCAATTTTCAATTTTCAATATCTTTGTGAACATAAATCAAATCTTCTTAATTTTTGCAAAAAGGCAAGTTTTGGTGATAGTGAATGTGTATATATATATATGGGAGTAAATATGGAAATAAATCCGACAATATTAAGAAATTTGAAAAAACAAGTGTTCCAAAAATAGATGAATTTATTTATCGACGCTTAAACGCTTTGGTTTCTTTAAACCTTCATCAGGATGTATTATGGGGTGAAGAAATTGATGGATGTTTTATAGATGACAGGATATAAAAAAATCTTTATAAAATTTTTTTTGTTGTGTAACTGTATTTGTTCAGCGTTATATTTTATAAAAGTATATATATATATTTACTTTTTCATTGTCTGAAAAGAAATGTTAATGTCTACTATCTAAAATTCCATGCTGTTATAATTTAAATTTTATTCTTTAATTATCTTCACTAATATAAATCAAATCTCTATTATTTTTGCTCAAAAACCAAGCCCTAGAGATATTAAATGTGTATATATATTTACTTTGTCGTTAATTGTTTTATTTTCATAGTTTCTTCCAGACATACATACACACAACTGTCCTTTTATATATATATATAGATAATAATATATTATATATATATATATATATATATATATATGCTGATTCAATCCATGTCCTTGACATGAGCTGTGCATATTCAGTTTGAAGTGGATCTGTAGAATTTCCCTGCGTATTTCAAGTTCATTCAACCATTTTCTTCAAAGAGCATTAACTTGAGAACTAAAGATTTCTTAACTAAAGATTGTCTTTGAAGTTACCATTATCTTGTGGCATAATTCTATAATCATCCTTTTAATTGGTAAGTCAAGACAACCATTGATCAAGAATTGGACAGTCTACTCATACACATATCTACGTGGGTGCGTATGTGTGTGTGTGTGTGTGTATGTATATGTGTGTGTGTGTGTGTGTGTGTGAGTTTCTGTGTGTGTTCTGTGTCTGTGTCTGTGTCTGTGTGTTTTGAGTATTTTGTATGAGTTGTCTGTTTGTGTGTTTGTCTGAGTGTGTATGTGTGTATGTTTTGGTGTGTATGTTTATGTGTGTGTGTGTGTGTGTGAGTTTCTGTGTGTGTGTGTGTGTGTGTGTGTGTGTGTGTGTGTGTGTGTGTCTGTGTCTCTGTATGTGTTCTGTGTCTGTGTCTGTGTCTGTGTGTTTTGAGTATGTTTGTATGAGTATGCACGTTTATGTATTTGTTTTAATTGGTAAGTCATTGATCAAGAATTGGACAGTCTAGTCATACATATATCTACGTGGGTGTATGTGTGTGTGTGTGTGTGTATGTTTGTGTGTATTTTTCTGTGTCTGTGTCTGTGTGTTTTGAGTATGTTTGTATGAGTGTGTCTGTTTGTGTGTTTGTCTGAGTGTGTATGTGTGTATGTGTGTGTGTGTGTGTGTGTGTGTGCATGTGTTTGTGTGAGTATGTGTGTGTTTCTATATGTGAGTCTATGTCTGTGTGTTTCAAGTATATTGTGTGAGTGTGTGTTTGTTTGTGTGTGTGTATGTGTGTATGTTTGTGTGTGTGTGTGTGTGTGTGTGCATGTGTTTGTATGAGTATGTGATTCTGTATGTGAGTCTATGTCTGTGTGTTTTGAGTGTGTTTGTGTGAGTGTGTGTTTGTTGTGTGTATGCATGCGTGTGTGTATGCATGTGTTTTTGTAAGAGCGAGCGTGTGTGTGTGTGTGTGTGTGTGTGTGTGTTGTCTGTGTCTGTTCTGTGTGTATGTGTCTGTGTTTTGTGTATGTTTTGTGAGTGTGTTATTTGTTTGTGTGATGTGTGTGTGTTTTGAGTATGTTGTATGAGTAGCACGTTGTGTGTTTGTTCTGAGTGTGTATGTGTGTATGTTTTGTGGTTTATGTGTGCATGTGTTTGTGTGAGTATGTGTGTGTGATTCTGTATATGAGTCTATGTCTATGTGTGTATGTGTGTATGTTTGTGTGCATGTGTGTGTGTGTGCATGTGTTTTGTAAGAGCGAGCGTGTTTGTGCGTGTGTGTGTGTGTGTGTGTGTGTGTGTCTGTTTCTGTGTGTATGTGTCTGTGTGTTTTGTGTATGTTTGTGTGAGTGTGTTTTTGTTTGTGTGTATGTGTGTTTGTTTGTGTGTTTGTGTATGTGTATTGTGTATGTATGTGAGTGTGCATGTGTTTGTGTAAGTGTGAGTGTGTTTGTGTGTGTATGAGTGTGTGTGTGTGAGTGTGTGGTCAGGAGCCTTCCACTAATTCACCATAGAATAAGTCTTTGGGAATGCAGCCTTTGTAAGAGCTAGTAACATACTGGTTTATCACTAGTAATGGTTTACTAGCATAGCTTGCTAACCATTATACCATGTGATTTGCCCTAAAAGCCATGTGATTTGCCCTAAAAACCATGTGATTTGCCCTAAAAGCCATGTGATTTGCCCTAAAAACCATGTGATTTGCCCTAAAAACCATGTGATTTGCCCTAAAAACCATGTGATTTGCCCTAAAAACCAAGTGTTTCAAAGATTTGGCACTAGGCTGAAAATAGATTATCTATTTATTTTTTAGAGATATTTTCAAAATTGATAATTATTTTTTAAATTCTCTCATTAAGATAATTAGGTTTTCTATAACAATTTTTTTTATTAATCATTTATATTTTATTTTTTTCATTACAATTTTTGAAGGCCAAAGAATACATTGGGAAATTGACCTTATGTCACATCCTACTTGTGCGGAGGGGTTGGTATATGTATATATACTTTGATATGAATATTCAGCTGTTTCAAATTTCTCATACCAAACATAGACGAACTGTCTAGTTGATGGGGATTTCTTGAAATGTGTTCTGACTGACAATAGAACACTTGGTGCTACTGTAAGCCTTAATAATAAACTTGAAATATTTCTCTACAAAACTGAGACTGTTAATATCTTTGAGAATTTAAAAAAAAAGATTTTTGAAACTTTTTCTTTTGTAGACATTCTGTATGTCAATTTTTGTGTTTTGCATGTATTTAACCAAACTCTGTGCCACGAATAAAGTGGAGTACAGCTTGACCCATCAAGAATATATACAACAAAATAGTGGTTTAAAATATAAAAGGGTAAGTACTTATAGGTCCAGAATAAATCACCCATTTTTGAAAGTATTTAAAGTTTCGATATGTTTGGGTTTTTTATTGATTTTCATGCGTAGACTTCATTGATACCAAAGAAAGCAATCAATTCTAAGAATTTGCAGAGATATGAGAACTTTAATCACCTGTTATAGTGTTAGAAAACCAGAATATCGCTGAAATTTTAGGTGTGTATTTAATTGGATTTTTTGATAGATTTCGATTCATAGAATTCATTGATTTTAAATGAAAGATAAGTTTGAAGGATTGGCAGTGATATGAATACTTAAAAAAACCTTTATAGTGCCTCAAAATCACAAAGTGAATGGGAAGACTAATTTGCATATTGATATTAAACATTTGATTTTAATAAATATGTGTTTGGTATTACTGATTTCTACTTGTTTTGTTTTATCTTAATGAATAAGAGCAAAAATCTTGGGGATAAATCTTAAAAGGAATCCATTAACAAAAAGAAATAACTGTCATTTTATTCTTAACTCAATAATTTAGTTAAATAGTTAAATTAGGAAAAATTAGCAATGAAAGATGGGAGTGATGGAAGAGCAAGTTTCAGTTGTTGTATTTTTCGATTATACCTGCCTCTGTTTCAAATCTTTTTATCTGCATTCTTATTTAGATTCATTAGCCTTTTTAATTTAATATAATATTTTGTTTTAGGGGCTGGGTTAGCTCAGTCGATAGAGCGTTCGGCTAGAAACCACAAGGTTCCTAGTTCGATACCAGTCCTCGCCAACTCAGCATATGAGTAGCACAGGGATCTGTGCGGTAAAGTAAGGAGCTGATGGTAGGTGTGGCACTCCACCTGAGACGCCAAAAAACAATCTCCTTGGTCTAGCGCTATTGAAAAGGGGATAGACTCCCTCGCTGACTGGCTGATACCGACTTTAGGCCGCCCTGACGACTTTTTTTTTTTTACATTAAAGCTTAGATACTTGCACCCTCTGCAGGGTGCAAGTATTTGCTAGTAAATTTGGTTTGGTTTGTTTTGTCTTACGGCATATCAACCTCAGTGGGTCATTTAATGCTGATAAAGTTTTGAAATAAATTCATTTTTGATGGATACTCAATTTTGTTTATAAACATGTTTTTCTATTTAACCCATAGATGGGACCCTATCTGGTACTACCACTCCGGGTCAGAGTGGACCAGGGAGCAATGGTGATGAAGGGTTGCTCCACATTCCCCAAACCTCCAAAACTGGAACCTCACCATCAGATAAGAGTTTAATGTCATTCCCAGGACATGTAGACCCTCAGCCACCGACTTCTAGCACCCATATGATAAAAAGGGCTGGGGTTGCCATAAGGGCAATAGGGTTTGGGCAGACATATAGATGCTAGGGCTTGACGTGACCAGCTGATTGATCGGAGGGGGCCTCTCCGACCGCCCGTCTAGATCAAGTAAGGACTAAAGTGGAATATTGCATGTCATGGACTGCTCAACCACCCGGGTTCTATCCTTAAGCATCACGGGTTGCCACCCACTGCCAACAAGTGGCCTCATAGGGGAGTCTTACCCCTCTGCAGAGGTTCAGTTGGTGCATTCTAAAGCCCCAGCCAACAGGGCGGCTAGTAAATTTGATCCACAGTTGAACATAACCAATGACTAAACTTATTACATAAACAACCTACTGACCACAAGAAAAAAATCAGTCAGTTTCAATCCTGATTGGAGGTAGCCTGCTAAGTCTAGCCACACTGAGAAGACACGATGCCTCGAAACACGATGTCTGTGGTTAACATATACAAGGTTTGTCAAAAAAAGTATATTACCAAACATCAATCCACCAACAGCTCAAAGTGTGAAAAGCTCAAAGTGAATTGTTTTCTCTTGACATTAAGAGAAATTTACAAAACAAATATGATACTGCGAAATAAAGCGTTAAAGACGAAATACTATACAGCATGAGCAATGGGCTTTACCCCTTGCATGGGAAAGGGTTAATAATTGTTTTGTTTCTTCTTCTCTGCGTTATTAAATTGAAAAACTTGCCCTATGATTTCAGCCGAGACACAGGATGTCTGTATTTGAGGATCTTGAGAACTGGGTTGTATGTTGGACCTTCTCACATGTAACCCTGTTCACATGAGTCTACATATGTATGTGTGCACATACATAAATACATATATGGGCATATCCATATGATGCACATGATATATTTGCATGTATCTATATACTTAAATGAACGTGTATGATTATGCACTTGTGAATGCATAAACACACACATAACACACCAACATAAAAGCTTATATGTACACATAATCATACATGCACACACACACACACACACACACATATATATATATATATATATATGCGCACACAAGATTCTGTGCATATATATGTGTGTGTGTGTATGTGTGCGTGTATGATTATGGGTACACACACACATATATATAATATACACATACACACAAGATCCTGTGCATACATATATATGTGTGTGTGTGTGTGTGTGCGTGCGTGTGTGTATGATTATGGGTAAGTACGCACATATATATATATATATATATATATATATAAACACGCACAAGATCCTGTGCATATATATATATATATATGTGTGAGTGTGTGTGTGTGTGTGTGTGTACACATGTGTTTGTGTGTGCATGTACAATATAGTACTCATAAAAATTATAAGATTATTCACGCACAGACAGCTTGTAGGAGAACGATTGTTGGTTGACTATCATTTCTTCATACAGTATATATATATATATATATATATATATATATATTATATATATTAAGAGAGAGATAGACAGACAGACAGACAGATTGATAGATGGGCAATTCCATGTCAAATCATCCAGAAAAAAGTGAAATTGTCACCCACCCACTTCAATTTTTCTTAATTTTTTTTCCAGGAGTGGAATTTAGACCATCCCCAAAATTTGAGCTTCCAAGTAATATCCTGGGTAGGATATTAACCTGGAGTGGTAGTCCCTGTTAGGGTCTCATCTATGGTTTAAGTAGATCTAACACAGAGTGCTTCATTATTATAAATTTGTACCAGATTAGATGAATATTTATAAGCTTGACTGCTTTAGAGCAATGGTTAACAAGCTAGTCATTGTTATCAAGTCTGAATCGCCCGAGCGCTCTTATCATTATGACCTTGTACCAGACTAGGTAAATATTTATAAGTTTACCCATTAAAGCAATGATTAACAAACTAGTCTGAACTGGCCATGTTAGCAAGATATCTCACTGAGCACTCTATTATTATGACCTTGTACCAAACTAGAACAATAGGTAACAAGCCAGTTGTTAGTTTCAAGTGACTACTGCAATAATCAGTTTCTTCAACTGAAAAATAGTATTCTGCCGGCAACACTCCCAGTAGTTCTTACACAATTAGTCAAAAGTTCACTTCACTTTAAGATCGAAACACAACACACCGTTCTCTTCACAGAAAAAGATGTTGTCTCCAAGAGAACTCACCTCGGCATTTATTTCAAATTGCAAAATTTTAACTGATGGTGTAGCTTCCAAATATTTGTAGAGCTAAAAATCGACATAACTTCACCAATTTTTGGAATTGGAAGCTCAAATTTTGGGGATTGTCGAACATGGCCTGGATGATTTGACATGGAATTGCCAGATAGAAGAATACAACAAAGAAGAGCTTATGCAATGTGTATAGGATAAGAGTCCTTCAGGTAAAGTCTTCAGTGTTGCTGGTATAGAATAAAGTATAATTGTTGTATACTGGCATAAAATTAAAAATAAAATACAAGGACTCACCAGTGTTATATACTGACATCTAATTCTATATGTTATATAGTGGCTTTTTCGCTACTCTCAATCGTGTACATTAGTACTGGGGCTTTCGCTGTACCCAAAGCGATGTATGTTAGTAGTCAGCTACTGGACTTCAATAACAACAGATACGCGTATACAAAAGAGGCTCTTCTTTATTTTCTTCGGTGTGTGGGTGGTGAAGGCCCGGAGCTTACAATGAGTGTACGAGGGATGGTTGCTGACGGGAGACGTGAAGTATCCTTTCCACTGCCGGGCCAGCGTCTGATCCTGTCGGCTTGACCCTCTGGCTTTTTGTATTGACAACACGCCTACACATTTTTATCTTTTTGATCTGATAAGGACCTTTGTTATATATCTCTTTATCTTCACCCTGCTTCATTGACCGGAAACTATCTGTTCCGCTTTCTCTTTCTTTTTAAATATATATTTTTATCTTTCTCTTTGTCCCTCAGCCGGAAGTTCCATTTTCCGGGCGAGGACAATACAACATAAGCCTTACATGTAAACCACACTCTCTCATGTCATGTGACACGAAGTTGGGGGCTCAAAGCCTACTTGTCCTGAAGGACAGGAGATGCAACTGGTGTATGTTCTTCTTGAGAATAGAAGGTTTAAAGGAAAAGTTATTTGATTTTGGTCCCTCCACTTTTATATGACAGCTTACAATGCAACTTGGCGCCAAACAGAAGAATTGTGGTAAGTAGGGAATATAATCCTACAGGCTCTTCTGACTAAGATCAGAGTGTAGTATCTGCGTACTCTTTCAAGGAACAAAGTGTGACTCTCTGGCACTTCTATCTTGGATCAGGATATAAACATATATATTTTAACATATCCTCACATCTAGGTAAATCAATCATTAATAGCTACAAAACTACAACCCCCGGCCATAGCAAACACAATACAACATAATATATAACTTAGTAAATAACTATATACACACATACACATGTGGAGGCATTTGGTGTAACAATCTTAGGAAATAAACTCAGTTACTATTGATGTATGTAATATATAGATACTATAAGTATGAAAGTAAGATGAGGAAATTAATCCAACAGTATGTGAAGAAAATGTAGAAACATACACGGGATGTTATAATCGATGGAAATTTATTAGTCAATGTTCAAACATTTCGGTTTACAATGGAAACCTTCTTCAGGACTGTGAAATTATTTAAGAAGAAACAAGGATTTATGTGGATAAAAGATGATAGATGTTTTGTATCTTTTAAAATAAATCCTTGTTTCTTCTTAAATAATTTCACAGTCCTGAAAAGGTTTCCATTGTAAATGTTCGAATATCGATTATAAATTTCCATCCATTATAATCCCGTGTTTGTTTCTATATTTTCTCCACATATTGAAAATATATAAATATGTATATGACCTGGAGTGGTAGTAACTATTAAGGTTTCATCTATGGGTCAAATAGAAAATTTGTATACAAAAATAAAATTGAGTTTACAAAATTTCTTACAAACTATTGTTATGAATCTTTCAAAACTTTAAATAACCCACCATGGTTGATATGCTGTAAAACAAACAAACAAACAACAAACAACAAAACTATTTTTCTGAAACCTCTAGATTTTGGTTTCAAATGACGACCGCAATAATCAGTTTCTTCAATTGCAAAAAGTATTCTGCCATCAACACTCCCAGTAGTTCTTACACAATCCGTCAAACGTTCACTTCACTTTAAGATCGAAAACACAACACACCATTCTCTCCACTGAAAAAGAGATGTTGACGGTGTAAATGAAAAAATGTACTTATGAATGAGCAAAGCAAAAGGGGTGCCTAAAGGTCATATGGTCCCTTTCTTTCTTAGTTCATCTTCACCAACTCGAATGCGTGCACATACATTTGTACATAGATGTAAATATACATGCATATGGGCATGATGAAAGTTCAATTTCTCAGCTTGTCTCAAATATGTATTTCTCATAGACATGCGTACACAATTACATCAACACAGGTCTCTCTCTCTCTCTCTCTCTCTCTCTCTCTCCTTCAAGCACACAAAGTGTACACACACACACACACACACACACACACATATCTTGCAATTGAAGGTTACCAAAACATTCACACAGAGAACTTTTTGCAAGTTAGACAATCAGTCTATGTTACTTGTTTATCTATCATTCAAAATTCAACTTTGCTTCTTTTCCTGCGGGTGGAATGCTTTCATGCAAACTTTGTTTTACATCGAGGGAACATCTATCTATCTATCTATCTATCTATCTCAGTCTGTTCCTAATCTATCTATCTATCTATCTATCCCAATCTGATCATATCTATCTATCTAGATACATTTAAGACAAAGATATACACAACAGATACATAAACGAGGAAATAGGCGTATAACTTGCGTCGTAGAGAATGTCACTTACTGGTAGCTGGTTTGGGGACAAAGACCCTCACCTAAAGTGGTTAGAGGCGAGCAGGTGCCTAGACCATGTTAACTCGTTTACAAACGTTTACCTAGTGCTTGACATGACAGCCAACTGATGGTGATTGTTAAGTTTCTGACCGCCATCCTTCGCCAATTGAAAAGGACTTAAAGTAAGTAAGTAATTCCTGAGCTATAGAATCCTTTGGTAAGTGAATAAGTCCTGAGTTATGTAATACTACGTAATGTCAAAAGTCCAGTGATATAATCCTATATATAAATAACAATATCAGCAGCAGAGTACTGCCAGTGATTGGCCAAAAGTTGGTCACATGATTATCGACGAGTCTATAAGTAGAAGTGGGCATTTGACACACGCCTTATAACACAAAAAACTCCAACAGTGATGAAAGGGTATGCCACTTTCTTTAGAGCTGGAACTTCACCATTAGATGCAGTTTAAAGTCATACACAGGACACTAAGACCCTCAGCCACTCCTTCAAGCACATATATGATAAAAAGTATTGGGGGTTTGCCATAAGAGCAAGAGTGTTGGGACAATCATATAGGTGCTAGAGCTTAATGTAACTAGCTGATTGATTGGAGATGGCCTCTCTGACTGCAAAGGATCTTCCGCATCCTCTCTTCCCATGTATACTCATACGAGGTGTGTTCAAAATGTTTTTTTTTATTGAAGGAGAGAACAAGAAGGTGACACTTATTCGCTGGCAATTTTAAAAGTTGGCAGCAGATGCAGGATTCTTCATTTTTTCTTTGGTGAAAGAAATTTTTGGTATGGCTGTACTACCACAATGTACTACCACAAACAATGTATCACTAACTAGTGCTTTAGGCATTACAAATATTGTTAGTGATAGAAGATTGAGAGACATGGCAAGATTGAGGGGAATGGTGTCATATTAAATGCTTTTTATTTTCCAGTGAATGGTATTTTTTATACATAAACACATTAAACATTAAAAAAAAGAGTTGGTGGGTTTTGTTTTTTTTTTTTTTCTTTGTATTTTTAATGGTATATCAACCTCCGTGAGTTATTTAATGCCAAAGCCATCCTTGTAGAACAACAGTAGTAATACTATTTAACCCATAGCTTAGGGGATGAGGGTGTTCAAACCTTTCCCAAGAGTCGAAAGTGAATGTTATAACGCGACTGGAGATCAAAGATGAGGGTGTTCATACCTTTCCAAGAGTATCAGTCTGAAAGTGAATGTAATACCGTGACTGGAATTTGAACTCATTTATTATGATATTGCAGTTCAACACGTTAGCCACTACACCACAGGGACTTCCCATATTTTTATTTGAGTGGATATAGGTAAAGATAAAGTGAGTTTCAGAGATGATTTCATTGATGGAAGACTTGCAGGAATGTATTGAATGTGAAAGGGACTGTTTTAAAGAAAATTAAAATTTCATTAATTTGTTCATTTCTGTCTTGTCGATTACAGCTTCAGTCTTGATACTTTTTAAACACACCTCATATTTTGTATAAAATGAATGTCTCATACTTTAATAAGTAATTGAAAGTTACCTCCCCTGTTTTATTATTACCTCCTCTTTGTGGAACTCTTTGATGTTTCTGAGAGTATATAAACTCTCAGTAAACTGTAACAGTATTCTAAGTAGAATAAAGCTTTCTTAAGCCTAACCGTGTGTGTTCATTTATATACATTGTTCGTTTCAGTCTTGGTAAATAGAGCTTCAGTCTAGATACTTTTTTAACACACCTCATATTTTGAATAAAATGACTGTCTCATATATAGTTCATTTCAGTCTTGGTAAATACAGCTTCAGTCTTGATACTTTTTGAAAACCCCTTATCTATATATATAAAAGGAAGTTTGGTATGTACGTGTCAA
>CM042147.1:6079972-6128973 GCA_023376005.1 Doryteuthis pealeii
GGAAAGATTATGAGAACATATTAAGTAATCGAATAGATAACAAGTAATCCAATAAATAATGCACACAGTTTGAAGAGCTAGGGTGTGTTGCTGTAAGGGTTTGCAATCTAGTCTCACAAGATGCATTATGATTTTTAGCACGTTGATCCACACTGGATGCCCCAGAAAAAAAAATCCCCTGGTTTTTAAAAAGACCTGTGTTCATCCACCTAGGAATGTTCAGAAATTAATTTGTTTTTTGTTAAATGCCACTATTCAAAATGTACTCCAAAGTTAAGTCCCACTTCATATCACAGTGTACCTACAGTATTATGTATATTACTGGCCGGTGTGAGTCATCTAGGAAACACAAGGAGTACAGTGTCAAATGCTACTGCACCCAGCTATGAAAAAAAAAAAAAGAAGAAGTAATGATAAATTGAAACTCACAGAAAGCGAGTGACTGTAGAATTGCTCCTCGATCAATAGCAAAACCGAACAAGAAGTTCAACTTATGATTGTTTTTTGTTATGTTTGTTGTTTGATTTGTATAATTGGTTTTGGGTCCATTAGGAGAGATGTGCACTGTTTTGGGGCCTTGCCTCTCACGTGGTGTATGAACACGGCCCCCCCTCACTGATATGAGCCCCACAAAATACTACCCAGTATATCGTACAATACCAATATACATGAATGAGCAAAAGTGTTTTTAAACAGCTTGGTTATGGAAATGTTGCTGATTGCATGTGCTTTCGCAAAGCAGGTGGTGAGATGTAATTTTCACTTTAGTTGTCAAATTCCTAGTAAATAAGCAATTAGAAGTAACCTCCCTATGCACTTTCCCTTTCAACTAAGCTGGTTGCATTTAAAATTCTCTGATGTAAATAAGCAAATCTTAGAAACTTTTTTGAAAACAATACACTGCACTGCTTTTAACACAAAAAATATGGCATAAAATGTGTTCTTAATAACAATAAGTTCATTTCAGATAATGTTATGCTAGGAATTTAGCCAACGACTTTCACATTTGAACAAGCCGGTGCCATTTCTGAAAAGTCTCCGTGCGAAATACACAAATCTTTCAAAACAATAACAAACTGCTGCTTAAACAAAAATATCATAATTGTCTTAATACAATTAAGTTCATTTCAGATAATGGCACGCACAATTTATGCTAGGATTTTAACAAACGTAAGGTGAAAATTACAGTGAGATAGGCTTTCACTTCGAATTGTTCCAAGGGGACATTTCTTTTTTTCGATAACCAATTTGAACTGTTTTCATTATTCTGTGAGCGTGTTTGGTTTTGTTTTGGTTCTTTGCACCCTACAGTGTTATGAAGAAATACTACATTAAAATGTTTGATGATTCAATTGGTAATTTAAATGCATTACATTATTCTATTATTATGTCACAAGTACCCTCAGAATTGTTATAGATATAGATATATAATATATATTATATATATATTAATATATATATATATATATAATATACTCACATGAGGTTGCTGAGAAGTTTATAGGCTGACTAAATAAGATTATTTTAACATTGTGTCCACTACTTTTCCATTGGTATTGCAGTGTTTGGATCCATGGTCAAAAAATCATCAAGAGCAGTTATTAATTCAGCTATGGACTTTATTCATCTGGACAAGGTGTTGGTGCATTTCACAAGTACGTAATACACTTGAAAGTTATGATCCAACTAGCTCTCCCTAAATAGTAATGGTAAATAGTAGGGAGACTGCTCTTTAATTTTGGCTAGATAATCAGTCTTGAAGAAGAGAACTCTGGTTGGCTGCGTTGATGATTTTTAACGGCATATCAACCCTCTGGTTTATGTCATGCCTAAATATGAGTAATATATGTTGTGTATTCTATATTTTATGTTTTTAGTAATTGTTTTAACAATATGTTAACCCATTGTGGGATCATGTGTATGGTATTGATTAAATTTATAGCCTATACTTTTGTATAAAAGTTGCTTGTGTATGTCACAAAATAATTATGTTGCATACCCTTCTTTACTTAATTCTATTCTTCTCTATTCATCTTTTCTACTTATGTCTTCTTCTAACATCTCTTCTAACGTCTCTTTATGTCTGACTTCGTCTTGGCAACTTTGTGCTGGTCTCATTGGGGATTTCTCATTATCAGAGCCCTGTGTCATTGATAGGTTTTTAAGATAATAACACAAAGACTTCGATTAACTTAGATCATATTTATTTCGAAAGGCCCCACCAGACTTCCTGTGCAGATCAAGTCGGAGTGTCAATACACGACTCACCACCGTTGGCTTTCTCACCGGACTGACTAAATCTATTCTAAATCTAAAACCGGAAAGGGTCTTCTCCACCGATTCTCACGGTATCCACCGGAAGGAAGGATCAGGAAGTCAAGCCTTGTCATCATCTTCAAAGCCGTGGGCTGCAATTATAACAGCCATTTTCATTTCTACACTACTGTACAGGGAATATTAAGGAAGCTAATAGTATGTAACAATTAATTTATGAATAATTCTAAAAAAACAAGTTTGCACCTTTCCTTCCTGTTTTATTTTGAATTATCAACCTTACAAGTTATTATTATGTGTAATCAAATAAAATATAAAACTAGCCAGAATATGCACCCTCCAGGCATCATAAGTATTTCAGTTTTAATGTAATGAAATATATTGAATAAGAAAGACTAACGAAATTGAATAAGAACACATATAAAAAGATTACACTTATTTTAATTATATTTTACTTGGTTTCTATATAAAATCCTTCATTGGATCAATTTTAATACATTGGAGAATAAAACATTAATGTTAGAGATAAATAACACTAAATAATTATTTATTAAACCTGGTTTTGTTAAAACCAGTGTGCAAATTAACCGCACCATTTATTATGTAAACCTTTATTTCTTTGTAATATATAATTCACATTGCAGGATTTTAAACACACTAATAACATGGAGTGTTTTGAGGCAAATCTAACTCAGATTTTCATAAACACATCTATTAATAATGGAGATTCACTTCCGGTTTTTGTCTGTAACAAAAATTACGTCACTGCTTACGTCACACTACCCAACACATAATCCAACGTCATAACATAGAATAAATATACTCAAAATGTGAGCATGCAACGTTAGACAATCCTCATTGTTTCAATAAATAGATGCCCGGCGTTATATATTTATATATAGATTGTTTTATTCTAATATAATATTTAAAGTTATCGGAATTGTTTCCATTTCAAATTGTCTTTCTTTCTTTCTTTCTTTCTTTTTTACTCCTTTAATAAATTTGACGATTTTACATACTTATGGTACACACTCTATGACATTGAATTTTCAGCTCCCATCCCCTCAGGCAATATCTTTCAAAAAATCATTTTTACATCGCCCATGAGGGTGTCTTTTATTTTGCTAGTTGTATATATATAATAAATTAACTGAAGTATTAACTGATTTTAGCTACTCGAAATAAAATATCATGATAAATCCTTAACATTCTCTGAGAAATGTTAATGTATTGTGACATCAAAAAGCCGGTGATATAGGTTATTTATATACATTGCATATATTATATGCGCATATATATATATGTTATTGAGGGTAAAAAAATAGTTGATTGCGTATAAACTTTGTTCGTTGTTTTTTGGTATTATGAAGCATGGAAATGAACAAGGGAACAAAAACAAAAAAAAAAAACAGAGTTTCAATATCCAGCTGTTGTTCTGTCCCTGGTTTGATTTATTCCGATATTTCAGGTGAACCTTCACCCTTTATCAAAGTATGATGACTGTGTGTAGAAAAGGGAAATTTTGCAAATCTGAGAAAAAAATTGATGTGAAAGGATTTGGCGTTGTTTAGCCATTATTTTTCTTTCGAAAATATATATATATATATATATATAAGTAAAGTAAAATTGGCAGAGCGGCCTATTGTCAGTATCAGCCAGACAGTGAGGGAGTCTATCCCATTTTCATTAGCGCTAGACCTGGAAGATTGTTTTTGTGTTTAAAGTTGAGTGCCACACCTACCATCAGCTTCCCACTTCAGTGCACGCATATGAAAGATCTATTTGAAAATACCAACATGGAGGACATTCTGTCCTTTTTGAGGGAATTAAAATTATACCATAGAATATAGACATGAACTTAATCAATACTATACAACAAGATCCCCAATGATGCTAACACATTGTTAAAACCAATTACTACAAAGTATAAATGTAAATACACGATATATATCACTTCCTAACCATTAGGCATGGCATAACCCCAGACGGGTTGATATGCCATTAAAATCATTAAACCAACCAACCAACCATATCAACAGTTGGGGACACATCTTTTTTTCATATTCAATAGAACAGTGTACAAAAAAAGAATCTTAAGAAACAAGATGAATTTTTATCCAAAATTTATAAACATTCCAGCAATAAAAAAAAAAAAAAGAACAGAGCAAGAAAATAATAGCCCAGTGGACAAAGATAGAATACACTGACTGTATCATCTGCAGAAGGATAAGACCCCTCTAAAAAAAGAGGCATCTCGGGTGGAATACTAAACTGGGTAATCCGAACATTAGCTACATAAATGAGAGTAACCTCCCCTTGTTTCTTTCACCTTTGACTGTTAAACACTTATTCATGGAATGCAAGTTTTTTGCTCATATAAGAAATCATAATTTTAATGCAAACGATATGAAATATCTATTTGAAAATATCAACATGGAGGACATTCTGTCCTTTTTGAGGAAAATGAAATTATACCATAGAATATAGACATGAACCTAATCAATACCATACAACTTGATCCTCGATGGTGCTAACACATTGTTAAAACCAATTACTACAAAAGTAAAAATATAAATACACAACGTATATTAATTCCTAACCGTTAGGCATGACATAACCCCGGAAGGGTTGATATGCCATTAAAATTAAAAACCAACCAACCAACCAACTATCTACTGATTGAGCTAAATCGGCTAAGAGTGAGTTAAAAACTGCTTACTCAATGCTTTTAGAGTAAGTAAGTAAGTAAAGTCGACGGGGCGGCCTAAAGTCAGCGAGGGAGTCTATCCCCCTTTCAATAATGCTAGACCAAGGAGATTGTTTTTAGCATCTGAGGTGGAGCGCCACACCTACCATCAGCTCCTTACTTTACTGCACAAATCCCTGTGCTACTCATACGCTGAGTTGGCGAGGACCGATATCGAACTCGGAACCTTGTGGTTTCTAGCCAAATGCTCTACCAACTGAGCTTTGAATTAGTTTAAAACTTTGAATTTTTTAAATGATAACCTTGTGGTATCCCTCTCGTTACTTTGAGTTTCACACGTCACTACAATCATTAGATGGAAAATGAACTCTCCAGAAGTAGTCTCCATATCTATTTCAATAATTGAAATGTACATGTGACAATATATATATATATATATATATATATATATATATATATTGTTTTTTGTCACATGCCTGATTTCAATTTGGATTAACTACTTATGCTACTGCAATGAAAACGTGGTAGTAACTATTGATGAATATATATATATATATATATATATATATATATATATATATATATATATATATATATATGTATTTATAGGCAGCATTTTTCTTTTATACAAACATTATTGAACAGGACAGTCGCCTCCTGTCTGACTATTCTCTTTTCAAGTTGTTTCATATTCTCAAATGTATGTAACTCATATCCTGCCAATCCTGTTCCTCCTCCTCCTCCTCCTCCTAGTCCTCCCACCACTTTACACGGTCGTTATGAGTTCCACCCTCCTACTTACTCCCACTTCTACTTGTTCCTTCTTCCACATTTCTGTGTACAAATAGAACTGCAAATAAATGGCTTAATAGCATATCTCCCCACTGAAGATAGCAATTGTAGTGCCAAAAGTACCAGGGAAAATTATGGTACCTTTATAAATAAATTCTGATCCAACATTAAAAGATTGGCCAATCAACTTGAAGGGATTGAAAGAGAATAGTCAGACAGAAGGCATCTGTCCTGTTCAATAATTTGTGTGTGTGTATATATATATATATATATATATATATAAGAGACATATGGTGGTACATAAGCATTAAATTTTATCATTTGATCCATCTGATACAATGGGAAGGACGTCCTTCCTATGTCATATTTGCATCAAACTTTGTGGAACTGTAACGGGTTTGATGTGTCATTTGAGGGCTCATGAGAGGAAAGTTTCTGGTGGTGGGGTTATAGGATTGTGAGGGACGGCAGTGATCTGTAAAGATTATGCTATTGCTATATATATATATATATATATATATATATATATATATATATGTCTTATGTTTTGCTTATAATATGAAATTTAAAATAAATGGCCTTGATGTTATGGAGTAGGATTCACTTATTTTATTATTTATTATTATAAATTTCGGGATCATTAGATTCCCTTCTTTCAGATGAATATCACTCCTGTTCGGATCCTTTGTTTGTTGTTTATTGACAGTGGCAGCGTCAAACAGACAAGAGATTACAGAGATAATAAACCACTTAAAACTAACTTAAAACTACTTTGTGTCCAATTTTCTTTTTTATTTACATTTTTATTGTTATCTATTATTTAAATACACGTCTTCCCATATTTATACTAGAAGTGGCTACCCAGTGTCACTTGGTAAAGGGGGGATTCTTAAAAAGTTAGTCTCGCAGATACATTATTACTTATCACAAGTTAGATCCTCACTGGATGCCCCATTAAATTCCCACGTAAATATATAACAATATAGTAAAAATTTTAATTCAATAATTTACAATTTAAAAAAAAAAATACAATATAAATAACAAAAATCAATCATCATATTCAATTACCTTCTGTTACTATACAAATTTAATTTTTAAATATCTTAATATATTTCTTCATTATTTTTGCTCGAATGGGATAGTGAATGTATATACATATTTATTTTGTCGTTAATTGTTTTATTTTCAAAGTTTACTCCAGACATACACATACACACAACTGCCCTCTATATATGTACTAGAAACAGCTACCCGGCGTCACCTGGGTAGAGGGGGATTTTTTAAGTTAGTCTCACAGATCCATTATTACTGAATCGTGAGTTGAATCCATGTGGGATGCCCCATTTAAATCCCTATGTAAAAAAAAATAGATCTTCCATTGATCCAGCTACTCTGAAAGAAATGTTAATGTCTACTATCTAAAATATTAAATGGAAAAAAATTCCATGCTGCTATCATTTGAATTTTATTTTTTAATTATCTTCACTAATATAAATCAAATCTCTATTATTTTTGCTCAAAAACCAAGCCCTGGAGATATTTAATGTGTATATATATTTACTTTGTCATTAATTGTTTTATTTTCGAAGTTTCCTTTGGACATACAGCTTCACACAACTGCCCTTTATATATGTATAGATAGATAACTGCAGGTACATAAATAGGCATTCATCTGATGACCAAGAACACATCCGCCCTGTCGGCTGGGGCGTTATAATGCACCGACTGCACCTCTGAAGAGGAGTAAGACTCTCCCAATAGGGCCACCTGACTGCCATGGGTGGCGACCGTGATGCTTAAGGACGGAGTCTTGGTGAATCAGCAGTCCATGACATGCAACACTCCACTTAGAACCTTACTTAGGCTAGACGGGCGGTCAAGCGCCAATCCCTTTATCATATGGGTGCTAGAAGGCGGTGGCTGCAGGTCTACATGTCCTGGGAATGACATTAAACTCTATCTGATTGGGGAATGTGGAGCACCCCTGCATCACCATTGCTACCTGGTCCACTCTGACCCGGAGTGGTAGTACCTGTTAGGGTCCCATCTATGGGTTAAATAGAAAACATGAGTTTATAAACGAAATTGTATTATCCATTAAAAATGAAATTATTTCAAAGCTTTGTGGGCATTAAACATTTTTGAATACCAAATTACCAATAGAAGTATTCAGCATAAAATAAACCAAGGGGTTGACATGCTGTAAAACCCAAACAAACCAAACCAAACCAAACCAAGAACATATAAATCCACTTTACACTATTTCCTATGAGAAATATTGTTTCAGTTTTCAAATAAATTAGTTCTCGAAATAATTTTGGAATATGAGTGTGATTCCTTAACCGCACAAGACATTAAAATAGATCAATCAATCAGCTGAACCCTTTCTTTCAGATGTTATGACAAATATTGGGTTTCTAGTAATTTTGAGGCATTATCTTAAACTGGATCTCAAAACTACTGAAGCTGCTTAAAGGATTCAGGATGTGGGAGGAAATCCAACAATAGGTGACCATACTGTCTAGAACTGGTTAAAGTGTTTTAAGGGTGGGTGACTTGTCCCTTGAAAAATGAACACTCATCAACTGCCAATTATGATGCTTTAGAATGCTAAGTATAAGAAAACCTAACAATCAACACACAAAAGAAAAGAGCTAGACATGTCATTAAAACCAATCAATCATTCATGAATTCTTAGTTAATTAAACTAGAAAATATATGCACCCTCCGGGTGCAAGTATTTAAGTTTTAATGTAATAAAATATTGTATTAAATCAGAAAGGCTAATGAAACTAAATAAGAATACAGATAAAAAGATTTGAAACAGAGGGGAGATAAAAAAAAATAGAACAACTGAAACTTACTCTTCCATCACTCTCGTCTTTCATTGTTATTTTTTCTAATTTAAGTATTTAGTTATAAGAGGAAGTAAAGAATAAAATGACAGTTATTTTATCTTGTTAATGGATTTCATTTAAGATTCATTGAAGAGATTTTTGCTTATATTCATTAAAATAAAACCAAACAGTCAGAAATCAATAATACTAAGCACATATTTATTAAATTCAATTTTTTAATATTAATATGCAAATTAGCCTTCCCGTTCACACTGTAAACCGCTATTTTGTTGTATATATAAATATAATTGCATGTTATCAGTATGTAGACATAGTTAACAGTATTAATAATGTAAGACAATTTTATTAATAATTGAGGTTGAGATAAAAATAAGATCATGGAGAATGTGATGTCAATAACTAAGAGAATTGTGACTTGAGTAGGAATATAGTTTCGGTTACAGACAGAAAAACTCACAATCTCCATTATAATAAGATGTTGATGCACCCAATAAACAGATGACTTATTACCAATTTAAGAAAGATTTCACTGTAGTTATTATTTTTAACAGTATTTCTTAACTAGATTTTTTTCATCTTATTTTTGGTGCTTTTCATCACAAACCAAAATTGTTCTTATTATTTACATTTACTTTTACATTTATATTCATATATACTCATATATGTAGTATATTAAGAAAATTGAAAAAACACAGGTTTAAATAAGTTGAGTGGTAAGTTTATTAGCCAACGCTGCAGTGTTTCGATCTATTAATTAGATCATCTTCAGGGCATAATTAGTATTAAGAATTCTGAGGTAGGGGTTATCATCTTTGTCTACGAGCCTCTGTATCGAACCAACCAATCACAAGCCAGCATACTTTGGCGGCAATGCCAAAAAGGCAAATCCTTTCACCCTCTTTCTGATTGACCAGGACCGAAGTCAGACATCAAAATAGAACGTCTATAATATCCAGCAAACTATCAGATGGCCGTAGCTAAGGGGCTTCGATAACCAACCCTACCTCAGGATTTCAGTTAAGTGGACAAATTGTAAACATTTGTGCAGATAAACCAAAAAGTCTGCAACCCTATTGTTTTATGTCTGTAATACATGTATTTTATTCCAATACTAGTTGTTTGGTTTATTCTTTAACTCTTAACCTGCCTGCCATATTCGTGGTTAACTTCATACTTTGCAAACTTTGAATTCGTCATCTTATTTTATATTAGATCATCTTCAGGGCATTTGTTGGTATAAGGAAGGTGATAAAAAATTTTTATCACAGAATAACGAGAAAAGCCAGCGATAGTCCTTGTTTATCAGTCTGTTCAAAATTTGAAATCTGAAAAAAGGATGCTGAAAGGTGGACGGTTTGAAATGTGACGTCAAATATTCTCTTTTACCGTGTGAGTATGTGAGTGTGTGTGTATCGAAAAAAGGCATTGTGCATTTTTAGGTGTTTTGTGTGTGTGGTTGCGTGTGTGTGTATAAATCTTTTGCGATAAATATCGAAACAAACCTCAAGGTTGTGTGTGTGTGTGTGTGTGTGTGTATGTGTGTGTGTGTGTGTATGTGTGAGCGTGAATGTATGTTCATACTCATATATATATATAAACATACATTCATATTTACATTTACACATGCTCACACATACATAGATGTAAATGTGTGTACAAATTCATACATACATGGTATCTGTGTTGATGGTGTTAAAAAATAAGGACCATATGACCTTTAGGCACCCCTTTTTGATTTTGATTCAAAAGGACATGTTTTTCATTTACACCGTCAATATCTGGTTGTTTGTTAACAGACGATTTTTAGAGATTTTTTTTAAATTATAAAACTAACCCCTAACCCTAACCCCTAACAAACAACCGGATATTGACAGTGTAAATGAAAAACATGTCCTTCTAAATCGAGATCAAAAACGGGTGCCTAAAGGTCATATGGTCCAAAATAAATCCGCATCTGGGGTGGGGTGGGGGCATTTTCTCAAAGCAGGATCAGCCCTTCTAAAAGAGTAAGGCTTGGTTTTGTTTTGCAATGTCCCCCACATTAAAGCAATCTTGAGTCACATTCCAACAGTGTGAAGGGTTAGATAAATACCTATATATAGATGTATACATGTATATGTATATATATATAATGGAAAAAAGATAGATAGATGAACAGAATGATCAAAAGGAACAAAGAGACACACAGGATAGAGAATAACATATCAAAGACAATAAGTCAGATGGAATGATAGACATGAACACAAATCAAACTGTATAGTAAGAGATAGACAGGCGGAATAGATAACATACAGATAAATACTTACCAACATAAAAATAAATAATAAAATAAAAATCACACATATCAAACGAATGGACAAATCAGTTCCCAACACACATATATAATAAAAAAACAAAAAAAAATCTTAAAACAAAACACATACAACACTTAACATTTATCTTGCCAATCCTTACAATCCACTTCGACTTAACATCTGGCTTACCCATTTCGAACACTCCCATCTAGAGAAAGAAATCACTACCACCCACCAACCACCCCTGCCCCTACTGACAACCTACTGTTTTCACCATTTGAGAATGTCCATCATTTGAAGCAGACTACATTCAAGCCCTGAGGAAGTCTAATAGACCGAAACGTTGCATCGTCGACAATAAAACATCCAAGATAATTCCATTAACATACAGTGTTTGTCTACTGTTCTCCAATATATATATATAGGTATTTAACTAATATATATAAATGATGTGAATATTTATATCTCACCCCGAAACGTGTTGTATATCATACATACACTTCTCAGATATACACATATTCACCAATCGCATTTATATTTTCACATACACCTATGTATAGCATATTCCCCACACACACACACACCCACACGATATATATAATAACAGGGTGGGAAAATTGACGGTTCATAAGAAAAAGAAAGTTTGGTAATACAAAATTTTAGATGGATTGTAAAGGAAATTCAACAGGCACAGAAATTACACGACTGTAACCAAGTTTCACTCAAAATAACCGCCATTAGCGTCCAATCCCAGCCTCAATCCTGCTCCAGAAATCTGGAGGCAAGCTATTTTACAGTTTCCCTGGAAAGGATCTCAAAAACTACTAATTCCGCTGAATTAACTGAGGTTTGTAGTACACAATGGCACGGCGATTGGTGTCTTTCTCAACAGCGCCACACTAATCCATGGGGTAAATCTGGCATTTGGAGGCCAAATATTAGACGTGTAATCGTTTAAAAATTGACCGACCAACCATTTTATGACGTTCCCAGAGTGTGCAGGACCCGAATCCTGCTGCATTACTATGGCTGTGGCCTAGGAAGAAAGCAACATAAGAGATGATTTGATCGTGTTTGTACAGCAGAATTCCTTGAAAATCTGCAGAAAAAATGTTGGAGGACCCTCAGATGCCTATGTGGAGTTGCTGAACACTGTAATCAAGCCCTGGATAACAAGGGTAGCCAATGGTAGGCCATATGTATGGCAGCAGGATTCGGTCCCCTGCCACACCTCTGGGAAAAGTCAAAAATGGTTGTCGGCAAATTTTTTAACGATTACACCGTCCTAATATTTGGCCTCCAAACTGCCCAGATCTTAACCCCATGGATTAGTTGTGGCGCTGTTGAGAAAGACACCAATCGCCGTGCCAGTACTACAAAAGCTCAGTTAATCAGCGGAATTAAGGTAGTTTTTGAGATCCTTTCCAGGGAAACTGTAACATCAGCTTGCTCCAGATTCTGGAGCAGGATTGAGGCTGGGATTGACGCTAATGGCGGTTATTTTGAGTGAAACTTGTTGACAGTAGTGTAATTTCTGTGCCTGTTGAATTTCTTTACAATCCATTAAATTTTGTAGTTACCAAGCACTTTTTCTTTTTCCTTATGAAACAGTCAAATTTCTCCCAAACACCTTGTATATTATATATATACGTGTGTGTGTGTGTGTGTGTGTGGGAATATGTATACATATGTGTATGTGAAAATATAAATGGATGTGAATATGTGTATATCTGAGAAAGTGTATGTATGATATACATACACGTTTTCAGATATAAATATTCACATCCATTTATATATATTAGTTAAATACCTATATATATATATGGAGAAAAGTAGACAAACACGGGATGTTATGGAAACTGGATGTTTATTGTCGACGATGCAACGTTTCGGTCTATTAGACCTTCTTCAGGGCTTGAATGTAGTTCTTGCTTCAATGATGGACATTCTCAAAATGGTGAAAACAGTAGGTTGTCAGTAGGGGCAGGGGTGGTTGGGGGGTGGGTAGTGGATTTTCTTCTCTCTAGATGGGGAGTGTTCGAATGGTAATGCAGATGTTAGTCCAGAATGTTGGATTGTAAGGATTGGTCAAGATAAATGTGTATGTGTGTATGTGTTTGTTTTAATTGTTTTTTTTTGTTTTTTTATTATATATGTGTGTTGGGGAACTGGATTTGTCATTAGTTGTATATGTGTGAGTTTTTATTTATTTATTTATTTTTTATGTCTGGTAATATTTATCTGTATGTCTATCTATCCGCCTGTCTATCTATCTATCTATCCAGTTTGATTGTGTTCATGTCTATCAATCCATCTGACTTATCTGTCTTTGATATGTTATTCTCTATCTGTGTGTCTATTTGTTCCTTTTTGATCATTCTGTTCATCTATCTATCTATTTTTTCCTATATATATATATATACATATACATTGTATACATCTATATATAGGTATTTATCTAACCCTTCACACTGTTGGAATGTGACTCAAGATTGCTTTAATGTGGGGAACATTGCAGCACAGCCGGAAACAAAACCAACCCTTACTCTTTTAGAAGGGCTGATCCTGCTTGGAGAAAATGACCAAGATGCGGATTTATTTTGGACCATATGACCTTTAGGCACCCGTTTTTAATCTCGATTTAGAAGGACATGTTTTTCATTTACACTGTCAATATCCGGTTGTTTGTTAGGGGTTAGGGTTAAGGTTACGGGTTAGGGTTAGGGGTTAGATTTATAATTTTTTTTAAAATCTCTAAAAATCGTCTGTTAACAAACAACCAGATATTGACGGTGTAAATGAAAAACATGTCCTTTTGAATCAAAATCAAAAAGGGGTGCCTAAAGGTCATATGGTCCTTATTTTTTAACACCATCAACACAGATACCATGTATGTATGAATTTGTACACACATTTACATCTATGTATGTGTGAGCATGTGTAAATGTAAATATGAATGTATGTTTGTATATATATGAGTATGAACATACATTCACGCTCGCACACACACACATACACACACAGACACACACACACACACACACAGACACACACACACACACACACAACCTTGAGGTTTGTTTCGATATTTATCGCAAAAGATTTATACACACACACGCAACCACACACATAAAACACCTAAAAATGCACAATGCCTTTTTTTCGATACACACACTCACACACACTCATACTCACACTGTAAAAGAGAATATTTGACGTCATATTTCAAACCGTCCACCTTTCAGCATCCTTTTTCAGATTTCAAATTTTGAACAGACTGATAAACAAGGACTATCGCTTGCTTTTCTCGTTATTCTGTGATAAAAAATTTTTATCACCTTTCTTATACCAACAAATGCCCTGAAGATGATCTAATATAAAATAAGATGACGAATTCAAAGTTTGAAAAGTATGAAGTTAACCACGAATGTGGCAGACAGGTTAAAAGTTAAAGAATAAACCAAACAACTAGAATTGGAATAAAAGACATGTATTACAGACATAAAACATTAGGGTTGCAGACTTTTTGGTTTATCTGCACAAATATTTACAATTTGTCTACTTAGCTGTAATCCTGAGGTAGGGTTGGTTATCGAAGCCCCTTAGCTACGGCCATCTGATAGTTTGCTGGATATGATAGACGTTCTATTTTGATGTCTGACTTCGGTCCTGGTCAATCAGAAAGAGGGTGAAAGGATTTGCCTTTTTAGCATTGCCGCCAAAGTATGCTGGCTTGTGATTGGTTGGTTCGATACAGAGGCTTGTAGACAAAGATGATAACCCCTACCTCGGAATTCTTAATACTAATTATGCCCTGAAGATGATCTAATTAATAGATCGAAGCACTGCAGCGTCGGCCAATAAACTTACCACCCAACTTATTTAAACCTGTGTTTTTTCAATTTTCTTAATATACTACATATATGAGTATATATGAATATAAATGTAAAAGTAAATGTAAATAATAAGAACAATTTTGGTTTGTGATGAAAAGCACCAAAAATAAGATGAAAAAAATCTAGTTAAGAAATACTGTTAAAAATAATAACTACAGTAAATTGGTAATAAGTCATCTGTTCATTGGGTGCATCAACATCTTATTATAATGGAGATTGTATGCTTTTCTGTCTGTAACCGAAACTATATCACTACTTAAGTCACAATTCTCTTTGTTATTTACGTCACATTCTCCATGATTTTATTTCTATTTAAACCTCAATTTCTAATAAAATTGTTTCACATTATTAATACTGTTAATCATATCTACAAAGGAATAATATGCAATTGTATTTATATATACACTAAAATAGCATTTTACAGTGTGAACAGGAAGGCTAATTTGCATATTGAAATTAAAAATTTGATTTTAATAAATATGTACTTAGTATTATTGATTTTTAATTGTATGGTTTTATCTTAATGGATATGATCAAAAATCTCTTCAATAAATCTTAAAAGAAATCGATTAACGAGAAGAAATAATTCTGATTTTATTCTTTACTTCCTATTTTAACTAAGTTATTAAATTAGGAAAATTTAGCAAAATTTAGCAATGAAAGACGAGAGTGATAGAAGAGTAAGTTTCAGTTGTTCTATTTTTCGATTATGCACCCCTCTGTTTCCAATCATTTTATCTGCATTCTTATTTAGTTTCATTAGCTTTTCTAATTTAATATACTTTATTACATTAAAGCTTAAATACTTGCACCCGAAGGGTGCATATATTTGCTAGTTTAATTAACTAAGAATTCATGAATGATTGATTGGTTTTAATGACATGTCTAGCTCTTTTCTTTTGTGTGTTGATTGTTAGGTTTTCTTATACTTAGCATTCTAAAGCCTCATAATTGGCAGTTGATGAGTGTTCATTTTTCAAGGGACAAGTCACCCACCCTTAAAACACTTTAACCAGTTCTAAACAGTATGGTCACCTATTGTTGGATTTCCTCCCACATCCTGAATCCTTTAAGCAGCTTCAGTAGTTTTGAGATCCAGTTTAAGATAATGCCTCAAAATTACTAGAAACCCAATATTTGTCATAACATCTGAAAGAAAAGGTTCAGCTGATTGATTGATCTATTTTAATGTCTTGTGAGGTTAAGGAATCACACTCATATTCCAAAATTATTTCGAGAACTAATTTATTTGAAAACTGAAACAATATTTCTCATAGGAAATAGTGTAAAGTGGATTTATATGTTCTTGGTTTGGTTTGGTTTGGTTTGTTTGGGTTTTACAGCATGTCAACCCCTTGGGTTATTTTATGCTGAATACTTCTATTGGTAATTTGGTATTCAAAAATGTTTAATGCCCACAAAGCTTTGAAATAATTTCATTTTTAATGGATAATACAATTTCATTTATAAACTCATGTTTTCTATTTAACCCATAGATGGGACCCTAACAGGTACTACCACTCCGGGTCAAAGTGGACCAGGGAGCAATGGTGATGCAGGGGTGCTCCACATTCCCCAAACCTCCATAATTGGAATCTCACCATCAGATAAAGTTGAACGTCATTCCCAGGACATGTAGACCTGTAGCCACCGCCTTCTAGCACCAATATGATAAATAGAGATTGGCACTTGCCATAAGGGCAATAGGGTTGGGAAAATCATATAGGTGCTAGGGCTTTACGTGACCAGCCCATTGATCGGAGGGGGCTTCTCCGACCACCCGTCTAGCCTAAGTAAGGTTCTAAGTGGAGTGTTGCATGTCATGGACTGCTAATCCACCAAGACTCCGTCCTTAAGCATCATGGGTCGCCACCCACGGTGGCCCCATTGGGGGAGTATTACCCTCTGCATAGGTGCAGTCAGTGCATTCTAACGCCCCACCGACAGGGCGGATGTGTTCTTGGTCATCAGATGAATGCCTATTTATGTACCTGCAGTTATCTATCTATACATATATAAAGGGCAGTTGTGTGAAGCTGTATGTCCAAAGGAAACTTCGAAAATAAAACAATTAATGACAAAGTAAATATATATACACATTAAATATCTCCAGGGCTTGGTTTATGAGCAAAAATAATAGAGATTTGATTTATATTAGTGAAGATAATTAAAAAATAAAATTCAAATGATAACAGCATGGATTTTTTTTCATTTAATATTTTAGATAGTAGACATTAACATTTCTTTTCAGAGTAGCTGGATCAATGGAAGGTCTATTTTTTTTACATAGGGATTTAAATGGGGCATCTCACAAGGACTCAACTCACGTTTCAGTAATAATGGATCTGCAAAACTAACTTAAAAATCCCCCCTCTACCCAGGCGAAGCCGGGTAGCTGCTTCTAGTACATATATAAAGGGCAGTTGTGTATATGTGTATGTCCGGAGGAAACTTCAAAAACAATACTCTACTAGTTACACTGAGTTTCACATCCCCATAATTACCAGACAGAAAATGGAGTCTGTATTTGGCAAAAAAAAAAAAAAAAAAAAGAGAAATATATTCATTTATCAAAATAGAGATTATATGTTTGTCTGTAAGCAAAACTACATCACCACTCATGTCATAATTTCCTTAGTTATTTACATCATATTCTCCATGATTTTTTATTTAAATCTGACTTGTTTTATATAATTAAATTAAGACCTTACATAAAAATGACTTAAAAATAGCAATTGTAATCATATATATGACCAAACAATACAGTTTGAATTCACAGATTAATTTGCATATGTGTTTCTATGATAGGATTCAACCAAAATTGAGAACTCAAATGTACGTATCAAGATTTTTCCGTCTCACTTGGAAAAATCATATTGAATCAACCCAATATGTAATCTTTATCCATTTGAAAATTAGACATGAAGAGGTTTTTCCCAGATTTTTTGTTTGTTTTGAAGTAGGTTATATTCCACTTATGGTGACTTTGCTACACGACAGTATGAGAAGTAAACAAACAAACAATGTTTTTGATATGGCTTTTTTAGCCGACAATTTTTGGGAGAATACGTGCTTAATTGAAGTCGTACCTAATTTTGAAAATTAATTAATTTATAATTAATGAATTAGGTGGGCATACCTATTCAAATGTAAGGCTAAACAAATCGAGAAAAATCAATCTCTGTATGTACATTTCAGCCTATTAGGCCTCATCAGCAGACCTATAAACAGGAAGACTGCTTTGTGTGATATATATATATATATATATATATATATATATATAGCAATAGCATAATCTTTACAGATCACTGCCGTCCCTCACAATCCTATAACCACACCACCGGAAACTTTCCTCTCATGAGCCCTCAAATGACACATCAAACCCGATACAGTTCCACAAGGTTTGATGCAAATATGACATAGGAAGGACGTCCTTCCCATTGTATCAGATGGATCAAATGATAAAATTTAATGCTTATACACCACCATATGTCTCTTATATATATATATACACACACAAAAATTATTGAACAGGACAGATGCCTTCTGTCTGACTATTCTCTTTTCAATCCCTTCAAGTTGATTGGCCAAACTTTTAATGTTGGATCGGAATTTGTTAATAAAGGTACCATAATTTTCCCTGGTACTTTTGGCACTACAATTGCTATCTTCAGCGGGGATATATGCTATTAAGCCATTTATTTGCAGTTCTATTTGTACACAGAAATGAGGAAGAAGGAACAAGTAGAAGTGGGAGTAAGTAGGAGGGTGGAACTCATAACGACCGTGTAAAGAGGTGGGAGGACTAGGAGGAGGAGGAGGAGGAGGAGGACGAACAGGATTGGCAGGATATGAGTTACATACATTTGAGAATATGAAACAACTTGAAAAGAGAATAGTCAGACAGGAGGCGACTGTCCTGTTCAATAATGTTTGTATAAAAGAAAAATGCTGCCTATAAATACATGTATATATATATATATATAAATACATGTATATATATATATAAATACATATATATATATATATATATATATATATATATATATATATATATATTCATCAAATAGTTACTACCACGTTTTCATTGCAGTAGCATAAGTAGTTAATCCAAATTGAAATCTGCATGTGACAAAAAACAAATATATATATATATATATATTTGTTTTTTGTCACATGTACATTTCAATTATTGAAATAGATATGGACACTACTTCTGGAGAGTTCATTTTCCATCTAATGATTGTAGTGACGTGTGAAACTCAAAGTAATGAGAGGGATACCACAAGGTTATCATTTAAAAAATTCAAAGTTTTAAACTGATTCAAAGCTCAGTTGGTAGAGCATTCGGCTAGAGACCACAAGGTTCCTAGTCCGATACCGGTCCTCGCCAACTCTGCGTATGAGTAGCACAGGGATCTGTGCGGTAAAGTAAGGAGCTGATGGTAGGTGTGGCGCTCCACCTCAGATGCTAAAAAACAATCTCCTTGGTCTAGCACTATTGAAAAGGGGATAGACTCCCTCACTCACTTTAGGCCGCCCCGTCGACTTTACTTACTTACTTACTCTAAAAGCATTGAGTAAGCAGTTTTTAACTCACTCTTAGCCGATTTAGCTCAATCAGTTGATAGTTGGTTGCTTGGTTTTTGATTTTAATGGCATATCAACCCTTCCTGGGTTATGTCATGCCTAACGGTTAGGAATTAATATACATTGTGTATTTATATTTATACTTTTGTAGTAATTGGTTTTAACAATGTGTTAGGACCATCGAGGATCATGTTGTATGGTCTTGATTAGGTTCATGTCTATATTCTATGATATAATTTCATTTTCCTCAAAAAGGACAGAATTTCCTCCATGTTGATATTTTCAAATAGATATTTCATATCGTTTGCATTAAAATTACGATTTCTTATATGAGCAAAAAACCTGCATTCCATGAATAAGTGTTTAATAGTCAAAGGTGAAAGAAACAAGGGGAGGTTACTCTCATTTATGTAGCTAATGTTCGGATTACCCAGTTTAGTATTCCACCCGAGATGCCTCTTTTTTTTAGAGGGGTCTTATCCTTCTGCAGATGATACAGTCAGTGTATTCTATCTCTGTCCAATGGGCTATTTATTTCTTGCTCAGTTTTTTTTTTTTTATTGCTGGAATGTTTATAAAATTTGGATAAAAATTCATCTTGTTTCTTAAGAGTCTTTTTTGTACACTGTTCTATTGAATATGAAAAAAAAGAAAGATGTGTGCCCAACTGTTGATATGGTTGGTTGGTTGGTTTATTGATTTTAACGGCATATCAACCCGTCTGGGGTTATGCCATGCCTAACGGTTAAGAAGTGATATATATCGTGTATTTACATTTATACTTTGTAGTAATTGTTTTTTTACAATGTGTTAGCACCATTAGGGATCTTGTTATATGGTATTGATTAGGTTCATGTCTATATTCTATAGTATAATTTCCTTTCCCTAAAAAAGGACAGAATGTCCTCCATGTTGGTATTTTCATATAGATCTTTCATATGCGTGCACTGAAGTGGGAAGCTGATGGTAGGTGTGGCACTCAACTTTAAACAGAAAAACAATCTTCCAGGTCTAGCGCTAATGAAAATGGGATAGACTCCCTCACTGTCTGGCTGATACTGACAATAGGCCACTCCGCCAATTTTACTTTACTTATATATATATATATATTTTCGAAAGAAAAATAATGGCTAAACAACGCTAAATCCTTTCACATCAATTTTTTTTTCTCAGATTTGCTAAATTTCACTTTTCTACACACAGTCATCATACTTTGATAAAGGGTGAAGGTTCACCTGAAATATCAAAATAAATCAAACCAGGGACAGAACAACAGCTGGATATTGAAACTCTGTTTTTTTGTTCTGTTTTTTTGTTTTTGTTCCCTTGTTCATTTCCATGCTTCATAATACCAAAAAACAAGAACAAAGTTTATACGCAATCAACTTATTTTTTTAATCATATATACATATATATTTATATGCATATATATATATGCATATATATATATAAAACTATATCACCGTTTTATGTCACAATACCCTCAGGAATTGTTAAGTTTATCAATGAGTATTTTATTTCGAGTCAAAATCATTAATACATAGGATAAATCTTATTTATTAACAACTAGCAAAATAAAAAGACACCCTCTGGGCGATGTAAAAATAATTTTTTGAAAGATATTGCCTGAGGGGATGGGAGATGAAAATTCAATGTCATAGAGTGTGTACCATAAGTATGTGAAATTGTCAAATTTATAAAAGGAGTAAAAAAAAAAGAAAGAAAGACAATTTGAAATGGAAACAGTTCCGATAACTTTAAATATTATATTAGAATAAAACAATCTATATATAAATATATAACGCCGGGCATCTATTTATTGAAACAATAAGGATTGTCTAATGCTGTATGCTCACATTTTGAGTATATTTATTCTATGTTATGACGTTGGATTATGCGTTGGGTAATGTGACGTAAGCAGTGATGTAATTTTTGTTACAGACAAAAAATGGAAGCGAATCTCCATTATTAATAGATGTCTTTATGAAAATCTGAATTAGATTTGCCTCAAAACACCCCATGTTATTAGTGTGTTTAAAATCCTGGAATGTGAATTATATATTACAAAGAAATAAAGGTTTACATAATAAATGGTGCGGTTAATTTGCACACTGGTTTTAACAAAACCAGGTTTAATAAATATTTAGTGTTATTTATTTCTAACATTATTGTTTTATTCTCCAATGTATTAAAATTGATCCAATGAATGATTTTATATAGAAACCAAGTAAAATATAATTAAAATAAGTGTAATCTTTTTATATGAGTTCTTATTTAATTTCATTAGTCTTTCTTATTCAATATATTTCATTACATTAAAACTGAAATACTTATGATGCCCGGAGGGTGCATATTCTGGCTAGTTTTTATAATTTTATTTGATTTACACATGAATAATAAACTTGTAAGGTTGAAATTCAAACATAAAACAGGAAGGAAAAAGGTGCAAACCTTGTTTTTTAAGAATTAATTCCATAAATTAATTGTTACATAATTATTAGATTCTTAATATTCATGTACAGTAGTGTAGAAATGAAAATGGCTGTTATAAGTTGCAGCCCACGGCTTTGAAGGATGAATGACAAGGCTTGACCTGTCCTGATCCTTCCTTCCGGTGGATACCGTGAGAATCGGTGGAGAAGACCCTCTTCCGGTTTAGATTAGAAATAGATTTTAGTCAGTCGGTGAGAAACCAGACGGTGGTGAGTCGTGTATTGCACACTCCGACTTGATCTGCACAGGAAGTCTGGTGGGGATTTCGAAATAAATATGATCTAAGTTAAATCGAAGTCTTGTGTTATTATCTAAAACCTATCAATGACACAGGGCTTCTGATAAAGAGAAATCCCCAATGGAAGACCAGACACAAAGTCCCCAAGACGAAGTCCAGACACTAGAAGAGACGTTAGAAGAGATGTTAGAAGAAGACATAAGATAGAAAAGATGAATAGAAGAAGAATAGAATTAAGTAAAGAAGGGTATGCAACATAATTAATTTTGTGACCATACACAAGACCAACTTTTATACAAAAGTATAGGCTAAAAATTTAATCAATACCATACAACATGATCCCCAATGGTGTTAACACATTGTTAAAACCAATTACTAAAAAAAATATAAATATAGATACACAACATATATTACTTCATAACTGTTAGGCATGACATAACCCCAGACGGGTTGATATGCCGTTAAAATCAATCAACCAGCCAACCAGAGTTCTCCTTCTTCAAGACTGATTATCTAGCCAAAATTAAAGAGCCCAGTCTGCCCTACTATTTACCATTTACTATTTAGGGAGAGTAGTTGGATGCATAACTTTCCAAAGTGTATTAGTACTATGTGAAATGCAAACACCCTTGTCCAGATGAAAAAGTCCATATGCTGATGTCATAACTGCTCTTGATGACTTTTTTGACCAATGGGATCCAAACACTGCAATACCAATGGAAAAAGTATGTGGACCACATGTTGAAAAATAAATCTTATTTAGTCAGCCTATAAACTTCTCAGCCAACCCTCATGTGAGTATATATATATATATATATATATATATATATATATATATATATATATATATATATATATATATATAACAATTCCTGAGGGTATTGTGACATAATAATAGAATATATGTAATGCATTTAAATTATCAATTGAATCATCAAACATTTTAATGTAGTATTTCTTCATAACACTGTAGGGTGCAAAAGAACCAAAACAAAAACCAAAACACCTCACAGAAATAATGGAAAACAGTTCAATGTGGTTATCGAAAAAAAGAAATGTCCCGTGGAACAATTCGAAGTGAAAGCCTCATCTCACCTGTAATTTTCACCTTTAGTTGTTAAAATTCCTAGCATAAAATTGTGCGTGCGCATTATCTGAAATGAACTTAATTGTTATTAAGAACACATTTTATGATATTTTTGTGTTAAAGCATGCAGTTGTATTGTTTTTGAAAAGATTTGTGTATTTCGCACGGAGACTTTCAAAATGGCTACCGGCTTGTTTCAAAGTGAAAGTCAGTTGGCTAAATTCCTAGCATAAAATTATCTGAAATGAACTTAATTGTTATTAAGAACACATTTTATGATATTTTTGTGTTAAAGCATGCAGTTGTATTGTTTTCAAAAAAGTTTCTAAGATTTGCTTATTTCACACAGAGAATTTTAAAATAGCAACCAGCTTAGTTGAAAGGGAAAGTCAAGGGAGGTTACTCTAATTGCCTTATTTACTAGGAATTTTGACAACTAAAGGTGAAAATTACCATCTCACCACCTGCTTGCGAAAGCATAATGCAATTCACGCAACATTTCCATAACCCAAGCTGTTTAAAAACAACTTTTTGCCATCATTCATTTGTATATTGGATTGTACGATATACTGGGTATATTTTGTGGGGCCTCATATCAGTGAGGGGGGGTCGGTGTTCAAATACAACCGTTGAGAGGAAGGCCCTGAAAACAGTGCACATTCTTTCTTAATGACCCCAAAACCAAATACATAACAAATCAAAAACAAACATAACAAAACAATCATAGAGTTGAACTTCTTGTCGGTTTTGCTATTGGATCGAGGAGCATTCTACAGTCCACTCGCTTTCTGGTGAGTTTCAATTACTTATCAATTAACTTTCTTCTTTTTTTTTTTTTTCATAGCTGGGTGCCAGTAGCATTTGACACTGTATCCTTGTGTTTTCTCAGATGACTCACCAGGCCAGTATATACATAATACTGTAGGTACTACTGTGATATTGCAATTGGGAACTTACTTTGAGGTACATTTTGAATAGTGCATTTAACAAAAAAACAAATTATTTTCCTGAACATTCACTAGGTTGGATGAACACAAGGTCTTTTTAACCAGGGGATTTTTTTTTTCTGGGGCATCCAGTGTGGATCGAACGTGCTAAAAAGTCATAATGCATCTTGTGAGACTAGATTGCAAACCATTACACCAACACCCTAGGCTCTTCAAACTGTGTGCATTATTTATTGGATTACTTTGTTTATCTATTCGATTACTTTAATATGTTCTCAATAATCTTTCCATTCTTTATTTAATAATTATCAAAACTTTTCATTGAATTATTGAATTGAATCATTATACATTATTGTATAATTATTGAATTATTACTCATTATTGAATTATGATTCATTATTGTATTATTATTGAATTATTATATGTTATTGAATTATCAAACATTATCATATTATTATTGCATCATTATACATTATTGAATTATCATACATTATTGAATTATCATACATTATTGTATATTATTGAATTATTATACATTATTGAATTATACATTTATGTATTATTATTGAATTATTATATGTTATTGAATTATCAAACATTATCATATTATTATTGCATCATTATACATTATTGAATTATACATTATTGATTATTTTATACATTGAATTATTATTCATTATTGAATTATCATACATCATTGCATTTTCATACATTATTGTATTATTATTGAATTATTATATATTATTGAATTATCAAACATTATTGTATTATTATTGAATTATTATATATTATTGAATTATCATACATTATTGAATTATTATTGAATAATTATATATTATTAAATTATTATATATTATTGAATTATCATTGAATAATTATACATTATTAAATTATTATATATTATTGAATTATGATTCATTATTATATTATTATTGAATTATTCTATGTTATTGAATTATCAAACATTATCATATTATTATTGCATTATCATACATTATTGAATTATCATACATTATTGTATTATCATACATTATTGTATTATTATTGAATTATTATACATTATTGTATTATTATTGAATTATTATATGTTATTGAATTATCAAACATTATCATATTATTATTGCATCATTATACATTATTGAATTATCATACATTATTGAATTATTATTGAATTATTATACATTATTGAATTATTATTCATTATTGAATTATCATACATCATTGCATTTTCATACATTATTGTATTATTATTGAATTATTATATATTATTGAATTATCAAACATTATTGTATTATTATTGAATTATTATATATTATTGAATTATCATACATTATTGAATTATTATTGAATAATTATATATTATTAAATTATTATATATTATTGAATTATCATTGAATAATTATACATTATTAAATTATTATATATTATTGAATTATTATACATTATTAAATTATAATACATTATTGAATTATTAATGAATTATTATACATTATTGAATTATTATTGAATTATTATACATTATTAAATTATTATATATTATTGAATTATTATTGAATTATCATACATTATTGAATTATTATACATTATTGAATTATTATTGAATTATTATACATTATTGAATTGTATATTTGGTTTAGTTAATAAGATTTTAAGCAATGTGTCATAAATAAACATTTTTAAAAAGTGTATTGTCAATGAAAAAAAAAGAAAAGAAAGAATTTGGAAAACTGTGTGCTAAAATAACTGTCAAACTTTTTGGGTATTAATTTTTTTTTTTCTTAATAATGGATTACCATTTTTTTTGTTGAAATATAGAAAAATGAATTATGTATACATTAAAAAAATGATCTAAAAAATACTGTACCTTCTGTTCCTTTGTTTTAACTGTATATATATATATATTTTAAATGAAGAAAAATGACTTTTCCCAAGTGTTTCTAGTAAGTTGACAGATGAACACTAAAAAGTGAAGTCTCTGCAGTTAGATTTTTTTTTATCATAGCTACAGGGTGACATGAATTGAAAAAACAAAAAACAAAACAAAAAAAAAAATCCAACAAAAAACAAAGAACAAAAACAAAAAAATGATTGCTACCTGAACAAGAGTGCAGTCATTGACAACAACTGCAAGTAAATATATCCCAGGGCAATTCAGAATAGTAAATAATTACTTTTGCTTGTTAAAACCGCCTTTTTCTTTGATACAAAGATTTTTCAATTATCCCCCTGGACAACTTAATTGACCTTTTCTTACCTTTTTTCTTTCTTTTTCTTCTTTTTCTCCCCAACCCCTCCCTACCTTTCCTTTTTTCTCTCTTTTTCTTCTTTTTTCTCTCTTTTTCTTCTTCTTTTTTCTCTTTTTCTCCCCAACCCTTCCCTACCTTTCCTTTTCTCTCTCTTTTTCTTCTTTTTTCTCATTTTCTTCTTTTTTCTTTCTTTTTCTTCCTTTTTCTCTTTATTCTTCTTTTTCTCCCAACCCCCCCTTCTTTTCCTTTTTTCTTTCTTTTTCTTCTTTTCTCTCTCTTTTTCTTCTTTTTCTCCCCAACCCCTCCCTTCTTTCATTTTTTCTCTTTTTTCTTCTTTTTTTCTTTTTCTTCTTTTTTCTCTCTTTTTCTTCTTTTCTTTCTTTTTTTCTTCTTTTTCTCCCCAACCCCTCCTTCCTTTTTTTCTTTTCTTTTTCTTCTTTTTTTCTCTCTTTTTCTTCTTTTTCTCCCCAACCCCTCCCTCCTTTCTTTTCTTTTTCTTTCTTTTTTCTCTTTTTCTTCTTTTCTCTCTTTTTCTTCTTTTTTCTCACCAACCTTCCCTCCCTTCCTTCCTTCCTTCCTTCTTTCCTTTTTATCTCTTTTTAAACAAAAATCTTTTTATGCTTAATTACTGAGTTCAGAGGTGAGTACTTGACAGGTGGGTTACCACCTGATGAGGAAGTGGGGTGGGGGAGGGGGCGGAGAATGGGCGGAAGGTTAAATAAGAAGTTTATAAGGGGATTATATCAACTAGCAGCCAGAAAATTGTTTGATTTACAAGTGCACATAATTTTCAAGGCACATTTGAAAAAAAAAATCACGTTGATAATGAAAAGATTTCCTCTCGGAAGTTTTATTGTACTTTGTGAGTGTATTCTCTATCATCATCATCATCATCATCATCATCATCATGTCTCGCTATTAGCACGGATATCCATGACAATCTCTCACTAACACTCTCTATCACTCATTGTCCCAGGGAGGTCCTCTGTGCAGCATCCAGTATCCTCGCAGAGTTGGTCAATGTAGGTCCTTGATGGGCGGCCCACACTGGCATGTCCATGTGTTGGCTTCCACAGGAGAACGTCGCTTATGAGCTCATCTTTGCTTCTCCAGCAGTGTCCAGCATGCCTTGTCCGTCTCATTCGGATGGTATGTGAGATGGGGGGGGGGGGCAGGTGTCCATACAGCTACTTCCTTGTGGGGTGCTGCTTCCACGGCTTCTCTATAGAAGTAGAACTTATCTGCAGAAATTTTCTCTTTGTGTCACAATGTGAAGTCATTAACTGCGGTAGGTGGGGGGGGGGGGTTACGGAGCAAGAAGCATAATTTACAGTAGTAAGTCAATAAAAAGTGGAATATAAATAAGTTTCAAAACGAACGAAGAATGTGGGAATGGCAAGCTAGTGTAACGGTTAGAGACTTCATCTGTCAGCTTGACAGTCAAGGTTTCGAGTCACACATGGAGCAGTCTCCCATGTCTATAACCTTGCTGATGAAACCTAATAGGTCGAAATGTTCATTCAGGGATTGACATTTTCTCGATTTGTTTAGCCTTACATTTGAACATATATGCCTGCCTAAATTCATTAATTATTAACTAATTAATTTTCAAAAATTAGGTATGACGTCAATTAAACACAAAAAAAAAAGTAGTAAGTAAAGTCATTGAGGTAGCCTAAAGTCTCAGCCAATCAGCAAGGGAGTCTATCCCCTTTTCACTAGCACTAGACCAAAGAGATTATTTTAGCATCTGAGGTAGAGTGGCACACCTACCATCAGCTCCTTACTTTACCACACAGATCCCTGTGCTACTCATACGCTGAGTTGGTGAGGACTGGTATCAAACTAGGAACCATGTGGTTTCTAGCCAAATGCTCTACCGACTGAGCTCTGCAGAAATATTGTCATTGTGTCCCAATGTGAAGTCATTAATGCGGCTTTGGTTGTGGAGCCAAAAGCATAATTTAAAGTTATTATTTATTTATGTTAAGAAAGCAATTACAATGCATATAAGAATAAAATAATGTTTAGAAAGTTTATCATCAGAGACATTTTCTGAAATGGACGAGGTCTTTTGTGGGTTTTTTTTTGTACGTTATAAACACGCGTCTCGTGGTTTTTTTTTTATAACTCCACCCGGAAGGGTCGTGATAGCCGTTGTTCAAACAATTTCAATTTCATTCTTTTTATCTATTTATCTATTTATTTTTTGGGAGATTATGTGCTTAATTAAAGTCATACCTAATTTGTTAATTAATTAATTATAATTAAATAAATTAAGCTTTTTAAATGTAAAGCGTAAACAAATCGAGAAAAAGTCGATCTCATCAGCAGAGCTAGCTATAGACAGGGCAGTGCTTTGTGCGCGATTCGAACCCTACCTGTCAGGCTGACAGGCGGACACTCTAACCATTACACTAGCTGGCTTCTCCAGAATTTCTCGTTTAGTTTAAACTGATGTGTATATCGCACTTTTTGGGTGACTTACATGACAGTATGAAGTGGTCAAACAATGTGTTTGAAATGGTGAAGGCCGACAATTTTTGGGGAGATTATGTGCTTAATTAAAGTCATACCTAATTTGTTAATTAATTAATTATAATTAAATGAATTAGGCGTGCATATCGGTTTAAATGTAAAGCGTAAACAAATCGAGAACAAGTCGATCTATGTATGTACATTTCAGCCTATTAGGCCTCATCAGCTGAGCTATAGACAGGGCAGTGCTTTGTGCGTGATTCAAACCCTACCTATTATCTATTTATGTATTTATTTTTATTTATTTGTTTTATGTATATATATGTGTATATATGGAATGTATATTTTAATTAATTATATATTCTGTGTTTAATTCTAACCTATTGTTTATATGAGGACCTAATTTAGCTATTAACAAACTTTCTCTAATTCTGAGATTACCAATGTTGCGTAGTATAATTATGTAATTGCTTTCTTAACATAAATAAATAATAACATACTTAGCAATGCTTCAAGAAAATTATCAAATACTATAATTTAAAGTAGTAACCAGTTTGAAAAGAGTGACTGATAGCCAAATGCTCTACCAACTGAGCTCTGCAGAAATATTGTCTTTGTGTCCCAATGTGAAGTCATTAACTGCGGCTGGGCGGAGGGTACGGAGCAAGAAGCATAATTTAGTAGTAACCAGTTTGAAAAGAGTGACTGATAGTAGCAGTTTAGTTTGTGTGGTAGATTTTGTTCTTATCCTATCTTTGAGTCAGTGGTCAGTAAGTGTGTGTATATATTTACCTAACCCCTCCACCATAAGCAGGATGTGACACAAAGTGAATTTTTAAATGGTTGGCTGGTTGTTTTGTTTTGAAATAAAAGATTTAAGAAAAACAACAAAGTCTTGTTGATTCATTTAAACAAGAAATGACCAACCCAAAAGAAATCAACAGAAAGAAGTAAAAGCAGCCCAAAGAAATGAGCCCGAATGAACATGAGAAAACCGCCCGGCAAGAGAAGATGGCAGCCAAATTAGCAGTAGACACTAAGTGTCTGAGTTAACAAGTAAGAGCCCCTCATCCCATCTCTACTCTGTCTGTTTGTCTGTCTCTCTCTCTCCATTATACAGGGTGTTTGGGATAAATTTGACAGTTTCATAAGGAAAAAAATAAGTGCTTGGTAACTACAAAATTTAATGGATTGTAAAGAAATTCAACAGGCATGGAAATTACTCTACTGTCAATAAGTTTTACTCAAAATAACTGCCATTAGCGTTGATCACAGTCTCACTTCTGCTCCAGAACCTGGAGCAAGCTGATATTACAGTTTCCCTGGAAAAGGTCTAAAAAAACTGCCTTAATTCTGTTGATTAACTGGGCTTTTGTAGTACTTGCATGGTAATTGGTGTCTTTCTCAACAGTGATACATACATAATAATTCATGGGGTTTAGATCTGGGGAGTTCGGGGCCAAACGTTAGGACTGGTGTAGTCGTAAAAACTCGACCATTTTTTACTTTTTCCAGAGGTTTGGCAGGCAGCTGAATCCTGCTGCCATACATATGGCCTACCATTGGCTTCTCTTGCTATTCAGAGCTTGACTACAGTGTTTAGCAACTCCACGTAGGCATCTGAGGGTCCTCCAACACTTTTTTCTACAGATTTTTGAAGAATTCTGCTGTACAAATGCAATCAGATTATCTGTTATGTTGCTTTCTTCTAGCCACAGGGTCTCAAAAACTACCTTAATTCTGTTGATTAAATGGGCTTTTGTAGTACTGGCATGGTGACTGATGTCTTTCTCAACAGTGCCCCATATATAATAATCCATGGGGTTAAGATCTGGGGAGTTTGGAGGCCAAACATTGGGACTGGTGTAGTCATAAAAATTTGTCAACAATCATTTTTGACTTTTCCCAGAGATGTTGCAGGGGACCGAATCCTGCTGCCATGCATATGGCCTACCATTGGCTACCCTTGTTATCCAGGGCTTGACTACAGTGTTTAGCAACTCCACGTAGGCATCTGAGTGTCCTCCAACACTTTTTTCTGCAGATTTTCGAGGAATTCTGCTGTATGAACGCAATCAAACCATCTGTTATGTTGCTTTCTTCTAGCCACTAGTCACAGGGTCTCAAAAACTACCTTAATTTTGTTTGGTGGGAAGAACTTACTGGATAATAAAACTACAAAGTTTAGACATTTAATGGCCTGCACATTTTATTTTATTCCTTGTGTTGTTTAATATGTTGGCTATCATATAATTTAGGCTTAAAAAAACAACAAGTATTCATTTTGTATTTAGGACAATTATCAGAGAGATGCTTCTGGAGAAAAGTATCAGAATGAAAATAATTAATACTTGATACAAAGTCGTAATTTTTGTACATTATCACCCAATAAGTGTCAAGTATCATTTGCTATTGCAGTGATAAAGTTTTCCAAACATTGATCAAATTAGACATGTCAGGCTTACTGTTATTTCTAAGCAAGATTAATCAATGAAGTCTTGTCCACAACCCCACAAGCTTTGATGGAGTTTTAAAAAAAAAAGAAAGAAAAAAACAGTAACAAAATCAAACAGTGTGTTATGCTTCTGTCTGGAAATAACTTGTATTCCTTGTCTAGTCTCTATAACATAAATTAACTAAAAGTGGCATCTTAAATATAAAAGTTTCCTTTCTTGGCATAAATGTAGAAAATGAGCTTTCTCTCTGACCATAAATTTGAATATATAACCATAAGAATATTGCCTCCAATGGGTCTAATAATGCCTGATAGTTTGGAACTTTGAAAAGTTTGGTTAACTTTGAAAATTTTGCTTAAATTCATATACTTTAAAATCAACATTATAACCCTTGAAAAAGACCTGTTTTGACACATGTAAAAAAAACTTAAGAACTCTTGTAGAAACCCTTAAAACTATGAAATTAACATTCCAACTGTTGTTTCTAGCAAGGGTCCATGCCCATACACCTATTCCTAGTCTCATGTCTGTTGCTTTTATGTTTGTCCTTTTTACATGTAACTTTGTATTGCTTATGTATGTATGTTCATGTACACCTCTATGTATCATGTACCCTGTTTATTCTGTGCTGTATATAAAATGTTTTGTCTATCAACCTTTGTCGGAGTTTTATCTTCAAGTATTATCACTTTGAATCCTACACCCTTAAAACTATGAAATTAACATTCCAACTGTTGTTTCCAGCAAGGGTTCATGCCATACACCTTACCTTATAGTTGGTATGGTCAAAACATTTGGGAAAATATATATCAAAGAAAAGTATCCAAGAAAATTCCATGTTTTATTGTTTTTATTGACTTGACAATATATAAGAACTATAATGAAAATCACCCAAAAAAAACAAAAAATAAAAAACAAAAACAAATGAGATGAAACGCCATCCATCAAAAATTAAAGGGAGATAATCAGCTGTTCGATTTAATTGTCTTGTCAATCCAGTCTCTGTAAGTTGATACCCGCGTGAAGACTCCAGGATAGTTTTTAGGGTCATCTTTTCGCATAAATGATGCCACTCCAACTTGTGTCCAACCTTGGTGTGATGGACATACCAATGGGCCACCACTGTCACCCTGTCCAAGAAAAGATAAGAGCGACATTTATAATAATAAAAAAAATTAAACTTTGACCATACAACAAAATGGTACATGCATAAACCAGAATCTGTTCTTGAAACAAAACGCTGTGTCACAAAAGCACGCAAAAATCGCCACACCCTCTCTGCCCAAAATGGGCCACTTTTATGGTGAAAGCAGGAGTTGCAATGCACCATGGGCCATTACCCATAGTGCCTTTCAATATCAATAAAAGTGTCTTCTCTGCCTCCCTTCCAACTTTTCAACATTTCTCACTCTGACTGGACTCCACGACACACCGCCCCGACCACATTCCTTTCTTCTTCGCTACATTTTCTCCCTGCAAGCCATGCACCGGAACCGTTTTGAGTCAGGTAGGTTTGCCTCGTCATTACAGAATGAAACGCATAAAATTCTCTGGGACTTCGAGATAAAGATGGATCACCCTATCCCAGCCAGGAAACCAGACCTAGTGCTGATTAACAAAAAAAAAGAGAACATGTCAACTGGTGGACTTTGCGGTCCCAGCAGATCACAGGATGAAACTGAAGGAAAATGAAAAGATAGATAAATACCCGGACCTTGCCAGAGAATTGAAAAAGCTGTGGAACATGAGAGTGAAAGTGATACCAATTGTAGTTGGTGCACTTGGAACAGTCCCAATAAACTTGGAAAAAAGACTGGAGGATCTAGAAATCAGAGGAAGAATTGAGACCATCCAAACTACTGCACTGCTGCAATTGGCTAGAATGCTCAGAAGAGTCCTGGAGACCTGAGGAGACTTGTTGTTACTCAGTCTCCAGTGAAATACCATCAGCTAACGCTGATGTGAAAAACTCAAAATAATAATAATAAAACAAAGATGGGAAGAAAAACAATTATATGGACACTTCAAACAACAAATCGGAGAGGTTGCACATAAAAAGACTTGGACATGGTTAAGAAGAGGGAACCTCAAAAGAGAAACTGAATCACTAATAATTGCTGCACAAAATAATGCCATAAGAACAAATTATATCAAAGCAAAAATTGATAAGACACAACAAACAGTAAATGTAGACTGTGTGGTGACAGGGATGAGACTGTAAACCATGTATTAAGTGAATGTAGCAAACTAGCACGGGAGTACAAAACTAGGTATGACTGGGTTGGGAATGTGATCCACTGGGAATTATGCAAAACATTAAATTTTGACCATATAGAGAATTTTGAAGTGTTTGAAAGCATTCTCAAATAATTTTAAAAAAAAAAAAAAAAAAAAAAATTTCGAACACATCAAAATTCTCTGTATTTTAACTGTTTTAACTTTGAATATCAAACATTTTACCCTGATGAAGGCCGTTTTTCTTTGTATACTTAAATATTTTATAATTTTCTATTATTATCATTTTCCTTTATATTTAAAATAATAATAAATAGAATACAATGTGTACATGAACAAACTCTTGGCCGAAACACGTGTTGGTAACTCAAATCAAATTATTATTATTTTTATCTATTCAACATTTTCTTTCCTTTATTTATTTATCCTTTCAACATATTGTCAGATTTATTTCCATTTTCATCTTACACACACACACACATACACACACACACACACACACACACACACACACACACATATATATATATATATATATATATATATATATACTAGACAAAAACATGACCCATTGAACTCTGGGTAGATAATTGGGATTAGGGAAAAGTGAGTTTTCAAAGTGAATTAAATTTTTTTTAAACTTCAAAAAGCTCAATGGGTGACCCAATAGGTCACGTTTTGCATAGTATATATATATATATATATATATATATATATATATATGTATATATATATATATATATAAGTATATTTTGGCAGCATTTTTTCTATTAAACTTGTTTTGTTAAACTCTACTTAGAATTCATGTCAGATAAGTTTTTGTTCGATCCTTTCTAACTGTCTGGCCATCTTTTTAATGTCAGGGTGGAATTGGTGTAAACAATCCACCAAAGGTTTCTTCACGACATGTCGAAAGCACTTGTTAAGAAACTTTTGGTGGATTGCTACACCAATTCTACCATAACATTAAAAAGATGGCCAGACAGTTAGAAAGGATCAAACAAAAACTCGTCCAACATGAATCGTCAGTAGAGTTTAACAAAACATGTTTAAAAGAAAAAATGCTGCCAAAATATACTTATATATATATAATATATATATATATATATATATATATATATTATATATATATACTATACTATACTACGATGTCGCATGCGTTATTCGCCGAGTTTGCTTGTCATGATTATTTTCAATAATTATCAAATTTCATACGATATACACATTGTAATTGCCTTTAAAAATATAAATAATAATATACTTTACTTAACAATGCTTCAAAAGCAAATTATCAAATACTATTATATATATATATATTATATATATATATATATATATAAAGATATATGAGTATAGATAAAAGGATATGAAAACAACACAATATGCTGTTAAAGTGAAAAGATTTTATATCATATTCATGTTTTCACTTTAACAGCATATTGTGTTGTTTTCATATCCTTTTATCTATACTCATACCATTGGATTCATTTCCTTTCTCATAACTTATATATATATATATATATATAGATAAGTACTCGGGACGTGAACTTTGGTGGACTTATCCACGAATTCCACCCAAATATTAAAAAGTTGGCCAGAAAACTCAAAAAGATCAAAAATAAAATTGTTAAACAGGAGTGACCTGGTAAATGCTCATAAGGTCATTAATCATCTTAACAACAGCAACCTTGAGCACCTTTTTGATCTCCATCTCTCCAATACACGTGGGCATGCCTACAAAGTCAGAAAACAGCACTGTTCACGTGACTTTCGGAAACATTTTTTCACGCTCAGAATTGCGGAGACATGGAATAAACTGCCTGCATCTGTTGTAGGCTGCTGGAGCACTGAGGCTTTCAAAGCCTCCATGCTTCCTGTAGTCCGCCAACACTATACCTGATGCCACTCTCCACATACACATGCACACACATACATCCATATCACTACTGTGAACTGCTCATGTTCCCTGCACAACATTATTCTGTGTACCTGACATGAGACTTTGATGAGTTGTGGTGCACCTGAGCACTGTACACAATAAATTACATTATTATTATTATTATTATATATATATATATGTATGTATATTTACTTACCTTGCATAATCCTTTTGCATGATTTAAAAATCCAGAACATATTTTACTTGTATTCAATTTTCCAAAATATTCTGCACACTGAAGATTACTCATAATTGGAAGATCAATCTCCTGAGCAACTTTAGTTACACTTCCACCTGAAAAAAAAATTAAAAACAAAGAATGAAGCAAAAGTGTAAATCCTAAAACTTTATTTTAATGCAACAAAATATCAACATTATGAGATTTTTATAAGATCTATATTAATAACGAGTAGAGCTACCCAGCATAGCCTGGGATTTACAAAGTTAAAAATAAATCTCTTACGTTTGTATATAGATTGATAAAAATTATTTTTCTATAAATTTGTTTTAATGCAACAAAATATCAACATTATGAGATTTTTATAAGAGCTGGCGGTAGGTGTGGTGCTCCAACTCAGATGCAAAAACAATCTCCTTGGTCTAGCACTAGTGAAAAGGGGATAGACTCCCTCACTGATTGGCTGATACCAACTTTAGGCCACCATGATGACTATGTCAATAACTAGTAGAGCTACCCAGTAGAGCCTGGAATTTAAAAAGTTAAAAATAAATCTCTTATCTATTGGGTAATTCCATGTCAAATCATCCAGGCTATGTCACCCAACCCCTTCAATTTTTCTGAAATTTGGTCCAAGTGTGGATTATGATAAAGTTAGCCAATTCCAAAAAATTGAGCTTCCAATTCCAAAAATTGGCAGAGTTATGTTGATTTTTAGCAACTTTTAGTAACTTATTTCTAGAGCTTCCCTACTCCTAAAAATTGGTTAATAAAATCATTTTTTCCCAAGGAATCCAAAAACGCTATCAAAAAAATCTTAAAGTCAACCAATTTTAAGTTATTGATGATTTTTTCATTTGGCACAGCATCTACGACAACAATTTTTTAAATTATTGTTTCACATATATTGAACATTATTTGTACCAAAAAAATAGTTTGATATTTGCTCAGAACTGGAGCTACAACATTTTGCAAAAAATTGTTAAGATTTCTCCCAAGGAATCCAAAAACTCTATCAAAAAAGTCTTAAAGTTAACCAATTTTGAGTTATAAATGATTTCTGATTTTCAAAATTTTAACTATTATGTTTGTATATAGATTAATAGAGATATATCTAAAAAGTTAAATCTCTTATTTTATGTTTATATTAAAATAAATCTCTTGTCTATTATGTTTTTTTTTTACATAGATTAATAAAAATTCTTTTTCTATATATTTGTTTTAACATCTTTTATTTTCTTGGTACATCAAAAAAAAAAATCAAAAAATCAAAAATATTCCTCGTCTCAAAAAATCAAAAATATTTCTCGTCTCAAAAAATCAAAAATATTCCTCGTCTCAAAAATACAAACTATTGAGGTTTATCTGTTAATTTTGGACATTTTCATTAACTGATCTGATTCCCATGTCCACTCTGACCCGGAGTGGTAGTACCTGTTAAGGTCCCATCTATGGGTTAAATAGAAACAAACGTGTTTATAAAAAAAAATTGAGTATACATTAAAAATGAATTTATTTCAAAACTTTATTGGCATTAAATGACCCACTGAAGTTGATATGCCATAAAACAAACCAAACCAAATCAAATTTATGGCAAATCTAAAAATGTACAAGATAGAAGCCTGAGCAGTCATAAAGTAGCTTTTTTGTTGGAGTAATTTTATGATTCCTTAACACACATGTACCCATGCTGGAAGGTTACTCTGAGCCTCCCAAATATTTATAAGAACTTTACCTCTTATATTCCTTTGTTAAAAAGACCTTTTGTTAATCCGCCCTGGTGGGAGGTCAGGAAAATTGCTTTTTTTTCTTTGTTTTCATCTCTTTAAAAATAAAAACTGGATTTTCTTGGGGTTTCATTTTGTTCTTTCTTTTTACCAAAAATATTTAAACCAAACAGGGCTATATTTTACTATCTTTAATTTGTTTATCAATGAAATATATGAAGTCCGTACATTTCTGAGAGCTGAATATAGTAAAACATTTTATATAAGGAGGTGTGTGGTGTAATGGTTAGAGTCGTAGGAAATGGACTCGTCGACCTGAGTTAAAATCCTAGATGAAACTGTTTGCATTTCACATAGCATTAATACCCATGGGAAAGGTATGCATCCAACTATACTCCTCCAGGTAAATAGTGGGCAGACTGGGCTCTTAACCTTGGTAAGGCAACCTGCCTAGGAGAAGAAAACTCTGAATTCAAACCTGTTAAACTCTGCTTAATAAATTGATCTTGTGTCGCATCCTGCTTGTGCGGAGGGTTGGTAAATATATATAGTAAAACATTTTTGGTGCTATTTGCCTTAAAAAACGCAAGGGGTGATATGTGGAAAAACAACCCCACTTACGAATGAAGTCCCTTGCTGAAGCGCCGAAAACCCATCGTGGTGGTATACAATAAATAAATTACCAAAAAAATGTTTTGATTTTTCATTTGTAATTGATAGTCGAAAAAAAAATTAGAATAAAATGAAAATACAAAAAAAAAGATATTTTTTTAGCAGAAAAAAAATATCTCGGAATAAGTTATCTCTATAAATACAATGACAAAAATTAGTTATTATACTATTGATTGGTGTCTTTGGGTTTATTATGGAATAAGTGCGTTTAAAAGTTAGCTACATGTTTTTAATATTCATAACATGGTATATAAAATATGTAATTCCCCCCGCGTAGGCACATCAATTATATCGATAATGTATTTATATAAAGTGAGAGTAGTATAGTAAGTGAAAGTTGTGTCTCTTATAAGTAGAATTATGACAATTTTACTTGTTCGTGTTGAAAATTAAGGATACCTGGATATAACAAATAAAGATGAATAGACTCCTCTCCATTCTCATAACAGTTTTCGCGGTGATACATAAACACCTTAAGCATACTTGGTTGGTATAGTTTACTTGAACAGACTTAATCTCTGTGCTAAGTACTTCTTATACCTCAGATTAGCGAGAGCTTTATGGAGACACATCACGAATACTCATCTCTCTCTCTTCTTCTCAGTCTCTCTGCGTCAGCACCACAAGCGACACACCACGATAAGTATGTACTCCAATTGCTTATATATGTACAAGACAAATATAAGACACCTGCAACAATCACTTATTAATATATATAGGAATAAATATCAATATTTTCTTTGCTCTTTATTAAGGTTGTGTGCATAAACGCCAAGTCTTTTTTTGCATATGACCCACATGTGCAGGTTATGTGAGGCATCTCCTCTAGATGAAGAAACTGAGTATTTGCTTTTCTTGAGTGATCGATCAGCCTCTGATATTCTTATGGAATAGCTCTTTTGTTTGGTCCTTTTCTGTCACACTGATATCAAGCCTTTTTCTTGGATCTTATTTAATTTTGATCCTGGCTTGCTAGCTACACTTGAGGACATTTTGCCTTTTTAAAGGACATTGAAACTTCAATCGCACAGTTACAAATATAATATTTTACATAACCCGCTCCACACGGGACACGCTGTGACAGTCCAATCTTTAAGCGAAGTAAGCACTGGTTCGGATTCAGAATTTCCTTCTCGTTAGGACTTATTTTCCACCCAGATATGAGTAATAGTAGGGTATATTGGAGAATGCTTAGTCTTGGTGAGAGCGTTTCCTAAGGCTAAAGGAATTCTGGTCTGCGTCTAATATTTACTCATAGCTGCAAAGTAGGACAGATCGATTCCCATTTCTTCGATTTTGTGAAAAATTAACTACAGCATTCGGATGATATTGTATTTACTCAACCACAGACAGTGAAATAACTCTCCTCTCTCACCTGTAGATAGTTAGGAGACATGAGCTCATAGCATGAATATGACATCGTTGGGCTTCTTTTAGAACACCATTGGCTGATACAACGAGAAAAGCCTTCGTGTACGTTTTATGACTTACAGAGAGTGTGCCATATTCTCCATGATAAAATTCTACACTAGATTCCTCTCTTAGGACAACATTTTCTCTCATTGTCCGGAATAATGTTTGATTATACAAAAATACTTTTCAGTATATCTCTTTGCCCTATAATACGCTGCAGGCGAGCACATCGGAGTCTATAGCGAATTTCGATATTAAGAGCTATCTTAACGACAGCCATAGGGACGGTATACTTATCTTCACTTATTTTGCGGCATAGACGGTTTATAGTATTCTAAGCGCGTGCACTCGGTACTGTTTAGGGTATAGTAGTGGGCAGACTGCTGGCTTCACTATACCTCTAGTTAGAGCAACTCGATTTCTGGCAGCAAGTGAGGACATATCTATCATGAGATATCTCCCAATGTTGTGTTTAATAACTGATTCATCGTCAAGAATATTGGCGACGTGAGTGGTCGCACTCCCAAGCCTCGGTTAGTCGAACTCGGAATCCTTGTGGTTGCCTAGCGAACGCTCTAACAACTTGAGCTAATCCAGCCCTTTAAATATACCTATATATCGATATATTATATAATTATAGTAAACAGATTTAATTTAAAGATAGATACTTCCTAAGTATATCCAACCAATTAACTCCCGCAGCCTGTCAGCCTGGGCGTTTTGAGTGCACCCGTATGCACCTCTATAGAGGGGTAAACTCCCTCCATGGGCCAGCCTGTTGCCGTGGGTGGCGGACCGTGATGCTTCTAAGGATAGGACCCCAGGTGGATGAGCAGTTTCATGGGACTTATGCAATACTCCACTTTGCCTGATTTCTTGGCTTAGACGGCTCTGTGCGGTGTTTTCGGTCGGAGAGGCCCCTCCGATATCAAAATCGCGCTTATCACATCTCAAGCCTAGCGCTATATGATTGCCTATATACTACCTACCTATTGCCGTCATTGGTCTCATATTCACCTCTCAATGTACTTTTTTATTAATGTAGGTGCTTAGAGGCTCTGCTAGTTGCAGCGTTTACTATGTCCTCATGGGGATAATAATTATAAACTACTATACTGTATTGGATGATATGGTTTCCAGTATTTTAGGAGGTATATTATAGTATGGTGTGTGTGGAACACCCCTTCATCTACCTTGCTCTCGTTGGTCCACTCTGACCGGTAATGGTAGTACCTGTTAGCGGTCCACATCTATGGGTTAAATAGAAAATATGAGTTTATAAACTACAAAAATTATTAATATATCCATTAAAAAATGAATTTATTTCAAAAACATTGTCACATTAAACATTTTTTTTTTTACCATAGAAGTATTCGGCATAAAGTGACCCAGGGTTGAACATACCGTGTTAAAGAACCCAACCATAACAGAACCCAAACCAAACCTACCAATTTCCTGTTGGTGGTGTGTGGGTGTTATGGCGCTAATTTATCAACTCCCCATTGTTGCAGTTTCCCGTCCCAATAAAATTCGTTCTTCATCTTATGTCAATAGATTCCTCGAAAATAAGTAGATGATGAGAATTTGGGTTATCATTCTTTGTAGACACCACCTTCATTTCCTAAGCCANACAAAGAGAAACGGCCTTCATCAGGGTAAAATGTTGATATTCGAAGTTAAAACAATTAAAATACAGAGAATTTTGATGTGTTCGAAATTTTTTTATTTTTTTTAAAATTATTTGAGAATGCTTTCAAACACTTCAAAATTCTCTATATGGTCAAAAATTTAATGTTTTGCATAATTCCCAGTGGATCACATTCCCAACCCAGTCGTACCTAGTTTTTTGTACTCCCGTGCTAGTTTGCTACATTCACTTAATACATGGTTTACAGTCTCATCCCTGTCACACACAGTCTACATTTACTGTTTGTTGTGTCTTATCAATTTTTGCTTTGATATAATTTGTTCTTATGGCATTATTTTGTGCGCAATTATTAGTGATTCAGTTTCTCTTTTGAGGTTCCCTCTTCTTAACCATGTCCAAGTCTTTTTATGTGCAACCTCTCCGATTTGTTGTTTGAAGTGTCCATATAATTGTTTTTCTTCCCATCTTTGTTTTATTATTATTATTTTGAGTTTTTCACATCAGTGTTAGCTGATGGTATTTCACTGGAGACTGAGTAACAACAAGTCTCCTCAGGTCTCCAGGACTCTTCTGAGCATTCTAGCCGATTGCAGCAGTGCAGTAGTTTGGATGGTCTCAATTCTTCCTCTGATTTCTAGATCCTCCAGTCTTTTTTCCAAGTTTATTGGTACCGTTCCAAGTGCACCACTACAATTGGTATCACTTTCACTCTCATGTTCCACAGCTTTTTCAATTCTCTGGCAAGGTCCGGGTATTTATCTATCTTTTCATTTTCCTTCAGTTTCATCCTGTGATCTGCTGGGACCGCAAAGTCCACCAGTTGACATGTTCTCTTTTTTTTTGTTAATCAGCACTAGGTCTGGTTTCCTGGCTGGGATAGGGTGATCCATCTTTATCTCAAAGTCCCAGAAAATTTTATGCGTTTCATTCTCAAGAACAGATTCTGGTTTATGCATGTACCGTTTTGTTGTATGGTCAAAGTTTAATTTTTTTATTATTATAAATGTCGCTCTTATCTTTTCTTGGACAGGGTGACAGTGGTGGCCCATTGGTATGTCCATCACACCAAGGTTGGACACAAGTTGGAGTGGCATCATTTATGCGAAAAGATGACCCTAAAACTATCCTGGAGTCTTCACGCGGGTATCAACTTACAGAGACTGGATTGACAAGACAATTAAATCGAACAGCTGATTATCCCTTTAATTTTTGATGGATGGCGTTTCATCTCATTTGTTTTTGTTTTTTATTTTTTGTTTTTTTTGGGGTGATTTTCATTATAGTTCTTATATATTGTCAAGTCAATAAAAACAATAAAACATGGAATTTTCTTGGATACTTTTCTTTGATATATATTTTCCCAAATGTTTTGACCATACCAACTATAAGGTAAGGTGTATGGCATGAACCCTTGCTAGAAACAACAGTTGGAATGTTAATTTCATAGTTTTAAGGGTGTAGGATTCAAAGTGATAATACTTGAAGATAAAACTCCGACAAAGGTTGATAGACAAAACATTTTATATACAGCACAGAATAAACAGGGTACATAATACATAGAGGTGTACATAAACATACATACATAAGTAAAACAAAGTTACATGTAAAAGGATAAACATAAAAGCAACAGACATGAGACTAGGAATAGTCCATGCTGTATGAATCACTTACAGTAATGTAAGGGGGGGGCCAAAGCCCCAACAAGAGGGGGGTAGACCAGAGTCTAACCCATAGTGTCTCGTAGGTCGAGCAGTTGTTTTTTTTAACATGCGTCAAAACAGGTCTTTTTCAAGGGTTATAATGTTGATTTTAAAGTATATGAATTTAAGCAAAATTTTCAAAGTTAACCAAACTTTTCAAAGTTCCAAACTATCAGGCATTATTAGGCCCATTGGAGGCCTGACAGAATTAAGGTAGTTTTTGAGACCCTGTGACCAGTGGCTAGAAGAAAGCAACATAACAGATGGTTTGATTGCATTCATACAGCAGAATTCCTCGAAAATCTGCAGAAAAAAGTGTTGGAGGACACTCAGATGCCTACGTGGAGTTGCTAAACACTGTAGTCAAGCCCTGGATAACAAGGGTAGCCAATGGTAGGCCATATGCATGGCAGCAGGATTCGGTCCCCTGCAACACCTCTGGGAAAAGTCAAAAATGATTGTTGGCAAATTTTTATGACTACACTAGTCCCAATGTTTGGCCTCCAAACTCCCCAGATCTTAACCCCATGGATTATTATATATGGGGCACTGTTGAGAAAGACATCAGTCACCATGCCAGTACTACAAAAGCCCATTTAATCGACAGAATTAAGGTAGTTTTTGAGACCCTGTGGCTAGTGGCTAGAAGAAAGCAACATAACAAATAATCTGATTGCATTTGTACATCAGAATTCCTCGAAAATCTGTAGAAAAAAGTGTTGGAGGACCCTCAGATGCCTGCTGTAGTAAAGCTCTGGATAGCAAGAGTAGCCAATGGTAGGCCATATGTATGGCAGCAGGATTCAGCCCCCCTGCCACACCTCTGGAAAAAGTAAAAAATGGTTGATTTTTTACGACTACACCAGTCCTAACGTTTGGCCCCGAACTCCCCAGATCTAAACCCCATGGATTATTATGTATGTGGCACTGTTGAGAAAGACACCAATTACCAGGCAAGTACTACAAAATCCCAGTTAATCAACAGAATTAAGGTAGTTTTTTTAGACCTTTTCCAGGGAAACTGTAACATCAGCTTGCTCCAGGTTCTGGAGCAGAAGTGAGACTGTGATCAACGCTAATGGCAGTTATTTTGAGTAAAACTTATTGACAGTAGAGTAATTTCCATGCCTGTTGAATTTCTTTACAATCCATTAAATTTTGTAGTTACCAAGCACTTATTTTTTTCCTTATGAAACTGTCAAATTTATCCCGAACACCCTGTATAATGGAGAGAGAGAGACAGACAGACAGACAGACAGACAGACAGAGTAGAGATGGGATGAGGTGCTCTTACTTGTTAACTCAGACACTTACTGTCTGCTGCTAATTCAACTGCCATCTTCTCTTGTTGGACTGTTTTCTCGTGTTCGTTTGGGCTCATTTCTTTGGGCTGCTTTTACTTCTTTCTGTTGATTTTCTCGGGCTGGTCATTTCTTGTTTAAATGAATCAACAAGACTTTGTTGTTTTTCTCAAATCTTTTATTTCAAAACAAAACAACCAGCCAACCATTTAAGAATTCACCTTGTGTCACATCCTGCTCATGGTGGAGGGGTTAGGTAAATATATACACATACTTACTGACCACTGACTCAAGGATAGAATAAAAACAAAATCTACCACACAAACTAAGCTGCTACTATCAGTCACTCTTTTCAAACTGGTTACTACTAAATTATGCTTCTTGCTCCGTACCCTCCGCCCAGCCGCAGTTAATGACTTCACATTGTGACACAAAGAGAAAATTTCTGAAGATAAGTTCTACTTCTATAGAGAAGCCGTGGAAGCAGCACCCCACAAGGAAGTAGCTGTATGGACACCTGCCCCCCCCCCATCTCACATACCATCCGAATGAGACGGACAAGGCATGCTGGACACTGCTGGAGAAGCAAAGATGAGCTCATAAGCGACGTTCTCCTGTGGAAGCCAACACATGGACATGCCAGTGTGGGCCGCCCATCAAGGACCTACATTGACCAACTCTGTGAGGATACTGGATGCTGCACAGAGGACCTCCCTGGGACAATGAGTGATAGAGAGTGTTAGTGAGAGATTGTCATGGATATCCGTGCTAATAGCGAGACATGATGATGATGATGATGATAGAGAATACACTCACAAAGTACAATAAAACTTCCGAGAGGAAATCTTTTCATTATCAACGTGATTTTTTTTTTTCAAATGTGCCTTGAAAATTATGTGCACTTGTAAATCAAACAATTTTCTGGCTGCTAGTTGATATAATCCCCTTATAAACTTCTTATTTAACCTTCCGCCCATTCTCCGCCCCCTCCCCACCCCACTTCCTCATCAGGTGGTAACCCACCTGTCAAGTACTCACCTCTGAACTCAGTAATTAAGCATAAAAAGATTTTGTTTAAAAAGAGATAAAAAGGAAAGAAGGAAGGAAGGAAGGGAGGGAAGGTTGGTGAGAAAAAAGAAAAAAGAGAGAAAAAGAAAAAGAAGAAAAAGAGAGAAAAAAAGAAAAAAGAGAAAAAATGAAAGGAGGGAGGGGTTGGGAGAAAAAGAAAAAAAGAGAGAAAAAAAAGAAGAAAAAAGAAGAAAAAGGAAGGGAGGGGTTGGGGAGAAAAAGAAGAAAAAAGAGAAAAAGGAAGAAAAGAAAGAAAAAAGAAGAAAATGAAAAAAAGAAGAAAAAGAGAGAAAAAAGGAAAGGTAGGGAAGGGTTGATGAGAAAAAGAGAAAAAAGAAGAAGAAAAAGAGAGAAAAAAGAAGAAAAAGAGAGAAAAAAGAAGAAAAAGAGAGAAAAAAGGAAAGAAAGGGAGGTGTTGGTGAGAAAAAGAAGAAAAAGAAAGAAAAAAGGTAAGAAAAGGTCAATTAAGTTGTCCAGGGGGATAATTGAAAAATCTTTGTATCAAAGAAAAAGGCGGTTTTAACAAGCAAAAGTAATTATTTACTATTCTGAATTGCCCTGGGATATATTTACTTGCAGTTGTTGTCAATGACTGCACTCTTGTTCAGGTAGCAATCATTTTTTTGTTTTGTTCTTTGTTTTTTGTTGGATTTTTTTTTGTTTTGTTTTTTGTTTTTCAATTCATGTCACCCTGTAGCTATGATAAAAAAAAATCTAACTGCAGAGACTTCACTTTTTAGTGTTCATCTGTCAACTTACTAGAAACACTTGGGAAAAGTCATTTTTCTTCATTTAAAAAATATATATATATACAGTTAAAACAAAGGAACAGAAGGTACAGTATTTTTTAGATCATTTTTTTTAATGTATACGTAATTCATTTTTCTATATTTCAACAAAAAAAATGGTAATCCATTATTAAGAAAAAAAAAAATTAATACCCAAAAAGTTTGACAGTTATTTTAGCACACAGTTTTCCAAATTCTTTCTTTTTTTTTTTTCATTGACAATACACTTTTTAAAAATGTTTATTTATGACACATTGCTTAAATCTTATTAACTAAACCAAATATACAATTCAATAATGTATACTAATTCAATAATAATTCAATAATAATTGAATTATTATTGAATTATTATACATTATTAAATTATCATATATTATTGAATTATTATTGAATTATTATTGAATTAGTATACATTATTGAATTGTATATTTGGTTTAGTTAATAAGATTTTAAGCAATGTGTCATAAATAAACATTTTTAAAAGTGTATTGTCAATGAAAAAAAAAAAAGAAAGAATTTGGAAAACTGTGTGCTAAAATAACTGTCAAACTTTTTGGGTATTAATTTTTTTTTTTCTTAATAATGGATTACCATTTTTTTTGTTGAAATATAGAAAAATGAATTACGTATACATTAAAAAAAATGATCTAAAAAATACTGTACCTTCTGTTCCTTTGTTTTAACTGTATATATATATATTTTTTAAATGAAGAAAAATGACTTTTCCCAAGTGTTTCTAGTAAGTTGACAGATGAACACTAAAAAGTGAAGTCTCTGCAGTTAGATTTTTTTTTATCATAGCTACAGGGTGACATGAATTGAAAAAACAAAAAACAAAACAAAAAAAAATCCAACAAAAAACAAAGAACAAAAACAAAAAAATGATTGCTACCTGAACAAGAGTGCAGTCATTGACAACAACTGCAAGTAAATATATCCCAGGGCAATTCAGAATAGTAAATAATTACTTTTGCTTGTTAAAACCGCCTTTTTCTTTGATACAAAGATTTTTCAATTATCCCCCTGGACAACTTAATTGACCTTTTCTTACCTTTTTTTTCTTTTTCTTCTTTTCTCACCAACACCTCCCTTTCTTTCCTTTTTTTTCTCTCTTTTTCTTCTTTTTTTTCTCTTTTTTCTTCTTTTTTCTCTTTTTTCTTCTCTTTTTCTCTTTTCAACCTTCCCTACCTTTCCTTTTTTCTCTCTTTTTCTTCTTTTTCTCATTTTCTTCTTTTTTCTTTCTTTTTCTTCCTTTTTCTCTTTTTTTCTTCTTTTTCTCCCAACCCCTCCCTTCCTTTTTTCTTTTTTTTCTTCTTTTTTCTCTCTTTTTCTTCTTTTTTCTCCCCACCCCTCCCTCCTTTCATTTTTTCTCTCTTTTTCTTCTTTTTTCTCTTTTTCTTCTTTTTTCTCTCTTTTTCTTCTTTTTTCTCACCAACCTTCCCTCCCTTCCTTCCTTCCTTCTTTCCTTTTTATCTCTTTTTAAACAAAAATCTTTTTATGCTTAATTACTGAGTTCAGAGGTGAGTACTTGACAGGTGGGTTACCACCTGATGAGGAAGTGGGGTGGGGGAGGGGGCGGAGAATGGGCGGAAGGTTAAATAAGAAGTTTATAAGGGGATTATATCAACTAGCAGCCAGAAAATTGTTTGATTTACAAGTGCACATAATTTTCAAGGCACATTTGAAAAAAAAAATCACGTTGATAATGAAAAGATTTCCTCTCGGAAGTTTTATTGTACTTTGTGAGTGTATTCTCTATCATCATCATCATCATCATGTCTCGCTATTAGCACGGATATCCATGACAATCTCTCACTAACACTCTCTATCACTCATTGTCCCAGGAGGTCCTCTGTGCAGCATCCAGTATCCTCACAGAGTTGGTCAATGTAGGTCCTTGATGGGCGGCCCACACTGGCATGTCCATGTGTTGGCTTCCACAGGAGAACGTCGCTTATGAGCTCATCTTTGCTTCTCCAGCAGTGTCCAGCATGCCTTGTCCGTCTCATTCGGATGGTATGTGAGATGGGGGGGGGCAGGTGTCCATACAGCTACTTCCTTGTGGGGTGCTGCTTCCACGGCTTCTCTATAGAAGTAGAAATTATCTTCAGAAATTTTCTCTTTGTGTCACAATGTGAAGTCATTAACTGCGGCTGGGCGGAGGGTACGGAGCAAGAAGCATAATTTAGTAGTAACCAGTTTGAAAAGAGTGACTGATAGTAGCAGCTTAGTTTGTGTGGTAGATTTTGTTTTTATTCTATCCTTGAGTCAGTGGTCAGTAAGTATGTGTATATATTTACCTAACCCCTCACCATGAGCAGGATGTGACACAAGGTGAATTCTTAAATGGTTGGCTGGTTGTTTTGTTTTGAAATAAAAGATTTGAGAAAAACAACAAAGTCTTGTTGATTCATTTAAACAAGAAATGACCAGCCCGAGAAAATCAACAGAAAGAAGTAAAAGCAGCCCAAAGAAATGAGCCCAAACGAACACGAGAAAACAGTCCAACAAGAGAAGATGGCAGTTGAATTAGCAGCAGACAGTAAGTGTCTGAGTTAACAAGTAAGAGCACTCATCCCATCTCTACTCTGTCTGTCTGTCTGTCTGTCTGTCTGTCTCTCTCTCTCCATTATACAGGGTGTTCGGGATAAATTTGACAGTTTCATAAGGAAAAAAATAAGTGCTTGGTAACTACAAAATTTAATGGATTGTAAAGAAATTCAACAGGCATGGAAATTACTCTACTGTCAATAAGTTTTACTCAAAATAACTGCCATTAGCGTTGATCACAGTCTCACTTCTGCTCCAGAACCTGGAGCAAGCTGATGTTACAGTTTCCCTGGAAAAGGTCTAAAAAACTACCTTAATTCTGTTGATTAACTGGGATTTTGTAGTACTTGCCTGGTAATTGGTGTCTTTCTCAACAGTGCCACATACATAATAATCCATGGGGTTTAGATCTGGGGAGTTCGGGGC
>CM042147.1:6129073-6166469 GCA_023376005.1 Doryteuthis pealeii
AAGAGAGATACCTCTGTCCTATTAGATGTTCATGTTGTGTATGTAATTATATGCAAATGAATAACAATTATGGGATAGAGGTTGTATATTTTGCTACCTCTGTCCCATAATAGATGTTACATGTTGTGTATGTAATTATATGCAAATGAATAAACAATTATGGGATAGAGGTTGTATATTTTGCTACCTCTGTCCCATAATAGATGTTACATGTTGTGCATGAAATTATATGCAAATGAATACACAATTATGGACAGAGGTTGTATATTTTGCTACCTCTATCCCATAATAGATGTTATATGTTTTGTATGTAATTGCAAATGAATAAACAATTATGGGACAGAGGTTGTATATTTTGCTACCTCTGTCCCATAATAGATGTTACATGTTGTGTATGTAATTCTATGCAAATGAATAAACAATTATGGGGCAGAGGTTGTATATTTTGCTACCTCTGTCCATAATAGATGTTACATGTTGTGTATGTAATTATATGCAAATGAATAAACAATTATGGGATAGAGGTTGTATATTTTGCTACTCTGTCCCATAATAGATGTTATGTTGTGTATGTAATTATATGCAAATGAATAAACAATTATGGATAGAGGTTGTATATTTTGCTACCTCTGTCCCATAATAGATGTTACATGTTGTGTATGTAATTATATGCAAATGAATAAACAATTATGGGATAGAGGTTGTATATTTTGCTACCTCTGTCCCATAATAGATGTTACATGTTGTGCATGAAATTATATGCAAATGAATACACAATTATGGGACAGAGGTTGTATATTTTGCTACCTCTATCCCATAATAGATGTTATATGTTTTGTATGTAATTATGCAAATGAATAAACAATTATGGGACAGAGGTTGTATATTTTGCTACCTCTGTCCCATAATAGATGTTACATTTTAAGTAAGAAATTATGTACAAATGTATCAACTATTATGGGTTTTTAGTTGATGGCTATCTCTGTCCAATAATAGATGTTACATTTAAAGGCTTACATACTAGTTATCTTAACAGTTATAAATTTATCTCTACCAATATCAATCGACTTCATCAGACTCTTGTGTCAAAAAGGTAAATCTGAAATCACTTACCCTTTTCAGAATAACCTGGAAAGATGAAAATTTTTCAATTTTGACATTCCATTGGCGCCATTTCGCCTTTTTGAAAATTTTTCCAAAAATATTCTTTACTTTTTCCCACAAATTAGGCTGAAAAAAAAATTAATGATATAAATAATATGTAAGAAATAATATCATCATCAATTAGATTAGAGTTAATTAGAGAAACAGATCACTAATTAGGGCTGAGCCTATTCTAGTAGTGACCACCCCAAGCGGATTTAACAGATTTGAATTCAGAGTTATCCTTCTCCTAGAGTGGTTGCCTTAATAAGGTTAAAGAGCCCAGTCTGCCCTACTATTTACCCATAGCTAGAGGGAGAGTAGTTGGATTCATACCTTTCCCAAGGCTATTAGCGCTATGTGAAAAGGAGATAGACTCCCTCACTGATTAGCTAATACCAACTTTAGGCCGCCCCCAATGACTTTAGTTACTTTTTATGTTAGTTTAATTTATAGCCTATCTATACAAGAAGCATGCATGGAATCTATATTTCAATATGTATTAATGTTTGTAATTTATAAGAAGTACTATTGATTTAAATAATGTGTAACAAATATGAGAGATGTACAAGAAATACTATTGATGTATGTAATATATAGATACTATAAGTATGAAAGTAAGATGAAGAAATTAATCTGACAGTATGTGAAGAAAATGTAGAACAAACACGGGATGTTATAATGGATGGAAATTTATAGTCAATGTTCAACATTTCGGTTTACAATGGAACCTTCTTCAGGACTGTGAAATTATTTAAGAAAAAAAAAATCTATGTGGATAAAAGATGATGGATGTTTTGTGTGCGTTGATTTTGGAAAATGTGTAGAAAAAGGTTTGTTACCGTTGTTGATTGGCATTTATAATTGAATGTTAATGACGTGACCTGGCTTTTTTAACATATCCTCACATCTAGGTAAATCAATCATTAATAGCTATAAAACTACAACCCCCGACCATAGCAAACACAACACAAAATAATATATAACTTAGTAAATAACTATATACACACATACACATGTGGAGGCATTTGGTGTAACAATCTTAGGAAATAAACTCAGTTACCCGAGTTCAAATCCTGGAAGAAGCTGTTTGCATTTTATTTTGTGCTAATGCCCTTGGGAAAGAGCAAAGACATGACTCCATTCCCCCTCCCCAACTATTGGTAAATAGTCAGACAGACTGTTCTTTTTTTTAGTCTTGGTATGACAACCAGTCTAGGAGAAGGAAAACTCTAAATTCAGACCAACAGTACTCCACTTAAGAAATTGTATCCTACTCATGTTAAAGGGTTGGGTAAATACATACACACATAATGGAAATAATTTGAGGAAACTAATCCGACAGTATGTGGAGAAAATGTAGAAACGAACACGGGATGTTATAATGGATGGAAATTTATTAGTCAATGTTTGAACATTTCGGTTTACAAATGAAACCTTCTTCAGGACTATAAAATTATTTAAGAAAAAAAAAGGGTTTATGTGGATAAAAGATGATGGGTGTTGAGTTTGGAAAATGTGTAGAAAAACGTTTGTTACCATTTGTTAATGGTTCATCTTTTATCCACATAAATCCTATTTTTTTCTTCTTAAATATTGGTTAAGTATTGGTTACCTTTGTGAATTTGTGAAATTAAGACGTCAAAAATAAGCTAAGTCTTTGTGCTCATGTATAAGACAAAGAATGGACACAGATGAATGAACACACAAGAAGTTCCAAGAAATATCCAAGCCAACCCAAGAAAATCAGAAGACCACAGAGATAACTCAGCCCAATATAACAGATAGCAACATAGTAGATAACAAGATTAGAAGTATGAATTGGAGTATAAGAAGAGCTATGCAATATTAGCTAATAATATCCGTTTATAATGTGTAATGTTCCAATTGTGAAACTATAAGGTTCACATACCCCATGGGATCACTATTAGGTCCTGGCACAGCAACCACTGTCAACATATGAGGAATGTGACCCTATATGCCTCGCATACGTACCCCACTGATACTATGTTGTCCATAGTACCAAATGGGATATGTGCCACATACGCACATTGACATCGATATAACTAATTGGTGAGAGTGAATATTCTTTGGTAAGATCTTTCTTCATAGTCCTGAAGAAGGTTACATTTGTAAACCAAAATGTTTGAACATCTACTAATAAATTTCCATCCAATATACTATAAAGTAAAAAAGTAAAATTGTCAGGGCAGCCTAGTCAGTATCAACCAGACAGTGAGGGATTCTATCCCCTTTTCATTAGTGCTAGACCAAGGAGATTGTTTTGGCATCTGCGGTGGAGCGCCACACCTACCATCAGCTCCTCACTTTACCACACAAGTCCCTGTACCACTCATACGCTGAGTTGGTGAGGGCCGGTATCAAACCAGGAACCTTTGGATTCCTAGCCGAACGCTCTACCAACTGAGCTAAACCGGCCCATACTATAAGTATGTATTAATACTGATATTTTTTCAATTAGCTATGAACTGACTTTCAAGAAACATTTTAAAACATTCTTTGTAAAAAAAAAATTTGCATAAAAAGCTTTGTTAAAAAAAGAAAAATTCAAATTAAATGTTGATTTTAAACATAAATAAATCCTTCTAATAAGAAGGATTTATTTTTTTTTAATTCAGCCACATGTGCCACTTCACCAAGAAGGAGTAACAAAGTCCAGTGCCAATGGATACATAGAAACACAAAACAAATAAGTACAAACAATTAACAAGACAAAACTTACACTAAATAGAGGAGGGTCAATTCGGTATAGCCAATGCAGCAAAGTCAGTCTGAATATTATTCAGCTAGTTAATCCACTTTAATCGTAGGCTATTTCATGGCTATGAGCCAGTCCATCTGGTAGAGTGCTGAAGGGGTGTTAGCAAATCTACAACAGTGACTTATATTCTATCTAGGCCAGGTATCAAAATGGGTGAAATTTCTCAAAGCAGAAGGATTCAAGGTTCATTTTAAAGGTTTGAATAACTTGTTTGTTAAAATCCTGGGAAGGCAGTTGAAAGACTTGAAGAAGGAGGGGACAAAGACAAAGAGTCCTCAAAGGAAGAAATTCTTGGTGGGAAGAAGTCTGTGTTGGAATTTGTCAGGAATTTGGTTCAAAACAAATTTAATTTAGAGAATTCAGTTGAATGTAAAAATGGTGTCATATGAGACAAACTGAAGAAGACTTTCTTTTTTTTTTTTAGTTTGATGATACAGGTTGAAAAAAACTTCCTTCAATTAGACCCTTCGTTCAATAGGCACCAAGGAAAAAAGACTTATCCATAACATGGTTTGATCATGGGGGCTCTACTCTTGCTAATAGCGTGACATAATGGTGATGATGATGTAGGGACTGGAACTCTCCTGTGCCTTCAGGGACAGGAAGTAGAAAAGGTAACGTCCCTTGTCAGGTTGAGTGAAGAATTCTCTTTACCGTTTTGGTATCAATGCGTAAGCCTCGTAGAAGCAAGCCCTTGTCTCAGTCCCTTGTGACTGAAGGAACTTTCCCTCAGTGAGGGAGTAACAACTGAAGACTCAACCTGAGCACCCCCCCTCAACGAGGGAGATACATGAACTGTAAGTACTGCCTCTAAGTACTTGTTATATTGTCTGTTGTTGAGTTTGCATGTTAATAAATAAGGTTAAAAGTACATGTGCTTTCCCTTTCATCATTACATTCTGTGAACCTATATTTTGTTTCTTATATATATTTACCAACCCCTCCGCATGAGCAGGATGCGACACAAGGTCAATTTCTTAAGCAGAGTTTAACAGGTTTGAATTCAGAGTTTTCCTTCTCCTGGACTGGTTACCTAGCCATGGTTAAAGAGTCCAGTCTGCCCTGCTATTTACCCATAGCTGGAGGAAGAATTGGATTCATACCTTTCCCAAGGGTATTAGCGCCATGTGAAATTCTAACAGATTCGTCTAGGAATTGAACTCGTGTTGATGAGTCCATTTCCTACATTCCTAACCATTAGACCACGCTTCCATTATTTTGTTTCTTATAGACTGTAGACAGCTATTCTTACAATGACTTGACCAATAGATAGGAGGCTAACAGATAATATCATCCCAGGTCAGAGTGGACCTGTGAGTAATGGCAATGAAGGGGTACTTCATATTCCCAGATCTCCCAGATATAATCTACAGTCATACCCAGGACAGCCCCCCCCTTTTTTTGGTGGTGGGGTTGTTTTACACTTCTACAGGGGACACAGACAGCATATTTGAACTCTTAACATCTATTGAGAATTTTCTAAGTCTATAAGGATTTATCACAAAATGGTTAAAAATGGCCTTTTCATTTAAAGTTACCTGTTATTTCCCTTAGAAATAAAGACTTCTAAATATGTTTAATATTACATTTAAACAAAGGCTATCGTTTGGGGCGGATTAGGAAAACGAATGTGACTTCTGGCTGGGTGGAATAGGATGTTAAGAGTTAAGCAAGAATTAATTGGAAAAAGTGAGGGAAAGGAGAGTGTGGGAAAAAAAGAGGGTAGGAAGGAGGAAAGACTCAAGTGCTGAGCAGAGGTATTTCCAGGGTAGTACAAGTGTGTGTGTGTGGGTGGGGGGAATGCCAAAAGTACAAATAGCATGGTGTGGTGGCAAATAAAAAGGATCTATATTGTAAGAATTTGTACATAAAATTAATTCATATCACAGGGAATTTAAAGCAGAATGGGGGGGGGCATATATTTATTTATTTATTCTTTTTTTAGTTGTAAAAAATAAAATGTATTAATTTAATTATATGACCAGTAAATAAATTATCTTTAATTATATATTATTAGGATTGGAGGAAGATTTAAGAAAAATATATAATTATTTTTTTTTTTTTTTTAGATTTTAAATAGATTAAGTATTATATATTAATTATATATTAAAATATTATATAATAATTATATATTAGGATTGATGCAAAATTTGAGAAAACGATGTATTATGGTATTTTCTTTCCAAATTTCAAATAAATTCAATATTATAAATTAAATATTCAAATTATAAAAGGTATAGTGTTTTTTTTTTTTTTTTTATTGTTTTTGTTTTTTTGTTTTAATTGTTTTGATCTTTTTATATTAATAGTTCTATTGTGATAAGAACAATACTGATAAGTTACAAATCTTAGCAAAAGTTATAAACAGAAGAAAAAAACAAGTGAACAATATATGGAAAACAAGAAGAAGACTTGAATATCTACACTTGAAAATCATAAAGAAGAAATATTCCATGGTCTTTAACTTGCTGCCAAAATACACAATATATACATACATATATATTTTCAAAATTAGGTATGACTTCAATTAAGCACATATCCTCCAAAAATTGTCGGCTAAAAGCCATATCAAATAAACACATTGTTTATTTACTCACTCTCATATATATATAAGTAAAGTAAAGTTGACAGGGTGGCCTAGAGTCTGTATCAGCCAGACAGCGAGGGAGTCTATCCCCTTTTCAATACCACCAGACCAAGGAGATTGTTTTGGCATCTGAGGTGGAGCGCCACGCCTAGCATCAGCTCCTCACTTTACCACACAGATCCCTGTGCTACTCATATGCTGAGTTGGCGAGGGCCGGTATCAAACCAGGAACCTTGTGGTTCCCAGTTGGACGCTCTACCGACTGAGCTAAACCGACCAAAACAAACAAGTGAACAATATATCTATTCATCTATTATTATATTAAATCTGAGCGAATCAACTTTTGTCTCCTAAAGGCTTTTAAACTGTTTAGTTTGATGACACAAAAATTATACTAAATTACTCCTTACTTTTAGGATTGAGTTTTGTTTGAAAAAAATTCCATTTCAATTGGTTCTAATTAGTTGTAATTTGCAATTAAGTCCAAAACTAACCCATCCCTAACTTTACATTCTGCCTATCACTTTCTTTCTCTCTATGTATATCTTGATTACCTCCTCATTATATATTTTGGTTTCTCTAGGAGAGAGAAAGATGGGAGAGTTTGAAATGTATTTGTATGTTAAATTTTGTAAGCAGCAACCCATAGCTTAAATTAGATCAAACATTGCCTTTCTTAGAAATCTTGCAAAATGATTTTAATGTTTTGTCCGTCCATATTTATTTAAAAAATAATTTAATTTGCAGTTGGTAGAGAAAATATCCCATATAAAAGATAAAAAAAATCCTGCAATAAATTCTTCCGAACAAATAAAACTCATACCAAATAAACAACCACTACAACCAATAATCCCCCTGAGGACAACCAAAAATTGGGTTAAAAATATGGGACACTTTTTCTAACACCTGGACCTCTTCAGAATAAATTCGACAAAGCTTTGCAAAAGACTGAGGCGAAATATCATTTGAATTTAGTTGTTGTGTTGTTTTATCTGTATTTTTCCTCTATTTTCAAACACATACACACACACACACACACACACACACACACACACACATATATATATATATATATATATATATATCAGTCATCCACAGACACTTGTTACGAAGTTTCTTCTCATCAGTGCGGCTCAACTTTTAAACATCTACCTCTAGCCGGGATCGAAACCCGACAGACTTTTTTGTCTGCCAAGTCCCTTACCCTTGCGGCTATTTGCAGCTGTCAATCTGAAGTGAACAATTAACTGATACATCCCTTTACGCGGAATGTTTTTTTACAATCACCAAAGAACTCAAGAACTGTAAACAGCGTACAGACAAGTGACGGCTTTACACCAATGGTGAAATTTCAATTAATGTCCCTCCTACAGTGCTCAACTATGGGGGGTGGGAGCATATATATATATATATATCATCATCATCATGTCGCGCAGTTTGCACGGATATCCATGACGATCTCTCGCCAACCTTCCCTATCGTTCATAGACTCTGGGAGCACCTCCATGCAGTAGCCAGCATCCTTACATAGTTGGTCAATGTAGGTCCTGGCTGGGCGGCCCACATTAGCATATCCATGTGTTGGCCTCACAGTAGTACGTCACTTATGAGCTCATCCTTGCTTCTCCAGCAGTGTCCTGCATGCCTAGCCCTTCTTACTTTTATGGTTTGTAAGATGGGGGGCAGATGGCCATACAGTTGCTTCTTTGTGGGGTGCTATTTCCATGACTTATTCAGGACCGCTCGCATATATATATATATATATATATATATATATATATATATATTTACACAAAATGCACATATACTACACTTTTTTATATTTATTTGTCTCTCCATGCAGATAAATTTGATACAAAGTTGGGACCATATGACCTTAAGGCACCCCTTCCATGATCTAGACTAGTGGAGACACTTTTCTTATTTACACCGTAAAACTCTGGTTGTTTGTTAGGGGTTAGGGTTAGGGGTTAGGGGTTAGGGTTTAGGGTTAGTGGTTAGTTTTATAATTAAAAAAAAAAAACTCTAAAAATCATCTGTAAACAATTAACTGGATTTTGACGGTGTAAATGGAAAAATGTCCCCACGAATCGAGATCGCAAAAGGGGTGCCTTAAGGTCATATGGTCCCAAAGTTGGTTTAGTCCCACATGCATATTTGTGAGCTAGGATGAAAATTGCCTCATTTTCACAAACTAAATCATGAAATTGATCAAATAATTTTGGTTAGGCTAAGAACTGTTCAGCACCCCCCCCCCATCCAAATATATAATGTTGAACGTAATATCTTACTTATATAATTTATATATATCCCTTAAATTTGTATTATGCGATATAGGCAATATATATAACATTAGAGAATCAGGAGTATTTCCTTTCTGTCTTATATTGCCATTTTCCTTATACTATTTCTGTGTTTGGTTTAGAATGTTGCAAATTATTTGAGTGGGTGAATTGTTTATCAGGATATCTGCCCTGAGAGACAAACAAATTAATTCCAGATTTACAGTCACAAAATTAAAAAGGAAAAAAAAAAAGAAACTTTTTATCAGATTTCCAGCTGGTGTACTTTGCTGACATGTTCTCAAATAACTATAATATATATATATATATATATATATATATATATATATATATGTGTGTGTGTGTGTGTGTGTGTGTGTGTAAAATTTAAGATATTAAAAGAAGTACAATATCAAATACTCAAAATATCACTTATAGTGGACTTGTATGATCATTTTATATATATATATATATATATATATATATATAAGTAAGTAAGTAAAGTCGTCGGTGCGGTCTAATGTCGGTATCAGCCATGCAGCGAGGGAGTCTATCCCCTTTTCACTAGCGCTAGACCAAGGAGATTATTTCAGCGTCTGAGGTGGAGCGCCACACCTACCATCAGCTCCTCACTTTACCGCACAGATCCCTGTGCTACTCATACGCTGAGTTGGCGAGGACCGGTATCGAACTAGGAACCTTGTGGTTTCTAGCCGAACGCTCTACTGACTGAGATATATATATATATATATATATATATAGAGAGAGAGAGAGAGAGATAGATAGATAGATAGGTAGATAGGTAGATAGATAGAGAGAGAGAGAGATAGATAGATAGATATAGAGATAGATAGATAGGTAGATAGATAGAGAGAGAGAGAGATAGAAAGTCTGAATTACTACACACAATATATATATGTGTGTCTGTGTGTGTGCCAAAATCTATGCAACATTCAGTAAAAGCAGAAATTTCAATGATAATCATTTAAGAAAATCAAATTTAGCATGAATAGTATTATTTGGATTATTTGGACTATTGTCCTCATCTTCATTGTTATCTGTACAACATTTCGGCCAGTGTGCCCTCCTGCCTTCTTCAGGTATTTCTTGTCAGACTCTGAACTTTCTCAGACTTGGGAACCTTCTTGTCGTAAACTTAAGAGTTTGTCCTTGATTCACCAACAGTGTCAAGCATGTATTACTTGTCTTACATGGATGGTTTGTTGTTGTTGTTGGATTGTTTTGTTTTACGGCATATCAACCTCAGTGGGTTATTTAATGCCAATAAAGTTTTGAAATAAATCAATTCTTAATGGTTAATACAATTTTTTTATAAATACATTTTTCTATTTAACCCATAGATGGGACCTTAACAGGTACTACCACTCCGGGTCAGAGTGGACCAGGGAGCAATGGTGATGAATGGGGTGCTCCACATTCCCCAAACTCACCATCAGATAGAGTTTAACGTCATTCCCAGGACATGTAGACCCGCAGTCACCGCCTTCTAGCACCCATATGATAAAAAGGGGTTGGGGCTTTCCATAAGGGCAATAGGGTTGGGAAAATCATATAGGTACTAGGGCTTGACGTGACCAGCCGATTGATCGGAGGGGGCCTCTCCGACCGCCGTCTAGCCCAAGATAGGGCCAAAGTGGAGTATTGCATGTCATGGACTGCTCATCCAACTGGGCTCTATCCTTAAGCATCACGGGTTGCCACCCACGGCCAATAGGTGGCCCCATTGGGGGAGTCTTACCCCTCTGCAGAGGTGCAGTCAGTGCAATCTAACACCCCCAGCTGACAGGGCGGATGGATGGTTTGTGTGAAAGTGTCTATACAGCTGCTTTCTTGTGGGGTGCTGCTTCCAAGATTTGGAACAGCAGCTCCCATCTAGGTTTTCTCTAAGAGTCCAAATGGTGAAGGTGATACGATAAGGCTCGGAAGAATTTTTGATTAAACTGAACTTAACAGACCTAAATTTCACCATCGTATGTCACGTTGCCGAAAGGAGAAAAAAAAAATCAATGAATTAACCGAATTTAATGAAATTTTCAGTGATGATATATTAATGAATAAAATATAAAATGCACAAGCTATTTTATTTAAAAACTTTTACATTTTTTCAGGTCAGTTAACCACATATCTTTGAGGCATAACATAGATTCTCAAAAATACATGTTTCAAAATTAACTGACCTGAAAAAATGTAAAAGTTTTCAAATAAATTAAGTAGTGTATTATATCTTCTATTCATTAATATATCAACACTAAAAATTTCATTAAATTCGGTTAATTCCCTGATTTTTGGTATTTTTTTTCTTTCAGCAGGGTGAATTACAATGGTGAAATTTAGGTTCATTAAATTCGATTTAACCAAATTTTTACTTTATCTTATCAGAGATATCAAAAAATTGATAATCAGTCCATAGCAGTCCACTCAAATTTTTTTCATTCTATACGATTGTGAGTCAAAAGGTAATACCATTTTATTTAGGAAAGGTATAATTACCAACATAGGAACATGTATCATACATCAAAATGAAGCTGGTCCACTGTGGATCACATCCCTACTTCTCCACATAGGTGCATCAAAAAGTAATGCCATTTTGTTTAGGACTGGTATAATTACCAATATAGGAAAATGTATCATACTTCAAAATGAAGCTGACAAGTTTACACTTATGCATTGCATGACCATTTGAAAAAGAAATTGGGTTATTCTTTGGGGAAGCATGATGGGGTACTGGTTAGAGTCGCAAGAAGTAGACTTGTCGACCCAAGTTCAATTCCTGAATGAAGTTACGGTTCACATAATAATACCCTTGGGAAAGGTATGAATCCAACTATTCTATGCTATGGGTAAATAGTAGGGCAGACTGGTCCCTTTAACATTGATTAGGCAACCAGAAGAGAAGGAAAACTCTGAATTCAAGCCTGCTCCCGACTAGAGTAGGCTCAGGCCTATTTAGTGATCTATTTCAATTTAAAAAAAAATGAACATCTAATCACTAAAAACAAATATGCAGACAAGTTTATATTTATGTATTTCATGATCATGGAGGTGCGTGTTATAATGGTTAGAGTCATAAGAAATGGACTTGTCGACCCAAGTTCAATTCCTGGATGAAGCTGTTTGCATTTCACATGGCGCTAATACTCTTGGGAAAGGTATGAATCCAATACTCCCTCTAGCTATGGATAAATAGCAGGACAGACTGGACTCTTTAACCATGATTAGGTAACCAGTCTAGGAGAAGGAAAACTCTGAATTCAAACCTGTTAAACTCTGCTTAAGAAATTGACCTTGTGTCGCATCCTGCTCGTGCAGAGAGGTTGGTAAATATATATATATTTTGTGATCATTTGTGAAGGAAATTGAGTTATTCTTAACACCTAAACACCAAATTTTTAATATCAATATGCAAATTAGCCTTCTCGTTTACACTATAAACCGCTATTTTGTTGGATATATAAATAAAATTGCATGCTATTAGTATGTAGCCAACAGTATTAATAATATAAAACTATTCTATTAATAATTGAGGTTTAAACAAAAATAAAATCATGGAGAATGTGACGTAAATAACATAGGGAATTGTGAATTGAGTAGTGATATAGACAAAATTTACATAACTGAATTGAAATAGATCACTAATTAGGACTGAGCCTATTCTAGTAGTGACCAGCCCAAGCGAAGATTTAAGAGGTTTGAATTCAGAGTTTGCCTTCTCCTAGATTGGTTGCCTAACCAAATATGCAAACAAATTTACACTTGCATGATCATTTGCAAAAGAAAAAAAAAATATGGCTATACATGTTGTCAGTTATATATAGGAATAGTTATAGTTATATATATATATAACTATATAGTTATATATACTAGCAAGAATATGCACCCTCCGGGCGCAAGTATTTATGTTTTACTGTAATTAAATATATTAAATTAGAAGACTAATGAAACTAAATAAGAATGAAGATAAAAAATTTGAAACAGAGAGTGTATAATCGAAAATTAGCACAGCTTTGAAACTACCTCATCCATCATTTCCATCACTCCTGTCTTTCATTGTAATTTTTCATAATTTAAGTATTTAGTTAATTTAGGAACTAAAGAATAAAATCAAGTTATTCTTTCTTGTTAACAGATTTCTTTAAGATTTCTTGAAGAGATTTTTGGTTATATTCATTAAATAAAACCATAGTTAGAAATCAATATACTAGCACATATTTATTAAATCACATTTTTTAAGATCAATATGCAAATTAGCTTCCTGTTCACTGTAAACCGCTATTTTGTTGATATTAAATACAATTGCATGTTGTAATATGTAGATATGGTCAACCGTATTAATAATGGAAAACAATTTTATTAATAATTGAGGTTAAAATAAAATAAAATCATTGACAATGTGACATAAATACCTAAGGAATTGTGACTTGAGTAGTAATATAGTTTCGGTTACAGACAGAAAAACACACAATCTCCATTATAATAAGATATATATATATATATATATATTATAAATATATGGTTATAGTTATAGGAAACAGCTGAAACTAACAAATGTGGAGTGAAAAATAGAAAATAATTCAAAGGAGTAAAGCAAAATGGTTTTATATTTGGTGCAGTTAAACTATAAAACACTTCAAAGTTGTGTGTAAAATAAACTTGCATATATATATATATATATATATATATATATATATATATATATAGCATATATCTTACTCAACAGAAATCAGACATATGGCAGCCATTAAAGATTGTGTTTCCAACTTACTTTTAAGGAGGCGGAGGCCATTCGGGCTTTCCAAGATTTTGCTGGAATTTCTTCGGATCTGACATGAAAGGAAAATGATGAATAGGCCTTGAAAACAAATTTGTAACTTACAATAGATTTTAAAACAATCAACATATTCAAAATGTTTTGAAAAAAAAGTAAGGACCAAAGTGGAGTGTTATAAGTCAGAGACTGCTCAGCCACTAGGATTCTGTCCTTAAGCATCACAGATCACCACACACGGCCAACAGGTGGCACCATTGGGGTGGGGGTTATCTCTCTGCAGTGGTGCAGTCGGTATAATCTACAGCCTCTGACAGGGTAGACATTAACACAAGTTAATAATGTAATTTTTAATAGTAACATATAATTTTCCTGTATAAAACTATTCATAATTTTAACAGCTAGACTAATTAATTCAATAACAATAAATAATGTCTCCATGGAAGTAATTTTAATAGGTTAGGAAGTTAAAAACTTAAGCTACAGTGTCTGGGGACTAGGGTACTATTAATTTGATTATACAGTTTATAACTTCTGATATAAAATTACATATGCAGACACCTACAAATAATCTAGATTGCAGTAAGTTTATTAATAGTCCATAATACTAAGACAAATCAAAAGTTTTCCAATATTTTGGTAATGTGAAGTACAATTCAACAATTCACACCAGATTCTCACCAAGAGCTACTTGCTGGATTTACCTTGATGGCTTTGAGCAGTGTAAATGAAAAAAGAAAAATGACCTAATGAAACGAAATCGAAAAGGGGTGCCTTAAGGTAATACTAGGGATACCCAAAATGAGACTAAATTGCATTTTTGACAAAATGACTTTAGCAGCCCCCCTGGATAAAAATTATTTACCAAAATTCAGGGAATTATCGGATTTTAATGAAATTTTCAGTGTTTATGTATCAATGAATGATCTTTATAATGCATTACTTATTTTATTTCAAAACTTTCTCATTTTTTTTTTCGGATCACTTATTTTCGACCCCCTCCCCCTATGTTGGGGGCATAACTTTTTTTCAAGTTGGTCTTTCAGTATAAATAAAGAGATAAAAGACCGAAGTTATGATAGAAACAAAACAAAAAAAAAATTTACGGTGGCTTTTCTATGATAAAATAAGTACCGAAAATTGAAAAATAAAATATCAAAAAAATAATAAATAATTAATTTATGCTGTCATGGTATGAAATATTTTCGGGACTACCACATGTGTCTCTGGCCAGCTGCTCTTTCAATGCCCTCTGGGGTCACGCTATGTTCCTTTGACCCATAGAACTGGGATTGATGCAACTTGGTATATTGGAAATTCCACAGTTAATTATCTCCCCTGACGCTAGGGGGCGAATCGCCAACATCGTATCTTGGCGCCAAAACCAAATTTCTCCACTTATTGCATAGCAGTTACTGGAGGAGAGACGTAAAAACTAAGCCCTCATCACCAAGCCCAAAACAGAGCCTACTTATCACAGAACTCTACAACCAGCTCACTTCTAAGGCATTGTATCAGCATACGTTAAAAGGCGGGTACAATAGCACACTTACCGAAGGACGAGAAACTACTGAGACGATGTGTCTTATCAACATTTCCTACTAATGAACAGAATACCCCTGTTATCACCATTACTCCAAGAACTCAGCTTAACTAACAGATAAGTCTTGTAGCAAATACCAATAAAATTTGCAAAAACATTTATGTAATTTTTGTCAATACAAGTGTCTGCATTTACTTTCGTGTTTGTTCCTTCTTTGTCCGACAATTTGCCTACAACTACGGAGAAATAAGTGCTCCTTTGAAACCCGTAAAATACTCTTATTATTGAATGAGTATGTTGTGCACACTAGGTCAAATAGAAAAGGCACAATGAGGAGCTTTGTCTGGCATTGTGTTTTATGTAAAATTATGGAATTATTCTTAGCAGCAAAGTCTATTTCTCCTAGTGGCAATTTTCTTATTTCAGCAATTCCCCGTCGAGCCTGTGACAAACCTCGTTTTGGCGATCCGGACTCTGACTATCTGGGTATCTGACTGACTGTGTCTCTGTCTGACTGACTGTGACTCTGACTGTTACAATTCAGAGCAAGGATTTTATAAAACGAATTGTATCTATTCCTGTCATCGTGACATGGTCAACAAGTGCTAGCCCCGAAAAACCTAGGTCACGCTTCTGATGGCTCAATAAACATGTCATTTCATTTGACAGCCCCAGCTAGCTTTTCAACTTTAGGTCAGTACTGTAACCTTTTCTTCTATGTATAAACACAATACGTGAAATCAGAAATTATATGATATTTTGATTTTTGCATTTTGCCTTTCAACAAAACCATTTACGTTAACTAAAGAAAAATAAACTTCTATACTTTCCTTTTTCGTTAAAATTAGTTGATGCCAACAAAAGATCTCAAACTACACTGGACTGCATGATGCTGAGATCACCAGATACTCAACAAGAGCTACTTGCTGGATTTAGCTCTATTGCTTTCAACACAGCCTCAGAATCCACAGTTTTATGCCTACCTGATCTTGCCTGATCATTGAAGATGATGGGCCACACATAGTTTTAGACCAGGGATCACCAAACTTTTTTCACAGTAGGCCGGATAGTTGAAAAAATAATGAGCACAGGCCACATTATTATTGTGTTCAATACTTGCTAGCCAGAACGAAAGCTCTGAGAAAAAGATGTAAAACAAAATTTATTTTTCCATGTTATATTCATGGATGAGTGGCGTAAGATGCACAAAAACAAATTTAATCAACATATTCATTTTCAAAACATTATCAAAGAACACAACATTAGCAGAAAGGTTCAGTGAGATTTTGGAAACTGAAGTTTGCCTTTCAAGATATCGTCAATGTTTGGTTTGGAATTGCTACATCCAATCAAGAGAATTGCTTTCAAATGTTTATCAGTTAATTTCGTTCAATGTGTTGATTTCACATATTTCAATTTTGAAAAGGCTTGCTCGCATTTAGTGTTCCATGCATTTTAACAAACAAATTCAAGTACCATTGACAAGCCTGATAAAATGCATTCACGGGCCAGATTTGACCCACAGGCTGAAGTTTGGTGACCCCTGTTTTAGACTGTGAGATGCTAAACTTGAGTGCTACTCACTGGATTTGCCTCTAAGTCTTGGAACATAGCCCAAAAAGATTTAGGACTATCTGACCTTGCCCGATGGTCCAGGTTCTTGCTACCTGAGCAAATTTTTTAACCATCTGGTTACAGTACCATGATCAAGTGCACATTCACCTTCAAATGCTTTAGGTTATAATTTTACTGCATCCTTTTAGATTTTTGTGCTTCAGAGATGCAGGATGTGTACCTATTAGAATATATATATAAGTATATATAACTATAGTCTGGGATAGTCGCCGCTTCAGCTTTCACTGGAATGGTGCACCAAATTGCAGTAGTATTAGGAGAGTCCTCGATATAAAGAATAGAGCTATTATATAATATAATAAAATAAATATATAAAGGTATTACATATCTATTTATTTGATGGCAATAGAACAGTCACGACCTTAGGTTTCATACATGTGAAATCGCATGCATTCATCAGGTGACATTGATCTGAATACAAGGAAAATAAAAAAAATCGAAAAATTCAAAAGGTTTTTACGGGTATAGGATGTTTATGATAGGATGAAGTGATATGTGTATGTATTTAGTGTATTAGGGGATGCATATGTGTGTTTATGGACAGTGCAAAGGATGTGTATACAAATCGGTGGGTTCCACACACATTCACATTGATTTACTAGTGTGCAACGACTGAACAATACTGAAGTGTGAGTGTTTGTATTCGCATGTATATATGTGCGTGGGTGTGTGTATTTTGTTGGACGGATGTTGACATGTAAAAATTCCCTACTGTCAACGGTTTGGGTAGGGTGTGTATGAGTGTGGGGCGATACAATCAAGGATGTTAAATAATTCGAATATTAAGGTTTCAAATATTTTGTACACTGTGGGTGGGTTGGGGTATGGGTTGTGGAAGTTGGTCAGATGTTAAGCAAATCGGGGATGGTAAAAGGTTCCAAGTATGTACACAAATATGCACGCACGTACAGTCGTAGTTTCACTTATACATACGTACACGTGCACACACATACATACATAGATTGATGCGTGCGCATGTACATACATCCATTCATACGTATACATTCATACATAACAGTACTCATACACTCATACATAATGGTACTTACACATACCTAATACATCCACATCCCCTGCATATGTACCATATATATACACACACATACATATGCATATACACATATATATGCACATATCCATACACATACATCCATGCAAACACATATATATGCATAAACATACACATACATACATATGCATACATACATATGTGCATACACTCAGTCTTACATACATACATACGTGCCTACCTCAGTTTTTTTCTTCTTTCTTTCTACCTATCCCAGTCTGTTTATATGTATATGTGTGTGTGTGTTCATGTATGTACATCAGCTCCCTCATGAGATTCTTAATTTTATCTACATTTTAAGAGTAATTCTAGTTTTGGATTGGATTGTCTTCTCTTGGATCTGGAAGAGTTATCTTCCCTCTGGGTTCCCGGTTTGACCACCAGGGGTCTGTGGTATTTAAGCACCTGTTTCAAACTCTCTCTTGCTTCTCGGGACGTGACTACAATGGGTTAGACATTTATGTCTACACCTTCTCGTGTGGGGGCTTCGGCCCCCATTACAGACACTAGAAAGTGTGTGTGTGTGTGTGTGTATGTGTGTAAAGATTCTATGCTAATCATGTCCCATTTTATTCACAAAATAGCAGGACCTATAGATATACCACATTATGATAATTTCATTATTACAACGTTTGATATGTTTACCATTTCTACCATTGTTTGAGGAAATGGCATCAAAGATCGCCTGGTCAGTGATTAGATTGTTTTTAGGGATTTTTTTTAATAGATCAGTGTATATATATTTACCAACTCCTCCTCACGAGCAGGATGTGACACAAGGTCAATTTCTTAAGCGGAGTTTAACAGGTTTGAATTCAGAGTTTTCCTTCTCCAAAACTGGTTGCCTAACCAAGGTTAAAGAGCCCAGTCTGCCCTACTATTTGCTCATAGCTGAAGGGAGAGTAGGATTCATACAAGCGCTAAGTGAAATGCAATTACCACGTCCAGGATTTGAACTCGGGGCGACGAGTCCATTTCCTATGACTTTAACCATTACACCATGCGCTTTCCTAATAGATCAGTGTATATAACAGAAAAGTAAATAATAGCAAAGAATTCTCTGGGGTTCCCAATATTACAAGCACCTCCTCATCTGGGCACTTGTTTGGGGATTGTTATTTATTTGGGAGTATAAAAACTGTTATGTATTAGAAATACATTAACGAGAAGACTGCAAGTAGTTGTAATAATAGTTTATTATTACAATAAATACAAATAACAAAAATGGCTCCCGGCCGGCAAGGTAAAAAGTCTCTGCGCGTAAAAGAAGGATTGGTAAAGATTACTTATCTTCTGAAAGAGTTGTAGCACGTGTGTTTACATCCGAGAATACGAAACAACCTTCGTGGCTGGAGATCAACTCGCATCACATTGAGCTAATCTTCTGTTGTTCTTTTATATGTATCTCATTTGCATACGTGAGGGATTATCCGGTTACTTCCCTTTACAACAAAAACTATTTTCATTTTTTCAATAAACTCGTGCAAAACTCCCCAAAATTTGTTATTTATTCTGATATTTCTTTAGAGGTAAAAAAAAAAGAAAGAAAGTTGGACACGCTTAACCAAACAAAATTCAAACTATAAATCTGTCCACAACAAAATTCAGTGAACGCTTTTTATTGAACTTGGCAATTCTTCGTCGTCAGTGGTGTTGCCTAAAGTTGGTATCAGCCTGACAGCGAGGTAGTCTATCCCCCTTTTCACTAGTGCTAGACCAAGGAGATTATTTCAACATCTGAAGTGGAGTCCCACACCTACGATCACAAATCCTTGTGCTACTATTACGTTGAATTGGCGTGTGCTGGTATCAAACTCAGAACCTTGTGGTTCCTAGTCGAGCACTCTACCAACTGAGCTGAACCGGCTGAACCTTGGCAATTATATATTCAAATTCTTCTTGAATCTTTAGGTAATAGATAATTTTTTGGCAGATGAACCTTTTGCTATTGTGTGTCATTGAGTACATAGCCTGGTAACTGGATGTGACCCCAAGGTCACTAGAGGTGAGTGACTTGCTAAAAGGTTATAGGTGCAGGTGAGATCCGGTGTAGGAAGAGAGATTTAAGATTATGAGTGTGTGTCTGAACCTTAAAATGGGTACAAGAAATGGGAAAAAAGTTTATACAATGATAATGGAAAGTTAAGTTAAATGGTTATAACTATGTTGGCTTTGCCATTCAATGGTAGGGTAGGCGGACCATATGACCTTTAGGCACCCCTTTTTGATCTCGATTCAGAAGGACATGTTTTTCATTTACACTGTCAATATCCGGTTGTTTTAACAGACGATTTTTAGATTTTAAAAAAATTATAAAACTAACCCCTAACCCTAACCCCTAACAAACAACCGGATATTGATGGTGTAAATGAAAAACAGGTCCTTTCTTAATCGAGATCAAAAAGAGGTGCCTAAAGGTAATATGGTCCAAAAACTCTACATTGTATATCTCTATTTTGTCAATCGATTCAGAAGGACCTGTTTTTCATTTACACTGTTAATATCTGGTTGTTTGTTAGGGGTTATGATTAGTGTTAGTGGTTAGGGTTAGGGGTTAGTTTTATAATTAAAAAAAAACTCTAAAAATCGTCTGTTAACAAACAACTGGATATTGACTGTGTAAATGAAAAACATGTCCTTATAAATCGAGATCAAAAAGGGGTGCCTAAAGGTCATATGGTCCGGGTTGGAGATAATAGAAATTTACCACGTACCCCATGTGTACGGGTTAGGCACAAGGCCCTATTAATGTGGGACCACCCACAAGCCGTGACTCATGGTTGGCAGGTGCAAAAAATGCTTTGATCCTGTCGGCATTCCCCCTCAAGGGGGTGCCTCAGGCACTGGGCAATAAACCCTGCCCTGTCCCTTTAAATCAAGGGGGCAGGTGTTGCCTGGGGGGATGGCCCCCTGGGATCAACGATGTAAGCTTGTAAGGTCCAGGGCCGGAGCCACTGGATCCCTGGTGTTGGCTGGATCTATATACTATCTGTACTGTTAAAAAAAAACAGAGGAGAATGTTTTTTGGGGACTGTCAATTGACAGTCAATGAGGCACTCAATGTAGATGTCCACTCTTAAAGGGAGACAATCCTTTATTCTCCCTATACTGTGATAATTTTTACATGGTGGTGTACTGGTTAGAATCATAGGAAATGGACTTGTTGACCCGAGTTCAAATCCTTGACAAGCCACGGTTCATGTAGCGCTAATACCCTTGGAAAAGGTATGAATCCAACTACTCTCCCTCCAGCTATGGGTAAATAGTAGGGCAGATTGAGCTCTTTAATCTTGATTAGGCATCCAGTCTAGGAGAAGGAAAAACTCTGAATTCAAACCTTTTAAATCTCTGCTTGAGGTGGTCACTACTAGAATAGGCTCAGTCCTACTTAGTGATCTATTTCAATTTAAAAATTTTTTTTTTTTAAATTAAATACCACTTAGAAGTCATGTATACCTACACATATATACACTCATGATATACATAGATATATTATATATATATCAGCATCGATTTAGCACAGGTATTGAAATTCTATTTCATGGAAGCTGTGCATATAGTAAAGTAAAGTTGTTGGTATCAGCCAGATAGTGATGGAGTCTATCCCCTTTTCACTAGCACTTGAACAGGGAGATTGTTTTTACAACTGAGATGGAGCACCACAACTACTATCAGCTCTGCACTTAACTGCACATGTGTATGTGTTGTATGTGTACCTTGATAAGATTGGAGTTGAAAGAAATGGTTGTATAATTTTTCATTAGCAATAGCATAATCTTCACAGATCACTGCCGTCCCTCACAATCCTATAACCCCCACCACCAGAACCTTTCTTCTCATGAGCCCTCAAATGACTCATCAAACCTGCTACAGATCCACAGAGTTTGATGCAAATATGATATGGGAAGGACTTCCTTCCTGTTGTATCAAATGATAAAATTTGATGCTTATGCGCCACCATATGTCTCTTAAGGCCAGAAGCTGACTTACAGGACAGTGGACTGTGTTAAAGGATGCTGTTCTTATACTGACGAGACTCGAGGACATGTATGGGGACTCTACTTGTCTCCACATATTGTCAAATTGATTTCATCTCATTACTCCCATATATATATGGACTCATCGATTCGAGTTCAATTCCTAGACGAAGCTGTTGGTATTTCACATAGCGCTAATACCCTTGGGAAGGGTATGAATCCATATATTCTACCTCCAGCTATGGGTTAAATAGTAGGGCAGACTGGGCCCTTCAGCCTTGGGTAGGTAACCAGTCTAGGAGAGGGATAACTCTGAATTCAAAATTCCTGAAGTCGGTCGTTGATTGGGTTTGTGGCAACCCTTGATGCACCAATTTTTTCCTATCGACTGTGCCAAAAAATGTGGATGGTCAAACACAAGCCTTCACCACTATAAACAAATCACTGTGTGGGTGTTCATTGTATGTATGAATCCTCATGCGTCGAAAATCGACGAAAGAGTCCATAATATATATATATATTATTATTTATATTTTTTTGCTTGAAGGCAGTTACAATGCGTATATCGTATAAAATTCGATAATTATTGAAAATAATCATGACAAGCAAACTCGGCAAATATCGCGCCCTACGTGGAACATCGTACAGCTGTTTCAACTTTATTAAGTCTCATCAGCGATGTATACTTACAATTTCCCTCCGACAGAAATTGAAACCAGGAACTCAGCACGCAGAATCAGAGACTCTACCCCTGGGCCACCGTGAGTTCGCTTGTCATGATTATTTTCAATAAATATCAAATTTTATATGATATACGCATTGTAACTGCCTTCAAGCAAAAAAAATATAAATAATAATATACTTTACTCAACAATGCCTCTAAAGCAAATTATCAAATCTCATATATATATATATATATATACTTTTTTATACATGGGGATAGCATATGTGAATGTATGTGCATATATGTGTGCCTTGATAAGATTACAGTTGAAATAAATGGTTATATACTTTTTCTAACATGCATACATATACACATATGTTGAAAGGATAAATAAATAAAGGAAAGAAATGTTGAATGGATAAAATTGATTTAATGAATTACCAACACGTGTTTTGGCCAGGAGTTTGTACACATTGTATTCTATTTATTATTATCTTAAATATAAAATAAAATAATAATAATAGAAAATTATAAAATATTTAAGTATACAAATTATACAAGAAAAAATTATTTTTTCGAACACTTCAAAATTCTCTGTATTTTGACCGTTTTAACTTCAACTATCAAACATTTTACCCTGAAGAAGGCTGTTTTTTCGTGTTGGTAATTCATGAAACTAATTTTATCCATTTAACATTTTCTTTCCTTTCAGCATATTGTCAGATTCATTTCCATTTTTCAACTTACATATATGTGTGTGTGTGTGTGTGTGTGTGTGATTATGTGTTTGTGATTGTGTGTTTGTGATTGTGTATATCCGTCTGATCAATATAATAATAAAAGTACAATTGAAATAAATCATACTAACTTGTCATTAAAGAAGCAATGGGCAGCTGACATGACCCATTGGTCTTTAATAAGGGAACCGCCACACCAAGTTTCTCTGTAGACAGGAAGTATTCCAAATACTTTCTTAATCACAACCTTTGACTGGAGAGATACAAGCCAAGGCCACTCTCCTTTTTTGATAATTTCCCCTCCTATGAGGGGCAGAGCGATTGGGGGGTGATATGAAGTGCGATTCTCGACTGAAAAAAAGAAAAAAGAGAGAAAAAAAAGAATAAGTAAAAATTTTAAATAATGAAAGAAAAGGGAATTTTCTGGGGGGAAAAAAAAGAAAAGATTTTAATGATTATACAAAATAAAATGGAGGTGCATGGTATAATGGTTAGAGTCGTAGAAAATGGACTCGTTGACCCGAGTTCAAATCCTGGATGAGGCTGTTTGCATTTCACATAGTGCTAATACTCTTGGGAAGGGTATGTGTTGAATCCGAGATGTAGGAATAACAGAAATGATAATAAAAACAGGGAAATTGTTAACAATAACAATACTTGTTTTATTTATTCTCACTGACAGGGAAATACAGTGGATGGGTTTGGATGAGAGTTCTGGCTAGATGTTAGGATATACGTGTGTCCTGCTTGGTTCTGATCTGCTGTGCAGTCCTTTTCCCCCTCCTCTTTAGAGAGTCCGGTTCGAATCGTTAGGGGGAGATAACTCTCCCTAACAGTATGAATACATATATTCTCCTTCCAACTATGGGTAAATAGTAGGGCAAACTGAGCTATTTAACTTTGGATAGGTAACCAGTATATATATATATATATATATATATATATATATATAAAACAAGTGTTCATTTTATTAAAATGAAGGACAAGTATTATTCACCTTTTTTACTTAGCTGTTCTTGGAATCGAGTAAGACATATCAGATATGAATCTATAAAAAAAACTGATTAATGCTTTTTTGGGGGGACATTGTTCTAATACTTTTCACCTGCATTGGTCATTATCTAGTCAGTTTCATTGTATAGTATTTAAAATCAAGAAAAATTATGATTTTATTTGTTAAGAATGTTAACATTCCATTAACAAATAACAATACAATTTTTTCAGGCCAGTTCCATATTGGTCAACAATTCAAACCTTTTACAAACTATCTGCTTCTGTAAAGTACAGTCTGCAAGTTCATTGCTTTCAATATCAAAATTTTAATAACAGTCTACAAATAATTTCAAGATTTTTTCTCTAAATTTGATCTCCGACAAGTTTAAAATTCCATATACTGACTTGAAACCTGAAATTAATAGATTCCTTCATACAAAATGGCAACAACGCTGGAATAACAACATTCACAATAAACTCTTCCTAATCAAACCCACTTAGGGAGATTGGAGATTAGCTTTAAGAAAGTCTAGAAAGGAACAAGTCATTGTGTCCCGATTACACATTGGTCACACAAGACTAACACACTCCTATATACTCAAACAAGAACAACAATCACAGTGTGAAACATGTTAAACACTTATTCATGGAATGCAGGTTTTTTTGCTCACATCAGAAACTGTTATTTCAATGCAAACAATATGAAAGATCTATTTGAAAATGTCAACATAGAAGACATTCTGTCCTTTTTGTGGGAAATAAAATTATACCATAGAATATAGACATGAACTTAATCAATACCATACAACATGATCCCCAATGATGCTAACACTTTGTTAAAACCAATAACTAAAAAAGTATAAATATAAATACACAACATATATTACTTCCTAACAGTTAGGCATAACATAACCCCAGACAGGTTGATATGGGGTTAGAACCAACCAACCAACCAACCAACCAACCAACCATCCAAAATTACTATATCAAGCTACAAATAAGTTGCATATGAACAAATCAAAATGGCTTCCTAGAGTAAGGGAGATAATCAAAACCAAGGGAGGTAATTTTTAGTTAATGGTAAAATTATTTTGTATATTTTGTCTTCTGTAATTAAACATACATTCACAAGCATAAGGGCATCCCATCATGGAGTTGTTGGGATTATCTTCCCTTTGCCTGGAAGAGTTATCTTCCCGCTGGGTCTCCGTGCCGACCACCAGGAGGTCTGGTATTTAAGCGCAAGGTTTAAACTCTTCTGCCTCTTTTTAGCTACATCTTCTGGAACGACCACATGGGTTAGACCATTGTCACACCCTTCTCGGTGGGGGCTTCTGCCCATAATGCTATGTAACTCTCCTGGGGTCTTCAGCCCCCATCACTAGTAAGTGATTTTGTATGTACGGACTCTCCAGTCCTTTTATCTTTACTGTAGTATGTTTATGTACATATATTTTATTGTTATTGTATCTTGTCTTATAAATGTGCTGTTTATTATATAAAATGTTGTGTCCACACAGCGTGTCGGAGTTTGTTTCGTTTCAACAAGTTATAACATTATTATAACCTTGAACCCTACAAGTGTTGATGCCGACATGATGTCGACATCACTTACAGAGTAATGGTTAGTAAGTCAGCCTTGCAGATATATTACTACAGTATTATATATATTGTATTATAGATATATTACTATCTATCTATCTATTTATCTATCTCCTTTTATATCTATCAATCTACTTCATTTTCCACTCATCTCAGTTTTTATTTCAATACTAGTGGGATCTGTGGATACACGAAAGTATGATAATTCAATTATTACAACGTTTGATATCTTTACTTAAGAGCTATTGCTAAATAGTTTAATATGTAAAAAGTATAATAATCTTGATTGATCTTTCTCTCAATTTTTTCCCCCACTTTCCTTCTTTTCATTATGTTCGATTAAAAAAGATTAGCGCTATCACTTCCGTACTCTCACCATGTCTTTCTATCTTTCCTGTACTCTCTTTCTTTCTTATTATATTTTTGTGTAGCGTGTCCTTTTTCTTCGCTTTTGTTATTTATAATAACAATGGAATGATCCATTATTTAGCTGAGGTGACGACACTCATAAAAAAGTATTTGGCAGATAAGCAATAGCAAATAATCAGGATTTACATTTCATCTTGGATGATTTGGACAGTCTAATTTTTAACCAGATTCAAGATTAGTAAGAGAAAGAGCTTTTGAGATCAATTTATAACAATATTTCAAAATTGACCGAGATTCAAGGGCATGAAGTTTCTGTAAGGTACAAAATGGGGCACTTTGGATACTATTTAATTCATGATTTCCATTTTGACAAAATTTTGGAAACAGCATGCATTTAGTTGCATCTTTTTGACCAAGCTAATTGTTTCTAATGCATTCTAATATATGGAGTCGAATAGGAAGAAAAGAGGCGGAGACTTAACAAACGCATGTGGATATACAATGAAAAGCTTTGTTGTTATTAGAATTTATTTCATTATTATTATTAGAATCATTATTATTACTATTATTATTAGAATAATTTAATTATTATTATTATTAGAATAATTTAATTATTATTATTAGAATCATTATTATTACTATTATTATTAGAATAATTTAATTATTATTATTATTAGAATAATTTAATTATTATTATTATTATTATTATTATTATTATTATTAGAATCATTATTATTTACTCCTTTTGAGTTTTCACATCAGCATTAGCTGATGGTCTTTCACTGGAGTCTGAGTGACAGCAAGTCTCCTCAGGTCTCCAGGACTCTTCTGAGTATTATTATTATCATTATTAGAATCACTATTATGCAAGATGTTTGGTCCTTGCTTTAGTCTGCTCAGAGAATAGTGAATAAGTGATACTGAAATAAGAGGCTAACAAACATGTGTATCAGATACAAGGACTTTATTCTGTCCTAAAGGTTTTGGGGTAACAGCAGCAAGCGGGGCAGGGCAAGTACAGTATCAGCAGCAGCTGAGGTAGGTCTCAGTTGGGCCCACCGTAGCAGTACTGCAGCAGTGTCCTTGCTGTGATGTATATAACACTTGCTAGATGCCCAATACTTGTTACCTTATTTCACATTTTACCCATAGCGAATAGGTTTGGTAAATACCTACATTCACAAGTATTGAGGTCAGTTAGTCTACTATTGGTTTGAATAACAGCAGCCAACTAAGTACAACTGAAGCAGTGTCCAAGACAGTTGGTATTTATAGAAATCAAGAATGATCCATTCATGAATTTGGGTGATTTGGGTGATTCCATTCCTTGAGTTCTGATTGGCTGTTTGATTTGAATGATATTGTAGAGTTTTATAAATACCCTGTCATTCTGCAGTAGACTTTGCGACTATTCGGGTTTGTATTGGGTTACAACCGTTTGTTTCCATGTCTTCCCAATTCGATGGTAATTGGAACTTTGATTATTCTTCATCTCTCCTCCCCTCCCCATTGCGTGGGTGTAGTGGTCTTTGAGCGGGAATTAGTTCCTTTCGACCCAGCCGATTACAGGGGAGTAATCTTGATAATGCACAGGGTATTTTTGGGTTAGGAGTTAGGGTTAGGGGGTAGTTTTATAATTGTTTTTAAAAAATCTAAAAATCGTCTGTTAAAACAACTGGATATTAACAGTGTAATTGAAAAACATGTCCTTTCTTAATTGAGATCAAAAAGAGGTCCCTTAGGGTCATATGGTCCGACAATTCTATTGGTCATGAACTGATCATTGTTAGATTTGTGTGACAATAAAGCTTATATAAGAGGAGGAGCAGTTGTGTTGCTAAGTGACTTTTGACAGTTTCTACCAGTGATCACAAATAGAACTGATGGAATTCTCTGTTGCCTCATCATTACTTTCAACTAAAAATGTAACAATGAACTACTCTATCCTTTATTTTTAATGGTTTTTTAATGGGACTTTTACATTGTACCAATGAACTACTCTACAAATAATGTTTTAAAGGTTTTTAAACACAGATTTTACACTGTAACAATGAACTACTCTATAAATAATGTTTCGATGGTTTTTTTTAATGGGGCTTTTACACTGTAACAATGAACTACTCTATCCTTTATTTCTAATGTTTTTTTTAATGGGACTTTTACACTGGAACAATGAACTACTCTACAAATAATGTTTTAAAGGTTTTGTAATAGGGCTTTTACATGGTAACAATGTACTACTCTACAAATCATGTTTTAATGGGTTTTTTAATGGGGCTTTTACAGTAACAATAAACTACACTACAAATAATGTTTTGTGGTTTTTTAATGGGGTTCTTACACTGTAACAATGAACTACTCTATCAATTATTTTTAATAATCTTTTAACAGGGCTTTTACACTGTAACAATGTACTACTCTACAAATCATGTTTTAATGGGTTTTTTAACGGGGTTTTTACACTAGCAATAAACTACTCCACAAATAATGCTTTAATGGTTTTTTAACGGGGCTTTTACACTGTAACAATGAACTACTCTATCAATTATTTTTGATAATCTTTTTACAGGGCTTTTACACTGTAACAAAGAACTACTCTACAAATCATGTTTTAATGGGTTTTTTAACGGGGTTTTTACACTGTAACAATGAACTACTCTATCAATTACTTTTAATAATCTTTTAATGGGACTTTTACACTGTAACAATCAACTACTCTACAAATAATGTTCTAATGGTCTTTTAACAGGGCTTTTACACTGCAAAAATGAACTACTCTATGAATTATTTTTTAATTTTCTTTTAACAGGGTTTTTACACTGTAACAATGAACTACTCTACAAATAATGTTTTAATTGTTTTTTTAATAGGGCTTAAACTCTATCAATTATTTTTACACTGCAAAAATGAACTACTCTGTGAATTATTTTTTAATTTTCTTTTAACAGGGTTTTTACACTGTAACAATTAACTGGTTTATAAATTAAGTTTTAATGATCTTTTAATGGGGCTTTTATACAGTAACAATAAACTACTCTATCAATTATTTCTTAATGGTTCTTTAACGGGTTTTTATACGGTATCAATGTACTTTTCAACAAATTTTGTTTTTCATTGGTTCCTTTATTTTAAGTTTTCATCTTTCTGATCAGTTTGTAAAACATTTGTTAGAAGATAAAGACAAAAGATTTTCTTCAGACAGTATTCTTCAAGTGCTCAAATTATTGTATCTACACAATCTTCAATGTTGGCAAGACCTCTCCCCCCCCTTCTTTTCTTTACACATATAGTCTGTCTATATCCTCAAGTATAATGCCTTATGCAATGTCATAAGCTTCCTTGTGGTTTGGTCCATTTGATGGAGTTCTTCTCTTGTCCATTTTAAGAATGGTCCAGAGTATCTTACAAGGGGAACAGCCTAGGTGTTTATTCTTTTGATGAGATTTCTGCTTCAGAGCTTGGTTTCTAGAAGTTTTTCCTGTTCTTCTGAGGTACTCTTTTCTCACTTTTTCTTTCATCTCTGTTTGATGGTGTCCACTTCCAATATTCCCAAGTATTTGTAATTCTCCTTTTCTTGAAGTGTTCCTGTTCTTCTGAGGTACTCTTTTCTCACTTTTTCTTTCATCTCTGTTTGATGGTGTCCACTTCCAATATTCCCAAGTATTTGTAATTCTCCTTTTGTTGCATACCTTTCTTTACCGGCACTATATATCTATATGTTATATACTTCTCTTACTTCTTATTCTGGTCGTCTACTCTTCTGGCCGGCTTGGTTCTTCTATCATCTATCTTGGTTTGGTCTTGTCGTGGTGTTTCTTGGGGACTTCGGGTCTGGTTTCTGTTGCTAGGGATTTCTTGTTATCAGAAGCCCTGTGTCATTGTTAGCTTTTAGTAATAACCACAAGACTTTGATTTACGATGATGTTACTTTATTCGTAGTTTCCCCAGACCAGACAACTGCGCAGTGAGACTCACATCTTGCTAGCTTGGCTTCTAGGTTCTAACTCTAACTAACTGAGTTGCTTACTCCTTAAACCGGAAGGGGCTTCTATCGGCTTCCGATTCTCACGGTCTATCCCCAGAACGCAAGGTCAGAGTGAGGTCAAACGCTGTCACTCACTCTCAAGGCCATCAGCTGCACTAATATGATTTCTACACTATTGTCATAATCATTAGGTATCTAATGATTATGTAACACTTTTCTTGAAGTGTCCTGAATTTTTTAGTTGGTTGGTTGGTTTGTTTTACAGCTTATTAACCCTTTTTGGGTGATTTAATACAGAATCAAGTCATTTTTATAATCTAATGATTATGTAACACTTTTCTTGAAGTGTCCTGAATTTTTTAGTTGGTTGGTTGGTTGGTTGGTTGGTTTGTTTTACAGCTTATTAACCCTTTTTGGGTGATTTAATACAGAATCAAGTCATTTTTATATGACACACAGTTGCACAGGTCTCAGGTTGCTTAGAGTATATGCTGATGCTTAAATGGTCACCCATATAAGTATTGAACTAACTCATCGCAGCTTAACTTTGATGATTTTGATAGAACTGGTGCTTTCAGCGAATGGCACTGTGGATCTAGTTTCTATAAAAACATTGGTCTAGAGAGCAAGTGAATTGATATCAAAATTCTTCTACAACATGTTCTCATACCTACATTTAAAAACTACTTCAGATTTTTTGTTTTATAAACGTACTATCTGCAACTTTTAAATCCAATTTTATCTATATGCCTTTTATAATATCATAATATATATATATATATATATATATATATATATTATTATGGACTCTCCCGTTGATTTTCGACGTATGAGGGTTCATACACACAATGAACACCCACACAGTGATTTGTTTATAGTGGTGAAGGCTTGTGTTGGACCATCCACACTTTTTGGCACAGTCGATAGGAAAGAATTGGTGCATCAAGGGTTGCCATAAATCCAATTAACGACCGACCTCAGGAATTTTGAATTCATAGTTATCCCTCTCCTAGACTGGTTACCTACCCAAGGCTGAAGGGCCCAGCCTACTATTTAACCCATAGCTGGAGGGAGAATATATGGATTCATACCTTTCCCAAGGGTATTAGCGCTATGTGAAATGCCAACAGCTTCGTCTAGGAATTGAACTCGAATCGACGAGTCCATTTTCCACGACTCTAACCACTAGCCCACGCGCCTCATATATATATATATATATATATATATATATATATATATATATATATATATATATATTTGTCTATTGAGATTCCCTATATTTGTAAAATCTGTCGTCTGAAGAGGCTAGACTCACTATGAGTTTCTGGTCGAAATAAAATTATAACAGGATGACAGTTTGTTAAGTTTTTCTTTCTTTGAAAGTTAAATATTGCTCTGTATATAATTTAATTTATTGGTTATTATACATTGACCTCTCTTAGGAATTTATAAAAATCCTTATATGAATATATATGTTTGCACTTACAAGAGCAGACAGTATGGTTGTAGAGTGAGATTTCAATGATCCCTTACTTATCATATATATGTTATTTGTTTATTATTGTTTATTTGTTTATCATGATCATCTTACCGAAATTCACTTAATAAAGTCGAAACAGTCTGTATGATGTTCTACATACCGAACGATCCTTTACCGAAATTCACTTATCATGTTTATTTACTATAATTATCAAATTTTATGCGATATACGCATTGTAATTGCCTTCAAGCAAAAAAAATATATATAAATAATCATATATATATATATATATATATATATGTATATATATGTTGGCATCTTTCTGTCCACTAAGAATGATGGTGTAGTGTTAAAAAATAAAATAAATAAAATAAAATAGATAAATAAATTATCTGCATCTGTGCAAGTGACTCTGCTGGCCAATTCCTGATTGACAGTCTTTGGTGAGCTGAATGCACACAAACTGTGATGCTTTCTGGGGCTGCTCTTTCTGACTCTCTTTGTTGTCCAGGCTACTCTCCTCTCCGCCTCACCCCTCTCCGTGCCGTGTATATATATATATATATATATATGTGTGTGTGTTTGAGCGTGCATATTAACTGGAGTGACGAAAAATTAGAGATCCTAATATTGTAGGAGTTATCCCCCTTGTTCTCAATAAATATGCAGAGTCAGAGAGGCTTTGTATCAAAAAAGCGAGATGGCTATTGGCAACTAATGTTCATTACCAAATGTTGTTTTTTTTTACCACTTATAGTTATAAAGTAAGTAAAGTCGTTGGGGTGGCCTAAAGTCGGTATCAGCCAATCGGTATCAGATCTTAAAGAAATGGCAGCTAGTAGCTCTTACATAGAGTCATAAAAAGCTATTAAAAAAAAAAAAAGTAATGTCATCAGAGCGGCCTAATGTCGATATCAGCCACACAGCGAGGGAGCCTATCCCCTTTTCAATAGCACTAGACCAAGGAGATTGTTTTTGCGTCTGAGGTGGAGCGCCACACCTACCGTCGGCTCCTTATAGTTATACATGGCACTATTCATAGCTATTCCATATTTGTTCGGCATTTTGGGTTCTGATTTTGTCGGCTATATGTCAAACTTCAAAGTTCCTGCCATTCCTGATATTTCAATATTGGTCTCCCATGGCCATCTCAGATGCTTCTGTGGGGTTTACATTTTGTTCTAGGGTCTTCAGTGACCCTGCCTTAGCCAACACATCCGCTTGTAGCACATCGTTGGCCCAAATAAACTGATATTTTATGTAACATGCTGAATCGATCATGATTAAAGTTGGGATGTATAAAGTTACAATCCCATGCTCCAGATCTTAGATGAATTAAAAAGTTTTCAATGGACTTGTCTTCACTTTGCAAAAATGAAATTCTATGCATCATGGGATTTGGTTTCTGAGTCACCGAAATTACAAGCATGTCAAGTAGTTGGCTAAAATTGGAAAATTATGTTCCAAGTAAAGTCGTCGGGGTGGTCTAAAGTCGGTATCAGCCAGACAGCAAGGGAGTCTATCCTCTTTTCACTAACGCTAGACTAAGGAGATTGTTTTGACATCTGAGGTGGAGCACCACACCTTCCATCAGCTCCTTACTTTACCACACAGATCCCTGTGCTACTCATATGCTGAGTTGGCGAGGGCCAGTATTGGACCAGGAATCTTTTGATTCTTAGCCAAAAGCTAAATTGGAAAATTATGTTCTAAGTAAAGTCGTCGGGGTGGTCTAAAGTCGGCATCAGCCAGACAGCGAGGGAGTCTATCCTCTTTTCACTAGCGCTAGACTAAGGAGACTTGGGAAATTATGTTCTCATTAAATAGTAAGGGCCGGGTTAGCTCAGTCGGTAGAGCGTTCGGCTAGAAACCACAAGGTTCCTAGTTCGATACCCGCCCTCGCCAACTCAGCGTACGAGTAGCACAGGGATCTGTGCGGTAAAGTAAGGAGCTGATGGTAGGTGTGGCGCTCCACCTCAGACGCTAAACAATCTCTTTGGTCTAGCGCTAGTGAAAAGGGGGATAGACTCCCTCGCTGCATGGCCGATACCGACATTAGGCCGCCCCGACGACTTTACTTTACTTACATAGTAAGTAAAACCGTCGGGATGGTCTAAAGTCGGTATCAGCCAGACAGCAAGGGAGTCTATCCTCTTTTCACTAGCACTAGACTAAGGAGATCGTTTTGACATCTAAGGTGGAGCACCACACCTTCCATCAGCTCCTTACTTTACCACACAGATCCCTGGGCTACTCATATGGTGAGTTGGTGAGGGCTAGTATCGGACCAGGAATCTTGTGATTCTTAGCCAAACGCTCTACTGACTGAGCTAAACCGGCCCTTCTCGTATCATAAACTTCCGTATGTTGAACACTTATCATATTCATTGCATTTGAAGAAGCCAACTTCTCCCTTTCAACTAAGATGTTCAATAAAAGAGAGAAAGGTGGGTTAAATCGAACTTAACGGACCTAAATTCCACCATCATATGTCAACCCACCGAAAGAAAAAAAATACCAAAACTCAATCAGGGAATTAACCAAATTTAATGAAATTTTCAGTGTTGATATATTAATGAATAAAAGATATAATGCACCAGTTATTTTATTTAAAAACTTTTACATTTTCTCAGGCCAGTTAACTTTAAAACATGTATCTTTGAGGCATAACACAGATTCTCAAAGATACATGGTATAAAGTTAACTGACCTGAAAAATCCCCTTCGCATTCTGTGGGTGAGGATAGCTGACTGCTGCTGAATCATACATCAAAATTGAAGAGAAAATTAGGAATGTCCAATACACACACACACACACACATATATATATATATATATATATATATATATATATGTATATATGTATATCTATATATCTATATTTATATATATATATATATATATATATATATATATATATATATATATATGATGAGAGGTATCCAAAACTTGGTAGTAAGGGATGATTCTATATGTGATTTCTAAGACACACTGTATTATTATTGTATGATCCAGTATGTATAAATACAGTGAATCTTTAAATCACTACAGAGAGCTCAATATATAATAAACTTTTTAGATTATATACAGAGCAATATTTATCTTTGAAAGGAAGGAAAAACACAACACCGTTATTCAATAATAAATTTATTTCTACCAAAATTGGGACCTTTATAAATCTAAGTTGATTTAATATAGCTCCCCAGAATTCAGTCTCATCAGATGGTAAATCAAAATCATTTTGATTTACCATCTGATGAGACTGAATTCTGGGGAGCTATATTAAATCAACTAAAATGAAATAGTGGAAAAATTTTGAAAAAAACACAGGATCAAATAAAATGAGTAATATTTATTCAGCCAACACTACAGTGTTTCAATCTGTTTAGTAGATCTTCTTCAGGGCTTTTGTTGATATACTTTTCCATATATCAACAAAAGCCCTGAAGATGATCTACTAAACTGATTGAAACACTGTAGCATTGGCTGAATAAATATCACTCATTTTATTTGATCCTGTGTTTTTTAAAAAAATTTTCACTATTTTACTCACACATATATATACAAACATATATACACGTATAAACAAATAGACACACACACATATATATATATATATATATATATATATATATATATATATATATATATATATATATCACTAAATTACACCAAATGAACAAATATGCAGATCGGTATGTATACAGCTTTCAAATCATGCGCAGGTACTACATCCAGATCAAAAGCAGCAGAATTTTTCAAAGTGTTGCAGGTTTGTTTTCCCTCAGTGCATATATATATATCTTCATCAACATTTTCTTTCCTTTATTTATTTATCTTTTCAACATATTATAATATATATATATATATATATATACATGGAGTCTAGTTTTATTTATAATATATATATATATATATATATATATATATATATATATATGTATATATATATATATATAGTATATATATATATATGTATATATATATATATGTATATATATATATGTATATATGTATATATGTATGTATATATATAATTATATATATATGTATAATACCCTATAATGTACTATACATGTATATATATATATACATGGTAACTATATATATATATATATATATGTATATATATATATATGTATATATATATAATATAGTATATAATAATATATACATTATATATATATATATACTATATATATAATATATAATGTTAAGATATATACGTAGATATTATGTGTATATATTATATATATTATATATATATACAAATGATGAATTCTATTTAGTATATAATATTATATATATATATATACTATGAATATATATACATAGTATATATATATATACGTATATATATATATTTTCATGTATAATATAATATATAATAGTGTTATTATATAGTATATACATCATTCTAGTTATTATATATACTATATAAATTTAATATAGGTATATACATATTAAATTCTGTTTATATAATATATATATATATATATAATATAATAATAATTCTAGTTGTATATATATACTATAATAATCATAGAATCAGTTTATATATATATAATATATAATTCTATGTTTATATATATATATATATATATATATATATAATATACTATTATATATATATATATATAATAACATGAATTCTAGTTTATATAATATATTAATATATATATAATATATATATATATATATACAAATGAATTCTAGTTTTTTCATTTATATATATATATATTCTAGATTTATATATATATATATATATTAATATATAAGTATATATAATATATATATATATATATGCACTCATAAACCTCTTTTTTTTCATTTATTATATACATATATATATATATATATATATATAATGTGTGTGTGTGTGTGTGTGTGTGTGTATATATATATTGCACAATTTTTTATATGTTAGTGAAAACATATATATATGTATGTGTGTGTATGAAGAGGACATGCTTCAATCTAAGCAAAATGTTAAAAGAACATATACAAAAAAAACTATAGAATCAGATTGTTAATACATGATATAATACAAATCAAATCTATTTACATAGAATGAAGATATTATTACCTGTTTTTGCTGAGACAGTGATGGCAAGAGTGAATGTAGAAGATCATGATTGTAAACACACTCAGATTGTATAGTCCCCATGTTGACGACATTGTAACCAACAACCAAAAAAGAAATCTTTAGAAAAGAAGAGAAAAAATGGAGAGAAAAAGAAGAAAAATATTCAATGGAATATTACAAGTTCATACATATAAATAAAATCTGCAAATTTTTCAAGAAATATATTTCGTTTTTTTTTCTTTTTGGGTTATTCTTTTTCTTTTTTTTTTGTTGTTGTTGTTCTTGTGGGGTGAGCAGGGGTGTTGTTCCTGTTGTTAAGTGAAAAACAAATTGAGATATGAATTAAAATATATATGAGATGTTTTGATAACAGGAAATTTCGTCTCTAGAGTTTGGTTTGTTTTTTGGGGGTTTTTTTGTTGTTTTTTTCTAATTTTTTAGAAATATTTTTTGGTTTTTAGATTAGCATGGAGTTTGAGTTATTTGATAGCTACATTAATGTTTTGTTTTTTGTTTTTGTTATTTTTTTTTGTGGTGGAGAGAAGTTAAGTGAAAAGAAATGAAAAACTAAAAAAACTGAAAAAAACTGGTTAGAATCAGGGTCAAGAGAAGGGTGGTATGTTCTTGGAGATGCCTTCAGGGGGATAGCAAACAGATACTGAGGAGTAAGAAGGGTG
>CM042147.1:6166569-6184069 GCA_023376005.1 Doryteuthis pealeii
GAGAGATGATATACAATTTTATTAATAATTGTATGGTAAAGATATCGAAAATATAAATTCATTGACAAATGTGATGTCAATGACTAGGGATATACGCCTTGTGACTCTGTGAGTAGTAAATCATAGTTTCCGGCTTTACCATCCCGACAGAAGAAACACATCAATGCCATTATTAGCTGTTCGAGATGTAAGATACTGTATATTATATCTATATTAGTGATATATCACGTGGAGGAATTGGTATATAAGATGAGGTGTATTATAGAGGGAAAAGGCTGCACCACTCCCCACCGTGTGAGTCTTTGAAAAAGTAGAACAATTAATTCAAATTACGCGAGTAAAGCAAAATGGTTTTAATATTTGGTGCAGCCTTGGAAACATTATATGAGAGACACTACGTAAAGGAGTGCTGTGGTGTAATAAGACTTGCACCAGTATATATGAAGTCACTGTAGGAGTTAGTGTATATAGAGTATCATATAGTATAAATTGTAGCTATGAATTATTCTTACTAGCTAGAGGCAGAAAAATCAGAGGACCTTGATTACAGCATAAAAGAGATTGTGGTTATCCAACTTACTTTTAAAGGAGCGGAGGCCATTCGGGGCTTTCAAAGATTTTGCTGGAATTCTTCGGATCTGACATGAAAGGAAAATGATGAATAGGCCTTGAAAAACAACATTTGTTAACTTACAATAGATTTTTAAAACAATCAAATATTCACGAAATGTTTGAAAAAAAAAGTAGAGCGCACCGAAATGGAAGTGTTTATAGAGTTCAGAGAGTGCTGCAGTCCACTGAGGATTCTGCTCGCTTAAGCATACAAGATCAGCCATCAGCGAGCCACGGCCAACTAGGTCGGCACCATTTTGTGGGTCGGGGTGAGCGCATCTGGCAAGATGTGCAGTTGTCGGTATGGTCCGATCTAACAGCCTATAGACGACGGGTGTAAAAGATATTGAAGCACAAGTTAGATAAATGTAATTTTTATATAGTAACAATATATAATTTTCCTGTATAAACTATTCATAATTTTAACAGCTAGAACTAATTAATTCAATAACAATAAATATGTCTCATGGAAGTAATTTTAATAGGTTAGGAAGTTAAAAAACTAAGCTACAGTGTCTTGGGACTAGGGTACTATTAAATTTGTTATTACACAGCTCTCTCCGGAGAGGCTATTAAATGTACATTATGCAGTGACGACCGTAGCAGGAATAATGTCCGCTAGTTGCAGTTAGAATTGTATTTAATCACATCCATAATAGCGCCTAAGCAAGACGGAATCAAATTAAGTTTTGCCCAATATTTTGGTAAATGTGAAGTAGAATTCAACAATTCACGACCAGGGATTCGACCAGTATTAGCTTGGCTGGCAGTACCGTCGATGGCTTGGAGAGGCAAGTGGTAGAATGAAAGAGAACAAAGTGACTCTAGATGAAAACGAAATCGAAAAAGAGAGGTGCTCTTAAGGTACATACTAGGATAGCCCAGAGTAATGAGACTTAAATTGATGGTCGTTGACCGCAAAGATACTTTTATAACCCCCCTGATAAAAATAAGTTACCAAAAATTAGAGCGGAACTTATGGGACTTTGTAAATGAAGATTGTTCTAGTGTTTATGTATCCAAGTAGAAGTGTGATCTTTATATATGGCGGAGCTGTAAACTGTAATTGTGTATTTCGATTGAAACTTTCTCAATTTTGTTTTTTTATTCATGATCATACTTATTTTGGAATCCCCCTCCTATGTTGGGGCACTATATTTTACTCTGTTGTTGTCAAGTTGGTCTTTCATGTTTTCTAATTCGTAAGTATAATAAAGAGATAAAGGAGCGAAGTTATGATAGAAAATGAAGACAACGAAGCAAAAAAAGAATTTACGGGGGTGGCTTTTTCTATGATAAAATAAGTACCGAAAATTGAAAAATAAAATATTCAAAAAAATAAATAAATAAATTGTAATTTATGTGCTGTACATGTGTTATGAAATAGTGAATTTCGGACTACCAACATGTGTCTCTGGCCAAGGACTCTTTCTTTTAGGAGGTGCCCTCCTGGCCGCCCAAAAGACGCTTGGGCGTTCGTTTTGGAGCGCTCATAGAACTGGGATTGAGTTGCAATCTGCGTGGTTATAGAGTTGGAGAGAGCCCACAGCTTTTAATTATTCTCCCATCGTGACCTTAGCTGCCAGGGGGCGAATCAACGCAACTACGATGCTTGGCGCCAAACCAAATTGTGTCTCACTTATTGCAATAGCAGTGTAGCTGGGGAGCGACAGACCTATCACGCTGACTCTCTGACCACTTGTGCGACTCGGTAAAAGAAGTGAGGCCATACTTATCCACATGAACCTCTGACCACACCAGCTCACATTCTAAAAGGCTATCACGTATCAGCAAGACAGTTTAAAACGACGGGGTGTAACACATGAGCAGCACTTACCCGAAGGACGAGAAACTACCGAGACGGATGCGTCCTTATGCAACATTTCATACCGACGAACAGAAATACCCTGTTATCAGATACCCATTACTCGCCAAGAACTCAGTTTTATACTGGCGCACAGATGATTAGTTATGTATGCATACCAATAAAATTGGGCAAAAACATTATGATAGAACTTTGTATAACAAAGTAACAAGTAGTCTACGCATTTACTTTCGGTTTGTTTCCTTCTTTGTCGCGACAATTTGCCCACAACTACGAGAGAAATAAAGAGCTCCTTCAAAACCAATGATAACCTCTTATTTATTGGGAAAGAGTAAGCAGCAAACTGAGGTCAGTATTAGAAAAAGGACACAAATGAGGAGCTTTTGGTCTGTATTTCGTGGTGCTTGTTATGTTGAAGAATTAAATGGAATTATTCAGAGCAAAAGGCTCTATTTCTCTCGTCTAGTGGCGAATTCCTTGCTAATATTTCAGCAATTCCCCGCCGTGAGTCTTGTGACAAACCATTGTTTTTTGGCGATCCTGACTCCGACTATCTGGGTATCTGACTGACTGTATCTCTGACTGACTGACTGACTGTGTCTCTGACTGTTCACAAATCAAGTAAGCAAGGATTTTATAAAAAAGAATTGTATCTATTTCTGTCCACGTGACATGGTCACAATGCTAGCCCGAAAAACCTAGGTCACGCTTTTCTGATGGCTCAATACATGTCATCCTCTTTGACAGCCCCAGCTAGCTTTTGCAAACTTAAAGGTCAGTGCTGTAACTCTTTCTTCTATGTATGTGAAATCAGAACATATGAATTTTGATTTTTGCAATTTTTGCCTTTCAACAAACCATTTACATTAACTAAAGAAAAATAAACTTCTATACTTTCCTTTTTCATTAAAAATTTAGTTGAACGCCAACAAAGATCTCTAACTACACAGGACTGCAATGATGCTTGAGATCACCAGATACTCAACAAGAGCTACTTGCTGGATTTAGCTATATTGCTTGAACACAGCCTCAGAATCCACAAGTTTTAATGCCTACCTGATCTTGCCTATCATTGAAGATGATGGGCCACACATAGTTTTAGACCTGGGAATCAACCAAAAACTTTTTTCACAAGTGTAGGCCGGATAGTTGATAAAAAAATAAATGAGCACAGCCACATTATTATTGTGTCAATACCTTGCTAGCCAGATGAAAGCTCTGAGAAAAAGATGTAAAACATTTAATTTTTTTCCATCTTATATTCATGGATGAGTGGCGTAAGATGCACAAAAATAAATTTTAACCACATATTCATTTTCAAACATTATCAAAGAAACACAACATTAGCAGAAAGGTTCAGTGAGATTTTGAAACTGAAGTTTGCCTTTCAAAAATATCGTCAAATGTTTGGTTTGGAAAATTGCTACTCCAATCAAAGAGAATTGCTTTCAATGTTTATTTCAGTTATTTCGTTCAAATGTGTTGATTTAAACATATTTCAATTTTTAAAAGGCTTGCCTCGCATTTAGTGTCCATGCATTTTAACAAAGAAATTCAAGTACCATCGACAAGCCAATAAAATGCCTTCACGGGCCAGATTTGACCCACAGGCTGAAGTTTGGTGACCTCTGTTTTAGAGACTGTGAGATTCTAAAAGCTTGAGTGCTAATCACATGGATTTGCCTCTAAGTCTTGGAACATAGCCAAAATTTAGGACTATCTTGACCATGGCCGATGGTACAAGATTCTTGCTAACCTGGCAAATTTTTTAACCATCTGGTTACTGTACCGATGATCAAGTGCACCTTCACCTTCAAAATGCTTTTGGTTATAATTTTACTGCATCCTTTTAGATTTGTGCTTCCAGAGATGCAGGATGTGTACCTATTAGAATATAATATATGTATATATAACTATAGTCTGGGATAGTCCACCGCTTCAGCTTTTCAACATGAATGGTGCACCAAATTGCAGTAAGTATTCGGAGAGTGTTCGATATAAAGAATAGAGTTATTACATAAATATAATAAAATAAATATATAAAGGTATTACATATCTAATTTATTTGAAATGGCAATAGAACAGTCACATAACCTTTAGATTTCAATACATGCAAAATCGTATGCCATTCATCAGGTGACATTGATCCGAAATATAAGGAAATTCAAAAAATCAAAAAAAATTCAAAAGGTTTTTAATGGGCATAAGATGTCTATGATGGATGAAGTGATATGTGTATGTATTTGTGGTATTTGGGGGATGCGTATGTGTGTTTATGGACAGTGCAAAGGATGTGTATACAATATTGGTGGGTTCCACACACATTCACATTGATTTTAACTAAGTGTGCAACGACTGAAAAAATACTGAAGTGGTGAGCAATTTGGTATTCGCATGCATATGTGTGCGAGGGTGTGTGTATTTTGTTGGAGCGGATGTTGACATGTAAAAATTCCCTAACTGTCAACGGTTTGGGTAGGGTGTGTGTTGGGTGAAGGGTGGATTACAATCAAGTGTGTTAAATAATTCGAATATTAGGTTTCAATATTTTGTAATACTGTGGGTGGGTTGGGGTATGGGTTGGTTGGAAGTTGGTTCAGATGTTAAGCAAATCGGGGATGGTAGGTTCCAAGTATTGTACAGACAAATAGCACGCACGTACACTCGTAGTTTCCACTTAAAATACATAACGTACCAACGTGCACACACATACATACATAGATTGAATGCGCGCACATGTACATACATCCATTCTTTAACGTATACATTCAATACCAAATAACAGTACTCCATACACTCATACATAATGGTACTTTACAACATACATGGTACATCCACATCCCCTGCATATGTACGCTAAATATATATACACACACATAACATTATGCATATACCATATATATGCACGATATCCATAAACATACATCCATTGCAAACACAAATATATATGCATAAACATACACATACATAAATGCATACATACATATGCGCATAACACTCCAGTCTTACATACATACATACGCGCATACCTCAGTCTTTTTCTTCTTTCTTTCCTAACCTAATCCCAGTCTTGTTTATATGTATATGTGTGTGTGTTCAATGTATGTACATCAAGCTCCCTCATGAGATTCTTTAATTTATCTACATTTTAAGAGTAATTCTAGTGTGGGATTGTCTTCTCTTGATCTGGAAGAGTTATCTTCCCTCTGGGTTTCCGGTTTGACCACCGGTTTGACCACCAGGGGTCTGTGGTATTTAAGCGCCTGTTTCAAACTCTCTCTCTCTTGCTTCTCAGGACGTGACTACAATGGGTTAGACATTTATGTCTACACCTTCTTGTGTAGGGGCTTCGGCCCCCATTACAGACACTAGAAAGTGTGTGTGTGTGTGTGTGTATGTGTGTAAAGATTCTAGGCTAATCATGTCCCATTTAATTCACAAAATAGCAGGACCTGTAGATATACCACATTATGATAATTTCATTATTACAACGTTTGATATGTTTACCATTTGTACCATTGTCTGAGGAAATAGCATCAAAGATTGCCTGCTCAGAGATTAGATTGTTTTTAGGGATTTTTTTTAATAGATCAGTGTATATATATTTACCAACTCCTCCGCACAAGCAGGATGTGACACAAGGTCAATTTCTTAAGCGGAGTTTAACAGGTTTGAATTCAGAGTTTTCCTTCTCCAAAACCGGTTGCCTAACCAAGGTTAAAGAGCCCAGTCTGCCCTACTATTTGCTCATAGCTGAAGGGAGAGTAGGATTCATACCTTTCCCAAGGGTATAAGCGCTAAGTGAAATGCAATTACCACGTCCAGGATTTGAACTCGGGGCGACGAGTCCATTTCCTATGACTTTAACCATTACACCATGCGCTTTCCTAATAGATCAGTGTATATAACAGAAAAGTAAATAATAGCAAAGAATTCTCTGGGGTTCCCAATATTACAAGCACCTCCTCATCTGGGCACTTGTTTGGGGATTGTTATTTATTTGGGAGTATAAAAACTGTTATGTATTAGAAATACATTAACGAGAAGATTGCGAGTGGTTGTAATAATAGTTTATTATTACAATAAATACAAATAACAAAAATGGCTCCTGGCCGGCAAGGTAAAAAGTCTCTGCGCGTAAAAGAAGGATTGGTAAAGATTACTTATCTTCTGAAAGAGTTGTAGCACGTGTGTTTACATCCGAGAATACGAAACAACGTTCGTGGCTGGAGATCAACTCGCATCACATTGAGCTAATCTTCTGTTGTTCTTTTATACGTATCTCATTTGCATACGTGAGGGATTATCCGGTTACTTCCCTTTACAACAAAAACTATTTTCATTTTTTTCAATAAACTCGTGTATAACTCCCCAAAATTTGTTATTTATTCTGATCTTTCTTTAGAGTTAAAAAAAAAAAGAAAGAAAGTTGGACACGCTTAACCAAACAAAATTCAAACTATAAACCTGTCCACAACAAAATTCAGTGAACACTTTTTATTGAGCTTGGCAATTCTTTGTCATCATTGGTGTTGCCTAAAGTTGGTATCAGCCTGACAGCGAGGTAGTCTATCCCCTTTTCACTAGTGCTAGACCAAGGAGATTATTTTAACGTCTGAGGTGGAGTCTCACACCTACGATCACAGATCCCTGTGCTACTATTACGTTGAATTGGCATGTGCTGGTGTCGAACTCGGAACCTTGTGGTTCCTAGTCGAGCGCTCTACCAACTGAGCTGAACCGGCTGAACCTTGGCAATTATATATTCAAATTCTTCTTGAATCTGTAGGTAATAGATAATTTTTTGGCAGATGAACCTTTTGCTATTGTGTGTCATTGAGTACATAGCCTGGTAACTGGATTTGACCCCAAGGTCACTAGAGGTGAGTGACTTGCTAAAAGGTTATAGGTGCAGGTGAGATCCGGTGTAGGAAGAGAGATTAAAAATTATGAGTGTGTGTCATCTGAACCTTAAAATGGGTACAAGAAATGGGAAAAAAGTTTATACAATGATAATGGAAAGTTAAGTTAAATGGTTATAACTATGTTGGCTTTGCCATTCAATGGTAGGGTAGGAGGACCATATGACCTTTAGGCACCCCTTTTTGATCTCGATTCAGAAGGACATGTTTTTCATTTACACCATCAATATCTCGTTGTTTTAACAGACGATTTTTAGATTTTTAAAAAAATTATAAAACTAACCCCTAACCCTAACCCCTAACAAACAACTGGATATTGATGGTGTAAATGAAAAACATGTCCTTTCTTAATCGAGATCAAAAAGAGGTGCCTAAAGGTAATATGGTCCAAAAACTCTACATTGTATATCTCTATTTTGTCAATCGATTCAGAAGGACCTGTTTTTCATTTACACTGTTAATATCTGGTTGTTTGTTAGGAGTTATGATTAGTGTTAGTGGTTAGATTTGGGGTTAGTTTTATAATTTAAAAAAACCCTCTAAAAATCATCTGTTAACAAACAACTGGATATTGACGGTGTAAATGAAAAACATATCCTTATGAATCGAGATCAAAAAGGGGTGCCTAATGGTCTGGGTTGGAGATAATAGATATTTACCATGTACCCCACATGTACGGTTTAGGCACAAGGCCCTATTAATGTGGGACCACCCACAAACCGTGACCATGAGTGGTAGGTGCAAAAAATGCTTTGATCCTGTCAGCATTCCCCCTCAAGGGGGTGCCTCAGGCACTGGGCAATAAACCCTACCCTGTCCCTTTAAATCAAGGGGCAGGTGTTGCCTGGGGGGATGGCCCTGGCCCCCTAGGATCAACGATGTAAGCTTGTAAGGTCCAGGGCCGGAGCCACTAGATCCCTGGTGTTGGCTGGATCTATATACTATCTGTACTGTTAAAAAAAAACAGAGGAGAATGTTTTTTGGGGACTGTCAATTGACAGTCAATGAGGCACACAAAGTAGATGTCCACTCTTGAAGGGAGACAATCCTTTATTCTCCCTACACTGTGATAATTTTTACACGGTGGTGTACTGGTTAGAGTCATAGGAAATGGACTTGTTGACCCGGGTTCAAATTCTTGACAAGCCACGGTTCACATAGCGCTAATACCCTTGGGAAGGGTATGAATCCAACTATTCTCCCTCCAGCCATGGGTAAATAGCTCTTTAACCTTGGTTAGGCATCCAGTATAGGAAAAAGAAAAGATCTGAATTCAAACCTTTTAAATCTCTGCTTGAGGTGGTCATTACTAGAATAGGCTCAGTCCTACTTAGTGATCTATTTCAATTTAAAAAAAATTAAAAAAAAAAATTAAATACCACTTAGAAGTCATGTATACCTACACATATATACACTCATGATATACATAGATATATTATATATATATCAGCATCGATTTAGCACAGCACAGGTAGTGAAATTCTATTTCAAGGAAGCTGTGCATATAGTAAAGTAAAGTTGCTGGTATCAGCCAGATAGTGATGGAGTCTATCCCCTTTTCACTAGCACTTGAACAGGGAGATTGTTTTTTACAACTGAGATGGAGCACCACAACTACTACCAGCTCCCCACTTAACTGCACATGTGTATGTGTTGTATGTGTGCCTTGATAAGATTAGAGTTGAAAGAAATGGTTGTATAATTTTTCATTAGCAATAGCATAATCTTTACAGATCACTGCCATCCCTCACAATTCTATAACCCCCACCACCAGAACCTTTCTTCTCATGAGCCCTCAAATGACTCATCAAACCTGCTGCAGATCCACAGAGTTTGATGCAAATATGACATGGGAAGGACGTCCTTCCTGTTGTATCAAATGATAAAATTTGATGCTTATGCGCCACCATATATCTCTTAAGGCCAGAAGCTGACTTACAGGACAGTGGACTGTATTAAAGGATGCTGTTCTTATATACTGACGAGACTCGAGGTCATGTATGGGGACTCTACTTTTCTCGTCGATTCGAGTTTAATTCCTAGACGAAGCTGTTGGTATTTCACATAGCGCTAATACCCTTGGGAAGGGTATGAATCCATATATTCTCCCTCCAGCTATGGGTTAAATAGTAGGGCAGACTGGGCCCTTCAGCCTTGGGTAGGTAACCAGTCTAGGAGAGGGATAACTCTGAATTCAAAATTCCTGAAGTCGGTCGTTGATTGGGTTTGTGGCAACCCTTGATGCACCAATTCTTTCCTATCGACTGTGCCAAAAAGTGTGGATGATCCAACACAAGCCTTCACCACTATAAACAAATCACTGTGTGGGTGTTCATTGTATGTATGAACCCTCATGCATCGAAAATCGACGAGAGAGTCCATAATATATATATATATATTATTATTTATATTTTTTGCTTGAAGGCAGTTACAATGCGTATATCGTATAAAATTCGATAATTATTGAAAATAATCATGACAAGCGAACTCGGCAAATATTGCACCCTACGTGGAATATCGTACAGCTATTTCAACTTTATTAAGTCTCATCAGCGATGTATACTTATGATTTCCCTCCGACAGAAATTGAAACCGGGAACTCAGTACGCAGAATCAGAGACTCTACCCCTGGGCCACCGTGAGTTCGCTTGTCATGATTATTTTCAATAATTATCGAATTTTATACGATATACGCATTGTAACTGCCTTCAAGCAAAAAAAATATAAATAATAATATACTTTACTCAACAATGCTTCTAAAGCAAATTATCAAATCTCATATATATATATATATATATATATATATATATATATATATATATACTTTTTTATACATGGGGATAGCATATGTGAATGTATGTGCATATATGTGTGCCTTGATAAGATTACAGTTGAAATAAATGGTTATATACTTTTTCATACATATACACATATGTTGAAAGGATAAATAAATAAAGGAAAGAAATGTTGAATGGATAAAAGTGATTTAATGAATTACTAACACGTGTTTTGGCCAAGAGTTTGTACACATTGTATTCTATTTATTATTATCTTAAATATAAAATAAAATAATAATAATAGAAAATTATAAAATATTTAAGTATTCAAATTATACAAGAAAAAATTATTTTTTCGAACACTTCAAAATTCTCTGTATTTTGACCGTTTTAACTTCAAATAGCAAACATTTTACCCTGAAGAAGGGTGTTTTTTTCGTGTTGGTAATTCATTAAACTAATTTTATCCATTCAACATTTTCTTTCCTTTCAGCATATTGTCAGATTCATTTCCATTTTTCAACTTACATATGTGTGTGTGTGTGATTATGTGTGTGTGATTATGTGTTTGTGATTGTGTATATCTGTCTGATCAATATAATAATAAAAGCACAATTGAAATAAATCATACTAACTTGTCATTAAAGAAGCAATGGGCAGCAGACATGACCCATTGGTCTTTAATAAGGGAACCGCCACACCAAGTCTCTCTGTAGACAGGAAGTATTCCAAATACTTTCTTAATCACAACCTTTGACTGGAGAGATACAAGCCAAGGCCACTCTCCTTTTTTGATAATTTCCCCTCCTATGAGGGGCAGGGCGATTGGGGGGTGATATGAAGTGCGATTCTCGACTGAAAAAAAGAAAGAAGAAAAAAGAGAAAAAAAAAAGAAAAAGTAAAAATTTTAAATAATGAAAGAAAAGGGAATTTTCTGGGGGAAAAAAAAAAGATTTAAAAAATAAAAAGCTATTTAACCTTGGATAGGTAACCAGTATATATATATATATATATAAAACAAGTGTTCATTTTATTAAAATGAAGGACAAGTATTATTCACCTTTTTTACTCTTTTGTTCTTGGCATCAAGTAAGACATATCAGATATGAATCTATATAAAAACTGATTAATGCTTTTTTTGGGGGGGACATTGTTCTAATACTTTTCACCTGCATTGGTCATTATCAAGTCAGTTTCATAGTATAGTATTTAAAATCAAGAAAAATTATGATCTTATTTGTTAAGAATGTTAACATTCCATTAACAAATAACATTACAATTTTTTCAGGCCAGTTCCATATTGGTCAACAGTTCAAACCTTTTACAAACTATCTGCTTCTGTAAAGTACAGTCTGCAAGTTCATTGCTTTCAATATCAAAATTTTAATAACAGGCTACAAATAATTTCAAGATTTTTTCTCTAAATTTGATCACCGACAAATTCAAGATTCCATATGCTGACTTGAAACCTAAAATTAATAGATTCCTTCATACAAAATTAATAGATTCCTTCATACAAAATGGCAACAATGCTGGAATAACAACATCCACAATAAACTCTTCCTAATCAAATCCACTTTGGGAGACTGGAGACCAAGAAAGTCTAGAAAGGAACAAGTCATTGTGTCCTGATTACACATTGGTCACACAAGACTAACACACTCCTATATACTCAAACAAGAACAACAACCACAGTGTGAAACATGTTAAACACTTATTCATGGAATGCAGGTTTTTTGCTCACATCAGAAACCGTTATTTTAAAGCAAACAATATGAAAATCAATTTGAAAATGTCAACATGAGGGACCTTCTATCCTTTTTGTGGGAAATAAAATTATACCATAGAATATAGACATGAACTTAATCAATACCATACAACATGATCCCCAATGGTGCTAACACATTGTTAAAACCAATAACTAAAAAAGTATAGATATAAATACACAACATATATTACTTCCTAACAGTTAGGCATAACATAACCCCAGACAGGTTGATATGTGGTTAGAATAAACAAGCCAACCAATCATCCAAAATTACAATATCAAGCTACAAATAAGTTGCATATGAACAAATCAAAATGGCTTCCAAGAGTAAGGGAGATAATCAAAACCAAGGGAGGTAATTTTTAGTTAATGGTAAAAATATTTTGTATATTTTGTCTTCTGTAATTAAACATACATTCAAAAGCATAAGGGCATCCCATCATGGGGTTGCTGGGATTATCTTCCCTTTGCCTGGAAGAGTTATCTTCCCGCTGGGTTTTCATGCCGACCACCCGGAGGTCTGGTATTTAAGCGCGAGGTTTAAACTCTTCTGCCTCTTTTTAGCTACATCTTCTGGAACGACCACATGGGTTAGACCATTGTCACACCCTTCTCGGTGGGGGCTTCTGCCCCCAATACTATGTAACTCTCCTGGGGTCTTCTGCCCCCATCACTAGTAAGTGATTTTGTATGTACGGACTCTCCAGTCCTTTTATCTTTACTATTGTATATTTCATGTATTTTATTGTTATTGTACCTTGTCTTATAAATATGCTGTTTATTATATAAAATGTTGTGTCCACACAGCGTGTCGGAGTTTGTTTCGTTTCAACAAGTTATAACATTATTATAACCTTGAACCCTACAAGTGTTGACACTGATGTGCTGTCGACACCACTTACAGAGTAATGGTTAGTAAGTCAGCCTTGGAGATATATTACTACTGTATTATATATATTACTACTGTATTATATATATTGTATTATAGATATATTACTATCTATCTATTTATCTATCTCCTAGGTCCTTTTATATCTATCAATCTACTTCATTTTCCACTCATCTCAGTTTTATTTTAATACTAGCGGGATCTGCGGATCCACGAAAGTATGATAATTCAATTATTACAACGTTTGATATCTTTACTTAAGAGCTATTGCTAAATAGTTTAATATGTAAAAAGTATAATAATCTTGATTGATCTTTCTCTCAATTTTTTTTTCCCACTTTCCTTCTTTTCATTATGTTCGATTAAAAAAGATTAGCGCTATCGCTTCCATACTCTCACCATGTCTTTCTATCTTTCCCGTACTCTCTTTCTTTCTTATTATATTTTTGTGTAGCATGTCCTTTTTCTTCGCTTTCGTTATTTATAATAACAATGGAATGATCCATTATTTAGCTGAGGTGACGACACTCATAAAAAAGTATTCGGCAGATAAGCAATAGCAAATAATCAGGATTTACATTTCATCTTGGATGATTTGGACAGTCTAATTTTTAACCAGATTCAAGATTAGTAAGAGAAAGAGCTTTTGAGATCAATTTATAACAATATTTCAAAATTGACCGAGATTCAAGGGCATGAAGTTTCTGTAAGGTACAAAATGGGGCACTTTGGATACTATTTAATTCATGATTTCCATTTTGACAAAATTTTGGAAACAGCATGCATTTAGTTGCATCTTTTGGACCAAGCCAATTGTTTCTAATGCATTCTAATATATGGAGTCGAATAGGAAGAAAAGAGGCGGAGACTTAACAAACGCATGTGGATATACAATGAAAAGCTTTGTTGTTATTAGAATTTATTTCATTATTATTATTAGAATCATTATTATTACTATTATTATTAGAATAATTTAATTATTATTATTATTAGAATAATTTAATTATTATTATTATTATTATTAGAATCATTATTATTTACTCCTTTTGAGTTTTCACATCAGCATTAGCTGATGATCTTTCACTGGAGTCTGAGTGACAGCAAGTCTCCTCAGGTCTCCAGGATTCTTCTGAGTATTATTATTATTATTATTATTATTATTATTATTAGAATCACTATTATGCAAGATGTTTGGTCCTTACTTTAGTATTCTCAGAGAATAGTGAATAAGTGATACTGAAATAAGAGGCTAACAAACATGTGTATCAGATACAAGGACTTTATTCTGTCCTAAAGGTTTTGGGGTAACAGCAGCAAGCGGGGCAGGGCAAGTACAGTATCAGCAGCAGCTGAGGTAGGTCTCAGTTGGGCCCACCGTAGCAGTACTGCAGCAGTGTCCTTGCTGTGATGTATATAACACTTGCTAGATGCCCAATACTTGTTACCTTATTTCACATTTTACCCATGGCGAATAGGTTTGGTAAATACCTACATTCACAAGTATTGAAGTCAGTCTACTGTTGGTTTGAATAACAGCAGCTAACTAAGTACAACTGAAGCAGTGTCCAAAACAGTTGGTATATATAGAAGTCAAGAATGATCCATTCATAAATTTGGGTGATTTGGGTGATTCCATTCCTTGAGTTCTGATTGGCTGTTTGATTTGAATGATATTGTGGAGTTTTATAAATACCCTGTCATTCTGCAGTAGACTTTGCGACTATTTGGGTTTGTATTGGGTTACAACCGTTTGTTGCCATGTCTTCCCAATTCGATGGTAATTGGAACTTTGATTATTCTTCATCTCCCCTTCCTCCCCCCACTGCGCGGGGGAGATGGCCTTTGAAGGGGAATTAGTTCCTTTCGACCCGGCCAATTACAGGGGAGTAATCTTGATAATGCACAGTGTATTTTTGATGGCATTGGCTTAGGGGTTGGAGTGACATTGGGTGAGGCTTGGTCCCTAGTTGAAGTTACCATTCTTTTAGTTTGTGAAACATCCTCAAATATTGGTTTAGGGGGCTCAGGCAAAGCACTAGGAATAGGGACAGGGGCCACTGGTGCTTGGAGCTTCCTGAGGAATCTTAGAACCATTGTCAAATATTTGGACATTGCATCCAGTTCAATTGATTATATCATATTAGAGCTTCCAAACCCTAGCAGTGACAAAGACAAAGTATGGTTTTTGTGGTTGGATTTTCAGATATTGTATCGGAAAAATTATAGTCAAATTATCTGCCCCTGGCACCAGAGGGCGAATTGCCAATATACGATATTGGCGCCTAAATCAAATTTCATGACAAAAATCACTTATCGTGTTGGGCAGTCAACCAGCGAGTTGTGTTTTCAAGCGCGCCCTTTACCTTCTTCACCCTCAGCACTTATTGTGTTGGGCAGTCAACCAGTGAGTGGTGTATTCCAGCGCTCCCTTTACCTTCATCCTCAGCAAGATAAGTCTAGCAGCAAATGCCATCAAGTTTGCAATCTTTTGTACTTTTTTTGAATATATGTTTTTTTTTATCTTCAATTGTTGTTCTCGTCTTCTTTCATCCATATTTACTTGCTTACAACTGGAAAGTTATAAAAGTCCCACAAATTTGACTTTATTGTTGCTACACTCTTTTCTGAGTTCTATACAACACATTCCATTAACAAGATCTTTTAAAACTTGGGAACAAAAGATACGCCTTTTTGTAACATTTCCAAGAACTTCCTAATTCTAGAGGTTCCGAACTGGTCATTGTTCAATTTATGTGACAATATATATATTTACCTACCCCTTATCACATACCCAGTCTGCCCTAATATTTACTCATAATAAAAAGGGCTGGCTTAGCTCAGTTGGAAGAGCATCTGACTTGGAACCACAAGGTCTGGGTTCGATACTGCGCCTTGCCAACTCAGCGTATGAGTAGCAAAGGGATCTGTGCGGTAATGTGAGTGGCTGATGGTAAGTGTGGCGCTCATTCTTAAATGACAAAACAATCTCCTTAGTCTAGCGCTAGTGAAAAGGGGATAGACTCCCTCACTATCTGGCTGATATCGACTTTAGGCAACTCCAACGACTTTACTTAGTTTCAGAGGGAGAATAGTTGGATGCATACCTTTCCCAAGGGTATTAACACTATATGAAATTCTAATCAGAGATGTCACATACATGTCAGAACAATGCACAGTTACACACAAGACAATTCGGATCCTATGACCTTAAGGCACCCCTTTTTGATCTCGATTAAGAAAGGACATGTTTTTCATTTACACCGTCAATATCCGGTTGTTTGTTAGGGTTAGGGGTTAAGGTAAGGATTAGGGTTAGGAATTAGGGTTAGGGGTTAGTTTTATCATTTTTTTTTAAATCTAAAAATCGTCTGTTAAAACAACTGGATATTAATGGTGTAAATGAAAAACATGTCCTTTCTTAATCGAGATCAAAAAGGGGTGTCCTAAGGTCGAAACAGTCTGTACGATGTTCTACACACCGAACGATCCTTTACCGAAATTCACTTATCATGTTTATTTACTATAATTATCGAATTTTATGCGATATACGCATTGTAATTGCCTTCAAGCAAAAAAAAAAAAAATAATAATCATAATATATATATATATATATATATATATATATATGTTGGCATCTTTCTGTCCACTAAGAATGATGGTGTAGTGTTGAAAAATAAAATAAATAAAATAGAATAAAATAAAATAGATAAATAAATTATCTGCATCTGTGCAAGTGACTCTGCAGGCCAATTTTTGAGTGACAGTCTTTGGTGCACTGAATGCACACAAACTGTGATGCTTTCTGGGGCTGCTGTCTTTTGTCCCTCTTTCTGGCTCTCTTTGCTGTCAAGGCTACTCTTCTCTCTGACTCACCCCTCTCTGTGCCTTGTATATATATATGTGTGTGTGTGTGTGTGTGTCTGTGTGCGTGCGTGCATATAAACTGAAGTGACGAAAAATTAGAGATCCTAATATTGTAGAAGTTATCCCCCTTGTCCTCAATAAATATGCAGAGTCAGTGAGGCTTTATGTAAAAAAAGCGAGATGGCTATTGTAAACTAATGTTCATTACCAAATTTTTTTTTTTTACCACTTATAGTTATGAAGTAAGTAAAGTCGTCTGGGCGGCCTAAAGTTGGTATCAGCCACACAGCGAGGGAGTCTATCCCCATTGCAATAGCGCTAGACCAAGGAAATTGTTTTTGCATCTGAGGTGGAGCGCCACACCTACCGTCAGCTCCTTATAGTTATACATGGCACTATTCATAGCTATTCCATATTTGTTTGGCATTTTGGGTTCTGATTTTGTCGGCTATATGTCAAACTTCAAAGTCCTGCCACAAGATTCCTGATATTTCAATCAATATTTGGTCTCCCATGGCCATCTTCAAATGCTTCTGTGGGGTTTACATTTTGTTCTAGGGTCTTCAGTGACCCTGCCTTAGCCAACACATCCGCTTGTAGCACATCGTTGGCCCAAATAAACTGATATTTTATGTAACATGCTGAATCGATCATGATTAAAGTTGGGATGTATAAAGTTACAATCCCATGCTCCAGATCTTAGATGAATTAAAAAGTTTTCAATGGACTTGTCTTCACTTTGCAAAAATGAAATTCTATGCATCATGGGATTTGGTTTCTGAGTCACCGAAATTACAAGCATGTCAAGTAGTTGGCTAAAATTGGAAAATTATGTTCTAAGTA
>CM042147.1:6189069-6239069 GCA_023376005.1 Doryteuthis pealeii
ATGAATTTGGGGAATTCCATTCCTTGAGTTCTGATTGGCTGCTTGATTTGAATGATATTGTGGAGTTTTATAAATACCCTGTCATTCTGCAGTAGACCTTGCAGCTATTTGGGTTTGTATTGGGTTACAACCGTTTGTTGCCATGTCTTCCCAGTTCGACGGTAATTGGAACTTTGATTATTCTTCACAAAGAAATATAATTGTGCCTAAAGGTTTTGTGATGGATAGAAATTGTCACATGGTGTATTTAACATGAAATTGTTAGTAGCAATCATATTTGTTTGTATTTTAGTACATTTTAAACAACAGGTGGATACTAAGCACTGCTAATTTAAAGCCCACTGAATTATAGTATTAGTGTAAATGATTGTTATCAGTATATATATATATATATATATATATATATATAGCAATAGCATAATTTTTACAGATCACTGCCGTCCCTCACAATCCTATGACTTCACCACCAGAACCTTTCCATTCATGAGCCGTCAAATGACTCATCAAACCCGCTGCAGATCCACAAATTTTGATGCAAATATGACATAGGAAGGACCTTTTTTCCCATTGTATCAGATGGATCAGATGATAAAATTTGATGCTTATACACCACCATATATCTCTTAAGACCAGAAGTTAACTTACAGATTTTGTTGCAGATTGCACAAGACACATTGTTTGTTTCTGGAATTTGCATGAATTGTCCCTGATGAGATTTCCTATGATATATACATACATACATACATATATATATATAGAGTCATCCACAGACACGTGTTTCGACTTATCAAGTCTCTTCAGTGTGGCTAGACATTTGTAAGTTACCTACAGCCGGAATATATATATATATATATATGTGTGTGTGTGTGTGTGTGTAAAGATTATTGTAGATCCAATGAGAGAAAAATAAATATTTTATAATACAAAATGTCCATAAAGTGGTTTCAATTATTTTTCTATTAATTTCAGTGGGCAATATGTATATATATATATATATATATATTTTTGGGAGAATATGTGCTTAATTAGAGTCGTACCTAATTTTGAAAATTAATTAATTAATAATGAATTAGGCGGGAATAGGTACGACTCTAATTAAGCACATATTCTCCCAAAAATTGTCGGCAAAAAAGCCATTCCAAACATACCTTGTTTACAACTTATCATATAATATATATATATATATATATATATATATATATATATATATATATAGTAGTTCACATATCTCTCTTAGGCTGCCTATAACAGTCACTTTTTTCCAAATTATCTTGGGAGGCAAAATAAAATACACACACACACACACAACACATTATATATATATATATATATATATATTATATATATATATATAGTAGTTAACTCATCGCTCTTTGGCTGCTCCATAACTGTCAGTTTCATGCATTTTTACTTAGGGTGTAAAAAAAATATCATTATCAGATGGGAAACAAGCTGTTTCTCATTTGAGGATTTCCTTCTTTTTTTTTAGTCCCATTAAAGAATGCATGAAACTGACAGTTATGGAGCAGCCAATGAGAGGTGAATGAACAATGATTTATTTTAGCTCTGCATAAAAACCATACAATCTGATGAATTTACTTCATGATTGCAGCCCCTTCTTCCATTCTCTATTATAATATATAATGAGTATATAGTGAGAATTTCTATAATCTAGATAACTTGTTTAGATTCCATTGGATCTGAGATTCAAGATTTGATTTAGATTTCTCTTGTAGCTAATTTAATTGATATTTATATATGTCTGAGGACTACTTTAAGCAGCTCCCTGTGGCTCTTATACCACACCCAAAATGTTGGTTAGTTCATTATAATTGAGCAGAAGGGTTTGGATTACAATTATAATAGGGTTTTATTTGAATAGAATGATTTCTGAGGTGAATAGATAGCAAACTTTGATATATCCGATCATGCAGGTAAAAAATACCAAGAAAATTTGGTACAGCCGTGGGGAAAATTTGGTAGGCAAAGAGTTAAAGTAAATAATATTCCTGTTTATTTATTTAAAAAAATTTTAGTACAACAAAACACTTAAATATTTCTTGATTAACCAATAATGTGTATGTATAGTGGCAGAAGGACTCAATTTAATTGCAAATGGTGAAAGACATAAGCCAGATAATGTTTCCATAAAGTTTTGTTGCTAGTACCATACATTGCTCACATGACTTTCAGAAATATTTTTTCATGCTCAGAGTTGCTGAGGCATGGAATAAACTGCCTGCATTCATTGTAGGCTGCCGAAACACTGCATCTTTCAAAGCCTCCATGCTTTCTGTAATCCGCCAACACTATACCTGATCCCCCCTCCACACACATATGCATGCACACGCACACATACATGTATATTATTACTGTACACTATTCATGTTCCTGACACTAATACATTATTCTATGTACTAGACATGAGACTTTGATGAGTTGTGCTGAACCCAAGCACTGTACACAATAAATTTCATTATTACATATTATTACTGTAAGCTATTCATGTTCCTGACATTAGTACATTGACTCTTATCTCTTGTCCCAGACTAAACTAATAGATAAATACAAAAGCTTGGAGCTCGAAGACACTTCACGCAGGAATTTTATTTTATTTTTTTTTTTGATAGCAGTAAAAAGTAAAGTCGTTGGGGCGGCCTAAAGTCGGTATCAGCCAGTCAGCGAGGGAGTATATCCTCTTTTCAATAGCGCTAGACTAAGGAGATTGTTTTTAGCATCTGAGGTGAGCGCCAAACCTACCATCAGCTCCTTACTTTACCGCACATATCCCTGTGCTACTCATACGCTGAGTTGGCAAGGACCGGTATCGAACTAGGAACCTTGTGGTTTCTAGCCGGACGCTCTACCGACTGAGCTAATCCGACGTGACCCAAGCTGGCAAGTTGCAAAAACACGTCACATTTCTTTTAAGGAAATAGGATTTTTATTTTATCTTTATTAATTTTTCTTGTTTATCTTATTAATTCTTACCTTTTTCTTTTAGTTAATTCCGCTTTATTTTTTTCATTTCCATGTCCCCATGTGCTAGCTAACCTCTCCACTCCTTGACTGTTGTCCCAGACTAAACTAATAGATAAATACAAAAGATTGGAGCTAGAAGGCACTTCATGCAGGATTTTTTTTTTTTTATAGCAGTTAATGGCATGTTGACTTATACTAAGTCGTAACTTAGATAATTCAACAGTGCTGGTATAACTGCACTTGTACATAAATGAACGTGCTTCACATATACATGTGTGTATAAACACAGCAAACATTAGAACCATCTTGACGCATCTTGACTCATCAGATTTGCATCTGATGAGTTAGGAGAGTTAGACACTTTGTCTAAACTCCCTGAAATAGACTATAATGCTAAATCTCTAAGTCTTTTGTTATTTCTTTACTTATAAATTTGCTCTGTGACTCTAACATTAAGAGCACACATTGAGCTCTCAAACTGCGACAGGTTTTTTAAACAAAACTCTTGTGTTATAAGGAAGATTTCTTCTCTGGACTTTTGGATTATATATATATATATATATATATATATATAATATAATAGAATTAATGTTAATGTTTGGAAATATTTCACTGTTTACTTTTTGTTTGATTGACAACAGGCCAAAATAAACCTCACTAGTATTTGTGAAATTCTTTCCATGTAAAATGAATATTTAGAAATAGCAGATAAGTTAATTGTTTATTGTCAATGATGTTTACATAATTTTAAAATTTCAATTTGTATCTATTTTTCTACATAATTGCCATTTCAGTCGATGAATTTTTGTCAGTGGTGTGACAGTTTTTGTCTGCTCATGTCATACCAGCTCACCGCCATGCCATTGAGGAGGCATTGAACCTCATTGTCATTGCAAACTCCCTACAACACTTGTGGACGTTTTTGACATCCATGCATGACTCACCATACACTTCCATTAATTAGCAATGAATTTCAATTTTTTTAATGTCTTTTGTGTACAAAAATAAATAACTGTGCAAACTTCACACTTGGCAGTAGCGTCAATTGGGAGTTTCATCACAAATGACGGCCAAGGCAAGACTGAGAATTGCAGCAACGTGCACTCTAGGGTAATTGGGATTACCTTGTAGTATCAAAAAATATATGAATGCAATTAATATATAATATATATATTAATAATGGAGATTCGCTTCCGGTTTTTGTCTGTAACAAAAATTACGTCACTGCTTACGTCACATTACCCAAAATTGTCATAACATAAAATAAATACACTCAAAATTTGAACATGCAACATTAGACAGTCCTCATTGTTTTTTAAAACAAGTTTTAATAAATACATGACTGGTATTATATATTTATATATAGTTTGTTTTATTTTAATAGATATTCAAAGTTAATAAAACTTAGTTTCGATTTCAAATTGTTTTATTTTAATCCTTTAATAAATTTGATAATTTCATGATTTATGGTTCAAACTCTCAGACATTTAATTTTTAACTTCCACCTCCCCAAGCAATATCTTTCAAAAATATATTTTTACATCACCCGGAGGGTGTTTTTTTATTTTGTACTAGTATATTATAATTAATATCCCAACAACATATTAGAAGTCTTTCGAAGTGTATATTCATGTTATTTTGTGGTTAAAAAACATCAGAAAGAACCATTGGCTTTCAATTTATAGAACTTACATTATGATTGTTTAAAAAATTAGCCAAATACATATTACCTTTAGGCACCCCTTTTTCATCTTTTCATCCATTCCTGGTGGTACTCGAAGCAAGTAGCACTGGCCAATGGGAAGCCACCATCCAGCCTCGGCATGACCAAATAATCTCTTATAAAATAACACTGACACAAAATGCCATATACAAAAAGTGAAGCCACACAATGAAGTAGCAGGATATTGCTGGGATGCAAGCCCGAAATTTTAACATTTTGGACTGGGTCACCTGTGCGAACCAGTATAATGTTGAAAGACCCGAAACTGGTAATGATCACAGGAAAAACATTACTGATGATGCATCCCAGCGCATCTTGAAGATCTATTTTCCAAATTTAAAAAATTAACCAAATACATATTACCTTTAGGCACACCTTTTTCATCTTGATTAAGAAAGGACATGTTTTTCATTTACACAGTCAGTATCCAGTTGTTTGTTAGGGGTTAGGTTTAGAGGTTAGGGTTAAGGTTAGGGCTATGGTTAAGGTTATGGGTTAGTTTTATGATTAAAAAAAAATCTAAAAATCGTCTGTTAAAACAACCGGATATTGACAGTGTAAATGAAAAACATGTCCTTTCTTAATCGAGATCAAAAAGCGGTGCCTAAAGGTCATATGGTCCGAATTTTTTTTAATTGCTAAAATCTTTGAACCTAAGAAAAAAGTTAACATAAATACTGAACCACTTCACACAACTAGGAATGTGATATAAAGATGGTGGAATTTAGGTCTGTTAAGTTCGATTTAACCAAAAATTCTTTGTTTCCCTTCTTTATCAGCTTTTTTAAGACCTAAAAACTTTCAGTGCTGTCGGGATACACCAACTGCACCTCTGCAGAGGGGTACACCCCCAATGGGGCCACCTGCTGGCTGTGAGTGGTGAACTGTGATGCTTATGGATGGAATCTTGGTAGATGAGCAGTCCATGACATGTAACACTCCACTTGAACCCTTACATAGGCTAGACGGGTGTTTGGAGAGGCCTCTTCTGATCAATCAGCTGTTCACATGATTCCCTAGCTCCTATAGGATTGTCCCAACCCTATTGCCTTTATGGCAAACCCCCAACCAATTTTATTATATATGTGCTAGAAGGTGGTGGCTTAAAGCAGAGTTAAACAGGTTTGAATACAGTGTTTTCCTTTATCTAGACTGGTTACTTAACCAGGGGTTAAAGAGCAAAGTCTGCCATACTATTTACCCATAGCTGGAGGGAGTATAGTTATATGCCTATTTTTCTTAAAGGTATTAGCATAATGTAAAAGGCAAATGGACTCGTCCAGGATTTGAACTAGTCCTCCTGAGTCCATTTCCTACAATGATAATGTCTCGGCTAGTAATTACGATTCTACAGTAAGGGTTATGCCCCTTAGACCCTCTTAGTTATTTTTCGTAAATAGGATACATTTATGCTTTTGACCGGTCATTTCCAGTTGTGAGTCAGCGGGAATTTCAAGTCTCTTTTCCTCTTCACTCGGCTGCAACAAATCCTATCCATATTAAAGATTAATCTAGGCTACCCGCTTCTTACCTTCTCCTACTGAATAAAGACATTTTAACTATACCCATGGTTATTTGTGTTTCATTATTGGAGAAGTTAACCTACACGCAATTAGATTGTCTCAATCACCTGGCAATAGGATTAGACATAACATTAAGAGGCGTGATAGATAACCATTACACTATGTGCCTCTAAGAAAAAATTTTTTAAAGATTTTGTTTCACTCCAGAATTTTATTGTTTTGCTTTTTCAAGTTTGATCTTTAATTTGATTGATTGATTGATTGGTTTTAATGGCATGTCAACCCATCTAGGGTCATTTTATGCCTTGAAGTTAAGGAATTGCATTCATTGTACATTTATATTTACATTTTTTTGTGTAGTTGCTTCTTAAAACTTTTTTTTTACACACGGTCCTATTGAATACAAATAATATTTAGTATTAGTATGTATTTAGTATTAGTAGTAGTAGTATGCATAGCAATAGTGAAAGTAGTAGCTGGAACGCTCAAAAACGGCCTTGAAGGAAGACATGACACCACCCAGACAACCGCATTACTGAGACCAGCAAAAAATATTGAGGTGGGTCTGAAATATTACAGTGTCCTTGTTGTCACTAGATCTCTATAAAGAGCCACCAGATGCGATCATGGCTCAAAATGTTTTTTAAGGCATGAATATATATATATAATATATATATATATATATACATATTTAGGTAATCTTCAACTTGTTCCTCGTAAATTCCTTCTATAGATAAACTGCACCCTCATTTTATGTCCGTGTTTTTGCAATAAATGTTTTAAATATGTTTGCAATAAATGTTTTTAAATAAAGAAAATATATTCAGTATTGTAAAATAACGGGCGCAAGAAAAATAAAACATTTATTGCAGAAACACGGACATAAAATGAGGGTTCAGTTTATTTTATGGTAGGAATTTACGAGGAACAAGTTAAGGATTACCCATATTTATATATATATATATATATATATATATATATATATATATATGTTTTTTAACTGATCTGATTTATATATATATATTTGACCCATAGATGAGACCCTAAAAAGTTCTACCACTTAAGGTTAGAGTGGACATGGGAGTAATAGTAATGAAGGGGTACTTCACACTCCCCAGATATCCAGAACTGGACCCTTATCATCAGATACAGATGTCATATCCAGAATTGGTTTAGCTCAGTTGGTAGAGCACTTGACTAGAAATCGCAAGGTTCCTGGTTCAATATCAGCCCTTGCCAACTCAGCATATGAGTAGCACAGGGATCTATGCACTAACGTAAGGAACTGATTGTCGATGTAGTGCTCCACCTCAGACACTAAAAACAATCTCCTTGGTCTAGCGCAAGTGAAAAGGAGATAGATTCCCTCAATGTCAGGCTGATACCGACTTTAGGCCACCCCGACAACTTACACCTCTGCCAGAATATTCTAAGCCTGTCACCAGGGCAACTGACTAAAACTATGTTAGGTACTTAATATACAAGGTGTGTCAAAAAAATATCGAGATTGAAGCTGTATTCACCAAGATAGAAATGAAGAATAAATGGAACATTAATTTTTTCAGATTATAATTTATCAAAAAGTGCAGATTTTAAAGCTGTATTCACCAAGATAGAAATGAAGAATAAATGGAACGTTAATTTTTTTTCAGATTACAATTCATCAAAAAGTACAGATTTTAAAGCTGTATTTACCAAGATAGAAATGAAGAATGAATGGAACATTAATTTTTTCAGATTACAATTTATCAAAAAGTACAGATTTTAAAGCTGTATTCACCAAGATAGAAATGAAAAATAAATGGAACGTTAATTTTTTTCAGAATACAAAGTGTCAAAAAAGTACAGATTTTAAAGCTGTATTTACCAAGACAGAAATGAAGAATGAATGGAACATTATTTTTTTCAGAATACAAGGTATGTCAAAAAAGTTTTTAAAATCTCAATACTTTTTTTGACACACATATTGTCAGTTTTTTGGTTGATGTAAATAATGACCTATATATGAATTTTGCAAAGAGGACATATTTTTTTTATTAATGAAATTAAAAAAAGAATTCTTTTTATGAGGTGATAGTCATTTTTCCACATGAATTTGAGAAAAGAGAAAAAAAAAACTAAATATAGTTGTATGAAGTTTAAATTTAGATAACAATTTTTAAGATATGCAATTCTAAGACAAGTTATTTTTAAATTTTCAATAGTTGTCTAACCAAATATTTTTTTCTTTTTCCCCCCATCTGTTTGCCATTGCTTAACTCAAAGATGGCTTGAGATATCTCCATTAAATTTTATGTGGTTACTAATGGGACCCAAGAGCATGTTTTTAGCAGATTCAGTTTTCGAAAAATTCTAAACCAGAAAAAAGTTTTTAGCAAGTGGTTCTGTTTACAGCGTAAATATAATGCTGCGGTTTTGTTTCAATCATTTTTTTGCCAAACTGAATCTTTTATCTTTTTTTAAATCATATAAAGTAGGCATTTAGTTGGAAATTTCTATATCAGTGTTATTAATTTTTTTTTTTTTTTCATGAATTTTTTCTTATGATTTTTTTCTGGTCTCAAGAAAATGAAGAAATCATGTTCTTTTATTTACACCAGCAAGAATATGTGCCATCCAGGTGTAAGTATTTAAATTTGAATAAGTTCAACATTTCCATAAACTTATGATCAAAATCATTTGTTTACAAAAATTTGGAAGCGGAAGTTACCAGTGACGAGTTAAAATGTGAACCTTTCATTAAGTTGATGATTTGGGGTACCTATTGGATACTTAGTCCGATATTACTTACTTTGGTCATCCCATCCAAAATATAATGAGGTAACAAGCCAGAAAAAGTGAATTATTTAATTCTTGTGTATAATACACTCCCCTAATTTTTAGGCTGATCTAGAAAAATAATGTGTCACAATAATTACAATAATATTCTTATTTTTAGAATAAGGTTAGAACATACACTAAATAACTGCAGTTGTTTTATCAATCGAAAGAAAGAAATAGTTCAAAGTATGGAATCAAATTAAATTAGTCAATCATTATCTCTATCAATAATGGAGATTAGGTCTCTATCTGTCTGTAACCGAAACTATGTCACATTACCGAAAATTGTCAATATGATACAAACCTTCTGACATTGAATTTTTAACACCCTTAGGCAATATGTTTCAAAAATTAATTTTTACACAACCTAGTGGGTGATTTTTTTTGGTAGTCCATATAATGATATAAACAAATCACTAATCACTGTTAGATGAAACAAATTTCAAATAAGATCAACATTTTTGGTTAAATTTTTTTTTTTTAAATTGTGCTTTATTTGATGAAAAAAATTGAATTACAATGAAAATTGAATTATTTACTAAGCTTTTACTTAGTTGTGGCACAAGGCCGGATGTATGAGGCACCCAGTGAGACTCAATCTCACGAGTAATGGTCTGCCATTTTCACAAAAGGCGCTCTAATTACAATGAAAAATTATATCATTAAAAGAAGAACTAGTGAAAAATCTGATATTAAAATTATTTTTCTGCTGAAATGTTGTATGGGAATGTGTGTATATTTGCTTATGAAAGGTAAAATGGATATGAATCTGACAATATGTGTAGAAAGTTTGTAGAAATAACAACAAGATGTTAAAAGTTTTGCTGACAGAAATCTGTTTCGACCGTATGAAGAGGTCTTTATCAAAGCAACATTGTAAACGGAAAAACGAAATAAATATATCATTAATCATGAGGCACAGAACGCTCTCGATCAGTACTGGAATTTTCAAAATTTAAAAAAAAAATGCGTATTTTATGTTAAAAATAAAATAAATTTTATTTTTAAAAATTATAAGCATTTTTATAAAAACAAGATGATTTGAAATCTTTATAGGTTTAGCTCAGTCAGTAGAGTGACAGACTAGGAATCACAAGGTTCTTGGTTCGATACCGGCCCTCTCTAACTCAGTGTATGAGTAGCACATGGAACTAAGGTGAGGAGCTTATGGTAGATGTGGCACTCCATCTCAGCTGCTAAAATAATCTCCTTGATCTAGCGCTAGTGAAAAAGGGATAGACTCCCTCGCTGTCTGGCTGATACCGACATTAGGCCGCCCCGACGACTTTACTTTTTCATAGATCTAGCAGTTGAAGACTTTCAGTGGGTATTTACTGATCCCATTTGCCATGGGTAGGAAGTGACACAAGGCCACTAATATTGAGCATCTAGTGAGGATCAAACTTGCTATTAAGTTGTAACGGATCTGTAAGACTAGCTTGCTAACCTTTACACGATGATGAGAAATCAGTAAATCTAAGTTAAAATGAGAGAAGTTTTTTTTTACAGAAGGTAAGTGAATTAAATTTTTATGAAATGTAATTGGAAGACTCTGTACATCTATACATATATAAAAGGAAGTTGTGTGTATGTATGTCCAGATGAAACTACAAAAAATAAAACAATTAACAACAAAGTAAATATATATACACATTAAATATCACCGGTTTTTGCTCTTTGTGGAAAAATTATGAAGACTTGATTTATATTCGAAGATATTTAGAAATCAAAATATACATAGAAATAGCATTGAAATTTTACTTAAAAACGTCCAGCATTTGTAAATCTCAAAATTAAACAAATCAATACCCAGGTGATGCTGGGTAGCTGCTTCTAGTAGGAAATAAAACAAAAGACTTAGTTTTTTTTTTTCCTTTCCTTTAATTATCAGCTAATAGAAAAGGGTTATTTTTAAACACTATCTTTACATTGTAAAGATAGTGTTTAAAAATAACTTTTGTAAAGTTTACAAAATAGAGAGTGAGCATTTTAAGAATTTTTGATTGGAAGACTCTGTATTCAGAAAAAATAAAGAACAGCAAGTTTTTTTTTTAATTATTAGGATTAGCTGAAGATAAAAAAAAAAAGTCTATTTCTAAACACTAGGTACCACCAATTTTCCATGTTAAATTTACCCCTACCCCTATATTTAACACAATGAAACTTGCATAGAGGTTAATATTATCTTGAAATTTTTTGTCCATTCGAAATAAGAAACATTAAAACAAAAAAAAAAATACTCCTGATGATTTAAAAAAAAATTTTTTCAGCTTATGAAAATAATGAAAAGTATGAACGAAAAACAATGTTTACATTTTTGCACCGTTAAATCAATTGAAATTTTTAAAAGTTCAAAAATATTTACGTTTCTCCCTTTAATATGGCCTTAATTGATCACATGACATATTTTGGTGGTACCTACTAAACACTGTCTTTCTTTACTTAAGAATTGGGAGATTTTTTATTTTATTTTAATCTCCAATAAAATAAATGGCTTCATATTCGTTAAATTATGTAAATTAATGAAAGCAGATATTTAAAGTAATGTGCATAAAATAAAGGAAAAAGTTTTTTTTTTTAAACAAAACAACAACAAACAAACAATTTGATACCTTTTTTTAGGAAGAGTTACCAGTTTTTACGGCTTGACTGTGTTGATCACAAACCTCTTGGGTCCTTCCCTCATTCACTGAGATATTTTGACAGTCTGGCACTGAGTGGGAGAACTTGAGTGGTTTTTTTTTTCCTTTCACCAAATGAAAATATTTAAAGGAAGAAAAAAAAAACCCACAGCTAATCAACATGTGCCAGTGGAAATATATATGTAGTAGTAATGGTTGGGGGGGGGGACTATCTCTCTGTTCATATATGTGTCAATGTTTATTTTTTTGTACAAACTGTATGTACTGGCAGGTGACTATATTGATACCTATTTTTAAAAAAAAAGAAGCAAACATCACTATTTATCAATCTATCTTTCTCCTTGGTACCCTTTATCTATCTATTAATTTATCTATTTATCTCTCTCTTTCTCACCCCCTCTCTCTCTACCAATCTATCTTTCTTCCTATTTCAATTTTCAAATAATTAGCAAGTTTAGTTCTCCATTTTCACCTCCCTCTTTCTCTTTCTCTCTCTCTCTTCCTCACCCTCTTTCTCTCTCTAGCAATCTATCTTTTTTCCTATTTCAATTTTCAATTAATTAGTTTAGCTCTCTCTTTTCTTTTCCTTCTCTCTCTCTCTCTCTCTCTCTCTTTCTCTCTCTCTCTCTTTCTTCTTTCATGGGTGTTTCTTTTCTATTTTTCTCGTTCCCCTCTCTCTCTCTCTCTCTCTCTCTCTCTCTCTTCAAACATTTAACTACTTAGTTCTCTATCCATTTACACTTTGCTCTCTATTTTAATTGTTTAATATCTATCTGTTCTTTGTCTGTCTCCATCTGTCTGTCTGTCTGTCTGTCTCTGTTTAATTATTTACAAAGATTAGCACAAGATGAGAAGTATGGGGCGCCCAGTGAGGATCTAAGTCACTAATTATGATTTTCTAGCTTAACCTGCTAAACATTATTGCTCCACTTAAAGTGCCCCTTTCTTATATATATATATATATATATATATATATATATATATATATATAAGTTTTCACGTATGCTTCTAAATCATTTAGTTAAGAATTAATGGGAAAATGAATGAATTAATGAAATAAAAAATGAATGAAATGAAAAAAAACTTTTCATTTGTTCCATTCATTTTTCCATTAATTCTTAACTGTATATATATATATATATATATATATATATATATATATATATATATATATATATTGTATTTTAGCAGCAATTTATTGTTTAAGCAGGTATTATTGAAGACCACAGAACATATCCTCTTTATGATGTTTATCTGTATTCTTTCTGGTCAAAAAATGGCAAAAAGTATTTTTTTGATTTATCCGATTGATACTTGTATCGACCAAATATTGCAAGTAGCCCAGTGTTTTTACCAGTAAGTCATTTCCTTTATATATATATATATATATATATATATATATATATATATATATGTATATATATATATAATTTATTGAAGAACAAAACAATGACTAACAATATAAAGTCCTTCCTGTGTATAGAGTCAAGTTTGAGAGACTTACCGGTGTGATGGAGAGGATATCTGGTATCTTCTGATTTAGCAGTTTCTTTGGGAGAATTTCTGGTCGACCTGCACTCTGGAACTGGTTCAGAATCTATCTGGTGACTTCTGGGCACATCACATGCTTGCTATATCCAATCACAGAAAGACTCTCCCTCATTTGACCCCACATACAGGAATAAACATATTTTACTGACCCAACACTAGGCAAAAATTCTTCACGATTGAACAAATCAAAAGTACTGCCAACTGTTGTTTTCTTGCAGTTAACTTGAGACTCGTTCTCAAATCTAAGCCAATTTTTCAATTAAATTTTAAAGATATTGTGAAAATTTCATTAAATTCGGTTAATTACTTGATTTTTAGTATTTTTTCTTTCAGCGGGGTGACATATGATGGTGGAATTTAGTTCTGTTAAGTAGGATTTAACCAATAAATGATAAAAAAGTTTATATAAATTTGGTTATTTCTAAAGATATAGCAAAAAAAATGAAAGGGTGTCAGTCGTGATAACCAGGACTATACAAGGTATGTCAAAAAAGTATCGAGATTTTTAAAACTTTTTGACACGACTTGTATTTTGAAAAAAAATAACATTCCATTCATGTTTTTTTTTTTCAGTATACAAGGTGTGTCAAAAAAGTACCAAGTTTAAAGCTGTATTTACCAAGATAGAAATGAAGAATGAGTGTTAGTTTTTCTTCTTTTTTAATTCTCCGGACGTATTTATTAATATACTATTATATTATTATACTACGAAGTTAAATATGAATGCGACACATTCATTATATCAGGCACACCACTGGAAAGCAGAATTAATTAGGCAGCATATTCTATCAAACATGCATTGTTGGATTATTTGGTGATATAAGCCGTGCTACAATACACCACTTAAATTTATAGACTTATAGAAGGAAAAAAAAATAGAGGGGGGAAAATAGATATTTGTGTCAACAAGTTCCTGCTGAGGGGGAGGACCAAAAAGAAGCAAGTCCACCGTCTTCTCGCAGGCAAAACTTTCTTTTGGTCAACACAGTCTTCGTCTTCATTGTCAACCAGCAGCTGAAAATCCGTCGTCGTCAAAATGTTTAGCAACTGAAAATCGCAACTCCCATTTAGTTTTGTTTCTTTGTTGGATTAAAATCAATTTCTTTGTTGGGTCGTTCACAAAGCACTTCGTCACTGACTGCCATCTCACGTCGGCCAACTGCTTCCCCTCAGCTCTCCACTCACTTGTTATTTACGGACACAGTCCCCCAACATCCTAGCACCTGAATTACACCTCGCATCCATCCAGCACCTGAATCGCATTTCTTTGCATTCCGGAGGGCGCGGGTTCGACTCCGGCAGGCAAGGCAATGTCTTGCTCTTTTTCTAAATGTAGTACTCATTCTCCGTCACAAGACTAAGTGAGGTCACATAGTTTAAATCTCAGCCAATCAACAGCTCGAATGCATGGCTGGTTGAATACTTAATCACTGATATTGAGAGATGTCCATTTGCAATCATTGACAAAGGAATTGCAATACTGAGGAGCACCAAGGAACAACCAAAGGATTCTTTACCCTGGATCTCTTGCTTGAAGCCTAAAGGATGGCCACTAAAATCATAACGTGTGTCCTAACAATCCAACATTACCAGCCTGAACGACCAATCAAAACACAGATTCAGCCATAACTAAACATCTATTGTTGAATCCTAATTGTGTCATGGTCTTCAACATCGATACATTTATTATAATTGTCTATGTTAGTTTTAGTTTCCAACTAGTGATTCTAGAAGTTCTATATATCACCACGGCCAAACCTGGTCTCTGTAAACAAAAAGAATTCACATACCAATTCCAACGTAATAACCTTTTCGAACTTACCTCCAACTGAGCCGAGGTAATCGAAACTTTTAAAACCCCCCTCCTCTTTTTCTTTTATTCATTTTTTTATTTATCTACTTATTTATTCATTATTCATTTTCCTTTCTCCGTAATAATTTTGTTTTGTCCTCTACTGTATCTGACATTCTGTTGTTGTCTTGCTGTTCGTCTTGTGGAATTTTTTCTGACGAAACGTAAGAGACAGAAAATCTTTTCAAAAAATGAATCTGCTTTTAAATACAATTTTTAGATTTTATACACATAGCAAATTAATATATATATATATATATATATATATATAGAGAGAGAGAGAGAGAGAGAGAGAGAGGGAGAGACAGAGAGAGGGGGAGATACAGACAGACTGACTGACTGAGAGAGAGAGAGAGAGAAAGATTGGAGAGTGCAAAACGTATTTGTATGCTAAGTTTCAGAAGCAGCCAGCCTAGCCAACATCTTGGTTCTTGATAAATTTAAATTAGGTCAAACGGACCCTTTCTTAGAAATCTTACAAAAGACTTTTTATGTTTTTTAAAAATTCTCCGGACGTATATTTTTCAAAATTTAATTTACTTTGCAAACTGACTTTTCCCTAATCCCAATTATCTACGCAGAGCTCAATGGCTGACCCAACAGGTCACATTCTAACTAGTATATATATATATAATATATATATATATATATATATATATATATATATTTAGTAAATGAAGAAAAACTCTAAACTTGAAGCAAGTTTAGAGGTTTTTTTTTTGGTATTAGGCACATTGAGCTCTCCTTATGGTCTACCTGCATCAGCTTGGTTAAACCACACATGGAAAGACCTTAACTATGGAAAAGAAACTATATATATATATATATATATATATATATCTGTCTATATATATTTTTTTGGATTTAGTATGAAGCATTAGGTGTGAAATATAAGAAACTCAGTTTTTGAATGTTAAGTTTCGTTTTATTTTGTTGAATTTTCGGTGATGTCTATACCCCTTCTTCAGAACGGATAGACTGGCTGATCTGGTCTTTATGGTATCTATATATACTCTTTATATACGAGGTCACAAGAGATGATACCATCAACATCAATAAAGAGTATATCATATATTAGTCTTCCGAGACTGAAATGGCAATGATGATGATGATATACTCTTTATTGATGTTGATGGTGTCATCTCTTGTGACCTCGTTGGGTGGTATGGGGGCGGTCACTCTTAGTGACCTCCTTTCTTCGTTTTTGCCACTACTCATTTGTTTGTTTTGTACGGGTGCTTCTCTGTGTTTTCTTATGTGTGTTGTGGTGTGTGTGTGTGTGTGTGTGTGTGTGTGTGTGGTGTGTTTGTGTGTATGTGTATTTACACACACACCCTCACATTAAATCAATCTGATTTTTGTATGTGTACATTATTGTATGTTATCATACTACTACTACTTGCTGTTCATCGTATCTAATGATGACACCACGCAAATCATTTTTCTCCAGCAATAAATAATTTTTCTGGCAATAAAGGGGTATTCCACTCCCCAGATGTCCAGAACTGGAGCTTCACTATCAGATACAGTTTTTGGGAGGAGAGAGGATCTTACCCCTATGCATAAGATACAGTCAATGTTATTACTTGCTGTCCATCATATCCGATGATGACACCACGCGAATCATTTTCCTCCAGTTTAATTGGTCTCTGGTTGCGTCTTGCCAACTGCCTATGGGGATATTCAAGTCCTTCAGGTTTCTCTTGATGTTGTCTTTGTACCTGAGCTTTGGTCTACCAATTCTACGTGATCCCTCTCTGAGTTGAGAGTACAGAATCTGCTTTAGTAGTCTGTCATCCCCAAGTCTGTTTAAGTGGCCAGCCCATCTCAGGTTGCATTGGACAAGTATTTTGTGCATACCAGGGTGTCCAATTCTCTTCAGGATGGTCCTGTTTGAAATATGTTGCCACCACCTGACATTTAATATTCTGCGCAAGTGACGCATGTAGTAGATAAAAAATGGCTCATTGTAGCAAGATTCTTGTTAGAGCAACAGGGTTAAAAAAACATTGCTCTTAAAGACCTCGTCTCAATGTATCCATTTCCTAGTATGGTAACCATTACACCACATGCCTCCACATTGAAAAAAAAAACCAGACAAATGACATACAAATTTTTATTAAGATAATTGATGTAAATTAATGACAATTGATGTCGTTTATGACAAATTAGGACAATCTATGACCACTTGATATTTGGTAGTGTATCTATGCAGTGGGTTTTTTTTTCTCTTGTGACCACAACCTTCTTTTTATAATAATGAAATAATGAAATTTATTGTGTACAGTGCTCAGGTGCACCACAACTCATCAAAGTCTCATGTCTAGTACACAGAATAATGTAGTGTCAGGAACATGAACAGTTTACAGTAGCAACATGCATGTATGTGTGCGCGTGTGTATGTGGAGAGTGGCATCAGGTATAGTGTCGGCGGACTACAGGAAGCATGGAGGCCTTGAAAGACTCAGTGCTTCAGCAGCTTACAACAGACGCGGGCAGTTTATTCCATATCTCCGCAATTCTGAGTGTGAAAAAATGTCCCCAAAAGTCACATGAGCAGTGCTGTCCTATATATATATTTCCTCCATGAAACAAATATATAAAAAAAACACAGAATAATGTATTAGTGTCATGAACATGAACAGTTTACAGTAGTAATGTACATGTATGTGTACAGTGCTCAGGTGCACCACAACTCATCAAAATCTCATGTCTAGTACATAGAATAATGTATTAGTGTTAGGAACATGAACAGTTTACAGTAGTAATGTACATGTATGTGTACAATTCTCAGGTGCACCACAACTCATCAAAGTCTCATGTCTAGTACATAGAATAATGTATTACTGTTAGGAACATGAACAGTTTACAGTAATAATATACATGTATGTGTACAGTGCTCAGGTGCACCACAACTTATCAAAGTCTCATGTCAAGTACACAGAATAATGTATTAGTGTCAGGAACATGAACAGTTTACAGTAGTGATATACATGTATGTGTACAGTGCTCAGGTGCACCACAATTCATCAAAGTCTCATGTCAAGTACACAGAATAATGTATTAGTGTTAGGAACATGAACAGTTTACAGTAATAATATACATGTATGTGTACAGTGCTCAGGTGCACCCACATCCTCAAAGTCTCATGTTAAGTACACAGAATAATGTATTAGTGTCAGAAACATGAACAGTTTACAGTAGTGATATACATGTATGTGTACAGTGCTCAGGTGCACACAATTCATCAAAGTCTCATGTCAAGTACACAGAATAATGTATTAGTGTCAGGAACATGAACAGTTTACAGTAGTGATATACATGTATGTGTACAGTGCTCAGGTGCACCACAACTCATCAAAGTCTCATGTCTAGTACACAGAATAATGTATTAGTGTCAGGAACATGAACAGTTTACAGTAATAATATACATGTATGTGTACAGTGCACCACAACTTATCAAAGTCTCATGTATAGTACATAGAATAATGTATTAGTGTCAGGAACATGAACAGTTTACAGCAATAATATACATGTATGTGTACAGTGCTCAGGTGCACCACAACTCCTCAAAGTCTCATTTCTAGTACACAGAATAATGTATTAGTGTTAGGAACATGAACAGTTTACAGTAATAATATACATGTATGTGTACAGTGCACCACAACTTATCAAAGTCTCATGTCTATTACATAGAATAATGTATTAGTGTCAGGAACATGAACAGTTTACAGTAGTAATATACATGTATGTGTACAGTGCTCAGGTGCACCACAACTCCTCAAAGTCTCATGTCAAATAGATGTTACATCAGAAAATGTTATAGTGTTAGCAACATGAACAGTGTTAACAGTATAATAATAACATGATGTGTACAATTCTCAGGTGCACCACAACTCATCAAGTCTCATGTCTAGTACAACAGATAATTATTAGTGTCAGGAACATGACAGTTTACATAGATAATATACATGTATGTGTACAGTGCTCAGGTGCACACAAACTCCTCAAGTCTCCATGTCTAGTACACAGAATAATGTATTAGTGTTAGGAACATGAACAGTTTACAGTAATAATATATATGTAATGTGTTAGCAGTTGCACCACAACTTAAAGGTCTCGATGTCTAGTACAATAGAAATAATGTATTAGTGTCAGGAACATGAACAGTTTACGTAGTGATATACATGTATGTTGTACATGTGCATCAGGTCACAACGTCATCAAGTCTCAGTGTCGAGTACACAGAATATGTGATTAGTGTTTAGGAACATGAACAGTTTACAGTAATAATATACATGTATGTGTACAGTGCTGCAGGTGCACCACACTTATCAAGAGTCTCATGTATATGTCATAGAATAATGTATTACTGTCAGGAACATGAACAGTTTACAGTAAAAATATACTGTATGTGTACAGTGCTCAGGTGCACCACAACTTCATCAAAGTCTCATGTCATAGTACATGAATAATGTATTAGTGTTAGGAACATGAACAGTTACAGTAATAATTATACATGTATGTGTACAGTGCCACCACTTATCAAGCTCTCATGCTAGTTACATAGAATGAAGTATATTGTCAGGACAGAACGTTATACAGTTAGTCGATATACATGTATGTGTGTACATTAGTGCGTCAGTGTGAACCACAATTCATCAAAGTCTGCATGTCAAGTACACAGAATAATGGTATTGAGTGTCAGGAACGATGAACAGTTTACAGTAGTAATAATACACGTGTGTGCATATGTGGGCACAATGTGGTGTAGAGAGGGGCATCAGGTATAGTGTCGGCGGACTACAGGAAGCATGGGGCTTTGAAAGATTCAGTGCTTCGGCAGCCTCCAACAGACGCGGACAGTTTATTCCATGTCTCTCGCAATTCTGAGTGTGAAAAAATGTTTCCGAATTCACGTGAGCAGTGTCGTTTTCTGATTTTGTAGGCATGCCCACGTTTTGATGATAATTTCACAGCTGATGAATAATGTCAATTCATTCAATTTGTTCAATATGCGCAAAGTGACATCCATGAAAGAGTTGTATGCACAATTTGAGCTTTTTTTCAAATTCTCAGACAACTGCAAAGTGACTAATCAGAAATAGGATATTAAATTAGGGAAGAGGAAATTCTAAAAATCTCCTATTTTTTGGTACACACATAAGTTATATATATAGTATATTATATATATATATAGTATATATATATACTATATATATATTGAGGTAGGTAATAAATAAATCAAAATAGAATGAATGATAATAAAATATAAAAATAATAGGTAATAAATATAGAAATATAGTATAAGTGGAAAATTAAAATAAAGTTAGATTTGTTTGGTAATACTTAACGTGAATCTTTAGTATGATTATTTTTTATATTATTTTTTTTTATTAAAATGTTGTGATGCCATTAGAGTTATTCAACTTTTAAAGAATTCATTACAAACGAACTTTAAAAACTACTTTGAAAAGTTATTTTTATAATGTGTCCCTAAAAAGCAACCTAAATATTTAGTTTTTTTTAAAAATCTTCAAACATTTATAATTTCTTAAGTAAGAGATTCACAGAGTGTTAACTCTGGTTCTTATAAAGCATTTGGTTACTTAAAGGATAAGTGCACAATGCGGAATACTTCAGTTAGGAAAACAACAAACGCGTTAGTTACATTTATATAAACTTTTATTATAACATATATAGGGGAATGAAGTTCCCAGGCTATTTAATGTCACAAGTGTCCAAACATACATGGTTGTGTTAATAGACAAAGGTGGAACCATTTACTGTAAGTAGAGGCTGTGGCGTCTGGGATGTCCCATAGGTGTCTGCTGGAGAGAGGTGAACAAGCACGTCCACACTTGTAAGTGGCATTGTAAAAAGGAGGTTCCCTTCTTGGGTTCTTGTGTCACGTGATCAAAATGGTCTCCTGACACAGGGGATTATCAGAATCCTCGACAAGAGACTCTCTACATACACATAAGTTATATGGGAGAAATATGAGGAGATTAACTGACATATGTGGAAAAAGGTAACAATACGGATTTGTAGAAAATGGATGTTATTGTTATGAGTCACAATGCAACGTTTCGTCTGTTAGACCTTCTCAGGACTTCAAAAGAGTTCTTACTTCAGGGTGAACATTTTCACGACCCTCCTCATCATAGAAGGAATGTCACCACTGAAGCCAGAACTCTATTCCTAAAGTCCCTTGAAAAGGTCAATAACAGAGCCCGAAACGTTGCCATTGTCGACATCCACACTAACAATAAACATCATTTCTACAACATCCCGGTGTTGTCACCTTTCTCCACATAAGTTATGATATTAATATATATATATAACAGATGAAATCTATTGAGTCAGACGAACCTACTATTAGTTTCAACATAACTTGGCTCTACTTAGGTATCGAGCACTTTTTAAGCATTAGCTTCTCTCCTAACGGTTTATATTGAATATATATATATCTTATATCATATTATACAATAAATGTTTTGTTCTTGCAATCACTGTACCAATAGTTATTTTTTGTGATACGAATATCTGTTTTTTTCTTTTTTCAACATTTTCTTTCCTGGTGATGTTTGGTATATATTTTAGCAATCAAACTCTCTGTGGGTTTTCTCTCCCGAAGATCTACCAACTACGCTGCGTATATTAATAATTATATATATATATATTAATATATATACTTATGGGAAAAATTCACGCACTACTACTAAATAGAAAGAACTAAAAAAAACAAGTTTTCTGATATTTATTCCAGATGAATATATTATGATAACTACATTATTATATATAGCACATTAATGCCTCACACTAATGCCCAAACCTGATACATGTACTTCTGAAAAAACAGATACAGATAAAAAAATCATGGTTTATTGATAAAAACTTTGAATGTGTGAATTTTTAGAAAGTCCGAAATTTTTGAAATAGAATAAATATTTTTTGTTGTATGTTTGTTAAAAATAATACATAATCACTGTTAAATCTCTCAAAGGGAATGAACAGAGATGCTTTTAGGACAAGCCTTTAAAGTTGTTGATGGTTTAAATCCTCGGTGTGGGGTAGGGATGTTGATGTCACTAGAAAGTTTCTAGGACATAACCTCTCGAAGTTGTCAATATTTCTGGGCAACCTTTCGGTTATTATACACAGAGCTTTAAATATTGTAAACAAAGGCTAACAAGCTTTTGCGTGTTCCACAACTTTCTTTCATATGATTAATGAATATTAGCCCTGTTGATGTTTGAATAAAACCAAAACACTCATAGCATCGGCTTCAAGAATGTCAATTGTCAATACATTCTCTTGTTTTTCACAAACTTTACAAACATTATATATATATATTAAGAGAGTTTTATAATTGCTTGAAGCATTGTGTAATATATGGTTGGAGGTTGATTTTGAAGGCTATCACAATGCAGGTGTAAAGAATAACGGTAACAATGGTGTGTGCGTTTAACCTGTATTTTTATTCTTGAATTTTCGAGATAAAACTCTTTTCAAAAGATCACTGGAACTGAAGTCCGTCTTGTTTTGCGCATTTCTAGTTATATCTAACTAGAAATGCCAATACAAGACGACTTCAGTTCTAGTGATCTTCTGAAAAAGAGATTTATCTCGAAAATTCAAGAATAAAATACAGGTTAACACACAACACCATTGTTACCTATATTTTTTTCCTTACACCTGCATTGTGATAGCCTTCAAAATCAACCTCCCAAACCAATATATATATATATATATAATTATATAATATATATATATATATATGACAAATCCTTAAAGCAGCACCCCACAAAAAAGAGCTGTCTGGCAACTACCTCCTATAATACAAAACCCAATCACAAGTGAGATGAACTAGACATATTGGACATTGCTAGGAGAAGTAAAGGATAAAGAAAAAAAAAGTTTTTTCCTGCCTGAAGATGGCCGTGTATAAGATGTGCATGAAACCTAAAAGATCACAGATCAAACATCCAGGTATATTCTGATATATACAAAAAATCAATATATATCTATTATTATTATTATTATTATTAATCCTTTGAGTTTTCACATTCAGCATTCAGCTGATGGTCTTCCACTGGAGTCGTGACGTGACACACATGTTATTATTATTATTATTATTATTATTATTATAGTTCTATCACAGCATTGAGCACTCACCTAATAATACTGCATATGATTGGCAAACACTCTGACCTTACCAAGTGAGATAATGATGACCAACCACTTGTTTGCAAATAATTATATTAATGTGTGGGTGTTTCATTTGTACGACCCTCGAATGCGTCGTAACCGACGAAAGAGATCCATAATATATATATATATATAATAAAATGGCCTTGTGCAGTTAAGACTAAAATTAATTAAATATCATTTAGTGTACCTGCAATAATTGTAAAGTGATGGTTTTAAAAAAATGGTAGCTTCTCAGACTTCATATGAATGAGCTTGAATCCTCACTGTGGTGGCCAAGTCATATGGTCTTGAACTGATTAAATGAAGATTACTAAATAGAAAGTCTTGCTACTTTAGGCACAATACTTAAAGACCATTAACACTGAGTTTGATTCCCACTGGGTGCCCCACTAAATATACGGGTGTCAGACTAAGACAGTCAAGTAACGACAGAAAAGGCGGCTTCTACGTTAGTGAATAAATAATAACCTAATCTAACACACTATCAATATTTAAATTATATATATAATAATATATACTATATATATAATATAATATATTATATTAATTTAAATTAAAACTTAAAAGAGGGGGGCGTGGGGATTCCAACTACAAATGCCAAAGACCAAATAAACAATAGTGATGAATATTCATTATTCTTTCACTATAAAAACAACAAAAAAAATTAAAAAAATAAGAAAAAAATAAGAAAAAAATAAACAAAAAATAACAAAAAAAATGAACAAAAAATAAGAAAAAGAAATAAGCAAAAAAAAAAGAAAAAAAAAAAGAAAAAAATATATAAAAAAATATAAGGAAAAATGAAAAAAAATAAACAAAAAAAATAAACAAAAAAATGAACAAAATATATAAGAAAAAAAATAAGCAAAAAAAAAGCAAAAGAAAATAAGCAAAAAAATAATTTAAAAAAATATAGAAAAAAATAAGAAAAAAATAAGAAAAAAAATAAACAAAAATAAGCAAAAAAATTAGCAAAAAATAGCAAAAAAATAAACACAAAATAAGACAAAAAACAAGTAAGCAAAAAAAAAGAAAGGAAAAAAAAAAGAAAAAAAATCAACAAAACAAACATTATCAGTAAGAAATGAGAATGTTCAGAATAATAATAAGCCTTCTTCTGGTTACCAGAATTCTCTATTTAATGCTGTCAATAAGAATTTATGAAACTATTTTACCTATTCATCAAACTTTTTCATTATAACCTAATTAATCTTCATTATATATATATGCGTGTGGTGTGTGTGGTATGTGTGTGTGTGTGTGTGTGTGGTGTGTGTGTGTGTGTGTGTGTGTGGTGTGTGGCCCTACTCTATGTGGCTCCCGTGTGTCAAAGAAACGCGCAATCTGAGAGCGGTGCATGCGGAAAGACATAGTGACCAACTCTTGAAAAGGAACAATGGAGCTTTTGATATTTTTGCTTCCCGTTGCTTTCCCCATTTCACAATACGTGATAATATACTTTTTGCCATGACGGGTCAGTCTAGAATTAACACCAACTAGGAATGTGTTACCGCATAACACTAACATGTATTAGGGTTGCTTAAGGGAGGGAAGATTTTAGTCAGTTGCCCACTGCACCAAGGACGGCAATTTTAGGCAATTTAAGTGAAGTCAAAGATAACTATACAAAAGCCCCTTAAAAGAAATGATAGAGACAGGTCAATGTAAAAAAGAGGAAAGTTGCCAAACCAAACGAAAAAAAAAAGGGATGGGGTTGGTGAAAAGATTCCCCCCCCGCTCAATCCAAAGGTCTGATGTTGCAAATAAGTAATATTAATCCTAAATTTGGGCGATAAACCTCACAGATGCAAGTCGGGAGAGTTAGATCGACTTTGGTCTAAGCTCCTGAAATAGACTATAATGCAAAATCTCTAAGTCTTTTCTTAATTCTTTGATTTAAAGTTTGCCTCTGTGACTCTAACATTAAGAGCACACACATGAGCTCTAAACTGCGACAGGTTTCTTCTTCCTGGAACTTTTGGATTATTATATAATATATAAATATATAAGAAAATCACAGGTTCAAATAAAATGAGTGATATTTATTCAGCCAATGCGCAGTGTTTCAATCTGTTCAGTAGATTTCTTCAGGGCTTTTGTTGATATAAGAAAAGGAAAATTAACAAGAATAATAAGGAGACTGTGATAGTTTTTTTTATCAGTTTTGTTAAAATGTTTTGAATGGAAAATTAGCACTCTTAGAAATAGTTTGAAATTTATGAAAACACTGGATAAACGGTTTTCGTATATCAACAAAAAGCCCTGAAGAAGATCTACTAAACAGATTGAAACATGCAGCGTTGGCTGAATAAATATCACTCATTTTCTTTGAACCTGTATTTTTCAATTTTTCATTAGATTACATACCATCTGGATTCACTTCATTTTTCTCTTGCATATAAATAGAAAAACGGTGAGGAATTAATCCGACAATATGAGAAGAAAATATTTTAAAAATATATTAATGTTTTATATGTAATGTTTATGTTAGTAGGGACAAAATGAAAGATGTTAAGTGTATAGTGAATGTGTGAATATGATGTTATTAACCGTTAATTTTTATATGCGCGTTGTTACGAAAGTCAATGACGTGATCAATGCATTGGCAGATAACATCATATTCACACAACCATTATACACTTAACATCTTTCATTTGTCCCTCACATGAACATTCTTAACATGTCCTGAAGATGGTACAATAACTGAAATGCTTAAGTATTGACACAAAAAAATTGTTTCCTGATTCATAACATCCTGTGTTGTTATATTTTTAAATATTTTCTTCTCACATATATATATATATATATATAATATATATATATGATCATTCATTTATATTTCTTACTCTATTATAATTTTCTATACTTCATTCTTTCTTTCTCTTTCTTTTTGTTTTCTTTCTCTTTTTTTTTTTAAAATCCCATAATTATGAAATAGACATTGATTTGACAATAATAAATACAGTTAAGTTTTAGAAATGTTAATATTCTCAAACAATGTCATTAAACTATATTCNTTACGGCTGTACTGTGTTGATCCAAAACCTCTTGGTCCTTTCCTCATTCACTGAGAATACTTTTGAAGTCTGGCAACTGCAGTGGGAGACAACTTGAGTGGTTTTTTTTTCCTTTCACCAAATGAAAATATTTAAAGGAAGAAAAAAAAACCCACAGCATAATCAACATGTGCCAGTGAATATATATGTAAGTTAGTAATGGTTGGGGGGGGACTATCTCTCCTGTTCATATGTGTGTCCAAATGTTTTATTTTTCTGTACAAAACTGTATGTATACTTGCAGGTGCTATACTGGATACCTATGTAAAAAAAAAAAGAAGCAAACATCCTATTTATCAATCTATCTTCTCCTTGGTACCCTTATCTTCTAATTAATTACTATTATCTCCTCTCTTTCTCACCACCTTTCCCTCTCTCTCTAACCAATCTATCTTCTTTCCTATTTCAATTTTACAAATAATTAGCAAGTTTAGTTCCGCATTTTTCACCTTCTCTCTCTCTCTTCTTCTCTCATTTCTCTCTCTCTCTCACCTCCCCTCTTTCCTCTGCTACAATCTATTCTTTTTTTCCTATTTCAATTTTCAAGATTAATATAGTTACGATTTCCCTTTTCTCTCTCTTTCTTTTCCTTTCCTCATCTCTCTTCTCCCTCCTCTCATCATTTTCTATCATTTCATTTTACCCATTTTTCCTTCTCTCTCTTTCTCTTTCTCTTCTTTCCTCATGGGTGTTTTCTTTCTATTCTTTCTGCCACCCCTCTCCTCTCTCTCTCGCTCTCTCTCTTCAAACATTTAAGCTTACTTAGTTCTCTATCCCATTTAACTTTGCTCTCTATTTAATTGTGTTAATATCTATCTGTTCTTGTCTGTCTCCATGTCTGTTCTTCTGTGCTTCTGTCTGTCGTCTTGTTAATTATTTACAAAGATTAGCACAAGACGAGAAGTATGGGCGCCTCAGTGAGGATCTAAGTCACTAATTATGAGTTTTCTAGCTAACCTTGCTAACATTATTGGCTTCCACTTAAAGTGCCCCTTCTAATATTATATATAATATATATATAATATTATATATAATATATGTTTTCACGTATGCTTCTAGAATGCATTTTAGTTAAGAATTAATTGGGAAAATGAATGAATAATGAAATAAAAAATGAATGAAAGAAAAAAAACTTTTCATTTGTTCGCATTCATTTTCCATTAATTCTTAACTGTATGTGTATATATAATATATATATAATATATATTATATATATATAGTATATTGTATTAGCAAGCAATTATTGTAAGCAGGATTATTGAAGACGCATCAAACACATATCCCTTTATGAGTTTGTCTGTATTCTTTCTGGGCAAAAAAATGGCAAAAAAGTTTTTTTTTTATTTATCCGATTGATACTTGTATCACCAAAATATGCAAGTAGCCCAGTTTTTTTACCAGTAAGTCATTCTCCTTTATGATATATAATAAATATACTATATTAATATAATGTAATTATTGCGTCGATACAAAACATGTTGACTTATCAACAGTCTCCTTCCAGTGTGTAGATAGACGAGGTTGGGTGCAGTCGGCCTAACATTGAGGCTCACTTACCGAGTGGGATGAGCGGATTTATCTGGTTTTAATAGCCACGTTTCTTTAGGCCACAGAGGCCAATTTCTTAGAGATCGAAGAGTAATCGGCAATTTTTTCAAACTATGTGACATTTACACATCACACATTGCAAATTCATATAGAAATAATACTCTCTCATATTATACCACATAAGATATGTAGAAAATATTTTCTACTCTACCTAGATTCTTCACGTGTGAACAAATCAAGATACTCCATGTTCGTTTTCATTAGATGTAACAGTGGCGACTCTTACATTTATATCAAGGCCGAAATAGTTATTCAGTAATGTAAATCCAAGATATCTGTAAACAATTTCTTAATTGAGAAGTAAACATTTTAGTATTTCTCAGCTGGCGTTAGACAAGAGGTGGAAATTTATTGGTTCTTTAATAGTTATAACCAAAATAGACAGAAGGGTAAAGTAGTAAAAGTTATACTACATTCTGAGTTATTAAAATATAGCCACCAAAAAATAGTTCGTCTGAAACCAGGCATACGAAGTACTGAAACCTGAAAGACGAGATTTAAAACTACTTTTCTACGACTTTAATTGCCAATTAAAAATAAATTACTCATTCATGTTAATTATTATGTTTCTATACATGTGGTAAAAAGTACAGCTTAACGTGATTACCAAGATTAGATAATGAAATATGAGGTTAGTTTCTGTTATTTCGATATTACTAATATACTATTGTGGTATGTATCAAGCCACGGGAATCTGTGTAAATATGAATGACAATTATAATAGACAAAAACGAAACAAGACTTAAATATGGGACAAGTCATTCCTTATCAAACAGTGAGATGACTTACCCTTTGGTGATGAGGATATAGCTGGTAGCAATCTGATAATTAAGTTTCGCTAGAAGGAAAAAAATAGGGGATGATCATTTTTGGTCGACCAATCCTGCGAAAGGTCGAGGATCCAAATGAAGGTCCCGTTGCTTCTGGGCACATACATGCTTGCTTATTGCAACACAGACGTCTTCGCTCACTTGTCCCCAGCAACTAAAACGCGGGAAATACAAGTGAAATCGCAATTTAGTTGTCTTGTTGGATATCAATCTTTTTGGCTCACAAGCATTGCGTCAACATGATGACCAATTCAGTCGAAGTCTGCCTCAGCTGCACTGCTTTATTACTGCACAGTGCCAACATCTGAACCTGATTACTCATCTCAGCACTGCCATGATTTTTGCATTCCGAGGCGGTCCCGGCAGCAGCAATTCTTTAGTTTTTAAATGTAGTACTCATTACTCTATCAAGACTAAGTGAGGTTCAATATGTTAAATGCACCTCACAATCAGCAATCGAACTAGAGGCTGGGTTGAATTACTTAGCATCATCTATACATGCATGTTGAGATGTCCATTTGAATATGCTGCAAACACATTAATATAGAAGCAGAATTGAAAAACAAGAGGGGAAATGTCCTTTAGTCAACCGGATCCTCTCGTTTTAGCTAAAGATGCCATCTAATAACTCATTCCCTACAACAAGTGGTCACTAATCACATCAAACCTGAATCGTGTGACAGTTCACCATCGAGACCCATTTTGCAATCATTGACGAAAGGATTGCAATACTGAGGAGCACCAAGGAAAACCAAAGGATTCTTTACCAGATCTCTTTGGCTTGAAGCTAAGGATGGCCATTAAATCTAACATGTGTCCGTAACAATCTACATACCAGCCTGAACACTAATCAACCAGATTCAGCCATTACTAAACATCTATTGTTGAATCTTAAGTGTCATGGTCTTAACATCGATACATTTTTATAATTGTCTAGTGTTTTTAGTTTCCAACTAGTGATTTAGAAGTTCTATATAATCACCATGGCCAAACCTGGTCTCTGTAAACAAAAAGAATTCACATACAAATTCCGACGTACAATAACCTTTTCGAACTTACCTCCAACTGAGCCGAGGTAATCGAAACTTTTAAACCCCCCCCTCTTTTCTTTATTCATTTATTTATTTAATCTACTACTATTATTATTATTCATTTTCCTTTCTCCGTAATAATTTTGTTTTGTCCTCTACTGTATCGACATTCTGTTGTTGTCTTGCTGTTCGTGCTTGTTGGAATTTTTTCTGATGAAAACGTAAGAGGAACAGAAAATCTTTCAAAAAAATGAATCTGCTTTTAAATACAATTTTTAGATTTATACACATAGCAAATATATATATATATATATAATATATATATATAGAGAGAGAGAGAGAGAGAGAGAGAGGGGAGAGAGAGAGGGGAGGAGATACAGACTGAGATGACTGAAGGAGAGAGAGGAGAGAGAGAGAGATTGGAGAGTGCAAAACGTATTTGTATGCTAAGTTTCAGAAGCAGCCAGCCTAGCCCAACATTTGGTTCTTGATAAATTTAAATTAGGTCAAACGGAGCCTTCTTAGAATCTTACAAAAGACTTTTATGTTTTTTAAAATTCTCCGGACGTATATTTTCAAAATTTAATTCGTTGCAAACTGACTTTTCCCTATCCCAATTATCTACGCAGAGCTCAATGGCTGACCCAACAGGTTCACATTTCTAACTAGTATATATATATAATTATTATATATTAATATATAATATATATTATATATATATCTTTATAATAGTATAAGTCTACTAGGAATTGTATAGGTATAGCTGATATCCTACTTGGACTTAGTAAAATATAAAAGAATTAAATATATAGAAACTAGCATAGTTTAATTAGAATGTTAAGTTTCGTTTATTGTTTTGTTGTTGAATTTTCGGTGATGTCTATACCCCTTCTTCAGAACGGATAGACTGGCTGATCTGGTTTATGTATCTATATATACTCTTTATATACGAGTCACAAAGATAGGATACCATCAACATCAATAAAGAGTATATCATATATTAGTTCTTCCGAGACTGAAATGGCAATGATGATGATGATATACTCTTTATTGATGTTGGATGGTGTCATCTCTGTGACCTCGTTGGGTGTATGGGGCGGTCACTCTTAGTGACCTCCTTTCTTCTTTTTGCCACTACTCATTTGTTTGTTTTGTACGGTGCTGTCTCTGTGTTTTCTTATGTGTGTGTGTGTGTGTGTTGTGTGTGTGTGTGGTGTGTGTTGTGTGTGTTGTGTGTGTGTGTATTTACACACACACCCTCACATTAAATCAATCTGATTTTTGTATGTGTACATATTGTATGTTATCATACTACTACTACTGCTGTTCATCGTATCTAATGATGACACCACGCAAATCATTTTTCTCCAGCAATAAATAATTTTTCTGGCATAAAAGGGGTATTCCACTCCCCAGATGTCCAGAACTGGAGCTTCACTATCAGATACAGTTTTGGGGAGAGAGGATCTTACCCCTATGCATAAGATACAGTCAATGTTATTACTTGCTGTCCATCATATCCGATGATGACACCACGCAATCATTTCCTCATTTAATGGTCTCTGGTTGCGTCTTGCCAACTGCCTATGGGATATTCAAGGTCCTTCAGGTTTCTTTGATGTGTCTTTGTACCTGAGCTTTGGTCCTACCAATTCTACGTGATCCCTCTCTGAGTTGAGAGTACAGAATCTGCTTAGTAGTCTGTCATCCCCAAGTCTGTTTAAGTGGCCAGCCCATCTCAGGTTGCATTGGACAAGTATTTTGTGCATACCAGGGTGTCCAATCTCTTCAGGATGGTCCTGGTTTGAAATATGTTTGCCACCACCTGACATTTAATATGCTGCCAAGTGACGCATAGTAGTAGATAAAAAATGGCTCATTTAGCAAGATTCTGTTAGAGCAACAGGGTTAAAAAAACATTGCTCTTAAAGACCTCGTCTCAATGTATCCATTTCCTAGTATGGTAACCATTACACACATGCCTCCACATGAAAAAAAAAACCCAGACAAATGACATACAAATTTTTATTAAGATAATTGATGTAAATTAATGACAATTGATGTCGTTTATGACAAATTAGACAATCTATGACCACTTGATATTGTAGTGTATCTATGCAGTGGGTTTTTTTTTCTCTTTGACCACAACCTTCTTTATAATAAGAAATAAGTGAAATTTATTGTGTACAAGTGCTCAGGTGGCACCACAACTCATCAAAGTCTCATGTCTAGTACACAGAATAATATATTAGTGTCAGGAACATGAACAGTTTACAGTGCAGATAATATACATGTCATCAAGAGTTGGGAGCAGTCGCTAGGTTGCACAGCACAAGCTTATTCAAATCTCATGTATAGGTACAAGAATAATGTATTAGTGTCAGAACATGAAACAAGTTTACCAGTATAATAGTACATGTATGGTGTACAGTGCTCAGTGCACCACAACTCATCAAAATCTCATGTCTCTAGTACATAGAATATAATGATGAGTATTCAGGAACATGAAACAGTTACAGTAGTAATGTACATGTATGTGTACATTCTCAGGTGCACCACAACTCATCAAAGTCTCATGTCTAGTACATAGAATAATGTATTACTGTTAGGAACATGAACAGTTTACAGTAATAAATATACATGTATGTGTACAGTGCTCAGGTGCACCACAAACTCATTACAAAGTCTCATGTCAAGTAACATGAATAATGTATTAGTGTCTGAACATGAACAGTTTACAGTAGTTATACATGTATGTGTACAGTGCTCAGGTGCACCACAACTTCATCAAAGTCTCATGTCAAGTACACAGAATAATGTATTAGTGTATGGAACATGAACAGTTTACAGTAGTATATACATGTATGGTACAGTGCTCAGGTGCACCACAATCCTCAAAGTCTCATGTTAAGTACACAGAATAATGTATTAGTGTCAGAAACATGAACAGTTTACAGTAATGATATACATGTATGTGTACAGGCTCAGGTGCACCACAATTCATCAAAGTCTCATGTCAAGTACATCAGAATGTATTATGTGTCAGAACATGAACAGTTACAGTAGTGATATACATGTATGTGTACAGTAGCTCAGGTGCACCACAACTCATCAAGTCCTCATGTCTAGTACACAGATAATGTATTAGTGCAGGAACATGAACAGTTACAGTAATAATATACATGTAGAGTACAGTGTCAGTGCACCACAACTTAAAGTCTCATGTCATAGTACATAGAATAATGTATAGTGTAGGAACATGAACAGTTTACAGTATATACATGTATGTGTACAGTGCGTCAGGTGCACCACAACTCCTCAAAGTCTCATTCTAGTACACAGAAATAATGTATTAGTGTATGGAACATGAACAGTTTACAGTAAATATATACATGTATGTGTACAGTGTCAGTGCACCACAACTTATCAAAGTCTCATGTCTAGTACACTAGAATAATGTATTAGTGTCAGGAACATGAACAGTTTACAGTAGTAATATACATGTATGTGTACAGTGCTCAGGTGCACCACAACTCCTCAAAGTCTCATGTCTAAGTACATCAGAATAATGTTTGTTAGCAACATGAACAGTTTACAGATAATATACATGTATGTGTACAATTCTCAGGTGCACCACAACTCATCAAGTCTCATGTCTAGTACACAGAATAATGTATTATGTCAGGGAACATGAACAGTACAGTAATAATATACATGTATGTGTACAGTGCTCAGGTGCACCACAACTCCTCAAAGTCTCATGTCTAGATACACAGAATAATGTATTAGTGTCAGGAACATGAACAGTTTACAGTATAATAATAGTATGTGGTACAGTGTCAGGTGCACCACAACTATAAAGTCTCATGTCTAGTACACATAGATAATGTATTAGTGTCAGGAACATGAACAGTTACAGTAGATATACATGTATGTGTACAGTGCTCAGTGCACAACAATTCATCAAAGTCTCATGTCGAGTATAATGCAGAGAATATGTATTAGTGTTAGGAACATGAACAGTTTACAGTAATAATATACATGTATGTGTACAGTGCTCAGAGTGCACCACAAACATCAAAGTCTCATGTATAGTACATAGAATAATGTATTACTGTCAGGAACATGAACAGTTTTACAGTAATAATATACATGTATGTGTACAGTGCTCAGGTGCACCACAACTTATCAAAGTCTCATGTCATAGTACATAGAAATGTATTAGTGTATGGAACATGACAGTTACAGTAGATAAATACATGATTATGTGTACAGTGCTCAGTGCACCACAACTTATCAAATCTCATGTCTAGTACATAGAAAATGTATTAGTGTCAGAACATGAACAGTTTACTTAGTAGTTAATATACATGTATGTGTACAGTGCTCAGGTGACCACAATCATCAAAGTCTCATGTCAAGTACACAGAATAATGTATTAGTGTCAGGAACATGAACAGTTTACAGTAATAATATACATGTATGTACAGTGCTCAGGAATACATTCATCAAAGTCTCATGTCAGAGTACACAGAATATATGGTAGGTGTCCAGGAAACGATGAACATTTTACATAAGTGATATAACATGATGTGTTGTACAGGTGTTGGTACGGTGTACCACAACTCATGCCAAGGGGTCTCATGTCAGAGGTGAACAGATCAGAAGTAAGTGTATTAGTTCAGGAACGATGGAACAGTGTACCATAGTGATGATAACGATTATGAGTGTGTACAGGTGCTCGGGTGCAACCAGCAATTCATCAAAGTCTTCATGGTCCAAGTACCAGAATAATGTATAGTGTTAGGAACTATGACAGTTACAGTAATGAACTAGTACCATGATGTGGGTGACGAGTGCTCAGCGGTGGCAGCCAGCATCCTCGAAAGTTCTATGTCAGTACACAGAAATGGGTATAGTCGAGAAACGGGAGAACCAGGTTGTACCCGAGTAAGTAATATACATGTATGTGGTACAGTGCGCAGGGTGCACCACAATGTCATCAAAGTGTTTTTCTAGGTCGAGTACAGCAGGATAATGTGATTGAGGTCGGAGGACGATGGAACATTACAGTAGTTAATATACACGATGTGTGGCGGTGTGCACATGTGGTGATAGGAGAGGGGCATCAGGTATAGTGTCGGGGACTACAGGAGGCAGTGAGGGCTGGTTGAAAGATTCATGGCTTCGGGCAGCCTCCAACGAGACGGCGGGGCGAGGTTTATTCCATGTGTCGTCCGGCCATGGCTGTGTGGAACAATGCGTTTCCGAACATGTCACGTGGGGCCGTGGCGGTTTTCTGGCGTTGTGGTAGGCATGCCACGTTTGTGATAAATCTGGTCAAGCGTGGATGAATAATTCGAGAGTTCAATTTGTTGTTCAATTGCGCAAAAGTGACGTCCATGAAAGATTTGTGTTGTCATTGTTTGTCTTGTTCCTCTTTTTTTTTAAAAATGCAACAATAAATTACACATTGCCACAATTGAACTTATTTTTCAAAATCTCAGACAACTGCTTACCACAGCCATTAGCAACAGGACTAATCAGAAATAGGATATAAATAGTAGAGAAGAGGAAATTTCTAAGAAATCTCCTATTTTTGGTACACACATTAAGTTATTTATATATTATATATATATATATTACTATATTATACTATAAATATATTATAGGTAATAAAATATAGGAATATAATAATATAAAATATAAAAAGTGGAAAATTAAAATAAAAGTTAGATTGTTGGAATACTTAACGTCGTTTCTTTGTTTTTGTTTTTTATATTATTTTTTTTTTATTAAAATGTTGTGATGCCATTAGAGTTATTCAACTTTTTAAAGAATTCATTACATAACGAACTTTAAAAACACTTTGCCAAAGTTCTTTTATTATATGAATGGTCCCTAAAAACCAACCTAAATATTTACGTTTTTTTTTAAATCTTTCAACATTTATAATTTCTTAAATAAGAGATTTCACAGAGTGTTAAGCTCTGTTCTTTATAAAGCATTTGGTTACCTAAAGAAAGTGCACAATGCGGAATACTTCAGTTAGGAAAACAACAAACCGGCGTTATACATTTATATAACTTTTATTATAACATAATAGGGAATGAAGTTCCCCAGGGCTATTTAATGTCACAAGCGTCCAAACATACCATGGTTGTGTTATTAGACAAAGGTGAACCATTTACTGTAAGTAGGGCTGTGGCGTTCTGGCATGTCCCATAGGTGTCTGCTGGAGAGGGGTGAAAGGCACGTCCGCACTTGTAAGTGACATCGGGAAAAAAGAGGTTCCCTCTTGGGTTCCGTGTTCATGTGATCAAATAGGTCTCCTTACACAGGGTTTATCAGATCCTCAGACAGAGAGACTGCTCTTACATACACATAAGTTATATGGGAGAAATATAGGAGATTAATCCGACAATAGTGGAAAAAGGTAGACAAACACGGAATGTTGTAGGGAAAAGGATGTTTATGTAGTGTAGTGATGTCAACAATGCAACGTTTCGGTCTGTTAGACCTTTCTTCAGGACTTCAGAGTCTTACTCAGGGTGAACATTTCACGACCTCCTCAATTCATTAGAAGAAAATTTCCCCACTGAAGCAAGAAACTCTATTCCTAAAGTCCTGAGAAGGTCTTTTAACACAAACCGAAACACGATTGCATTGTCGACATCACTACTACAATTAAACATCCATTTATCTACAACATCCCGTGTTTTGTCTACCTTTCTCCACATAAGTTATATATATATAATATATATAATATATAATATATATATATATATATATATACTGGGAGGGAAAATTCACCACTACTACTAAAATAAAAGAAACTAAAAAACAAGTTTCTGATATTATTCCCAGATGAATATATGTATGATAAACACATTATTATATATAGTACATTGATGCCTCACACTAATGCCCAAACCTGATACATGTACTTCTGAAAAAACGGAATACAATACAAAAATATGGTTTAGTGATTAAAAAACTTTGAATGTGTGAATTTTTTAGAAAGTCCCGAAAATTTTTGAATAGAATAAATATTTTTGTGTTGTATTGTTTGTTAAAAATAATACATATCACTGTTAAATCTTCATCCAAAGGAATGACAGGAATTGGTTTTAGGACAAGCCTTTAGAAGTGTTGGATTGTTTAAATCCTCTGGTGTGGGGTAGGATGTGGTGTCACTAGAAGTTCTAGACATACCTCTCGAGTTGTCAATATTTTCTGGGGCAATCCTTTCGGTTATTATTAACAGCAGGCCTTTAAATTATTGTAACAAAGGTACAAGCTTTTGGCGTGTTCCACAATTTCTTTCATATGATTAATGAATATTAGGCCTGTTGATGGTTTGAATAAAACCAAACACTAAGCATCAGCTTTCAAGAATGTCAATTGTCAATACATTTCTCTTTTTTTTTCACAACTTTACAACATTATATATATATATATAGAGAATTTTATGATTTGCTTGAACATTGTTTATATCTGGTTGGAGGTTGATTTTGGAAGGCTATCACAATGCAGGTTACAAGAATAAGGTAACAATGGTGGTTGTGTGGTTAACCTGTATTTATTCTGAATTTTCGAATAAAAGTCTCTTTCAGAGATCACTGGAACTGAAGTCGTTCTTTCATATATATATATATATATATATATGATATATAATAATATATAGTATATATATAAATAAAAATAAACAAAAACATGAACAAAAAAATAAGAAAAAAATAAGAAAAAAAAGCAAAAAAAAAATAGCAAAAAATAATTAAAAAAAATAAGAAAAGAAATAAGAAAAAAAATATACAAAAAAAATAAACAAAAAAAATGAACAAAAAAATAAGCAAAAAAATAACAAAAAGCAAAAAAAATAAGCAAAAAAATAATTTAAAAAATAAGAAAAAGTTCAAGAAAAAAAAATAATGAAAAGAATAAGAAAAAAAATAAACAAAAATAAGCCAAAAAAATTAGCAAAAAATAAAGCAAAAAATAAACAAAAAAAATAAGCAAAAAAGTAAGCCAAAAAAAAGAAAGAAAAAAAAAGAAAAAAGATCAACAAACAAAACATTATCATAAGAAAATGAGAATGTTCAGAATAAATAATTAGCCCTTCTTCTGGTTACAAGTCTCTATTTAATGCTGTCATATAGAATTTATGAAACTATTTGACCCTATTCATCAACTTTTTCATTTATATACCTATATATCGATTAAATATATATGTATGTGTGGTGTTGCTGTCGTTAGTGTGTGTGTGTGTGTGTTGTGCTGCCCTTACCTTGGGCTTCGTGTGTCAAGAGAAACCCAATCTTGAAGGTGCATAGGACAAGACATTGTGACCAACTCTTGAAAGGAACAATGAAGCTTTTTGAATATTTTTGCTTCCCGTTCGTTCCCCTTTCACAATTACGTTATTACTTTCTTTGCGTTACGTGGTGTCAAGTCTAGAATTAACACCACTGCAATGTGTTACCGCATAACATAACATCTATCAGGTTGCTTAGGGGTAGGGAAGATATTTAGGTCAAGTTCCACACCCAGACCAAATTTTAGCATTTGTAAGTCAAAGCATATATACCAAAAGCCCCTTAAGAAAGATAGAGACAGGTATATGTATAAAGAAAGGAAGGTTGTTGCCAACCATAGAGGATTGCATAGATGGCCTCAATCCAAGTCTGATGATTGCAAAATAAGTATGATAATCCTGAAATTTTCGGGAAAAAATCCCATCTCAGAGGTTTCAGAGTACGTGTTGTCTTTTTAATAGAATCCCAAAATCATTAGGAAACAGGTAAATAAACATCAATTTCTTCACCTATCGTTTTCCATTGCTCGTCAATAGCCTTCTAATTTCTATTTATTTTTCTTAAAACACATACACCACAATGCTCAACAAACTATAAAACCCTTTATTAATATATATATATGATACTTATATATATATATATATATATATATATCAAATATTAGATATTATGGATTTAATATCCCGATAACTAAAGTTCATGTGCTTATTTGACCAATCATCAGATATCTGATATTGCCAAGTAAGCATAGGACCATTTAGTTACGGGATATTAAATCCATAATATCAAGTATTGATTATAAAACTCTCTGTTATTTAGCATTGAGCACCTTCATATGCCAATACTTTTCTCATTCCTTTTCCATTCATTATATATTTGTATATAACTAGCAAATATAATGCACCCTCCGGGTGCAAGTATTTAAGTTTATATAATAAAATATTCATATTTAAATTAGAAAGGCTATATGAAACTGAATAACGAATGCAAATAAAAAGATAGTAACAGAGGGGGTATGATTGAAAAATAGAACAACTTTGAAACTAACTCTTCCATCATTTTCCGTTACTCCCGTCTTCATTGGTAAATTTTCCTAATTAAACTGTTTAGTAAAATAGGAAGTAAAGAAATAAATTAGTTATTTCTTCTTGTTAAGGATTTCTTTTAAGATTTATCCACGAGATTTTTGCTATATTCATTAAGATAAAAACCAAACGATAAGAAATCAATTAATATACTAAGCATTAATTTATTAAAATCAAATTTTTAAGATCAATTATGCAAATTAGCCTTCTCATCACACTGTAACCTCTATTTTGTTGTATATATAAATACAATGCAGTTATAGTATGTAGATATGGTTAACAGTGTAAGTAAGTAAAAACAATTTTATTAATAATTAACGTTTAATAAAATAAAATCATGGTAAACTGATGTAAATAACAAAGGGAATTGTGACTTGTTATAGTAATATAGTTTTGGTTACAGACAGACAAACCCACAATCTCCTTATAATAAGATATATATATATATTTTTTTTTTTGTAGGTATGTGCTTAATTGAAGTCATACCTAATTTTGAAAATTAATTAGTTAATAATTAATGAATTTAGCGGTCATATATGTTCAAATGTAAGGCTAAACAAATCGAGAAAATGTTAGCCTTACATTTGAAAATGTTTTCCTTACAGTTTGAACATATATGCCCGCCTAAATCATTAATCATTCACTAATTCTTTTTTCAAAAATTAGTATGACTTCAATTAAGCAGAAAAGTAAATTGTTGGCTAAAAGCCATATCAAATAAAAACATGTTTATTTACTTACTCTCATATTATATATATTATATATATATATATATATATATATATATTAATTTCTATTTTCTTTCTAGATATATATAATGTAATATAGTAAAAAATTTGAAAAATCACAGCGTAAATAAATGAGTGATATTTATTCAGCCAATGCTGCAGTGTTTTCAATTGTTCAGTAGATCTTCTTCAGGGCTTTTGTTGATATAAGGAAAAGGAAAATTTATCACAGAAAATAAGGAGACTGTATAGTTTTTTTTTTATCAGTTTGTTTAAAATGTTTGAATGGAAAATTAGCACTACTTAGAATAGTTTGAAATTATGAAACACTGGAATAAACGGGTTTCCTATATCAAACAAAAACCCTGAAGAAGATCTACTAAACAGATTTGAAACACTGCAGCGTTGGCTGAATAAATATCACTCATTTTCTTTGAACCTGTATTTTTTCAAATTTTTCATTAGATTACATTACCATCGGATCACTTCCATTTTTCTCTTTTGCATATATATATGAAAATACGGTAGGAAATTAATCCGACAATATGAGAAGAAAATATTTTAAAAATATAACAAACACAGGATGTTATGTTATGGGGAAACAATTTTATTGTTAATACTTAAGAATTTTGGTATATTGTACCATCTTCAGGACATGTTAAGTAATGTTTATCGTGAGGACAAATGAAAGATGTTAAGTGTATAGTGAATGTGTGATATGATGTTATTAACCGTTAATTTTATATGCGCGTTTGTTTACGAAAGTCAATGACATGATCAATGCATTTGCAAATAACATCATATTCACACAACCATTATACACTTAACATCTTTCATTTGTCCCTCACATGAACATACTTAACAGTGTCCTGAAGATTGTACAATATACTGAAATGCTAAGTATTGACACAAAAAAAATTGTCCTGTTCATAACATCCTGTGTTTGTATATTTTTAAAATATTTTCTTCTCACATATATATATATATATATATATATATATATATATATATATATATATATATATATGATCATTCATTATTTTTCTTCTCTTGTTATAATTTTCTATACTTTCATTCTTTCTTTTCTCTTTCTTTTGTTTTCTTTTTCTCTTTTTTTTTTTTTAAATCCCATAATTATGAAATTATGACATTGATTTGACAATAATAAATACAGTTAGTTTAGAAATGTTAATATTCTCAAACAATGTCATTAAACCTTATCCTAGATATCATTGTTCGTAATAATAAATGTCTAAAATATGAATAGAGAATTATTTTGTTTATGAAAAATTTTAAAGGCTTCTTTGTTTTTATGCTAGGCATGTTGAAGCATTCTTTATTAACACTGCCCTGTACGGTGGGGCGTTAGAATGCACCGATGCACCTCTGCAGAGGGGGTAAGACTCCCCCAATGGGCCACCTGTTGGCCGTGGGTGGCGACCCGTGATGGCTTAAGGATAGAGCCCAGGTGGATGAGCATTCATGACATGCAATACTCCACTTTGGCCCTATCTTGGCTAGACGGCGGGTCGGAGAGGCTCCCTCCGATCAATCCGCTTGTCACGTCAAGCCCTAGCACCTATATGATTTTCCCAACCCTATTGCCCTTATGGCAATCCCCAATCCTTTTTATCATATGGGTGCTAGAAGGCGGTGGCTGCGGGTCTACATGTCCTGGGAATGACGTTAAACTCTATCTATTCCAGTTGTGGAGGTTTGTTGGAATGTGGAGTACCCCTTCATCACCATTGCTCCCTGGTCCACTCTGACCCGGAGTGTAGTACCTGTTACGGTCCCATCTATGGGTTAAATAGAAAAATGTATTTATAAAAAAAATGTGTTATCATTAAGAATTGATTTATTTCAAAACTTTATCGGCATTAAATGACCCACTGAGATTGATATGCCGTTAAACAAAACAAACCAAACTAAAATCTTTATTAACAAAAAAAAAAGTTATGGTTTGCAAGAGACAAATGTCATTTAAATACAATTGCTTTAAAAAATCTGTGATGTACATTGTTAAATAATTGATTCTTTCATCAGGCATTGATTGGCTGAGATTTAAACCATGTGACCTTGCTTAGTCTATAAAATTAAGTGGTATATTGCAGCACACCTTATATACAAGATATTCCAACACTTATATATTTTATGGTGGGTTATTGCCCGTGCCTAACCCTAACCCTAACCCTAACTCTAACCCCTAACCCTAACCCCTAACAAACAACCGGATATTGACGGTGTAAATGAAAAACCTATCCTTTCTTAATCGAGATCAAAAAGGGGGTGCCTAAAGGTAATATGGTCCAATGAGCCTACAACAGAATTCTTCACCCTAAAAGAATTCAACAAAAGAAAGTGTTCATGACTTGTTTACTTTTTTATATATATATATATATATATATATATATATATATATATATAAACTCCTGACCAAAACACATGTGTAAGTGATATTGATTATAATTATCCTTTATTATCCATTCTGTACTTTCTTTCCTTTATCATCTCTTCAACATACCGCTGGATTCAATTCCAGTTTCATTTTTACATATATATATTATATTTATTTATAAATGGATAAAAGTAACCTACTCGAGTTTCATCTTCTGATTTGTCAGGGTTACGTCCGTTGAATTAATCGAGTTTCAGATTAATCTCAGTTTGTACAATACATGCCCGTTGGAATACTACCATTCCAACGGGCATGTATTGTACCAACTGTGATTAATCGAAAACTCGATTAATTCAACAGATGTAACCCTGACGAATCAGAAGATGAAACTCTAGTAGGTTACTTTTATCCATTATATTAATAAATGTTTTGCTCTACATTGTATTGAGCACTTTGTATTTGTTTTTCTCAGTCTTAACCCTGGATACTGTGCGCTTCCAACGATCATACTCGTACCCACCGGTAAGCTACTACTCATACAATAACAATATATAATATATATATATATATGTGTGTGTGTGTGTTTGTGTGTGTGTTGACTTTAAGGCCGCTAAAAACATTAAGTTTTAGCAAACCCTTTGCACCACAAAATAAACCCTTCTTTAAACACAATACTTGTCTTGTCTTTATTCCTTTCTTAAGACAGAATTTCTGTTACCACACCCTTTCTGAAGCTCGGAGGTGAAGAACAGATCATCATCATTCTCAGGTTACACTGACAGCACGGATTTCCATGATTCTCTCTTGCCAACTGGCCCTATCGGTCATTGCCCCAGGCAGGTCTCTGTGGCATCCCAGACAGAAAAAAAATTGTTATAAAAATAGTTGCTAAATATTAACAAAATTAGACAGACTGTAATAACTATAATAAATATGGGGGGGGGAATAGGAGACTTCAGTATATTTCTTTCTTCTTCTTCTTCTTCTTCTTCTTCTTCTTCTTCTTCTTCTTCTTCTTCTTCTTCTTCTCTGTCACAACCAACACTACCACTGCCACCACCATAGCAATAACAAACAACAACAACAATCATCATCATCATCATCAGTTTCTTCTTGATTTTCTTGTTCTTGTTCTTCTCAACTCCATCATCACCACTACAAACAACATCAACTGCTACCTTTTTGTTTTTATTCTTCTTGTTCTTCTTTACCCCCCACCCCAACAATAACTACTACTACTACTACTACTACTACTACCACTATTTTCTTCATCTTCTTCTTCTTCTTCTTCTACTACACCACCTCTTCTTCTTCTTCTTCTTTCTTTCTTCTTCTTCTACACCTATCTTCTTTTCTCTTCTTCTTCTTCTTCTTCTTCTTCTTCTTCTTCTTCTTCTTCTTCTATCATCATCATCTTCTCTCCTTCTTCTTCTTCTTCTTCTTCTTCTTCTTCTTCTACTACACCTATCTTCTTTCTTCTTCTTCTTCTTCTTCTTCTTCTTCTTCTTCTTCTATCTTCTTCTCTTCTTTCATTCTTTCTTTCTTCTTCTTTCTTTCATTCTTCTTTCTTCTTCTTCTTCTTTCTTTCTTCTTCTTCTTCTTCTTCTTCTTCTTCTTCTTTCTTCTTCTCTTCTTCTTCTTCTTTAATTCCAAAAATTCCAGAGACAGTAATTTAACCACCTCCTTCAATCTTTGACATTTACATTTGATTGAGGGCCAAGAAAAAAAAATGTTAAATATTAAACTGACAACTGACATTTTTAATAAAAATAAAAAATAAAAAAATAAACAGATATCAAAAAAATAAAAGGGGGGGATAAAAGAAATAAAACAAGTTTATATAACTTCCCCCATTCACACGAATAAGTGTTGTTTCTTAATTATGAGCCTCAAGCACTTGTGGTAAAAGCTTGTTCAGACAATTTCATGAAAAAGAAATTAAATCTTGTGTTCATAGCTTGATAGTTAGAACACAGGGCGGTTAAATTGAATTTAACGGATCTAAATTACAAAAACGTATGTCACCCCGCCAAAAGAAAAAAAATACCAAAAATCAGAAAATGAATTCGAATTTAATGAAATTTTCAGTGTTGATATATTAATGAATAAATGATATAATGCATCAGTTATTTTATTTAAAAACTTTTACAGTTAATTTTGAACCACGTATATTTGAGAATCTGTGTTACGCCCCAAACATACGTGGTTCAAAATTAACTAACCTGAAAAAATGTAAATGTTTTTAAATAAAATAACTGGTGCATTTATCATTTATTCATTAATATATCAACACTGAAAATTTCATTAAATTTGGTTAATCCTCTGATTTTTGGTATTTTTTTCTTTTGGTGGGGTGACATACGATGGCAAAATTTATGTCCGTTAAGTTCAATTTAACCCACATGGCAGTATGACCATGTCCTTTGTTGATTTTGGTTAGTTCGTTTTTTTGTTTTACAGCACATCAACCTTGTGGGTCATTTAATGCTGACAAAGTTTTGAAATAAATTCAATCTTAATGGATACTCAATTGTTTTTTTTATAAGTAAAAGTAAAGTCGTTGGTGCGGCCTAAAGTTGGTATCAGTTAAACAGTGAGGGAGTCTATCACTTTTCACTATCCCATTGTTTCTTTCACTTTGAGGAAGCCATCTCGGTTTTGGTCGTCCATTTTCATTTCACCATAATCAATACAACTGCATGTTTTAACACGAAAATATCATAAAATGTGTTCTTATAACAATTAAGTTCATTTCAAATAATGCAAAAACACAATTAAGAACACATTTTATGATATTTTCGTGTTAAAATATTCAGTTGTATTGATTTGAACAAATTCGTATTTTCAGTGTAGATATACAGTGAAATGAAAACGGCTTCCTCTAAGTGAAAGAAACAAGGGGAGGTTACTCTCATTTATGTCGCTAATGTTCAGATTACCCCATGTGTCTCATACAGTATCTGAAGGGATACATTTACTTTAAAGAAACAGAACTTTCCTCACATTTATCTGAATTTTTTAGACTAGGCTTGATAATTTTATTATTTGAATTATCCAAACTATTGTCCTCATCTTTATTGTTATCTGCACAACTTTTCCGTCAATGTGCCCTACGGCCTTTTCCAGGTATTTCTTGTCAGATTTTTTCATAGCAAGATCAATATCCCAATGTGACATGCATCTATGACAAAAAAAAATTTCTATTATTATTTCGCATATATAGAACATTGTACCAAAAAGATAGTTTGATTTTTTACTTAGAACTGAAGCTATAACATTTGTTAAAATTTTGCAAATCAGAAATCATTAATAACTTAAAATTGGTTAACTTTAAGACTTTTTTTTGATAGCATTTTTGGATTCCTTGGGTGAAAATGATTTTTAAAAATTTTATGCAGCTTACAGAAATAACGAAAATTATGAATGAAAAGCAATGTTTACATTTTTGCACCGTTAAATCAATTGAAATTTAAAGTAGTCAAAGCAAGTTACGACTAGAGGCTATTTTTAAAAATTCTATGAAAAATCAATTAATGGTCCTATTTTCACAAAAAATTCCAGAATTACTTACCTTTGGATGAAAATATGTATGAAATAGTTTTTTTCTAAAATATATTAGGGGAAATATTTTTTTTATAAGATCTACCCCATTTTATTTTATGAAATATGAAAAAATGAACCGACAAAAAACGATTTTTTACTTTTTTTTCTGTAAAGAGAAGAGTCTGAATAATTATATCAGAATATTTCTATAAGTTTCGATGTGAGATCTTTTTAGTAAAAGAATTATGAATACGGAATCCTGCTAAAAAAATATCAATAAAGAAATTGTTCATGTAAAAAAAACGGACTGTTTTACTTATTTTTCAAGATAACGGTGAGTAATTTTTCCCAATTAATAATTTGATCTTTGAATTAACTATTTTTCTTTGTAACAACTCTTTATGTTCGTTATTTCTTTCTAGCAAGATTTTTTTAAAAAAGGTCAAAAATATTTACGTTTCTTCCTTCAATATAACCTAAACTGATCACGTGACCTATTTTGGTGGTACCTATTGAATATATTTTTGGAATTGACGTTTTAAAGGGCTAGAACACCACCCCCTTATTAATTTAATTATGTATACTTTCCTTGTGAGCACAAATATACACGCAGAAAGAATCATTCGCGAACCAAGCAAGATAATAAAAAGAAATTAATCTAAGGGAGGTAACTCCGATATCAATTCTACTCATTTCTACTCGAAAATTGTTGCAGTTTGCTTACAGTATCTGTTGTCGCTTAAGTGGTCAACTAATTAAGTACTGAACAGGTTCATTGCTGTTTAACTTCAGTGACCTATTATTATTATTATTATTATTACTATTATTATTGGTAATTTATGAGGAAGTGCGTCCGGGCTCCTGCCTGAAAAATTGCTACCCGGTAACTATTAAAATAACGACCCAGCTCAGTCTATTCAAAACTATCCATCTATCTATCTATCACAATTTGTTCATATTTATCTATATTACTTAAAATACTAAGATTTTTTTTATTCATGTTTGTTTAATGTCTTGTTTTTAGTTTAAATAAACAAGAATTACGACAAAAAAAAAGAAGCAACCCCCCCCCCCAATACATTTACTTGTCGAAAATATCTATCTATCTCCATTTCTTCGTATCTATTATATCATTTTGTTTGTTTATCTATCTATCTATCTCAGTCTATTCCAAACTATATATCCATCTTCATATCTAAACAAGAATTACGATAAATTACGATAAATAAATAAGAATTACAACGAGCTGGGGTTGTTATTTTAATAGTCACCAGGTAGCAATTTTTCAGACGGGAGACCGGGACGCACTTCCTCATAAATTACCTTATTATTATTTAGATAAAGGTGTGACTTGACCATAATGTGTAATATTTAAGAGTGAAAAGGAAAAGACTACTAACAAAGTATGCCCAAAAAGAAAAAGCTTATTTATTGTCAAGTCACGCTGAAAGCAGCGATACCTGCTAGATCACCAAAGTTAAGCAGTGATGAGCCTGTTCAATACTTAGATGGGTGACTATTTAAGCAATAACAGATACTGTAAGAAACTGAATATCAAAATGAAATTACTTGATTTGGCATTAAATGACCCGAAAAGGATTGATATGACAGAAAACAACCCAACAAAAAATAAAGAAAAAAAAAAGGCATTTTCATAAAAAGATTTAGGTTTCTTTTTATAGCACACCTTTATCTGAATAATAATAATAATAATAATAATAATAATAATGATGATGTAAAGATGAAGGAAAACGAAAAGATAGACAAATACCTGGACCTTGCTAGAGAATTGAAAAAGCTGAGGAATATGAGGGTCAAAGTGATACCAATTGTAGTTGGTGCACTTGGAATGGTCCCAAAAAGCTTGGAAAAAAGACTGGAGGAACTGGGAATCTGAGGAAGAATTGAGACCATCCAGACTACAGCATTGCTGCAATCAGCTAGAATACTCAGAAGAGTCCTGGAGACCTGAGGAGACTTGTCACTCGGACTCCAATGAAATACCATCAGCTAATGCTGGTGTGAAAAACTCTCATAATATTCACTATTAATACTCATACAATTGTAGTGTTATTACAGGTGTTATATACCCCTTACTCTGTTGGATATATATATATATATATATATATATATATATATATATATATATATATATATATAAAAGGTAGCTTACCGGTGAATATGGGTACAATCGTTGGAGGTGCACAGAATCCAGGGGTTAAGTCCGCGATAAAACAAATACAAAGTGCTCAATACAAAGTAGAGCAAATTTATTGAAGAAATGGATACAATAGAAACTTAGTCGAGTTTCACCATTAGGATCTTCAGGGTTAAATCCACTGAATTAATTGAGTTACCGATTAATTGCAGCCAATTACACATGTGTTCATTGAATAAGATGTTACGTTACGTAACTCGATTAATTCAGTGGATTTAACCCTGAAGATCCTAATGGTGAAACTCGAGTAGGTTTCTATTGTATCCATTTCTTCAATATATATATATATATATATATATATATATATATATATACTGAGAGAGATTTCCTTCTATTAAGATTATGAGATATAAGAGGCATCTGTGGTTATGCTCCCACGTCAAAATCTTTATTTTACTTACCTGTCTTTCGGGGAGACATCCGTGGTTATGTCTCCCGCATATTTAAGTCTTTTCTTACTTGAGTAGCTGGCTGGTACCTTATGGCTGAATTTGACATAGAATCTTCCATAATCTTAACATACAAGGTGTCAAAAAAGTATCAAGCTTTTTTGTACTTTTTGACACACCTTGTATTCTGAAAAGAAATAATGTTCCATTCATTCTTCATTTCTATCTTGGTAAATACAGCTTTAAACTTGGAACTTTTTTGACACACCTTGTATTATGAAAAAAATTAATGAATGTAATATTTTTCCTCTGAATACAAGGTGTGTCATAAAGTACTAAAAATCTCAATATTCTTTTGACACACCTTGTATGTCATTAAATAGAAGAAGGGTTCTAAAACCAATTGACGTTGTAAATGAAAAACATGTCATTTCTTAATCGAGATCAAAAAGGGGTGCCTAAAGGTCATATGGTCCAGATTTATTCATCAGGCTTTGATTTGTTGTAAGAGTTGGGGGACTTCTTTTAACTTCTATTTCGTATGGTCTGTAGTATGTAGTTAGGTAATTCTAACTTCTGTTGACTAGGAAGATGCAGTCTGTATTAACAAGATACTGGTTTGTAAAGGCTGCCATTTATTTGATAGAGACAACCAAGGAATATTTCATGATCTCATTTTTATTCAGAACAAGAACTGCATGTGTGAGCAAAGTTTCCTGCTTAACTGACTAAGCTAAGCTCTAAGCCTTCTTTCACACAGTCTGTAAAACCAGAAAGAAGGTATGTGGAGAGTGGCATCAGGTATAGTGTTGGCGGACTACAGGAAGCATGGAGGCTTTGAAAGATTCAGTGCTCCGGCAGCCTACAACAGATGCAGGCAGTTATTCCATGTCTCCGCAATTCTAAGCGTGAAAAAATGTTTCCGAAAGTCACATGAATAGTGCTGTTTTCTGACTTTGTAGGCATGCCCCGGTGTATTGGAGAGATGGAGATCAAAAAGGTGCTCCAGGTTGCTGTTGTTAAGATGATTAATGACCTTATGAGCATTTACCAGGTCAGTTGCCAGACACCGAAGTTTCAACGAATCCATTCCCAGGGCTGCGAGACGTTCAGAGTATGGCAGATTCCTGATGGAGGGTACTCGCTTGGCTGCACGTCTCTGTACAGTTTCTAGGAGGTTAATATTCTGAGAAAGATAGGGGTTCCAGACTGGTGATGCAAACTCCAAGTGTGGCCATGCCATATACTCCATTTAATTCAAATATATTGACAAACCCTACAGATTTTTTAATTTCAACCCCTTTGAATTCAAAATCTAGCTCTACACTAACTGTCCAAAAAATGGTGGTGATTATTTTTCATTATCATTATTATCATTATCTATTAATAATGGAGATTCGCTTCCGGTTTTTGTCTGTAACAAAAATTACGTCACTGCTTACGTCACACTACCTAGAGTCGTCATAACATAAAATAAAATTTATTCTACGAT